>BSBK01008863.1:2500-1205356 GCA_027943335.1 Chamaecyparis obtusa
CTGCTCTTGGAATTTGTTGGAAAGAAATGTGTGCAAAGTACTATTTGAGATCATCCACCATTCTTTTATAAGGCACTAGCTTGTCATCTTTTATTTGATAGACATCATTAACTTGGTTGATGATTAACTAAGAGTCTCCAAAGACCTTGAGCTCATCCACACGCCATTCAAGGGCTATCTTCATACCATTGATGAGAGCTTCATATTCAGCTATGTTGTTTGTGCAAGGAAACATCATTTTGCAAGCCTTAGGCAATGAATATCTTTGAGGTGTTATAAACAGAATGCCTGCACCTGATCCTTGTTGAGTGAATGATCCATCAAAGAACATGCTCCAGGACTGATGTGTGAGAAGCATGATGGACTCATCTGGGAATTCAATGTTCAAAGGCTGGTGATCTTTTAGAGGAGCTTCCGCCAACTGATCAGCAATTGCTTGTCCCTTAATAACTTTTCTTTCCACATACTCAATGTCAAATTCACTGAGTATCATAACCCATTTTGCTAATCTACCTATGAGGGCAGCCTTGCTTATTAAGTACTTTAGTGGATCAATTTTTGCAATAAGCTTTGTAGTGTGAGACAACATATAATGTCGCAGTTTCTGTGAAGCAAACACCACCCCTAGACAAGCCTTTTTAATGACTAAATAGTTCATCTCATAATAGACCAATGTTCTACTAATATAATAAATTGCTCTCTCTTTGTTGTTCTGATCCTCTTGAGCTAGGAGAGAACCCAAAGACATGCTTGTAGCTGAAATGTATAGTATGAGTGGCTTCCCATGAATAGGAGGCATCAAAATTGGTGGATTAGCAAGATATTGTTTTATTTGAGTGAGTCCCTTGTCACATTCTTCATTCCATTCATAGGTCACACCTTTATGTAGAGTTTTAGTGAATGGTTGTGATTTATTAGCCAACTATGAAATGAAGCGTCGAATAGATTGTAGCCTTCCCTGAAGTCCTCTCATCTGACTGATATTCTTAGGTGGAGGCATGTCCATAATAGCTTGAACTTTTTCTGGATCAACTTCTATGCCTTTGGCTGAAATGATGTAACCCAAGAGTTTCCCAGAAGTAACACTGAATGCACACTTCTTGGGATTAAGTCTAAGACTAAATTGCTCCATGCAGTCAAGTATGGGATCCAAATCTGCAAGGTGAGTTCTTCGCTGCATACTTTTGGCTAAGGTATCGTCCACATAGTCCTCCATTGTCTTATGCATCATATCATGAAAAATGGTAGTGACAGCTCTCTGATATGTTGCTCCAGCATTCTTAAGCCCAAAGGCATGACATTCCAGCAAAAGGTGCCCCAGGCACACGTGAAAGTAGTATTTTCTTGATTTTTTGGCATAATTTTTACTTGATTATAGCAAAAAAATCCATCCATCAAGGAGTACATCTCATAACCTGTTGTCATGTCTACTATCATATCAATATTAGGCAATGGGAAATCATCTTTTGGACATGCCTTATTGAGATCCCTGAAGTCTGTGCACACACGAATGGATTTATCATGTTTGGTGACTGGAACAATGTTTGAAATCCATTCGACATAATCAATTGCTCTTATGAAGCCAGCTTTGAGAAGTTTCTCTAGTTTAGCTTTAACCAAAAGTGCCACGTGAGGGTGCATCTTTTGAAGCTTCTGCTTAACAGGCTTGACACCTGGTGCAATGGACAGATGATGCATGATCAGATTGGGATCTAACCCAGGCATATCAGAGTATGTCCATGCAAAATTTATTTTCTTTCTTTGAAAGAAGCTAGTGAACTCTTCCTTTTCTTGTGTAGATAATGACTGTGCTAGATGTATAATATATGGAGCAGCCTCTATACCCAAATTTACTAGCTATGTCGGCTCTATCAAAACTGATGATCTCTCTTGAAAATGGCTCAGGAGAGTATCAAGTATCTCATCCTTGGGTGCCTCAGAGAGGTTTTCACCCTCGGATACGTCTTTTATTTTTACTATTTTTGGCTCTGATACTGCCACAATGTGGTTTTCACCATCAGAGCTTCTATTTTTTCTTCTTTTAATTTTTTGACTAAGATAATTGATAGCTGCCTCTGTCATGCTGACACTGCTTTTGCTGGTGGAGGACATTACAGGTTCAATAGCATGGAGGTAATAGGCTAGATCATAATCATTCTGGAACGTTAGGACTTCATTGGATGCAGAAGGGGAGTTCCAATTTATAAGATCAGGATGACGTAGTGAGAGAGGTAGTGGATGCAGATCAAGAGTTCCAATTTATCAAAAGTGTTGACGAGCAATTCAAGACCTAGAGTGATTTCATCCAAAGGAGCGTTCGAATCCCTATGAGATCCTACGTTGGAAGTAGAGGACATGTTAACACCTATGGCACCAAATTCATGTGTCCTAATGCTAGACCCTTCACCTACTTCAAGGAGTCTTTCATACACATGAATAGTATCTATGTCTACATCATAAGTAGCATCAAATAAAGAGTCAAAATCATACTCATGTGAATCAGTACTTGATGAGGGAATCCCATTAGCACTTGTGGTACCATTAGACTCATTTCCACTTCTTGTAGCATTTATAGTTTGCTAAAGTTGATCTTGTTCAAACCGCTTTTGAAAATGTGGCAGTATGTATTGTTCACCTTGGAAACTAGCATTGTCATATTGCATTTCCCTCCATTGGTCATATGTGAGTTGATATATTGAAGAGGTCTCATCAGATTCAGTATCAGTCTCTACCATATGGATAGGTATGATAGGCTCATCAGGTTCTTCAAAGAATGTCGCAAGGTCTAGAGGAATAGGATATGGGAAAGTATCCTCGTTAGAGCTAGCCTCTAGATTTACTTCTAGAGTAGTATCTTCAAATTCTTGTTCAGGTTCAGGTTATGTCACAAATTTCTTTGTCCCTAGATGAAATGGAACTTTCTTGAAGCCAAGACCCATGGTGTCTTTGGTCCTATGACCTGTGGCTTCAATGGGTTTCAGCAAGCCATTGTCATTCCTTCCTATAGGACCACTCCCTTTGTAGCCAAAGCACTTCATGATCTTGAAGGCCTCACTGTATGGCTCTTGTTCTAATTCTGGAGGTGGAGTAGTTGTTTCAACTGTTTCTTTCCCTTCATAGATCCAAGTTGTAATAGTTCTTTCTTCTTCCTCATCTTCTAGGGGTGTTGTAGCCTTGACAAAGGCACCATCATAGACTATCTGGGGAGAGCTAGCAGTAGATTTGTTATTCTCAGAAGGTCTCCCATAAAAATGTGGGGACGGAGGTAGAGCTGCTAATGATAGCACAGGTTCAATTCAGTACTCTCCCATGCCTACATCCTTAAGTTTTAGAGTTTGTTCCATTTCTCTAAGCTTAGCATCATAGAACTTAGTGGATTCTCTATTAGTTGGAACCAAACTGTCTACGGATTGTGCAATAGTATTGCAAGAGTAGTTGGTATTAGCAGGAATAGTGACTTCCACACCATGGAAAGGAAACTAGATGCATTGATGGTAAGTAGACGAAATAACCTGCATCTCATGAATCCATGGTCTACCCAACAAGATGTTGTTAGCAAGAGGAATATCAAGAACTTGAAAAGTAACATCTCTCTCAACAGGACCTACGTAGATAGGTAGCACAACTAAGCCTTGTAATTTGCATTCTTCTTCATCATAAGCTTTGATAGTAATATTTTTGCGAGAGTCTATGCAATCCTCATCATAACCTAGCTAAGTGAGCAACTTAGCAGAACAGATGTTGAGACCAGCACCATTATCAATAAGCACACGATGAAAACACTTGGGACCTATCATGACCTCTATATGCAAGGGAGCATTTTGCGGATGGCTCAGAGAGTGATCATCTTCTTCAGAGAAGGACAAATAATGCGGCGAGGTTAAATGACCCACCATAGATTGGAACTGGTTAAGATCAAGATCCTTGGGAACGTTTGCCTCGGCGAGGGCTTTATCCAAAATCTGCCTGTGAGCAGGCGAGATCTTCAACAACTCAAAAATGGTAATCTGAGCATTGGTTCGCTAGAGTTGATCTAAAATGCTATAACTAGCGGCACTAGGCACAAGGGCTGATTTCAAGGCTTTATTGGTAGAATCGGCAGTAGTCTTATCCATAGTTTGTTTCAGAGTAGTCTTATCCATAGTTTGTTTTGGAGTAGCCTTATATATAGTTTGTTTTGGAGGATCAGGACCTTTCAAAAAAACTCTTCCACGTGATCGGATAACAACATTGGCACAATCTTGGGATTGTTCAGATTCAAATGAATGAGATGCAGAACTATGCAATATGAAAGGAGTCTTAGGCTTGGGAGCATCGTCGCTCCCCTTGGAAGTGATCACATCGCAATACTCAACTCCAATAGGTTCAATCATGTTGATGACATTATCATTAGCAGTATACATGTAATTAACCTTGGCATTGGTGTTCTTAGTTGTGGAAGACTCACCTTTCTCATGAGGAGGGAAAGGATCCTTAAATGCCTGATGATCAAAATTCTTATTATGGTTATCCACAAGAATGTCACTGTTATTAATGAGATCTTGAACCTTATATTTTAGCTGAAGATAAGTAGACGTCTTATGACCAATGTTTTGATGATAGTCGCAATAGGCATTGTCATTCCACCAATGAGGTCATGGTTGTGGGTCATAAGGATGCTTTTCCAAAGGAGTGAGGACTTGATTATGTATAAGATTTTTATAGAACACATCAAGAGGCTCCCCCAAAGGAGTAAAGTCACACTTGGGTCGAGAGGCCCAAGGTTTGTTCTTAGAAAATCTTGAAGTTTGTTGATTATCAGTGGTGGTCTTTTCAATAGCCTTAGCCACTTGTATACTCAAGGTGAGATTAAAAATAGGCTTTGAAGGCTTTGCAGTGACATTATCAACCACTCCACCATTTACCATGTCTCTATTCTTGTTGACAGCTTTTCCTTTATCCTCGTTCATGGAGAATCCTTGTTTATTGTCCTTATTCAAAGTTAACTCTCCCTTTTTAACCATAAAGGAATATATCCTCATAGCCTATTTGATCATGTTGTCAAAGGTCAAAGGACCTTGCAGTTGCACCTGGTATCCAAAGTCTGTGACAAGATTGTCCAAAAATATGTCAAGTTTCTCAGATTCTGGTAACTTGCATGGATACTTTGTGCAAAGTTGTCTCCATCTTTGGAGAAAAGACAAGAAAGACTCTCCCTATCATTGTTTCAGATTACATAAATCATGGATGTTGATAGGGTGTTGAATGTTGTGAGAATAATGTTGAAGGAATAGATTAGTGATCTCATCAAAAGTCTTAATTCCAGGAGGTAATCTGCAAAACCACTCCATAGCGGGCCCGCCCAAGCTGCGGGGAAAGAGTCTCATAAGATAGGTTTGATCATGTATAAATTCCATAGACAAGGCACCAAACTCCCTAAAATGGTCTTGGGGATTAGTTGTTCCCATGTACTTGTCATATTTGGGCAACTCCACTCCTTTTGGAAAAGGAGGCATGTGAATAGTCTTGTCAAAAGGAAAAGGGCATATACTATCCAATGTGAATTGTTGCGTGGGTTTATCATTTTCCTTTGCAAGCTGGCTAATCTAATCTTGCATGTTCTAGATCATCTTTTGTAGCTTAGTAGTTTCAGTTTCTTCCTCTATAGCTACAAGTGTTTCAACTTGAAAGTTTGGGGTAACTTGACCCCTTATTGCACTAACTCAAGAAAGTACTTCTCCTTTTCCTCTAAAAGGAGGATCTCCATCATTTTGATAAGGCTTTTGTTAGCTTTAGTAGTGTCTATATCACACTGAGTTATCACATCATTTTCATTACCAAGGATCTCATAGATACTAGGAATTTGATCTTGTTGTTGATCATCTTGGTTCTGATCAAATGGGGGAGGGCGATAGAAGTGTGCTTGTTGATCCCCTTGAGTTTTGTTTCAAGATTGATCATCATTATGGGACTGATTTTGGTCATGTTGAGAGTGACCATAATGTTGCTCATTATAAGTTTGACCATGGTACACATTGCTGTGAGATTGGTCCTGGTCTTTGTAATATTTGCCTGGTCAGAAGTCAAATGGATCTCCCATCTTATCAACATAGGGTTGTGCAACAAATGAAGACTTGGTAAAGTGATATGAATGATGTTGATGGGGTGCATCTAAGGTAACTTTTGGTGAATGAACATGATCAAAAGATTTAACAAATTTAGGTGGGAAGATATTATGATCAGTATCAACAGATTTAATAATAGGAGTCGTCTGAGGGAGTGGTCTTCCAAAGTCACAGAACAATGAATTGTCTTGGAAGAATGAGTTGTCTTGTTCTTGGAATGAGAAACTAGATTGTGATTCAAACAAAGGATTAAAGCACTCTTGGAACACCGGAGGTGATGGTTGAGATGGACTATCTTTCGAAGTACTCAATGAAGAGCTTGAGGATCTCTCACAAAGTTTAGATTTTGTGACGGATTCAAGATGATCTATTTCTTGATTATGAGGTTCGCTTCTACCTTGACCAGTATTCTGAATGGGATAAGTCTTGCCACTTCGAGTCGTGACAGTCATAGATGAAATGGCTAGAACAACCAAGATGCGAGACGGACTTGGTATGAATCATGACTAGAATAGCCGAGATAAGACTATCGCAACGCGAGGTACAAGAGAATAAAGAGATAAGGTAAATAGATGAGAGACAACATGAGTCAAAGAAATAATCAATCGATTCTCAATTTGATACACTCAGTTTTTGACAGTGACCAACAGGAAAATAGAAAAACAAACCTCAAACAAAAAGCAGATCAGGAAAAGGTTTGACCAATCAACGGGAATTTACTCTCTATTTTTGAAATCTGGGTACAGGTTCATGAGAGAAAACAACAAGCCACGTGAGAAAACACCAAGCTTCGCATGAGATAATGAAAGTTCATGTGATGAAACACTCTAAAAAGTGAAACTTCGCATAGGAAAGATCTAAAGTCTGACAATTTGACATAATTTTTGAGGTAAAAGTTGAATTCTGAGATACAGCCTGAATTGATGTTTGACAAAAAATCTAGTTTCCTGACAAGTTTGAAGAACAATCTAATCAACAATCTTGTTTTGAGGTTTCAAGCATTCATTTAAAGACACAAAGGTTTAGATCAAGCAGTTGTGACACAAGAAGTAGTCATTAAAAGACCTATCAAGGACAAAGCAACTTGATAGTATCAGGGGAGTCTTTGTTTGATCATGATTGGACAATGTTTAAGACTCGATAACAAACACATAGCTATCCCTACCAAAAACATGGTGAGAAGACAAAACCTTTGCCCCGCTGCTTATGTGCATATGTGCACCTCACACAGCTGTGTCACCCCCTAGAGGGCGCCCATGTTTTTGGTGTTTCCAAGGACTCAATAGTATACATTCAAAGGTTACCCTTGTGGTAGGGGCCAGTGTCATATACCACCTTCAAGCATCCAGGTGTATGCCTATGGTGGGAATCTATGGGAGAGATTCTTCCCCCTCCCTGTGTAAAGATTATGCCTCCTTTCGGAGGTGAACCGGGTAGGCCACTAGCTAAGGAAATTTTTTAATAGGCTTCTATTCATACTAACCTTCAGTGCCCCTGATACAGGGTTGAGGCCTCGCAGCCACACCAACACTTGAAAGTCATACACCCCCGCAAGCAAGGCTAGGAGCGGCACCACTCAGTACAACAAACAAGGGCTTCTCAAGATGATAGTTGAAATCATTAGAAGGAAGCTAATATGGCTTTGGAGTCTTTAGACTCAACAAAGCATTATTTATTAAAGTGAGGAGGAATCATCAGCGAAAGGTGTGTACTCACTTGGGTCATTCTCAGAGGTTCAACTTTCGATAGGCCCTCTAAAGGTGACTCAACTTGGCTTAGATCCGAGGGTTTGATTTTTTGTTTCTCTCAAAGAGAGAAGAGCATACTTCTCTACCTCATCACTTCACCTAAACACATCAAGCAGATTCATCACCAAGTTAGCTTCACTTCACCAAATCCACACGCTTTTGGGTTTCTAGTTCTCGTAAAGAGAGAAGATCATAATCCCTTGGCGAGTAGAAGTGCTAAAGATTCACTACCTTTCCCCACTTCCCCAAGAATCTATCATATTAGTAGGATCATTGGGTTTTTGGGTTCATTCATGGTCATCACCTCCATGTAATGAAGAGCCAAATTTCCTAGCCCACTATCAAAATTCTCTAGAAATTTTAACGAGGCCCTAATTAGACTATGTGAATGAAAGCAAGAAAACAAACACAACATTTTATGAGATCTTTGACTATCATCCTGCAATCAAACCATTACTATGTTTTATGTTCTTTGACAAACGTCTTGCAGAAAATTGTTATGCTGCGAAAAGAATAGAGAAATGGAAATTAACAGCAAACAGAAACTGTTAGAAATCTAGAACAGAAAACATAGAGACTGAAGAATTTTTAAAAACTAGAGTCAAATCTCGCGTGAGGAAGTACTCCATAGTGCGTGAGAAAACACAGGGTGCTACGTGAAGATAGTGAAATTTCGCGCAAGAGAGTGCTACTGAGAGTGAAACTTCATGTGGTATGCTCTAGATTCTCGCATGAGAATCTGTACACAAGAAAGTATGAACGCACGACAAAGCTCAAATTTCATGTCAGAAAAATCAAGAATGAGGCTAGAAATTGGTCTTTTCTGCCCCACGCTGGGCGGAAAAATGTATGTGGTTGAATGTGGACCTCTAATCCAACTATACACACAACATAGTCATTACTCACACAATCAAATCATGAAAATGAGTATTGATTACTCAATTCAAAATTCATGGTGAAGCGACCTATTACCTCCTAATTAATCAGGGTGTTTAATTACTCTCAGATTAGAGAGCCAACAACCATAAGACCGAGTTAATATGGAGGATTTGAAAGCTAGAATGATGAACAAAATGAGATTAATCTAAAAATGAAGATGCAGTTTGTAATCTAGGATGAAGTGCAGATTTTTAATCTAAATAACTTGAAAGAAATATGAGATTAAGCTATGAGTAAGTAAGCAAACTAATTATAATGAAGATGCAATGTTAAACTAAATGAAATTAATCTAAATATGCAATAAATGCTTGAAAATATGAAATAGTTGAGACTAAAAATGACTATAGTTGTGTTACTCTCCAAATTGCTATCCTTTGAATGAGGAAAAGAGGTTCATTTTATAGACAAGCCCAAGAGAGAAATGAAGAGGTTCTTGATTTGAAACGGTTGACTCTTCATTCCCAATTGCGACAAAAAAACATGAATTACTTAATTAAAAGAATGTTTATTGCCACATAGGGTGACTTTTCAAATATTTTAAATTATTAATTCAAATAAGAGTGTCCATTCAAACAATCAAGTAATTTATTAATTCCTTTTATGGGTATTAGCTAAAGGGGGTAGATTTTAATTTAATTTAAAGCACTTAGGACTTTAGAATTAAATTAATTTATCATAGGGATTAATTAGCTAATAAAGGCAAAGACTTAGGAATTAATTATAGTATGAGATTAATGCAAATTAGGGTTTTTGCAATTGACATCAAGTTAAATAAAGTCAAGTAGGAGAGAGAAAATTGCCTAGAAAAGTAGTACTTCGATGATGCAAAAATTTGAGGAATGCACCAAAATTGATTGAAATTGATAGGTGCCAATTTTGGGGTATTACAGGAAGCATATTTCATATTATATCTTCTATTGTGCAAGTTATTTCATTACACATACTCCAAGTTTTGAGATGAGAGATAAAAAAATATCAATGGTAGTGCTAGTAAAATCACCCAAAACCATCTTTAAACTGCATACTAAAGTGTCCAAATAAGAGAACTCTTGGAGTGGAACCCAAAACTTGACTAATTATCCAAGAATATAAAGATGATATTTATAAGGGACACTTGAAAAACCATCTTTATGTACAAAGGAATTGCAAAGGTAGTTAATTTATGAATTAGCACGATTTTGTAGAAAGCCTCATTTTCCCATTATGCATAGGATTATTTATATCATTTTACTAACCATAATAGATTTTTATGGACTTTTAGAGTCGCGATAATATTATTGGCATCATTAGATATCAATAAATATGGGTATATGCATGAAGATGGGGGACCAAAAAGGTGCCAAATTTTTTTTGGTCCCCCAAAAGACATAGTGTGTGCACCCTATAGGGCGAATGTGCTATATCACACCCACATTATGGCTTGGATTGACCAAGGCTTAGGCTTGGGCAATTCAAAATATAGCACATGTGTGTTATAGTGTGTGTGTACTATAGTGTGTACACACCATGTAAAGCCCCCAAATGAATAAAAACATGTTGAAAACCTTCTAAATAGGCAATTAAATTCCAACAGGCCCTGCCAAGCCAATTTTAACACCGGGTGACCCCACAATAGTGGGTTACACTTTTTTAGACACACTAATTTTTGCTAAGATAACACATTTTTAATAAAATATGATGATTTAAGCCTTGAGAGGTTCCATTTGAAGGAATTAATTACAAATAGTTAGCTCAAAGCCTCTTAATAGAAAAATATTGATATAACATCTATACTACTCATTCATACCTACAATGGAGTCTCATTCGCACCTATTAAAATGCTGACAAGAAATCACTTCGACTTTATCTTTTGGCAGATCAAATGAATCCATTTGACAAACCTATCTATGTAGTAAGGTACTATTGAGAAAAAAATTTCCAATGATTATAATGTTAATATATATTAAATTTATTGTGACTTTATATTTTTAGTTTTACTAAACATAGATATTTCACCATATGTCTACCTCTATGTTTGACGCTTATAGAAAAATAGTAAATGAGAGAAATAAAAATCTAAAAAATATCTATGCCCTAGGTATTGAAGTTCTCTTTCTATCAAAAAAAATAAAAATAAAATTGGACAAATACATGACAAGTTATAATCTATGTAGTCAAGGTATGTCAAAATTACGGTTTAGTCAACTTCAAATGTTAATAAAATATGCAATAATCATGATAGTGTCATCAAACCAATTTCATTCCCTCTGTATGGATGTTACAAAACTAAATTCAAAAGAATCACATTGATATCTATTTTAGAAAAAAAGTTATGCTCTATGAAAACAATGTAACTTTTTGAAAATGACGTTTTTAGCAACATACCAGTTTTCATGGGAGAAAGAAAAAAATATTCAAATCAATTCAATATATATATAGAAAGAAAATACTAAAAGACTCTAATTTACTTCACCTTCCAATTTCAAATGGTTTAACGACAATATGCATCTGAATCTGAAACTTTTTTTCAAAATGTAGAGTTCAGTGTCCGTTCAGGCAAAAAAGTGTAACCCACTATTGTGGGTTCACCCCACCAAAACCATACATAAAATGCAACTTATACTTAAGTTACATTTTATGTATATACTTTCAGGATGTTTGAGAGTGATTTCAACTTCATAGGAGTTAAGATAAAGATTTTGGATTTTGAGGGTTTTTAGGAAATTTTAGACTTAGCCAAATTTCAAGAATAAACACATTGTCTAAGTCAGCATGATTCCCAGTGGACTATTGATTGTAGCCTTATATCCTTCACTTGTACATAATCATTTAAGGATTGTTGATAATTGTATTGTTTATGTTGTGGTTATTTTGGTAATTGACATGTATGTTTAACCATGTTTGGAGAGAGAGAGAGAGAGAGAGAGAGAGAGAGAGAGAGAGAGAGAGAGAGAGAGAGAGAGAGAGAGAGAGAGAGAGAGAGAGAGAGCATTAATCATCATAGGACACACTTTAGGGTTCTAAGTGGTTCTAATGTATCATAAGGGGTCATAATGGGTCCTAAGTGTTCCTAGGACTCCTTAGGACCCATTACGACCCCTTAAGACACATTAGGACCCATTAGGGCCCCTTAATATCCCTTAGAACACATTAAGGGGTGTAGGACACACTAATGGATTCTAATATGTCCTAATGGATTTTAATGGACCCTAAGGGGTTGTAATGGGTCCTAAGTGGTCCTAGGAACCCTTAGAACCCATTAAAACCCCTTAGGACACATTAGGACCTATTAGTGTGTCCTACGCCCCTTAATGTGTTCTAAGGGATATTAATGGGTTCTAATGTTTCCTAATGAGTCCTAAGGGGTTGTAATGGGTCCTAAGGGGTCACAATGGGCTAGGAATCAACCCAACATTAGCTAAAAGATGTTAAGGTGGTAAAAAGTAATAAAGAATAGAGTCTTTACATAAATGGATTATTCATTTCTTCCCATCTCTCCTTTATGAGGTTACTAATATTGTTCTCTATTTTTTTTGTATTAAGTTAGTTGTGTTTTTACTTTCCATTCAAAGGAAGTAATATAATCTTTTCTTCGCATTTAAGGTAGTTAAAAAAGTTGATGAGAGATTTAATTTACATTTTTTAATTTTGGGATATATATATAATAAATATTTTTAATTTTTTTTATAATTTAAAAAGATTATTAAGTAAATATATATTTTAGGAGTTTATATCATTTAGAAGATTCAATACAATATGTTGTTTAATTAAAATAAAATTATCAAAATATTTTTTATTATTTTTTATCTTATCATTATAGATGGTGTAGTCTCATTTCTATCAAGGTGCAATCTCTTATATAATACAACAAGCAATATTTTATTCTACATTGTATTCTTAAGCCCCTTTTGTGCAAGCTAACCATCTACATTTCAAAAGCATGAATATAGTTTAATGGATTGATTAACTGAGTATCTCACTCCCAAATCCTTACCATTTTTTAACATTTTGATTGAAGTATCATATACCAAGGGTACAATTTCATGTGGGTTTCAAAAAATAGAACTCTTCGGTGGGGTCAGAGTAGAGGTAAAAGTGTTTATTTGTAACACCTCTCCTTCCACTAAATAACTTAGTTGAGAGAATGTATAGATACCTAGACTCATTGCTTAATAACTCAAATTCCATCTTGTATTGTTATGTGTCTAATCCTATAGTATGCATATGGTTATGAGTAGTCTCCTCGTGGCTACCTTAACTACTAGTTAAGTCATATTATTATTATTACATTGTTATTTAGTTAGTTGGGTTAGACTTACACTTACATATTCATATTTAGGTTGGCCACAATGTTATTTTTCTCATAAGATGGTATATAAAAGAGGTAGTGTGCCTTATTTTAGCACATGTTGAGTAATGAGTTGTTATTGAAGTCTATTGGAGCTATCCCCCAAAGAGGATTAGGAGGTTGCCCCCTTGAAGTAGCATATTTTTATCAAGTATTTGAAGCATATTTCATATTATATCTTCTATTGTGCAATTTATTTCATTACTAATGAAGGGTGCTCCCCTTAATACCACAAACACATAACAGAAATAGAGAAACAACAACAATTAGCAAGAATAGAAAATGAGCTTCTTATTATCTCCACAAGTGTGGAATTACAAATTTTAGAATTACAATATGCAAAGCCATATGGGCATTTTCCTTACAATATTCTATAGGACAAAGCCTCGAATTATTACCCAAAACTGCTCAGAACTACCCTAGAAAACACTATGGGCCTTCCTTATATAGGTAATTTTCCACTACCTGAGAAGGTTCCAAAAATTTAGCCATTAAGGTTGACTACCCCTAGAATTATTTTATTTTTCATAATTATTACATTAGGGTCGGCTCAAAATAATTATAAAGTATATTTTTAGGTAACTCAACTTCTAGAGGCCATAACATTTTAACTATAGCTACATTTGGCTATTATAACCACTTTTCAGAAATGGTGGGACTTGATCTACAGTGCCTAGCTTGTGCAAGCTCCAATCAATCAATTTTGATCATGATCTGGAGCCTCTAAGACCTTCAAAATTGAGCTCAAAGATTTTGTACCCAAAAACCTCAATAACTTCACCAATACAGATGATATGGCAATGAAACTCAACTGGTAGATTGATATGACTAAGATGAACCTCCACCTATGAAATCAAAACATTCTGAGTTTGTATGACTAACTTACTAAATATAGTAAGTTTCCATAAATAGTAGCTCTGCACAAGATAGCCCTTATTGAAAAGAAACCAAAAATATTTTTGGGTGATGCAAGATTGCCCTTACACCTAGGATGCTCCTGCATCAGACACCTGAGTTAATTTGAGAAGTGACCCTGTCACATCTTAGGTGTGTAGAGGAAAACCAAGACGGTTAACCTCCTCCCTTGTTAGCCATGATGAATCTTCTATAGGTTTTCATTTCCATTTGACCAGATATTCTTCATATGTCATGTTCCTTGTGCTTCTGCCAACGCGACTATCCAGTATATCCTCAATCTCCTTGGTAGCTGAAGTAGTTGCTGGAATACTCCACTGTGCTTATGTGATCCTATCTTCAACACCCCCTTCATGATACTCTATCAAATCTAAAATATTAAATACTTGTGAAATATTCAGCTCAGTAGGCAACTCTACTTCATAGGCATTTTTTGAATCATGATTCTTTAGTATCTTACATGGCCCAAACTTCTTCATTTTTAACTTGTTATATGTACCTACTAGAAATTGCTCCTTTCACAAATGAACTGTGACTTCATCCCCAACCTGAAATTCCTTATGCCTCCTTTTCTCATCTACCTTAGTCTTATACTACATATTCATCTTGGTAATGTGCTTCCTCACCTCCTCATGGATGTTCTTCAAGTGTTCTGCAAAATCCTCAGCTTCAACACTACTTATCTCTCCTTTATCTATCTTCCTTAACTCAAATGCATTTCTGGGACTACTTCCATATACAATTTGGAATGGTGTTTTACTAGTGCTCTTGTTGACAAAATTATTGTATGCAAATTACACCTATGGTAAAATCAAATCCCATCCTGTTGGCTTATCTCCAACCAAACATCTGAGCAAATTTTTAAAACTCCTATTCACCACCTTTGTCTATCCATCAGTCTATGGATGATGTGATGAACTGAACTTCAAATTTGTTTTTAACTTCTTCCACAATGTGCATGAGAAATATCCAACAAACTTAGTGTCTTGATTTGAAACTATGCTCTTTGGTAAACCATGTAGTCTCACCACTTCTTTGAAAAACAATTATGCTGCATGAACAACATCATTAGTCTTCTTGCAGGGAATGAAATGTGTCATCTTTGAAAATCTATCAACTACCACAAAAATTGAATCATGTCCTCGTTGAGTCCTCGATAAATGAAGAACAAAGTCCATACTAATATCCTCCCATGGCTTCTCTAGTATAGGTAATGGCTGATACAACCTTGTATTATGCTTTGCTCCTTTTTCCATTTGACATTCTCTACAACTTTGTACAAACTTCTTAACATCTTACTGCAACTATGGCTAGCAATAATTCTCACTAACCAAAGAAAGGGTTTTATCTCATCCAAAATGTATAGCCAATCGTCTGTTATGCTTCTCTTTGATGAGATTCTTCCTCATAGAATTTTGTGGAATGCAAAAATGACTCCCTCTGAATAGCACACCATCCTGGATGATGAAATCCAACCATTTTGTTATGTCTAAAGTAACAAGCTTTGTACAAGCTTTCCAAGATTCACCAAAATTGGGATCCTCTAGATACAAACTCTTTATTTCCTTGAACCCAACCCCCTTAATCTACATCTTTGTCAACAAAATTTGCCTTTTGCTAAGAGCATCTGCAACCCTATTAGATTTTCCACTCTCGTGTTTCAAAACAAATGTGTAACTCTACAAAAACTCAACCCATTTCAAATGCCTCTAATTCAACTTTCCTTGACTATTTAAATATTGCAATGCTTGATGATCAGTATACAAAAAAAACCCCTTAGGAAGTAGATAGTGTCTCCACTTCTTCAATGCTTGAACTATAGTGTAAAATTCCCGATCATAAACATAATATTTCCTCTTGGCATCATTCAACTTCTCACTGAAATAAGCAACAAGTTTACCTTCTTGGCTCAAAATGGATCCTATTGCAATACCACTATCATCACAGTCTACTTGAAATACTTTATTAAAATCTGGAAGTGCTAAAAGAGGTTGTTCTATAACTTTTTGTTTCAATAGTTTAAACATCTTATCTACCCTTGTAGTCCACTTAAATTCCTTCCTATCCCCTCTCATTATTTTAGTCAAAGGTCCACAAATACTGCTAAAACTCCTGATAAACTTTCTATAAAAGCTAGCCAAACCATGAAAAGATCTTACCTCAGTAGCACTCCTTAGAGTAGGCCATTCAAGGATAGCCTTCACTTTCTCTGGGTCCATTTTAGATCTTCTACTAAAACTACAAATCCCACATACACTAACTCCTTCACAAAACTACACTTCTTCAAATTAATCAATAATTTATCTTCCCTTAACTTCTCAAACATCCTATGAATATGCATTATATGCTCCTCCAATGTCTTACTAAAGATCAAAATATCATCTAGGTAAACAATAGCAAACTTACCTAGAAATTCTTTCAGAATCTCAATCATGAGCTGCATGAAAGTGCTTGGTGCATTGGTTAGCCCAAAAGGCATGACCAACTAAGCAGTCTTCCATTCATCTCCTTCTTTGATCCGAATTTGATGATATCCACTCTTCAGATCTATCTTTGAGAAATACACAACTCCACACAAACAGTCCATAATATCATCCATCTGCGACAATGAAAACTTGTACTTGAATGTGATCTTGTTTATAGCCCTAGAATCTATACACATCCTCCATTATCCATTCTTCTTTGGTGCTAATACTACCGGTACAAAACATGGACTCAGACTCTCTCAAATCAACCCCTTTTTGCAACAACTCATATACTTGTTTGTTCAACTCTTTAGTTTCTGCTAGTGTCATTGTGTGTGCTGCCTTATTTGACAAACTGGCTCCTGGGATCAAGTCCATCTGATGATTGATCTTCCTTACTGGTGGTAATCCATCAAGCACATTATCAAATATAATATCTTGAAACTCATTCAAAAAATCTAGAGCTTCTATAGGTACATCTTCTACTTCCTCTTTACTAGCTTTTGCAATTAAAGTAAAACACATATACTCATGCCTCATACCCTCAAGGAACTTTCTTGCATTAAGAAAAATTATTCTTGCAACACTACATACCTTTTCTTCTATGTCCTTCAATGGCTTTAGCTTATGTCGCACTCCATACTTTGTCAGGGAATAGGTATTCGCATGACCATCATGTACAACATGTTTGTCAAACTGACACAACCTATCCAACAATATATGACATGCATCCATAGGTATGATATCACATAGTACCTCATCATGGTATCCACTAATCTTGAACTTCACTACGCACTTTTCATTGACCATGACCTTGTGGTCATCCTGCACCCAGGTGATCTAGTATGGATGTGGGTATTTTTGCCTTTTGAGCTTTGATTTTGTGACCATGTCTTTTGA
Organism: Chamaecyparis obtusa; assembly: GCA_027943335.1. Taxonomy (NCBI): domain Eukaryota; kingdom Viridiplantae; phylum Streptophyta; class Pinopsida; order Cupressales; family Cupressaceae; genus Chamaecyparis; species Chamaecyparis obtusa. The sequence continues at coordinate 19,899 of BSBK01008863.1, forward strand.
CACAAAATTATCAGTGCTTCCACTATTGATAATCACATCATGACACTTATCCTCACACTTGCACCTAGTGCGAAACAAAATCCTCCTTTGCTCAGGTTCATTCTCACCACTCAGTAGGACTCTTCTGTTAATTAGTGTTTCTCTTCTTTCAACATCTTCAAAATGTGATGATTTGGCATCTTCATCCACATGTGCAACTCTAGCCTAGCCTTCAGTTCTCCTATCTATCCTTCCTTGGCATTGAGTACATTCATATGCCCTATGACCTTCTTCTCCATAGTGAAAACATGTTCCATAGAAGCCTCCTCTTCCTCTTCCTCTTTGATCTCTATTATTCTGATCATGGGAATGATTGAAATTATTTCCTCTCTAATTTTGAATGCTACTAGCCTTATCCTTCTTTTTCAGATCTTCATTTCGGCCTCCATATGACCGTCTACCAGATCTTTTGCCATGACCTCTTTCGCTTTGTCTACTTTCAAACTTCTTGTTCATCTTTTCCTCTACTTTTAGGGTAAACTGGTATGCCTCTTCAATATTGTTCATTCGAACAAAATTTAACTCCTCCTGAATGCTTGGCCTCAACCCATTAAGGTAGCATACAACTTTCTCCTTATTAGCTTCTGCATGGCCTATTCTGATGAGGATTCAATAGAAATCCTCAGTATACTCCTGAATAGATCTCCCTGCTTTTTTCAAACCTTTCTTTTTCTTCAATAGATCAAACTCATAATCAATAGGAATGAATTGTCACTTTAATTTATCTACCATTCAATCTCATCTTGTAATTTTCTCCTTTCCTCTTCTATTTTGCTCCAACTGAATCTCCTGCCACCAGATCTTCGCATGACCCTTCAGTTTGTCCTTCACAAACTTGACCCTATCAAGATCCTCAATATATTCATACTCAAAATATTCTTCTAATTCATTGATGTAGTTGATCAACTCTTCTAGGTTAAGATTTCTTGAAAATGTAGGAACCACAATCTTACATCTTTTCCCAATCTTAGAAATAGATCAGAAAAGCCTTTCTTCCTCTTGGTTCAAAATTTTGTCTTCTCTTTCTTGATCAAAATTTCCTTCTCTTTTAGCTTCATCCTCACTTTCATCTCTGACTATAAGAATCATTCCTTTGCTAATCTCTTCTTGTAATACTCACATTTGTCTCTAGAGGGCTCTAACCTAAGGTGACACACCACCAGCTCTTCCACCATGTTCCTTTCGTGGGGTATTTTTGCGCTTATCATTGAAACCCTAAACCATGGTCTTGGTGCAAACTGCCTCACATTTGGTGATCTATCTACACACTTAGGAACTCCCGCTCTGATACCACTTGATGAAGGGTGCTCCCCTTAATTGATGCAGGAGCATCTCAGGTCCTTAGCAATCTTGTGTCACCAAAAAACATGTTTGTGTTTTCTTATGTTGCTCGATTCATGCTTTGACCAAGTTGGTTTGGTGTTGCTCAGTTTCCTTTATTTACCAGGGTTGGTTGGTTATCTCTTTGGTGCTCGGTGAATTTCCTTGGCGCTCGGTGATGCTTGTATGGCTCTTAGTTATCCTTGCTTACTGAGTTGTTTTTTTTAGTTTCCTATTGAGGCCGAATCTTGCAATTAATTATGGTCATGGATTTAATGATGGTATCTATCATTGGGAAGTGTGTGGACCTAGATTTGGTTGTTCCTTCTATTGATGGTGGATCTGAAGGCCAACTTGTTTGGTAGCCTCTTGTATATAATGTAATATTTGGTTGTAGTTTAGGGGGTCAGTTCAGTTAGAAGATAGAAGCTAGAAGTTTGGAGATTGTTTCAGATCCTTGCATGTTGGAGGACTTCTATACTTGAATTGTAATATCTAGCCTAAACTGGGAAGGCCCTACAGCCTGACATGTATGAACCAATTGAAATAAATATATGAAAGATACCTTTATTCTCTCTCTCACTTGTGTAATTATTGCTTCCGCGTGTGATCTCTACAAGGTGGATCTAGTTAGGGTGTTCCTTTTCCCCCTCTCCCTATCCTCCCTTGCATCAGGTGGTATTAGAGCTGAGGTGAGATTTGGATCTAGGTTTGTGAATCTAGGTTTGAGGATTACTTCTTGTCAAACCCTAGTTGATTTATTGTGGAGTAGAAAATTGTGATCTAGCCTGCAATTGCAAAGGGTTTCAAGATGGTTCGTGGGAGGTGAGATGCAGATCTAGGATTGGCAGACATGTTGAGACAACTTGTTGCTAGATTAGAAGCTATTAAAATAGCCCAGAGAAGAGGAAGACATCTTGAAGATGTTAGTGATGATGAAATTGAGGAAGAACAAGTTGATGTAGAACCTGCATTGGTGATGGATCAAGGTGTGGAAAGATTTTTGAAGGCTTTGACAAATTTGAAGTCTACACCACACTTTAATCCTCTTGAGTATAATGGAAAATTGAATTTTGATGAATTGGTGGACTAGATCACTGAGATGGAAAAGTATTTTGAATATGAAAATGTACCTAAGGAAAAGAAGGTGAAAATTACAAGCACAAAGTTGAAAAGTCATGCATCCTTATGGTGGGAACATCTACAGTTGGACAGAAAGAGGAAAGGCAAAGAAAAAATTAAGGTATGGAATAAGATGGTGAATAAATTGAAAGGAAAGTTCTTACCTTGTGATTATCAGATTAACCTAGCTAGGCGAATAAAAAGTTTATGGCAGAAAGATAGCTTAGTAAAAGAATATACTGAGGAATTCTATAAATTAGATATCAGATTTGGACATGATGAAAATGATGTAGAAATAATTACTATGTACCTGAATGGATTGAGAGTTTCCATCCAAGAAGAAATCAGTTTGGTTAAATTGGAGAACATTGAAGAGGCTTATCAATTTGCATTGAAAGCTGAGGAGAAATTGAACAAGAAACATGAGCAAAGACAAAGAGGTAGAGGTGGTAGATTCCCTAGAGGAAGAGGTAGATCTTATGGTGAAAATAGTAGATTTGAACCTAAAAAGACAAATCTGGATAAAGGCAAGACCGAGTGGAGAGGGGAAAGTTCATTCAGAAGAAGAGGCAATAACTACTGAGGTGGTTATAACAGAGGTGGATTCCAAGGAACTTGTTACAATTATGGAGAAGAAGGACATAGATCATTTGAATGTACACATGCAAGTAAGAAGGCCATTAGTAGTAGAAATGCTTTGGTGCAAGAAGAGTCACCAAATGAACTTGAGAAGGAAAAGAACTTGATGGTAAGGAGAGAACTTTGGAGTGAAAGTAATAAGGAAGATCTAGTAAGGAAAAGTTTGTTCAAGACTAGATGTAGAGTTTATGATGAAGTTTGGAAGGTAATCATTGACAATGGTAGCTCGAAGAACTTGGCATCTAAGGAAATGGTTACAAAGTTACAATTGAAAAGGTTGGAACATCTGAAGCCCTATCAAATTTCATGGATCAAAGATGAGCATACACTCTTGGTAAGTGAACAATGTTATGTGAATTTAAAAATTGGAAAGTACTATGATAAGGTGTTATGTGATATCATGCCTATGGATTGTTGTCATATTTTGTTGGGTAGACCTTGGAAATATGATAGACATGCTATATATGATGGGAGATTACATAAATATACTATTTGGGCTGATGGGAGAAGACAAATATTGTTACCTTTGATTGAAGAACCTATTAGTAATGTTTGCACATCTGTGAAATTTTGCTTGATGGAAGGAAGAAAGTTTGTTAAGGATTTTAAGAAGAATGATGTATGTTTTGTTGTGATTCCTAACAAATCGAGTAAGAAAACAGAGGATAGTATCCCTGAGGAGATTGATAAGTTACTCACTGAGTATAGTGAGATCATTTTTGATAATGTACCTGATGGTTTAACACTGAAGAGAAGCATTGATCATTGCATGGATCTAATCCCTGGAGCTAGTTTACCGAATAAGGCACCACATCGGTTGAAACCTACTAAGAATTAGGAATTGAATCGATAGATTCAAGAATTATTGCAGTAAGTTTTGATCCGAGAAAGTTTGAGTCCTTGTGTAGTACATGTTGTATTGGCACCTAAGAAGAATGGAGAATGGCGAATGTGTACTGATTCCAGAGCAATCAACAAGATAATAGTGAAATATAGGTTTCCTATACTGAGAATGGATGACATAATGGACAGTTTGACTGGAGAAAAGTATTTTACCAAAATTGATTTGAAAAGTTGGTATCACCATATCAAAATCCGAAAAAGGTGATGAGTTGAAGACTGCTTTCAAAACAAAAGAAGGTTTGTATGAGTGGTTGGTTATGCCTTTTGGTTTAACTAATGCACTGAGTACTTTTATGAGGTTGATGAATGAAGTTTTGAAGAAATTCTTGGGTAAATTTGTTATTATATACCTAGATGATATTCTTATATTCACACTACTACATTTGGGGCCAAATTTTGACAGACTCTTTTGACGGGTAAATTTTTTTTAATGAATTTGTAATTTTTTTTTAAAAAAAGCCCCGATGATGTCGGTATTTCGATGGGTTTTAAATTGACCATCAGAATTTCAATAGTTTCGAGTATACATAAAAAAAAGAGTGAAACACCAAATCATTTTTATTTCGATTGGCATACAAAAGGAGTAGGAGAAAATGAGCGAAAGCTAGGCATGAGAGAAGTTATGTGATTTCTTCATCTTTCGAGCCTCTGGCATCATATTCAACCATAAATTTCAAATGCATTGCATTTTATTTGATCATGAATGCTCTCTGAAATGACCATAATATTCTACTAGTGTTGTGCCCTAGCTAATGCTTTATCTCTATTATTTGATGTTATTGGTGTCATGCCCTAGCCCATGCTTTAACTCCATTATTTGATGTTGTTGGTGCTTGTGCTCAAGGATATCCATTTTTTTGAAATGTTGACTGTGACTATCAAATGGACAACCCATGAGCTTCTAGCTAGGCGCCATTTGTATTGATAGCTTAGGGTATCAAAAGTATTGTATCATTGATATTTGAGACTTTGTTAAAAGGAAATAGGATAAAAAATGATTTTTATTTAGTGTTTTAACTCCATTATTTGATGTTATTGGTGCTTGTGCTCAAGGATATTCATTTTTTTGAAATGTTGACTGTGGTTATCAAATGGACAGACTGTGAGCTTCTGGCTAGGCGCCATTTGTATTGATAGATTAGGGCATCAAATGTATTGTTATATCATTGATAGTTGAGACTTTGTTAAAAGGAAATAGGAAAAAGAATGATTTTGATTTAGTTTCTCTATTCTGATCCCTAAGTGGCTTACAACCCTAGAGAAGTATATGCAGATTTACAGATGTAGTTGCAGGATACATAGTAGCTGATAATTCACAAGAAATCCATGCATCCAATTTGAATAGAAATTAATACAAAGAAATAGGGTCCTCAAATGGCCTAGTCATCTAGACCTTGACTATCCCCTCAACCAATGACCCTTCAAAATCAGGTTATCATGCAATCATTGAGTGATCCTTCATTCTCCTGGTCTGCCCTATATCCAAACATATTGGAAATACACAATACAATGATAACAAGCCTTTCACAATACCCCTTTCCTCAAGTAACACTATCAACATCTAGACCTTGACTGTCCCCTCAATCAGTGACCCTTCAAAACTGGGTTATCATGCAATCAGTGAGTGATCCTTCATTCTCCTAGTTTGTCCTGCATCTAAACATATTGGAAATACACAATACAATGATAACAAGTCTTTTATAATCCCCCTTCCCTCAATGAACACTATCAACATCCGAACCTTAACTGTCCCCTCAACCAATGACCCTTCAAAACTAGGTTATCATGCAATCAGTGAGTGATCCTTCATTCTCATGTTCTGCCCTAGATCCAAACATATTGGAAATACACAATACAATGATAACAAGTCTTTTAAAATCCCCCTTCCCTCAATGAACACTATCAACATCCTGACCTTGACTGTCCCCTCAACCAGTGACCCTTCAAAATCGGGTTATCATGCAATTAGTGAGTGATCCTTCATTCTCCTAGTCTGCCCTACATCCAAACATATTGGAAATACACAATACAATGATAACAAGTCTTTCACAATCCCCCTTCCCTCAAGGAACACTATCAACAAGTGATCCTTCTTCTTATCAGCCATATCCAATGTTTCATTGAAGTCACGACCAAGAATGAAGGTCACCTTACCCATACCATTCATGGATTCTGAAATGTTGTTCCAAATTCTTGAACACTTTTTTGTTGCTTCTTGTTGCCCCTCCTTGATTAAGAACCCCCTCATCCTCAACATGGTCTTCATCACCTATAGTCTCAATTTCATGAATAGGGGACATGTAAATATCTTTAAATACTTCTTCTACCACAATGTCCTCCCGCCCCATCTTCTTGATCTTCCTGGCTAAAGTAGATGAATCCACACACAATAACCCAAAATGAAGGGTTTTGTATCCTTTAATGAATCTGAGTCACTGGTAACACATGGATAGTCAAACCAGTAGTCTCTAAAGCATTCAATAAGTGAATATGAATATTTGAAAACTTTCCTCTCAACTTCCCCAACCACTCCTAATTGGTTAGAGGGTTATTTCTAGAATCTCCACTATTCCTATCCTTACCAACAATTCTTAAACATACTTTATCTGATATGATAATAACATACTAAACTGAACCAATGGCATGTTCTTCGTGTGGTACAAGGAAGATTTGGCTATCAAATCTTCCTTCGTGCAAGCTGAGTGCGAGAGAAGGTATGTGATTTCTTCATCTTTGATTGGTATCTTTGACAGGCAACGTCTTTCGAGCCTCTGGCATCATATTCGATCACAAATTTTAAATGCATTGCACTTTATTTGATCATGAATGCTCACTGAAATGACTGCATTCTACTAGTATCATGCCCTAACTTGTGCTTTATCACCATTATTTGATGTTATTGGTGCTTGTGCTCAAGGATATCGATTCACTATTTTGAAATGTTTGGATTCATGTTTGTTGATATTACAATTCATCATATCAAAAAAAGTATGTTTAAGAAGTTTTAGTGTCTAAACACTCAACTAATCCCTCTAATCAATTAGGAGTGGTTGGGGAAGTTGAGAGGAAAGTTTTCAAACATTCATATTCACTTATTGACTAGTTTGGAGACTACTGGTTTGACTGTCCATGTGTTAATGTTTAGAAGAGATCAATAAAGTATTTAAAGACATTCTTACATGTTTGGAGAGATTTAAGAGGCACTTATCATGACTATACCCTCACAAACAGTGACATAGACTAGTTTTACTAAGTCTCCTTTCTCTATTTTGAGGTTTCCTTTCTCTGCCATAGGGGTATAGTCAGAGGGTTCATTGACAAAATGATCCTTTGAATGGTTACTATAAATATGAATGATTTGATATAGCATATTTCTCATTTTACTTGAAGTTTGGAATAGCTTGTACTTGAAGTTTGGAATAGCTTGTGCTTGAGCTGGAATTCTTAGTAGAAGTGAATGGAAGGAATAGTGTTGGTGTTAGGTTTCATTTATTATTGAATTCAATAGTTTCCAAGATGTGTTGAGGATTTTTCTCCTTGTTTAATGTTAACTATTCCCGCACAATCCTCTCATACAATAGTGAAATGCTATGTGATTGACAATTTCATACAACTGGTCCTTTGGCATGTATTAAACAGAATAGAATTTTCAACATATTATTATCATTCTATTTCTTTGTTGTAAACATGCCATTGGTTCAGTTTTGTAATTTTTTTTTCAAGTTTTTTTTTTTTTCTATTTTTTCCATTTGATAACCACAGTCAACATTTCAAAACAGTGAATAACATCAAATAATGGAGATAAAGCATGGGCTAGGGCATGACACCAGTAGATTAAAACTAAACCAATGACATGTTTACAACAAAGAAATAGAATGATAATAATATGCTAAAAATTCTATTCTATTTAATACATGCCAAAGGACCACTTGTATGAAATTGTCAATCACATAGTATTTCACTGTTGTATGAGTGGATTGTGCAGGAATAGTTAACATTAAACATAGCCAATGTTCTCTTTACTTTCTCAAAGAACATTAGAGCTATATAATACATTGTCAATATCCTCTTTCCATGGGTCCTAGGTCTTTGGGTCCATGGAAAGGAAATAGATTACAAAATACACTTCAAAACAAAGGAAAAACTTAGCAAATTCAGTCTAGTTCACTGTAGATGAAGGAACAATCATGCTAATAGTTCCTCTAAGTCTTCCAAAACATTTATTGAACTCCCCTAAAGTCCTATTGGATCCCCAAATTTCTTAATACAATCAACTTACATTAGGACCATGAGAAACTTCAAAGGATTAAAAACATTACTTGGAATAGCCACTAGTTTTACCATTCAAAATGTAAGGAACATAATTTTACAGTGCTCACAATACATTCAACAATGAAATGAATGCTTGGAGATTTCTTACTATTCCATCCTTGAATTTAGAAACCAAAATAATAAGTAAAGAAGCCTTTTAACAATGCATAACACAATGGACTTGCAGATTTAAACTTTTATTTTTTATTGAATCTCTATTCCTGCTGTACACTCCAGGCTTAAGTCTATCGTACAATGAATTCCAAAGGTTACATATAACTCCATCACAACTTCCCAAACCATGAAGAACATAGGTGAAGAACTTGATGGTTTCATGTTTTAATCTTTAAGAACTTGATCAAGAACATAAGTTTTAATGAAATATCAATTTGATTTACAAAGTTTGTGTTCTTTACAAATTTGAAAGGCTCTAATACTTACTAGGGTGGATGTGGATGTGCAACCTTATACTTTTACTACTAAGTCTCTGTTTGTTGGGCATACTGATTATAAGTACTTGACATATATCACAAATGTTGCTAATTAAGGTTAGCGGGATGATTACGCCTATCCTAAAAAAAGACTATCAAATCATTATGCTTTCAAATCAATTACCTATCGACATATCCTTTGCGAGGGAGAGAAGCTAAACACATAAAGAACATGCACATAAATATGGCAGCTGAAAAACTTAAATGGAGTACACCAAGAAGTACCAAATGATGAATGCTCAATTGTTGTAATGGCAAAGCATCATAACTGTCCATTTCTAGAACTTGATTTTCTAGTCTAAATGATTTTTCTATAGTCGTAATGATTTTTCCAGAACTTGATTTTCTAGTCTTAATGATTTTTCTATAGTCCTAATGATTTTTCTATAGTACTCTTAATGATTTTTCTAGAACTTGATTTTCTAGTCTTAATGATTTTTCTATAGTCCTAATGATTTTTCTATACTCTTAATGATTTTTCTTTCTTCCTAATGTTTGTTGCTCTTGATAAATTAGGCCTTGAATTTTAATTTTTGTTCACTATTTTATTTCAGCTTGATATTTCATTCATTTTTCATATACACAGAGACTACACATGCTGATAAAAAAATGAGCTATTTCATTAAGGTTAACTATTCATGATTGTAAATAGTCAATATTTTTGATGGTACTCCTTGGTGTATTTCATTTTAAAATAATCATGTTTCTATGGCTATGATAAATGTCCTTTTGTGTTGAGAAAATTAGAGTTAAAAAAATGGTTGCAAACAAATCATCCTTCTTCCACCAATATTCTAGTCAATGTACAAGTAACGAGTCATTCCATTCAAGAAAGACCATGTCTGACAATATCAACCCAGAACAAAATAAGGAGTATGTAGAATTTAGTGATTGTATCTTCCATTAGAGCCACTTCATATGCACAGGTGATGAACATGCATATTTTCTTGGGCACTATTGGGAGCTTAGCCAGCAACACATGTACTATTGTGAAAATCACCACAAATCTATTTGCTATTGGGTCTAGCTCCCAGTATCGCTTGGTCAAATATGCATGTTTTTCACCTGTGCATATACCTTCTATGATCAACTCTTATATGCACAGGTGATGAACATTCAAATTTGCCTAAGCAGTACTTTGAGTAGTCCTCCAACACATGTACTATTGTGAAAATCATCACAAGTCCATTTGTTGGAGGAAATCTCATAGTACACATGTTTGGAGGCTAGGTCTGAAGGAAACAAGAGAATTTGAAGAGTCACAAGTCTTAAGATTGTACTTAATATAGCCAAGCTTCATTCAATGGTACATTCAAACATGAAACAAACCATTCTTAAACCAGATTAAACTAGTAAACCAAAGGACATACTAATTATAAGTAAACTAGTAAACCAAAGGACATGCTTTTACTACTAAGTCTCTGTTTGTTGGGCATACTGATTATACATAATTGACATATATCACAAATGTTGCTAATTAAGGTTGGCGGGCAATGATTACACCTATCCTGAAATAAGACTGTCAAATCATTATCCTTTGAATGGTTACTATGAATATGAATGATTTGATATAGCATATTTCTCATTTTACTTGAAGTTTGGAATAGCTTGTGCAAGGGTGAAAGTACTTTTGATCGTGACTGTTCCTCTACATAGTCAGCAAATGTAACTGTCTAATGATTATATGTAATGTTGAATGGATTAAATGCTTTATTCTTGGTAGAAGTGAATGGAAGGAATAGTGATGGTGTTAGGTTTAATTTATTAGTGAATTCAATGGTTTCCAAGATGTGTTGAGGAGTTTTCTCCTTTTTTAATGTTAACTATTCCTGCACAATCCACTCATACAACAATGAAATGCTATGTGATTGACAATTTCATACAATTGGTCCCTTGGCATGTATTAAATACAATCCACTCATACAACTGGTCCTTTGGCATGTATTAAATAGAATATAATTTTTAGCATATTATTATCATTCTATTTCTTTGTTGTAAACATGTCATTGGTCCGGTTTTGTAAATTTCTTTTCGTGTTAAATTTTTTTTCTATTTTTTCCATTTGATAACCATAGTCAACATTTCAAAAAAGTGATTAAAATCAAATAATGGAGATAAAGCATGGGCTAGGGCATGATGCCAGTCGATTAAAACTGAACCAATGACATGTTTACAACAAAAAAATAGAATGATAATAATATGCTAAAAATTCTATTATGTTTAATACACGCCAAAGGACTAGTCCCAACAATTCTTAAACAATAAAGTATGTTTAAGAATTGTTGGGAGTAGTTTTCAAACATTCATATTCACTTATTGAATTCTTTGGAGACTAGTGGTTTGACTGTCCATGCATTACGAGTGACTAAGATTCATTAAAGGATACAAAACCCTTCATTTTGGGTTATTGTGTGTGGATTCAAATGTAGGTTTGATTTGGTTAATGTTTAGAAGAGATCAATAAAGTATTTAAAGATAATCTTACATGTTTGGAGAGGTTTGAGAGGCACTTATCATGACTGTACCCTCACAAACAACGCCATAGACTAGTTTTACTAAGTTTCTTTTCTCTATTTTGAGGTTCTCATTGCCAAAGTGGCCAAAGACTATGTTAGGCTGATAAAATATGGGGATTCTCTTTACCGCTGCAAATCTTTGAAGGTTGCTACACTTGGATGGATGTGGATGTGTAACGTTATGCTTTTACTACTAAGTCTCTATTTGTTGGGCATACTGATTATAAATACTTGACATATATCACAAATGTTGCTAATTAAGGTTGGCGGGATGATTACGCCTATCCTGAAAAAAGACTATCAAATCATTATGCTTTCAAATCAATTACCTATCAGCGTATCCCTTGTGAGGGAGAGAAGCCAAACACATAAAGAACATGCACATAAACACGATAGCTGAAAAACTTGAAAGGAATACGCCAAGAAGTACCAAATGATGAATGCTCAATTGTTGTAATGGCAAAGCACCAGCACCGTCCATTTCTAGAACTTGATTTTCTAGTCTAAATGATTTTTCTATAGTTGTGTAGACACCTAAAAATCCTTTAGAAAATAAAGTATTTTTATTTTCTGAAAATCCCTGATGACATCATCATTTATTAATTGATTAATTATTTAATTAATTTATTTATTTTTATGTCATTAAATCCCTTTATCTTAATTAAAAATATTTAATTAAGAAATCCCTCCCAAAAATGTTTAAATCTTATTTAAACATTATTCCCCTATTTATTAATTATTTAATTAATAAATTGACCAAAAATCCCAAAATAAATAATTTATTTATTTTTTTTGCCCAAAACCTTGGCCAATTTCCTTAAGACCACTAACCTCTTCCAGAATCTTCTAATCCTTCTTTAATTTTGATTAAAGGCTAATCCCATCATTTCCTAACCCTAATCCCAACTCAAAATATTTAATTAAGATTAAATATTTATTTTCATATTTATTAAATATATTTTAATAAATATTCCCAAAACTAAAACCTTTGGAATGAATAAACATTTATTCATTCTCCCTAAACCAAGAAAAACTCTAGACTCTTCTAGAAACTTCTCAACCCAACCTCTTCACCCATCCTAATCCTAAATCCCCCTAATCCTAATCCTAATCCTACCCCTAAACATTTGCACAATCCTAACCAAGCTTAAGACTTTCCTAAGCCAAAGCAAAGTCTCCCCTTCCAAATATCTCAACCACAAAACATTCAATGCATCCACAAAGTCATCAAAGTCCCTTAAAGGCTCATTCAATGCTCTTACAAGCACTTATGAGGGGAGTTATGAGCTTTGAGCCCCCTTTGTTGACTCATCTTTACCCTTCCCTTCATCCACTCACCTTGTGACATGTGTCACCTCCTGATTGGCTGTAGAATAGCACAATCCATGTGCTCCCCTTTGAATGAATCTTGGCCTCTCTTAAAGATTTCAATCCTGGCCACTCATTCTTCCTTCCCAAATCCTATAAGTACCCCTCCTTTCAAGAGCAAATCAATTAGCTTAACTTTCATTCTCATGCATTGTTATCATGCCCTTTTATTTCTAGACTTAGCACAAATCATTCTAATTTAGTTTACTTTCAAGCATTTTAGCTCATCATAGCTTAGTAATAATGGATTAACATAGTTTTTATTATTGTTTTGCATAGCATAGCATCATATCACATCTCTATTTGGTCTAAAATCAATCTTAGCATAATCACACTTGCATTGAATCTCCATTTAAGCATCATAGTTTGAGTTCTTGAGGCCTTAGGGGCAATCTTGGGTGTTCTACCCATTATTGTGCCATTTTTTTGGGGGTTTCCATGAGTCTCAAACCATCTTAGAATGCATTAGAGTATGCTCCAAGTGCTTAGAGAGCACACCCACATCTCTCTTATCAGAGCAAATCAAACAGTGCTTGGGTGCACCTGTTTAGGCTCAATCTAAGGTGGCTAGCTTAGAGTTTCCTTGTTTTTTTTTTGTTTTGATTGTATGCTAGATTAAACTCTTAATGTTTGATTGATTTGAGCCTTTCAAAATAGATAACAGGATCCTCAAAAGCCTTGCTCACAAGTTGTAATGATTTTTCTAGTCTTAATGATTTTTCTATAGTCTTAATGATTTTTCTTTCGTCCTAATGTTTGTTGCTCTTGATAAATTAGGCCTTGAATTTGAATTTTTGTTCACTATTTTATTTCAATTTGATATATATTTCATTCATTTTTCATATACACAGAGACTACACATGCTGATAAAAAAATGAGCTATTTGATTTAGGTTAACTATTCATGATTGTAAATGGTCAATATTTTTGATGGTACTCCTTGGTGTATTCCATTTTAAAACAATCATGTTTTTATGGCTATGATAAATGTCCCTTTGTGTTGAGAAAATTAGAGTTGAAAAAATAGTTGTCTAGTGTTTGTGTATCTGTAGGTTGCAAACAAATCATCCTTCTTCCACCAACATTCTAGTCACTGTACAAGTAACGAGTCATTCCATTAAAAAAAGACCATGTCTGACAATATCAACCCAAAACAAAATAAGGAGTATGCAAAATTTTGTGATTGTATCTGCCATTAGAGCCACTTCATATGCACAAATGATGAACATGCATATTTTCCTGAGAGCTATTGGGAGCTTACCCAGCAACACATGTACTATTGTGAAAATAACCACAAATCTATTTGCTATTGGTTCTAGCTCCCAGTATTGCTTGGTCAAATATGCATGTTTTTCACCTGTGCATATACCTTCTATGATCAACTCTTATATGCATAGGTGATGAACATTCAGATTGGCCTAAGCAGTACTTTGAGCTTTCCTTCCAACACATGTATTATTGTGAAAATCATCACAAGTTCATTTGTTGGAGGAAATCTCACAGTACACATGTTTGGAGGTCTGAAGGAAACAAGAGAATTTGAAGAGTCACGCGTCTTAAGATTGTGGTATATTTTGGAAAATGAAGAGTGAAAAGAAGATGATATTCTTAAGATCATGGATGGACACAATGTTGTAGACTTTATTAATCTAGATATCTTGCAGAGGCTTGAAGAACTGGAGAGGGAAGAAGGGCTTAGGATGGTAGCTAAGGGTGATGAGGATGATGAGATGGGGGAAGTGGAGTTGAATCCTGATGAAAAGGAACCTCTGGCTGCAATTAGGAAGAAGAAGAAGATGCTTATCATTGAACACAAATTGAAGAAGAGTACTACAAAGAGCACGCCTACCGTACCAAGGAAGTTTGACAAGAACAAGGAATATGGCTTAAACAGAATGGGAAGACATATTTCTAGCCTGGGCTTGGATCCTTTAAAGTTTGGTCATTGTGGATAAAATATACAGATTTGTCTAGTGATGCAAAATTAACTTCTTTAAGCCTTACCCTTGTTTCAAATATATCATTTGGGTACGCACAGAGGGCACAAGAATTGGGGTACACATAGTTCATTTATGGGATTTTTCTTGGGAAGCTAATTGCTCATCTATCATCTACATTATTATGAAGCTAATTGCCAAAGGATCCAGGCCCAGGCTAGAAAGATGTCTTCCTAAACACATAAAAACATGCACATAAACACAACAGTTGAGAAACATAAATGTAGATTTTACAATAGCTAAGAAACATAATTGTAGGCATCATGGTCATAATTTTTTGGAGACAATGTAATTGAGTTGTATACCCAAGCGACGGAGAGCAACTTATGCACCTCCAATTCCAAATTGAATACATTTGTTGGAGGACCTTATATTCATGAGCAATAGATGTAGTCAACTTGGAATCAGAGGTGCAGGAGTTGCTCTCCATCATCTGGGTATACAACATAATTGAGTTGTATACCCAGACGATGCAAAGCAACTACTACTCCTCCGGTTCCAGAGGAGTAGTGGTTGCTTTGCATCGTCTGGGTATACCACTCAATTATGTTGTCCCCAAAAACTTGTGACCATGATGCCTACATTTATGTTTCTTAGCTATTGTGTCCCAAGACCCCTTATGACCATTTACAATCCTTTATGACCCCTAAGAATACACATCTTAGAGGTCTTAAAATGTCATAAAGGGTCATAAGAGGCTCCTAGGAGGGGCCAAATGAGCTTCCACCTTCATGTGGTTGGCCTTGTTAAGTAGAGAATGTTAAACTATTCTCAAAACAAAGAGAAGCTCAATAATTTAAGGTCTCAGTCCACAGAGATGGTAAAAAATGACGGGAATCAATGATGGAGAGTTTTTAGATACTAAGAAGATGTATATGCAGTGGAGGCTAGAAGGGATTTTTGTGGAGATTTGCTAGATGTGGAGATTTTCTAGAGAGGGTTTCCAGATTGAGTACCAGTGTAGAGATGATGATTCAATACTATGTCTATAAAACCTTCACAAATATCCCTTTTTTGGCCTCCACTCATACCTCTTCTCAGAATCTAGAAACTTTGGATATTGTTTCTCATTCGTGCATGAAATGTGCTAGTGATCGTATAAAATTACTTTTGTGAGACTGGGATCAATTATGAGAAGGTAAACAACAAGATAATTTTCTTGTATCTTTCATTTCTTATATGCATTCATATTTTCTACCTCCTTGTATATTGATACTGTGCAGTGTACATAAAGGCAAGGTGGTGATTATTCTCAACGATCAACAGGTATAAGTCTTCCAACCCTTACCCAGTAGCTAGGACTAAAGATAGTAGAGCTCAAGAGACCATCATAGTTGGTCTCCATCCTTGGTCCATATACTCAAAAAACATTTTACATTTCATTAGCTCATCAAATGTGGTGATTTGAAAGAATTTAGTGGATGATATTTTCATGTATAACGTACATTATTTTAGTTTGATGCTGAATGAATTTATCTACTTCATGCACTTGTAGACATAGAACATAGCCATAAAGAAGCATCCCCTCCCATGGCTTGAGTAATGTAGGCCATGGGAGTAGATGCTTCTTTATCGCCATGTTTGATGTCTACAAGTGCGCAGAGTCGATAAATTCATGCAATGTCAACTTAATAATATACGTTATCATAAAAATATTCTGTTAAATTATTTCAAATCCCCTCATTTGATGAGCTAAAGAAATGTAAAATGTTTTGTCAGTATATGGACCAAATACGGAGACCAACTATGATGGTCTCTTGAGCTTTGTTTTCTTTATTATGCTAATCTGTCACTTTTTCAACAATTAGTAAAGCATTTCTAACAGACGCGTTGTACGTCTGACGGATTGGTCCGTCGATAGTATATTAAAGACCTTCAGAACTCTGATTGGTTATCGTCAGAGAGCACACCACTCTAACAGATATGTGTGATAGGACTGCTATACCTCCGATAGAATGTCCTATCAGAATATATTGCCAATCTGTCAGAATGCCAACTGAAAAACTATCATAAATATTATTTTTTGATAGATCGGTCACATAGTAAAATTGTTATTATGTGCCCAATTCTTGTTAGAGTTGTCATATTATAGCTAATAATTAATTTATTTAATTATTAGTCTATTATTCTCTACACTTAAGTTAGACTTAGGCATCTCATTATTCTTTAGGGTTTTCACCTTTAGGGTTTTGGTATCCTTTTATAAGGATTCCCTCTTTGTATTTCATTCATTCACTTATTGGATCATAATAGAGATTGCTCTTTGCATGTCCATAAGATGTCTCTGGCTTTTTGGCCTCCATGATTTTTCTTGCTTCTGTGCTTTGCTTCTTCCATGTGACAGGGTTATGCATGCAGGTGTTCTTGGGAGATTAGTATTTCACCTAATCTAACAATTCTGACAGGTACTGATGTCAGAAGACCAACGGTTGTCACTCCCGTCGCCATTTCCAATGTAAAAATGGTGACAAAAACATGTGTCAAAATGTTGACAAATAGGCATTGGAAATCCAACAAATGGCTGTTGGAATTTGGCCTCAAATGTACTAGTGTCAATAAGACCAAAGAAGAACATTTGTTGCATGTTAAACAAGTATTTTTGAGGTTGAAATATGAAAAGTTGCTGATAAATTTGAAAAAGTATTCATTCATGAAAGAGGAGATTGTGTATTTGGTATTTGTGATTTCAGCTGATGGTTTGAAGATGGATCCTAAAAAGGTTGAAGCTATTTGAATTGGCCTACACCTGAGAATGGTAGTGAGGTAAGATCATTTCATGGTTTGGCAAGTTTTTATCAAAAGTTCATTAGGAATTTTGGTTCAATTTGTAATACTATGACTAAGACTATCAGAGGAGATAAAAGAGAATTCAAGTGGATACATGGAGCTGATAAAAGTTTTGAGACTCTGAAGTAGAAGGTTACTGAATTGCTTATGTTAGCATTGCCTAATTTCAATAAGGTATTTCAAGTGGAATGCGATGCAAGTGGTAGTGCAATAGGAGCTCTATTGAGTCAAGAAGGTAAACCTGTTGCTTTCTTTAGTGAAAAGTTGAATGATGTAAAAAGGAAATACTTTGTGTATGATCAAGAATTCTATGCTATTGTTCAAGCCCTGAAGAAATGGAGACATTATTTGATACCGAGTGAATTTGTATTGTATACCAATCATAAAGATTTATAGTATTTGGGTAGTCAGAATATGTTGAATCAAAGACATATGAAATGAGTTGAGTATTTGCAGAGTTATACATTTATGATAAAGCATAAGAGTGGAGTCACTAACCAAGTTGTAGATGCATTGAGTAGAAGGAGATCTTTGATGACCGAGATGAAAATTGAAGTTCTTGGTTTTGATGACATGAGAGATTCTTATGAATTTGATCCTAATTTTTCTGAGCCATTGAGAAAATACATAGCACCTATTTAAGATCAATCAAGTACTAAATGAGAAGAATATTTCATTCAAGGAGGTATGTTGTTTAAAGTTATTCAATTGTGTATACTGAGAGGATCAATGAGAACTAATTTGATAAAAGAGAAACATAGTAGTGGTTTGGCTGGACACTTTGGTGTTGACAAGACATTGAATTTTCTTAAGGAGAAATACTTTCGGCCACACTTGTATAAAGATGTTTAGAAATTTGTGAAAAGTTGTGGAATTTGTCAAGTTGCAAAAGGAGTAAGTCAGAATACTGGATTGTATACACTAATTTTTGTTCCTAAGAAACCTTGGATTGATATCAGTATGGATTTTTTTCTTGGCTTACCAAAGACAGTAAGAGGTAATGATTCTATATTTGTTGTTGTGGATAGATTTCCTAAAATGACACATTTTATACCTTGTAGAAAGACATCAGATGCAATACATATAGCAGATCTTTTCTTTAAGGAAATCGTTGGATTTCATGGATTACCAAGGAGTATTATCTATGACTGAGACAATAAATTTGTTAGATACTTTTGGAAAACCCTTTGGAGAAAGTTTGGCACCGAGTTGAAATATAGTTCTACATTTCACCCATAGACCGATGGACAGACATAAGTTGTGAATAGAAGCTTGGGAAATCTTTTGAGATGTTTAGTTGGAGACACACCGAGTAATTAGGATTCTATGTTGGCACAAGGAGAGTTTGCATACAATAATTTAGTGAATAGGAGTACTGGAAAAACACCTTTTGAGATTGTAAATGACATACAACCGAGAGGTATATCAGATTTGAGGGATATTGCTGATGAAAGAAAGAGAAGTGTTGAAGGAGTAAAGTTTGTTGAGTACATGAAGACATTGCATGAAGATGTGAAACATAAGCTGGAGAAAAGTAATCAAAAATACAAAGACAGAGCTAATAGATCAAGAAGACATAACACTTTTATAGTCGGTGATGAAGTAATGGTTCATTTGAAGAAAGGCAGATTTCCTGTTGGGACATATGGGAAGCTAAAAATGAAGAAGTTCAGTCCTTGCAAGATTTTGAAGAGATTTGACAATGGAAATGCTTATGAGATAGAGTTACTTGATGGCATGGATATATCACCTATATTCAACATTGCTAATTTGTATGAGTATTATGAGTCAGATGAAGAAATGACACTACTGAATGATTATCTTAAGAAATAGATAGAAGAAGTTGAGCAGATTTTGGAGCAAAGAATTAGTAGAAGTACAAGAGGAAATAGTATATGGAATATCTGGTAAAGTGAAAGAATAGACCGATTGAAGATAGTTCATGGATTTCACAATCTAAGTTGGATTCTACTCAGATCGTACCCACTTCATGATTCAGAGAATCATTTCAAATAACCCTAGGTGTCTGATGCAGGAGCATCTCAGGTCCTTGGCAAACTCGTGTCACCAAAAAAACATGTTTGTGTTTTCATGTGTTGCTCGGTTCATGTTTTGACCGAGTTGGTTTGGTGTTGCTCGGTTTCCTTTGTTTACTTGGGTTGGTTAGTCATCTCTTTGGCACTTAGTGAATTTCCTTGGCACTCGGTGATGCTTGTTTGGCGCTCGGTTATCCTTGCTTACTGAGTTGTTTGTTTTAGTTTCCTGTTGAGGCCGAATCTTGCAATTAATTATGGTTATGGATTTAATGATGGTATCTATCATTAGGAAGTATGTGGACCTAGATCTGGTCATTCCTTCCATTGATGGTGGATCTGAAGGTCGACTTGTTTGGTAGCCTCTTGTATATAATATAATCTTTGGTTGTAGTTTAGGGGTTCAGTTTAGTTAGAAGATAGAAGCTAGAAGTTTGGAGATTGTTTCAGATCCTCGCATGTTGGAGGAATTTTGTACTTGAATTATAATATATGGCCTAAATCGGGAAGGCCTTACAGCCCAACATGTATGAATCAATTAAAATAAATATATGAAAGATACTTGCATTCTCTCTCTCACTTGTGTAATTATTGCTTCCGCGTGTGATCTCTGCAAGGTGGATCTAGTTAGGGTGTGTCTTTGGCCCTCTCCCTATCCTTCCTTGCGTCATTAAGACTACAAACACATAACAAAAATAGAGAAACAACAACAATTTACAAAAATAAAATATGGGCTTCTTATTATCTCCACAAGTGTGGAATTAAAATTTTTAGAATTACAATATGCAAAGACATATGGGCATTTTCCTTACAATATTCTGTAGGACAAAGCCTT
The DNA here is from genome assembly GCA_027943335.1 of Chamaecyparis obtusa. NCBI lineage: Eukaryota > Viridiplantae > Streptophyta > Pinopsida > Cupressales > Cupressaceae > Chamaecyparis > Chamaecyparis obtusa. The sequence goes on from BSBK01008863.1 coordinate 40,259, forward strand.
GAATTATTAGCTAGAATTGCCCTAGAAAACAATACAGGCCTTCCTTATATAGGCAATTTTCCATCTCCCAAGAAGGTTCCAAAAATTTAGCCATTAAGGCTGACCACCCCTAGAATTATTTTATTTTTTATAATTATTACATTAGGGTTGGCTCAAATAATTACAAATTATATTTTTAGGTAACCCAACTTCCAGAGGCCATAAATTTTTAACTGTAGCTCTATTTGACTATTATAACCACTTTTCATAAATGGCATAACTTGATCTACGGTGCTAGACTCATGCAAGCTGTAGTCAACAGGAATTTCATCGCAATCCAGAGCCTCTAAGACCTTCAAAATTGAGCTCAAAAATTTCATACCCAAAAACCTCAATAACTTCACCAATACAAATGATATGGCAATGAAACTCAATTGGTAGACTAATATGACTAAGATGAACCCCCACTTGTGAAATCAAAACATTATGAGTTCATATGTCCAACTTCCTAAATATTAAGTTTCCATAAATAGCAGCTCTGCACAAGATAGCTCTTATTGAAAAGAAACCAAAAATATTTTTAGGTGACGCAAGATTGCCCTTACACCCAGGATGCTCTTGCATCAATTACACACACTCCAAGTTTTGAGATGAGAGATAAAATTATATCAATGGTAGTGCTAGTAAAGTCACCCAAAACCATCTTTAAATTGCATACTAAAGTGTCCAAATAAGAGAACTCTTGGAGTAGAACCCAAAACTTGACTAATTATCTAAAAATATAAGGATGATATTTATAAGGGACACCTAAAAAACCATCTTTATGTACAAAGGAATTGCAAAGGTAGTTAATTTATGAATTAGCACGATTTTGTAGAAAGCCTCATTTTCCCGTTATGTATAGGATTATTTATATCATTTTACTAATCATAATGGATTTTTATGGAATTTTAGAGTCAAGATCATATTATTGGCATCATTAGATATTAGTAAATATGGGTATATGTACGAAGATGGGGGACCAAAAAGGTGCCAAATTTTTTTTGGTCCCCCAAAAGACACAGTGTGTGCACCCTATAGGGCGTATGCACTATAGCGTGCACACATTGTGGCTTGGATTGACCAAGCCTTAGGCTTGGGCAATTCAAAATATAGCACATGTGCATTATAGTGTGTGCACACTATAGTGTGTACTCACTATGTAAAGCCCTTAAATGAATAAAAACATGCCAAAAACTTTCTAAATAGGCAATTAAATTCCAATAGGCCCCGCCAAGCCAATTTTAACACTAGAACCATACATAAAATGTAACTTATACTTAAGTTACATTTTATGTATATACTTTTAGGATGTTTGAGAGTGGTTTTGGCTTCATAGGAGTTAAGATAAAGATTTTGGATTTTGAGGGTTTTTAGGAAATTTTAGACTTAGCCAAATTTTAGGAATCAACTTCAATGTGATTCCTAGTGGTCTATTGATTGTAACCTTAAGTCCTTCACTTGTACATGATCATTTAAGGATCATTTCTCATTGTATTTTTTATGTTGTGATTATTTTGGTAATTGACATGTATGTTTAACCATGTTGAGGTTGAGAGAGAGAGAGAGCATTAATCATCATAGGACACACTTTAGGGTTCTAAGTGGTTCTAATGTATCATAAGGGGTCATAAAGGGCCCTAAGTATTTCCTAGGATCCCTTAGGACCCATTACGACCCCTTAGGATACATTAGGGCCCCTTAATATGTTAAAAGTAGTGGTTTCCATTGCACCAAAAGATTGACTTGTTAATGCCCGATACAACCACTAGACTTATAGAAGACATAGGAGGCAGTTAAGCCATATCATGAATCCCGAGGGGAGCGCTAGCCATTTTGTCAAAAATCTCCCCCTCAGTGTTACCCAAGGGGATTTGAACCTATGACTAAGCTTTGATACCACTTGCTACAAGTAGTGGTTGTTGTTGCACCAAAAGATCAACTGTTAATGCCCGATACAACCACTAGACTTATAGAAGACACAAGAGGCAGTTAAGCCATGTCACAAATCCTGAGGGGAGCGCTAGCCATTTTGTCAACATAATATCCCTTAAAACACATTAAGGGATGTAGGACACACTAATGGATTCTAAAATGTCCTAATGGGTTTTAATGGGTCCTAAGGGGTTGTAATGGGTCCTAAGTGGTCCTAGGAACCCTTAGAACCCATTAAAACCCCTTAGGACCTATTAGTGTGTCCTATGCCCCTTAATGTGTTCCAAGGGATATTAATGTGTTCTAATGTGTCCTAATGGGTCCTAATGTGTCATAAGGGGTCATAATGGGTCCTAGGACCACATAGGACCCGTTATGAGCCCTTATAATATGTTAGAATTACTTAAAACCCATTAGTGTGTTCTATAATGGTTAATGTGTCCTAAGGGGTCCTAAAGTGTCCTAAGGGATCCTTAGGGGTCCTAGGACCACTTACAACCCATTACAACCCCTAAGGACATGTTAGAACCCTAAAGTGTGTCCTATGACTATTAATGTGTTGTAAGGGGTCCTAATGTGGCCTAATGGGTCTTAATGGGTCCTACGGGGTTGTAATGGGTCCTAAGGGTTCCTAAGACCACTTAAGACCCATTAGGATACATTAGAACATATAAGGACACATTAGGACCCATTAAAACCCCTTTGGATGCACTAGGACCCTTGAGGACACATTACAACCCCTTAGTACCACTTAGAACACATTAGGGGGTGTAGGACACACTAAGGGTTTATAATGCATCTTAATGGGTTCTAATATATCCCAAGAGATTATATTGGGTCCAAAGGGGTCCTAGGATCACTTAGGATCCATTATGACCCTTTAGAACACATTAATCATTATATTACACACTTTAGGGTTCTAATGTGTCCTAATCTATCATAGGGGATCCTAATGTGTCCTAAGTGGTCATATCTAATTTGTCCTAAAGGGTTGTAATGGGTCCTAAGTATCCCTATGATCACTTAGGACCCATTAGGATCTCTTAGGACATATTAGGACCCATTAGGACACATTAGAACCCTTTACAATTCTTTAGAACACATTAACTATTGCAGGACACACTAATGTGTCCTAAGGGGTCCTAATATATCATATGGGGTCATAATGGGTCCTAAGTGGTCCTAGGACCCCTTATGACCCATTATAACCCCTTAGGATGTATTAGGACACATTAGAACCCATTAATACCCCTTGGAACACATTAAGAGGTGTAGGACACACTAATGAATTTTAATGTGTCCTAATGGGTCTTTATGTTTCCTAAGGGGTTATAATGTGTCTTAAGTGGTCCTACAACCCCTTTGGATCCATTAGAACCCCTTATGACACATTAGGACCCATTAGGACACATTATAACCCATTAGGACCCCTTAGAACACATTAACTATCGTAGGACACACTAATGTGTTCTAAGGGGTTGTAATGGGTCCAAATGTGTCATATTGGACTTTAAGTGGTCCTAATGTATCATACAAGGTCATAATGGGTTATAAGTGGTTCTAGGATCCCTTAGAATACATTAACCATTGTATGATACATTAATGGGTTCTAAGTGGTTCTAATGTATCATAAGGGGTCTTAATGCATCCTAAGGGGTCATAATAGGTCGTAATGGGTTGTAAGACCACTTAGGTCCCATTATAACACCTTACGATAGATTAGAACCACTTAGAACCCATTAATGTATCATACGATGGTTAATGTGTTCTAAAGGGTCATGATGGGTCCTAAGGGGTTGTAATTGTAGACATAAAAAATTGGTCAAGTGCTTTTAAATCTTAAAATTGCAAAATCTAATCAAAATGTACTAATTCTCATAAAAAAAGGATCAAATCAAATTAAATGGAAATTTATTAAATCAAATTGGACAAAACCATTTAAATCAAAGGAAAAATCAAATAATGATATTAAATAATTAAATACAAGCTTAAAGGGGTGAAAAACACTACATAATTGATTTTAATCAATTAATTGTATAGTTGTTAAATCAAAAATCAAAGTGAACCTATTCCCTTACATGGCTAATTTAATTAATTGATGGAATTTAATTAATCCTAATATCTTTCAACAACAATTTTAGGAACCAATGAAAATTGAGAACACAAAGCACATGGATCACTCAAAAGAATTGAATCTCAATCACACATTCCAAGCTTTGAATCTCAACCACTCAAATTTATTCTTTTGTCCAAAGCTTTAAGACAAACATTTAAATTGTCCCCCCATTTAAAAACATTCCAAATTTTTTGACTCAACCAAGGCTAAATCATGGTTACTTCACTCTACCCCCTACCCTTGGGTATTTACTATAAATAAGAGTCATTTTGAGAGCAATAATATAGAAGATAATTGAAGAGCAAAGCATTGTTATTATAGTCATTTTATGAGCAATTGAGAGCATTTAGCATTAGTATTTCAATTAATCATTGCATAATGGATCATTGTGAGCTAGATTAAACATTGTAGCATCATACTTTCTCATTTTAGAAGTGTAACTAGTGGAGATTAAGATGAGAGCTCTACTTACCACATCTAATTAGAGAACCATGAGATGTCATGGATTTTAGTTTCAATTCTTAGTTAAATTTGCATAGTATTTGCTTTGAATTGTTAGTTGATGATCCTAATTTTATGAAGGTGTTAAACATACACACATAGTAATAATGGACCCTAAGGGATCCTAGGACCACTTAGGACCCATTATGACCCCTTATAATACATGAGGACCACTTAAAGCCTGATAGAATATATTAGGACCCATTATAAGCACTTAGTACCCATTACAAGCCCTTAGGACACATTAGTGTGTCCTACGATGGTTAATATTCTCTAAGGCATTATAATGTGTTATAATGTGTTATAATGGGTCATAAGGGGTCGTAGAACCATTTATGACACATTAAGTTAGAGTAATAAAGTGTTTACTTATTAATTAAATCATATTGATTTAATTATTAAGTTACTTATTATCTCTTTTTGGTTAAGCTAAACTTTAGGCATATAATAATTAATTACTTTATTAATTATTATCATGCAACCTAGGTTTTATCCTTTTATGGTTTTGATCTTTTTTTATAAGGATTGATCTCTCTTGTAATCTTATTGAGAAATATTCATTTTATTGAATTGCAACTTTTGTTTTTGCACATCAAGAATGTCTCCTCTTTCATGGATCCATGCGTTCAGGCCTCTATAGCTTCTTGCTTCTCTCTCTTTCTATGACAGGTGTTTGTGTGTAGGTGTTCTTGAGAGATGTGGGTTGTTTACTCATCAACACCAATATGGTATCAGAGCTTTAGATTTTTTTCCCCTGTCCTCTTCCTGAGAGATTCAACCGTGTTTGTTAGATTTGTAGTTTCAAAGGGTTTTCTATTAAAACTGGGGGACCTCTCTTTCTGGTCATCTTGGCTTCAAATGTACCTCACAGTTGTGTTCAGAGCATCCAAGAACCCCTAGATCCATATAAATTTTTTCCAATTTGGACAAAGTTGGAATCTGTGGTAAAAAAATTGTAACCAGCCCCAACACAGATCTAGAGGTGGTCACTGGTATTTTGGAGCATTGTTGGCTCAAACGGACCTCATTATTGAGCTCACAATGGCCAAGAACCCTCAGATCCATATAAGGCACTTTTGATTTGGATGTCATCACATTTTGAGGCAAATTTTTTTTGCATACCAGGGTCGTACGATCCTATCACACATCCCAATGTAAGTAAGACGATTTTGAAAAAAAATATATTATTTTTATTTTTATTTTTTTGGTGGTGATGATCATTTGGCCGTCAAATTTAAATCCGTAGTGGATGCAGCCTCAGCCCCTGGTCGCATGGCGATGAGAGGCCCAATTTTTTAGCCCCTAGGTGGATTTTGGCCATGATGGCCATACGACTGTCAATTTTAAGTCTGTCATTTGATGACATCAACATGCATCAACACTCTTCTACACCATTTTTTGGGCCCTTCAACATACTTGTGGTTTTTTTCTCATAACTTGAGCATATGGTGTCGAAATCAAGAAAATGAGATATCATCAGAAAGATGGTTATGAGCTCTATCTAGATCTAGAGGTTTGAATTTATGATTTTTCTTTTTTGATGATGTTGTTTTTACTATCAAATCCAAATGTTTAGTTTTTCACTCTAGGAGCTCTATCTTGCACATTCAGACTCTGTTTTAGGAAACAATATATCATTGGAAAGATCTCAGACCTTTCTAGTACTATGAGTCATTTTTCCAGATTCTGCTCCAAGTATATTTTATTTAGTTTCTTAAATTTTTGCAATCTGGTGGATATCTTGGATGTTTAGGTCCTGGAATGTTTTCCTTTCATGGAATGGCTTGTCTTTGGTTGTTCTTTTATTTTAGTAGCCTTTTCTCTTATTTTAGTAGTGTATACTTCACTTTTGTAGCATTCTTTTATTCACACACACTGAGATAAAGTGCCATTCTATTGCATATATGGGATCTTGCACATGTTCATGCTCTTTTTACTCACACTCCATTATAAAGTGCCAGGGGGTTTGATGTTTGCCTTTTTTTGCCATCTACTTTTGTCATGTGAGAATTCCTCCAATGACATTAGCCTCAGGTATCTCTATATGTGTTTGTACTCTTTCTACACCTTCAATGTTTTGAATTCTTCTTCATCATGCAGTTCATATTGGACAATCTTTTCAGTGCACCTGGTATTACTCCCTTGTCAGCATTATGGAGGGGTTTCTACTATTGGTTCTACTGCTTCCTTGGTTTGATAGTGTGAGATATGTATTCAGTATTTGACTCTATGTACTAGGCAGATGCAGTAGTTGGGTACCTATGCATTTTGGTGAGATGGATCATTTACCATATGAACACTCTTCTCTTTCCTATTTTTGGATGCACTCTTCCAGCTTTGATTGATAAGCTCTTCAGACTCTTGGTGTTTTTAAGCCCTCTGTATTTTTGAGTTCAAGTTTTTTCCTTTTTTTGCCTCATGATTCGATTAGTGTCATTTGAGGGCACTCATGTAGATTATAGTATTCTGTATCTTTGACTTCAGTAGTTTGCCTTTGTTTGCCTCTTGATTTGAGTAGTGTCATTTGAGGGCACTCATACAACTTACAGTCTTCTCTACCCAGTCATATTTTAGTGGAGGATCTTCAAATCAATACTTACTTCTTGACAGAGTTTGTAGCTTCTTGCTTTAGTGATGTTGTACATGTTCATCCTTGTTCCTATTTTCTAGAACATTCATAGTTTTGGAGGCTTCTTCAGTTCTTCAAACTAGGCTTTGTCTCTTTTTGGAGTATAGTTTTTCCCATGTGGTTTTCTCTATTTCTCCACTTTATAGAGTCTCTCTTTTGTAATTGGGTACCTAATCAGACCTTTTATTGCTGGGACCCATTTTCTTTCAGTAGTTCTTTCTAGGTTTTTAGCTTCTCCTAAAGTTTATCTTAAGGGGAGGTGTTAGAGTTATAAAGTGTTTACTTAATAATTAAATCATATTGATTTAATTATTAAGTCACTTATTATCTCTTTCTTCTTAAGATAAACATTAGGCATATAGTAATTAATTGCTTTATTAATTATTATCATGCAACCTAGGTTTTACCCTTTTAGGGTTTCGATCTCCGTTTATAAGGATTGATCTCTCTTGTAATCTTATTGAGAAACATTCATTTTATTGAATTGCAACTTTTGTTTTTGCACATCAAGAATGTCTCCTCTTTCATGGATCCATGCGTTTAGGCCTCACAAGCTTTGTGCTTCTCTCTCTTTCTGTGGTAGGTGTTTACATGTAGGTATTCTTGGGAGATGTGGGTTGTTTACTCATCAACACTAATATATTATAACCCATTAGTGTGTCCTACACCCCTTTGAACAGTCTCACAATAGGTAATGATAATCATGCCAATCTCTCTCTTAGGAATAATGTATTCATAATAAGGATTACTTTTCCCATCATGATATGCATTTAGATTGTCAACCCGGGAATGTATACTTGAAATGGGACAACACAGATTGTGCACTAAGTCCCTCAAAGAGTCATACTACCTATGCTGTAGGAAGATAAAGTGCATGAAAGAAACCTATGCTATCGTCACAGGAAAGTAGGCACACTTAACTACTTAATGAAATTACTATTGAAAGCTTGTAAACTTAACTTGAGCCTATTTTAGCAACTCAAAGCATTCACCATGTCTATCTCTGCAAGTGCTACAAGAACATTCACAGTAATAATGCTACATGAGTAAAACAATAACTTCTACTTGAAAACACGGGAAATATAGAAAGAGATTCTACTCTATTCTAATCTACTCCACCTCCCAAGTGGGCCCCCCCTTGGTTGGTTAGTAGCATGCGGATATGTATACAAGTCAACTAGTCAATTCTTTCCCAAATATTAGAATACAGATTCAAGTAGCTATATGAAGTATTGCAATATATATATATATATATATATATATATATATATATATATATATATATATATAATGTTCAGCAAAACATGTCATATCTAACTACCCATAATCTTGGTGGTTCTAGCTGTACTTATCACAAGTTCACATAGTTATAGGTCCATGAATGTCTTGGAAATATTTTAACAAAGCATAAAGATTATCGTAAAATAGAGACAATAAATTGTCTCATCATTTTCCCCCCAACAAGTTTAATGCTTGTCCTCAAGCATTATACTTTTTGGCTATAGATCTGAATTCACCAACATCTGTCTTTCCCTTCTTCCTACTCTTAAAAGTATAATAGAATCCCCTTGTCCTCTCCCAATAATCCATATGATGGTCCTCTTGTAGTTGGTCTACTTTGGTAGCTTTAATATCATACAGTGACCATAAGAGCGTTGGTGGTTGGAAAGATAGGGGAAACCACAGTTCTCTTCTAATTTATCATCCTAGCTGCATGTACCTAGTTTCTATGTTCATGGATGCTTCAAAATTTATTGGGCTATGTGGCTCAGATTTCTTAAAGATCTCAGGTAGCCTATTCCATCTTCTTCTTACCCTAGTGAGAGCTCTTTGGAATGAAAAATAGGGTAACCCTTAATAATCCCTGTAAACCTTATCTCTGAGAGCAAAGACCTTTTCTCTGATTTCAGGTTTCTTCCTACCATAGGTTAAGTTAAACCAATCTCTTAGGAGGACATAAAATTTTCTTGATTCTTCCCTTAAGGGTAATGGTTCATATTTTTCCAGGTCTCTGTAGTTATCTAGCTGCCTGTCATAATTTGCCTCATTCTACATCTAGGACATTAGGGCTCTCAAATGGATATCTTTTATATAAAGCAAAGGGTTCCATTTAGTTTCATGAGGTATGCCAAAATTATGCAGATAAAGCTCACATAGTAAGTTTTGTTGCCATGAAGGAAGGTTCTGGTACAATCCATAAAATTCTTGAGCTGATTTAAACTCACGGTCTATATCATTCATGGTCATCATTAACTGCAATAGGAGGAACCGTTCTTTCAAACAAATGGCATAAACTCTGGGAGGTGGTCTACAAGTTATAACCTGATCAACTAGTTTGAGAGCATGATCCATTTGTTGCTTTTGCTTCTTCACTTGTTCTTTAAGAACTTCTATCTCCTCTTGCTTCTCATCTCTCTTTCTGCATTCTTTTTCTTTCTTGCTTCCATAAAGTTTTCTGAAAGACAAACTAGTTATATATACTAAAGAGGATAGATTGTAATGTTGGAGGGTCAAATTCTTGCAACTAGGTGCTCTATTTTCTCCTTTCCTTACAAGCCTGTTCAAAATATTCAATAAGCCATGTTTCTTTATAAGGCACAACAGACATATGGGAATAAATAGGGATTAGTGGATGAGTCAATTAGACATCTTCAACAATGTTTTCTTGTGCTATGTTAGGCTTATGTGCACCCAAATCATCATGTGATATATTACCACAAGGTTCTTGCAGATTTTGGGTAGCTGAAGGCACTTCTGTTTGCTTAGGGGAATTTTTAGAGATATACTCAATAGAAGGCTTTGTGGTAGGTTTTGCTAATGGAACACTTGGGTTTTCTAGGGAAATTGGAGAAACTTGTCCTCGCATTCAAGGACTTCTCTGCATAGGTTTTTTCACAACCTTTGTAGTCTTCTCTTTGAGGGTTATTTTTAGCCTTTTTGCTACAGGAGCAGATGTTGCAAGATTTGACCTTTTTCTTTTACTTTTTAGAACCGCATGGTTTTGAACTTCATTCTCAAGATCAGGGGTTTCTTCTCCAATTTTCTATTTTCCTTCCCTTGTAGAAGAGGTAGGGACATTAATTTCTAGAATGGGTGAAGGCCTATTTTCTTGAAGTAATTCTGATTCTTTTTCTTATGTAGCTGTCTCCATAACGGGCTCAGAAGGTGCTGCTTCATTTTTAAGGGGTTTCTCAGTAGGGTCAACCTGAGGTTGTAGTGTTTTATGCTGGACAAATTTAGACCATGCTAAGGAAGAGAAATCCCTAAGGGATTTTTCTACTAGCAGATTAATTAGGGCATGGTGGGTGACAAAATTTATATTCCCTTTTTGAGTCTCTTCAGTGCTAATACTTAGCATGTTATACAAGAAATTAGGGACATTTACTGGGAGATTGCGCCTTATAAAACTAAGTAGCTTAAAATGATGTGCATGTAAATTTGAAAATTTTCCCTCACATGTCAAGTACCTGATAATATGTATTGCTAGCTCATTGTATGGTGGAGGAAGAGACATTCATTTGCACCCTTTCTTGCTAATCTCCAGAGGAGGATCACTTGGAAGGGAAAAATGTCTTGTGATGACCTAGTGTCATGCTCATTGGGGGTAATGTTCTCCAATTGCTAGTAACCCAGTTACCTCTGCTATTCATTCTTCTATCACGACAACTGTTAAACCCCACATGGTCGTCTGCCCTTCCTCAAAAGTATTCATAAACTTAGATACCACCTCTTCATTAAAATATGATAATTTCAGGAAATAACCCAACCAACCACATGCATTAAACCTCCTAACTACTTCAATGTCTATAAGAAAAAGACCATGATGCACTGGCTCATGTCTCTGCAACTGTCTACCCATTTATTTCCAAATATTTTGCTCAATGTAGCTTGTTAATCTTTCAATCCCTCTTGTTCTACAAATACCTTATTCCCTTCTTGAATTTCAAATGCTCTTCTTGAAAATACAAACCTTTCTCTTTGAATTCCTCCATTGTTTTGAACATGAATCAATAATAATGGCATTTTAATAGAGGAAATTATAACTTTAACTATGAGTTGCCACACAATTTAATTATAATCTTTTTAGGTCACAGTAATCTTTAGAAAATCAGGATTTATAGTACGACAAATGTGTGAGAGTAAAGGGACTTAAGGAAACAAAGCCTAAGTATAGCTTTGAAATGACAAGGATAGCTTAGAAATGACACTAGAAATTAATACACTTCCCCTTCCCCCTATGAAATAAGAACAAGTGTCCACACTTGGCACATTTGGCATGGGATGGGGAACTGGCGTAACATCATAATCATACATTTATTGTAATACTAAATATAATTACTGAAATCTAAGTGCTAAAAGTGGAAAGAGATTGAAAATTTGTACCTAGCAATTGAGTACCGTATGTGCAAAATAAAAGGTGGTGAGAGTGAAACAATGTTGGTGGCTGCATGTGTCAGCTGACGTGGCTCTTATTGAAAACATAGAAATAGAAATATTTAATGACATGGAGGGTGGGTGGATGGAAGATAGAGAAATGAAATGGGTTGGAAAGAAGAATAGGGAAAAGTGAATGGAGAATTGGACTTCATGTGGCATGAAGTTTTATTATGGGTGTACTTTGAAGGCATGCTATATCAAAGCTGCAGGAAGAAGGTTTTCACCTTTTGCTGCAGGAAGTGTTACCCATTGCATTACAGAAGTGTTATTGCATAATTGCTATAGGAAGTCCTCCTTTGTTTGGGGTTGATGATACAGGCGTAGCCGATGTCCATTGGTGAGTAATTTGAATTGCACTAGATTGATTTTTGTCAATTGGAATGCTCCACTATTGAAGACATATTCAATTGCATAAGGTCCCAACCATCTGGTCTGTAGCTTGCTTGGAATTTCTTTGAATCTAGAATCATACAATAATGCCCAATCACCCATGTGAAATTGTTCTCTTAATATGGGAATCATGCCACCTCTTCCATTATTTCTGTACCAGCTCCTTGCACTCCAATGCGGATTTATGCATTTCATCCATGGAATTGAGGTATAAAAGGCATTCTTTCTATGCTGCAGGGAGGTTAAGGTTTAATTCCAGCCCTGTACATAATGTCTTGTGCTCAAATTTAATTAGTAACATTGTTGCCTTCCCATATACTAACTCAAATGGAGTGAATCCTGTGGTTGTCTTCTAGGTTGTTCGGTAGGCACAGACTACTTCTGAAAGTCTGCTACTCCAATCTCGTCAGTGTAGATGAACTATTTTTGTTAAGATGGCTTCAATCTCTCTATTTGTGACCTCTGTTTGACCATTGGCTTGAGGATGGTAAGGACTGGACTTTCAGTACCTGATATTGTATTCCTTCATGAGTTTGGTTATTATATTGGATGTAAATTGTGCTCCCTGATCAGTTACAAGTTCTCTTGGTGCTCCATAGCAGGTGAAGATATCCTCATATAAAAACTTTGCTACCTTTTGATCTTGTGTAGGCTGCATGGCTTTTACTTCCACCCATTTGGTCAGATAATATGTGCATACCAAGATGTATGATTTCCTGTTTGAAGGGGTATCTATTGGACCAATGAAATCCATGCCCCATTTGTCAAATGGTGTTACCACCACTTGTGGGTTTAGGGGCATTTCATCTGATTTGGTGGGACGACCCATTTTCTAGTATTTGTCACATTTTCTTATGTAGCTGGCTGCATCTTTGTGAAGTGTTGGCCAGTAGTAATCTGTTGTCAAGATTTTTAGAGCTATCCTCTTGGCTGCAAAATGGCCTCCACATGGCTCATCATGAAAAGTGTGGAGAATATCATATGTCTCATCCTCTCACACACACCTTCTCGTGATTTGGTCCAGACCAATATAAAATAAGGTGTTGTCAATCCAGGAGATTTGGAAACTTTTCTCAACAAGCATTCATCTATCCTTTGGAGAGAAATGTGAGGGCATTTTGTCAGCTCCAAGGTAATTAGCTATATCAACATACCATGGATTTTTTATAGCAATATGAAATAGGTGCTCATCAAGGAATGTCATCAACCATAGTAGCATCTAAGTCAATATTCTAAATTCTGATAAATAGTCATCCACTACATTTTCCTTCCATGGCTTGTCAATAATGGTTATATCAAATTCCTACAAAAGAAGAAGCCATCTTGCTAATCTACCTATGATGGTAGGCTTATTCATTATATACTTGATTGTTGCATTGTCAGTATGAACAAAGATGGGGTAACCTGTTACATAATGGAAAAATTTGTTTAAGGCATAAACTACTGCTAGTAATTCTTTTTCAGTTACTGTGTAATTTAGCTCTAGTCCATGCAAGCTCTTGCTGGTATAGTAAATGGCATTTTCAAGGTTACTAGGATTTTGTCCTAAGATAGCACCTATTGCATAGTCTGAGGCATCTATATGTATGTGAAATGGTAGAGACCAATCAGGTTCTTTAAGGACTGGTGCAGTTGTCAGAAGTGACTTGAGCTGCAAGAAGGATTCATCACAAGTTGATGTCCATATAAACTCAGCCTCTTTGGTAAGAAATGTGTATAGAGGACTAGCTATTTGACTGAAATATTGAATAAAATGCCTATAATGGCCAACGTGTCCTAAGAATTATCTTACATCTTTTTTCTTAGTAGGTGTAGGCAATGTGAGGATTACCTCAATTTTTGCTAGGTCTACTTGGATACCTGCTGCTAAAATAAAATGTCCAAGTACAATGCCTTCCTACATCAGCATAAAATATTTCTCACTGTTGAGAGAGATTGTGTTCCTTGCATCTGATCAGAATCTTTTCTAGCTTCTATAGAGCTTCTTTAAAAGTGACCCCAAATGCAGTAAAATCGTCCATGTATATTTCCATGCAATCATGTGAAATGTCATAAAAAATACTAATTACATCCCTCTAGAATGTTGCTGGAGAATTAAAAAACCTAAATGGTAGGACAAAATATGCATAGGTTCCCCAGGGACATGTGAATGTCATCTTTTCTTGATCCTCTAGAGCAATACTAATCTATTTGTATCCACTATATCCATCAAGAAAAGAAAAATACTTTTTACCAGCTAAAGTATCAAGTACTTGATCAATGAAAGGTAAGGGAAAATGATCTTTCTTTGTGGCTATGTTTAATTCCCTATAATCTACATAGATTCTCCATTTACCCCCTTTTTAGGCACTATGACCAAAGGTGATAGCCATTTTCTATCAGAGATTGGATATATAAAACCAACATCTAGCAGCTTTTGTAACTCTGTTTTGACTATTTCTCTTAACACTGGGTTAATCCTTCTCTAAGGTTGCTAGAGTGGTAGACCTCCTTCATTGATATAAATCCTCTGAGTACAAAGTGCTCAATCCCTTCATATCCCCATAGTCCCATGCAAAGGCTTTTTCATGTGTTTGTAGGAGTTTGGTTAATTTCTCTAACTGCTGTGAGGGCAGCTTGTTATTAGCATGAAGGGTATGATATTGGGAAAGCTCAACATTAGTGGTAAGGTTAAGCATGGATAATTTAGAGATAGGACTGGTAAATACTTCATAGGGTAGTAATTGATGGATAATATTAGGTTCTAATGGCAAAACATAATCCTCAACACGGTCTTTGTAGGTAGACAACTCCAACACAGAGCTCTCAGAAATGTCTTTTATCACAACACGGTCATTAGTAAGGATGCTTTGAATCACTGCATCTTCCTCTTGTAGCTTTAGAAAAGATTGCTTATGTAACATCATGAGTTGAGCCACAGAGTTTAACTCTTCTTCACCATCTCCTAAATCTGGCCATATAGGGGCGCTTAAATTTGGCTGAGGTTGAGCTGGAGGATATAATGCTAATTTCTTAGTGCTTGGCCATCTGAAATTATCATGTTCCTTGATTTACAACTAATGTTGGCATCAACTATTGCTAACCATGGGCATCCTAAAATAACAGAGTAACCATCAAGATTTACCTTGGGTGATAAAATCATGAAATCAACAAGATATTCCCAGGAGTCTAAGGTAACTATTATGTCCTCTATCATGCCATCAAGGGTGACAGTAGAACTATTTTCAAGTTGCAAGATTGTTGGAGTAGTTCATAATCCTTCTATACTTAGTTTATTCATGGTATCCTTAGTCATGACATTAATGGCAGTGCCTAAGTCTATTAAAGAATTTTTCACAAACTGACCATTAATGATGATAGTGACAACTGGGCTCCCAGGATTAGAATACTTTGGAATTACAAGCTTTCCCAACATAATATCAGCTAGCTATCCTATAACATGAACTATTTTGGGATCCTTTTTCTTTCGTCCAGGATTTTTGAGACAAGCTTTCTTAATTTCTTTTCCATAGATAGGAACATCTTTAATGACTTGAAACAGAGGAATCTGGATATGCATACTTTTTAGTTGGTTAAGGATATGAAATGGTTGGTCTTCTTTGGGTATAGGTTTGTCTAGGCTAAGCCTCTAAGGAAAATGAGGTTTTACTGAGGTCTGAACATCAGCTTGATTGGAGATAGTAGCTAGGGAAACTATATTTGGAAAAGCATTCTATGAAAGTGGTACTAATGCTATAGGAAGGTCTAGCACTTCCATGATGAGAGGGGGTTCAGGTGCAGGCAAAGTAGTACTCGATCTTAGGTGTATATCGACTATATTGAGTGCATAAGCAAGGTACTATTGCGCATTAGTAGCATACATTTTCTATTGCTATGGTTGACTATTTGGATTCAGTTGTGGCTGAGCAAGTAACTGCATCTTCTCTGGAGGACCTAAATTTGTAGGAGGTGGCATAATTACAGGTGGATTCACTGGAGGTGGCAAAGGTGGATAACCAGGATTCTGATTAGGCCATTATTGAGGTCCTCTCCACTGATTAGTGGGTTTCCAATTCCCTTGTGGTGACTGCCATTGATTTAGAAGTTGTGGCCATTAGGGTTGTTGTGGATTAAACCTTTGGTTTTGTCAATTATTGGGCTAGGCATTATTCCAAGTAGATTGAGTATATTGAGGAGGGTTTTGGACATCCCAATTTTTCTACTGATTATTATAAGGATTTGAAAATTTTAAAGGATCTTGAGGCATACCTTATCTTATGGCCTATGGTTGACATTGAGCAACAAATAACACTTGCTCATCCTCTCCTTCTATCTTCAAATACTTAGTTGAAAGGTGTTGATTCTCTAATTTCACGATCAACTTGCATTGATAATCCTTCTTTTGCTTGCGGCAATGGGGACAATATTCAACAAGTTGTGCCTCCATGTTTGCATGCTTCTTCTTGGTAGTCATCATTTCTAGGTATGTAGCAACATCATTAATGATGTTCTTCTTGAAGTTTGACAATAGGTTTGAGATTTCTATCTTGGAAATGCCGGAGCCACTTTCTTTGGCAACTGCGTGTTGAAATCCTCTCCCTTTCTTTACAGCCAACCTTGAATAATTAAGATAGATTTTCTTGAGCTCATCCCATGTGGATTGAGATATGTCTCCCCCATCTATAAGGTCTAATGCTTCCAAACAGTTGTCATTTACTCCTCTCAAGAAAAGGAGTTTATGAGAATCTTCCTCTAGCACATGCTGTGGATTCTTCTGCAAGTTGTACAAGAAGCATGAAATACAATCCTCTAGAGTTTCATCCTCTTTCTGTGACATTTAGAAGATTTCATCTCCTCTTGAGTCACCACCTTTGTAATATTCCTTATATTTGGCCAAGAACAGAGTCTCCATCTCATCCCAAGTAGCTACTACATTCGCTCCTAATCCCATGAACCATCTGAGAGATGAATCCTTCAATGTTTCTAGGAATAACTTGAGCTTATGACTATCAATATTGTAGTCAAAACTTCAACACAAAATGTCAAATTTGAATAAAAAGGTGTCAGGGTCCTCAGTAATAAGGCCATAGAAATTTGGAAGGTCCGAAGCATGTATGTTCTTGAGATTAGGATTGTTGATAAGGCTTGGAATAGGAAATGGAAAGGTAGGAGTTGCCATTACTGGAGGTGCTGGGTAATGAAACTGTGGTTGGTAAGTATTATTAACGAAAAGGCTTTGGCCAACAAACAGTCCTGGAGTAGAGCTATCAAGGAAATTGGCCAATATCTCTACAAAAGGGAAAAGGTCAAATGGATCAAAAGGATGTTCTTTTGTTGAAGGTGATGCAACAAACTCAGGACTTGTGTCAACAAATGGTAACTCTATTTCTTCAAATTCTTCATTCAGGTTAACAGGTTATTTTGGAAGAAATTTTCCATGAACATCTTGCCTTCTTCGATGCATGCAAGTGAGTTAATGAACTTGTGAAGCAAGCTCACAACTACTAACTACTTAGAATAGAAAACTATCTTAAAAATGAATGACTCATTAAGGTTTTCAGTTTGACACCATCCCCAACAACGACGCCAAAAATGAATAGTCTCATAATAGGTAATGATAATCATGCCATTGTCTCTCTTAGGAATAATGTATTCATACTAAGGATTACTTTTCCCATCATGAAATTCATTTATATTGTCAACCCATGGACATATACTTGAAATGGGACAACACAGTTTGTGCACTAAGTCCCTCAAAGAGTCATACTACCTATGCTGCAGGAAGATAAAGTGCATGAAAGAAACCTATGCTATTGCTACAAGAAAGTAGGCACACTTAAATACTTAATGAAATTACTGTTGAAAGCTTGTAAACTTAACCTAAGCCTATTTTAGCCACTCAAAGCATTCACCATGTCTATCTCTACAAGTGATACAGGAACATTCATAGTAATAATGTTGCAGGAGTAAAACAATAACTTCTACTTGAAAACACAGGAAATACAGAAAGCAATTCTACTCTATTCTAATCTACTCCACCTCCCAAGTGGCCCCCCTTGGTTGGCTTCTACTAACTACTAACATAGGATATACTCAAAATTACTCTTTCATTATATTCTCATAAACTGATTACATAACAATGGAACAATACATGAAAAACAAAAAGAGTAGCTCTGCTATGCTAAACACAATAATCGTATATATTTTCACATTACACAATTAATCAATCAAATCCCTTTATATAGAGGATTGACGCTTATTGAAAGAATGAATGTAAGTTTTGACTAAGTCTCACCATAGAAGAAGGAAACATAACATCCCACGACATAATACAATGAAGTCTAGATAATTGATTCAACAGAATAATGAGCACTGAGGAAATATAGTAGAGTTGTTTCCTATATTTTTTGGGATGATGGCTCCTCCATAGTAGCAGCATGATCCTTGGTGCTATGATGGCTCTCTCCATCATAGCTGGAACTTCAATGTTTCTTCTTTAATGCAGTCGATCCACTCTCTAATTGTTCCTTTTTCTTGGCAGGTTAGTAGCATACGGATATGTGTACAAGTCAACTAGTCAATTCTTACCCAAATATTAGAACACAGATTCAAGTAGCTATATGAAGTATTGTAATATATATAATTTTTAGCAAAACATGTCATAGCTAACTACCCATAATCTTGGTGGTTCTAACTGTACTTATCACAAGTTCATATAGTTATAGGTCCATGAATGTCTTGGAAATCTTTTAACAAAGCATAAAGATTATCATAAAATAGAGACAATAAATTGTCTCATCACCCTGAATGTGTCCTGAGGGGTCTTAAGGGGTCATAGGAAACATTAATGTGTTCTAGGACTACTTAAGACTCCTTACAACCCCTTACCATATATTAGTGTATGGTAAGGGATCCTAAGGGATCTTAGGAAACATTAATGTGTCCTAGGACCCCTTATGATCCCTTACCATATACTAATGTATGGTAAGGGGTTCTAAGGTGTCTTAAGGGGTCTTAGGAAACATTAATGCATCCTAGGACCCCTCAAGACCTATTAGCACCACTCTCTCTACATCTTAGGGGTCCTAAGGGTTTTTAAGGGATCCTAGGACACATTAATGTTTCCTAGGACCCCTTACGACCCCTTAGGAATCCTTACCATACAATAGTGTATGGTAAGGGGTCATAAGGGGTATTAGGACAAATTAATGTGTTATAAGGCCCCTTAATACCCCTTACAAACCCTTACCATACGCTAGTGCACTGTAAGGGATGTATGGTAAGGGATCCTAAGGGTTTTTAAGGGGGCTTAACAAGTCCTAGGACACAATAATGTGTCCTAGGATCCCTTGTGGCCCTTTAGGACTCTTTAGTGCCTATACGATGTATTGTAAGGTGTTCTAAGGGGTCATAAAGGGTACTAGGAAACATTAATGTGTCCTAGGACCCCTTACCATATGCTAGGACACATTAATGTCTCCTAGGACCCCTTATGACCCCTTACGAACCTTTATGACCCCTAAGATGTATGGTAAGGTGTCATAAGGGGCCTTATGACCCCTTATGACTCCTTAGGAGTTATCTCTCTACATATTAGGAGTTGTAAGGGTTTTAAAGGGGTCCTAGGACATATTAATACATTCTAGGACACCTGAGAGAGAGAGAGAGAGAGAGAGAGAGGTTAAATTAGGGGATGATATGGTGAAAATAGGGAGGGGAGAGAGTGAAAGAGGGTATATAAGGGGAGATAAATGTGAGAGTAAGATTGAGAAAAAGGGGAGAGGGTGAGAGATATGAGGTAGATATAGAGGTTAAATTAGGGGACAATATGGTGAGAAGATGGAGGAGAGAGAGTGAAAGAGAGTATTTAAGGGGAGATAAATGTGGGAGTGAGAGTGAGAGAATCATGGGGAGAGGGTGAGACATGAGGTGAAGATAGATGGTAATAAGGGGGAATAAATGGTGAAAGAGGAGGGAGAAGGGGGAGGGGAAGAGATGAAGTAGACAAGGAGAAGGGGGATGTGGAGGAGGAGAAAGATGAGGTAAATATAGAAAGAGGCTAATTAGGTCTTGGAATAGGTAAAGATAGTAATGTGTGTGTGAGAGAGAGAGAGAGAGAGAGAGAGAGAGAGAGAGAGAGAGTACAATGAGAAAAAATCCTCAAATTATTGTGCACAAGTCAGTGGCTTAAGGTTACAATCAATAGTCCACTGGAAATCATGCTGAAGACAATGTACTGATTCCTAAAATTTGGCTAAGTTTGAAATTTCATAAAAATCTTGAAACTCCAGAATCTTTATCTTAACTCCTGTGAAGCTAAAACCACTCTCAAATATCCTGAAAGTATATACATAAAATGTAACTTAAGTCTAAGAAACTTATACTTAAATTTTACATTTTATGTATGGTCATGGTGTAGAAATTGACATGAGTGCACCCTATTTAGAAGGGTTTTTTTTGTCTTTCTTTATTTCCACATAGGGCGTATGTACTATGTAAGCCATTGCATTTTGATGTTGCACCAAATGCAACTTTGGGGAAACATTTAAATTTGAATAGCGTGTATGGATTATAGCGCGTACATGCTATTGTGCATATGTGCTTTTAAATGCATTAGAATCCACCAAGCCCAAGGCTTAGATTTTCCTAAGAGATCCAACCCAAAGGCTTAAAGGATTCAAATAGGTATGAGATGTGTTTTCCAGCAAACATATAAATAATTCACATCTTTTTTGTGTGCTTCCTGTCAGATTTTATCGTGGTTAAATAACAATAAAATCAGATGACATGATATTGTAGATCTCTTTGTTAGCTATCTAACCATATAATTTATTTTGAATTCTGATTATGTTGAGATTTTCATCTCTAATTTCTTTTGTATGTATGTTCAATTTTTTTTCAAAAATCAACGTTTAGTACTTTGGGTTTAAATTTTGGCTCATTTGTCAAATTTTGCAACAAGTTACTTTTTTAGAAATTATAATTCTTTCTACATACTTTAAAAAAAAGTTT
Organism: Chamaecyparis obtusa; assembly: GCA_027943335.1. Taxonomy (NCBI): domain Eukaryota; kingdom Viridiplantae; phylum Streptophyta; class Pinopsida; order Cupressales; family Cupressaceae; genus Chamaecyparis; species Chamaecyparis obtusa. The sequence continues at coordinate 61,276 of BSBK01008863.1, forward strand.
TAATTTTCGATTAGATTTCAATGATTTCTAGGGGGAGCACACACAAATTCCACATTTTCAGGATGTGTCCACTTGGAAAATTTAAAAAAATCATATATTTGTTAAAAAATTAGTAGAAAAATATGGGATAAACTACGTGGTTTTAGCTAACTTCTCACTAGAACGATTAGAAAATTTCAAAAAAAAAGTTAACATTTTAGGGGGTGCACACCAGACACTATGTTATGTTTTTTCACAAAAAATGGGACCACTTTTTGGACCCCCCCTTTGATGGCCTTAAACTCTACCATTTAAAAAAAAATAGTAGTTTAGAAGCTAGATTCAAAGTACTAAAACTCTTGTTGTTGTCACATCTTGAAATTTTCAGCCTAACTATCTTCAATTTCTCATTGAAGTTTAGAGTTTTCTGATTTCATAAAAAAGTGGCATCTTATACCCCCTTTTTGTTCTCCCATTGTTGTGCACTTACCCATATATGACTTCATATTTATTTCATAAATATTGAATGAGAGAAGAAGTATCTTATAACTCATAGGGAAATATAAATATCATAGTCAATATGATATGGACAATCTTTGACAAAATTGCATCCCATACTAGTAAAGAGTTAAATTGAATTTGTAGGGGGCTAAGAGCTTGCATCATGTGGATTGTTTTCATTTAAATCTTAGGAAGGTTGAATTTTATTTTAATTTAGTGATCATCCTTCTAGATCATTCTAGAGTAGCCTCATACAGTACAAATGTTTGCATCACCTTTTTAAATAACAACTTCCACTTAGGTAATTGACAATGCAAAGTGCTTTCTCATCTAGCTAAATAACTCAATTCCACCATACTAAAGTGTTGCAGTACAATATCACTAAGAAGGGAGTGGGGGTGAATTAGTGATATGAAACAATGTATTAATTTTTAAAGCCAATTTTAAACAACTAAAGTAAACTGAATGGAGATAACAATATAAAGTAAGACATGCACATGAAATTGTAACACAAGATATTTAATGAGTGGAAATCCTCTTAGGAAACAAAACCAATCAAAGTGCTCCATTGGATTAATCTGGAATATCTTTTACAATTTTCCTCACTAGTTGTACAATTGTCTCATCAACAATTCTATCTCATTGATAGTATTTTATGCCTCACTAGCTTTGCAACTCACTATAAATTTTCATACATATAGAGTTTGAAAATATGATCTTGTATAGTTACTACAACCAAATACCATACATCATTAAACACAGATGAGACTTTATGTTAAACAATCTGTGATACAAAGTCAAAGCCACTATAGTCTTAATCAAGTATTTATGATCAACATATATGAGTGTGCACATCTAACATAAATGTATTTCATCAAAGGCCAAAATCCCTCTATGTCTGCATAATTCATCATTCTTTTACTCCTCAATAAATAGGATATCATAAATTGATTCCAAACTAAAATGAAATTGATCAAAAGAACAACATTCAAATGTCTGAGAATGTATCATCACATAATATTTCCATAACATGTCTATCATTGTTAATGTATATATATTTTTAGTTCAACATCACAATGGTCACTAATTACTTATCCTTATTCAAAACTTAACAAAACCTTTATGCCTCTGTTTTGAATATACACTATTATCCTTGTGTGATGTATCTCTTTTGACATATAATGTTTGCATCTTGTTGAAGAATAACCAATTATGCATTTATATTTAATTTCCTTCCATTAATAATTTTTAATCATTATCTTTGTTTCCAAAAATGAAATATTATAACTCTAATTAGAGAAATAATATTAATATAATATCTGCAACCAGTCATCAACCTTAACCTCTATAAAAAAACATTTTATCAAAAAATTGAATACATTAATCATTATTGTGAACAACTTTTAACAAATGTAAAAATCCTCTTAATCCAACTCTGATTAAGGATTTGATTAAGAAAAATCTGGTTAAAACAATATGAGAAATGACAAAAAATTACCCATAACCTGTACTCAGGTTTTACACTATAAATGATAACAGTTTAGAAAATACTTGAAAGACAAGTTTAAGTCGAATGGTCATGGTCATACAAGATTAGAGACTCAACGGAAACAAGAAGACCAAAGACATGTATGTATGATTGTAGCATCACATATCTTACATCCTTTGAAAGAAACTTAAACCCTTAACTAAGGTTGATACTTAAAAAAAAGAATGATCATAACAAATGTCTGGTTAGGGTAAAGAAAGAATTGTGACACATCTTTTAGCAATATTAAACTATACCCAAAATGATAAAACAAAACTATTACAACTTGCCTCAGGTTTAAAAAAAGATATTATGAAGATGACTAATGAATACCATGAACATATTAGAATTAACATATAATAGACACGACAAGTGTTTTCAAAAACTTAACTATGAAACTATAACACTACATGAAAAAACCCTTAACAAAGGCTTAAAACATAGTAAACAAAGTCAGGTAATGGAGTCAGAACACCTAGTACAAAATCCCAGATTGCTTCTTCATAGTATCTTTCACAAATTGTAAATGTGAATCTTCATACTATTTCATATTCCCAACTGTAACTGTCACTTTGTCAACAACACAAGATCACTAATAATTGCTAAACAAACTAATTCTCTGACAAATATCTCAAGAACTACCTTTGCAAAAATACCTTTAGAAACAAACTTTGATCACAAAATATAAAATGTTATGCCCTAACAGGCAGAGTCCTAGCTCAAGAGAGCTAGGGTTTTGAGGAAATGAAACCCAAAATATGAATAATACAAGTGAAGTCTTTACTATTCCAACATGTCATAAGATAAGGTATCACTCTTAATGCTCATTTAATGGTCCTTCAAAGACAAACACTTAGGTACAAAGTTTTAAGGGTTGTGTCTTTTATAATACTTTGTAAATTTCCACCACATGAAGGATTTCTAGGGGGCCAACCAAAAATCATTCCTATCATAACAAATTTATATGCCAAGGTCACAAAATTAGTGACCTAAAATTTGTTGATATAGCCTTGCCACCACCTCAATATAATTATATAAAACTTGAACATATGAAACACACACACACACACACACACACACACACACATGATATTATATACATATATAGTGTTACTTAATGTACTAATCATTTGTACATTAGGTGATAATCACCCTAATGAATTATTACCAAATTATAACTTTGACCTTATTATAGTATTCAAATTGCTTTGTGCCTTGCTAAATCCTTTATAACTAATCTAGGCAAGATTAATGATGAATAATTCAATCTTTTAATAATATAGAATTTTTGTCTCAATTTTATTGACCTTATTCTTTTAGGATGATTGCTTTAGGGATTTCATCCCTCAAGCCCTCATTGGTTGAACCCTAGTTAGTGTATTCGTCGGCCTAGTGCACTTGACATAAAGGGGATGTTGGCAGGCTAGCACCTGCATCGAGTCCCCTTATAAGCTATGTGTGCTGGTTGATGTCTTGACCTTGTGTTTTAGTATTCAACCTTGTTGTGAGTGACTTTAATTTTTTTTTTTTGTTGTATGTGTTTTGCCCCAATTTTGGGCATGACATTTTTCAATACAAAATAAATATGTATTATAAACACTTAATAAACCCAAAGTGATACTTCAAATGCTACATCAACACAATTGTAACATGTATCACATTGATCTCAAATTGCAAAAAGATCAGAATATATATCCTTGAGAAAAATTTTTATTGAACTCAAAATATTATTTGAATATAGCTGAGAACTGAATTATAACCATTATAATTTGATTACTATATTTATCAAACTCATTCTGAAGATGATTCAATTTGCAAATAAATATGATCGATGCTAAAACTGAATGTTGATAAACAAATTGAATACTATTGATCCCAAATTGATGGAATGAATCTGATCATGATGTGCAATGATCCTAATTGATCCAAACTGAAAGTTGATCTCAAATTGAATTCAAATAGGATCATGAAGATAATGTATATCAAGTGCAGTATGAATAATATGTAATCATTGTAGAATCTTATAACATCAAATCACTAACTAAATGATCACAAATTGATTAAAATGCCATGATTGTAATATGTTACAAACATAATAATCCAACATAATACTTCCATACTACCAAAATTAGTATGTTTGGATCCAAGGACAACTTAGGTAAGGAGCAACAAACTCTCCCTTTGTCCTTGGTGAAAATTACACTAACCTTTCCCCCTATTTGGAACAAGGACAAAGATAGAAGCATATCCAAAACCAAAAATTGAATATGCATACCTAAAGGAGAGTAAGGAATCAATTTTTCACTGGACCATCAATATACAATCTTCCCTATAAAGTGTGACCATAAGAAGGAAATCAAGTGCATAAACTGTGTAATATCACTATCATAATAAGACTAAAAGAATTATAGATTTAGAATAAAATGTGAACAAGAAAATAATACTGCCATGTTATCCCATCCATTTGTAGCTTTAAAAAAAATCTAATCAGTAATTGTGTGCTCAAACAAGTAATATACCCTGAAGATAGACTGCAACCAACTAAAGAATTATATAGTGTGAGATGAAGAAGTGGGTAGATATCAAACATACTAACACATAACCATGTCAAACTGATGTACTCAATGTAGAACATTCAATTCAATATGAAACTAATAAAATAATCTTCCATCATATTGCTAAAATCATGTATCAACCCCAAACTCTGTTAATTTGAAGAAAGAACCATTCAATACTTGAAGACTAACGCATATAACTTATGAAAAGAAAAATCTTGAAAGATATGTCAAATAGTCTTTAAACTTTTGTTGCTATGAGAGATACAAAAATACATATATAAAACTCCCCCTCACTCCTACCACAAGAATTTGAGCCAAAACCAATCTATTCATGTCCTCTTGCAAAATTTGATTAATGAAGGACCATCTCATGTGCTAACCATATATATACTTGTGTATAAAAAATACGTCACTCTGAGTTTGTCATGTGGTTCTCAAAGATACTAAAATTACTAAAATAATTCAAACATAACTTCAAATACTAGTACTAATTCAAACCAACTAAAAAATCTTAACTATGCATATATGCCATTGTATTGGTCAAATGAACCAATACTAAAGATACATGGTGATCCAAGTAATGATAATCTCAATTGATATGACATACTTAAATAATTTTATTTCTGATTAAACATTGGCTTACAATTTTATGATTACATAAACATACTAATAGTAAATTTAAAAACAATAGGCATGTGATAGTTTTTAAGAATACTACCAAAACATTAATAATCAATAAATTTGGAGAAGTGAAAAATTTAATATAATAACAATACCAAGTATGACCATATAAACTTGATTTATTTCACAAATATCATTCCAAAATTGCATATTTGTGCTCAAGGGATGAAGGATTTAGTTCCCTTGATATAAGTAAATGATGGTTACATAGTAGAAGACCATTTGACCTAAACCAAATACGTGCACTTTTTGATATGCACTATCTATCATTAAGTGATTTCTCATATTTTGTGTGTGTTCTTTTAGAAAATTTAGCTAATTTGTTTATTAACCAAGAAACATCACTATCATACTATTTACACTTTTTGGTAATCCACTATCTCAAATTCAAGTGTGCCCTTGTAGCTTCTTCTATTTTAGTGTAAAGATATGTGTTTGTGCTATCCAACTCATTTGCTATATTCTGGCATTTTGTTAGATTAATTTCCAATTTCCTAATTTATTCCTTAAGATTTTTTTATTTCTCTCTTTGCATTAATTAGTTGTCCTTCATAATTTATTGTGATAATATTTTCAAAACATTCTCCTATCTCAGTTACCAAACATATTTCATCATTTACTTTAGTCATAACAACTTGTAAACTATAAACATTCCCTTCGGTCTTAATTCATGTAGCAATCACTTTACCACTTGACTCCATGATTTGACAATTTTTTGTTGTAAAGACAACTGTAAGACTTTGCTGACAAATCCAAATCACACTTAATAGATTATGTACTATTCCCTCTATATAGTAAACATTATTCACTAGAGTGAAATCATCAAGTAGAATAATGTATAGACCTAAAAATGGTCAAGCTAAAATTGAAGTGAGAAATCAAGATTAAATTAGGGATTTATAAAAATCAAAGCAAAAAATGATTAATTAAATAAAAAAGGTCAATTAATCATGCAATTGATTTAAATCAAGTTAATTGTATAGTTAAATTAAATCAAATTCAACCCATTCAACAAGTACACATGGCTAAGATAAATCAATTTAATCAATTTATTAATTTCTATTTTCCTCACCAATAACATGAGGACAAAATTGAATCAACCAATGGGAATTAGGGATTAAGATCACATGGATCAAAGGAAAATTGATTCTCTACCACACATCTTGATAATGAATCTTGACCATTCATTTTGTCTCTTTGTCCCAACCTTTGAGAACAAAATATTTAAATTGTCTCATCATTTGAAACCATCAACTTGACTCAAACCTAACCAAGGTTAATCTTATCCTACCCCTAAGCCTTGGTAAAATCTATAAAAGGAGACCAAAAATCAAGAAAAAAGATCCATTCATAAATTCACTTTCAAGCATCCATATTATAGGTATTTTCATAGTGATTTCATAGTATAATTTTAGCATTTTTAGCATAATTGAGCTAAGATAGGCATAATTTCATCCTAGATCATTCAAATTCTCATTTTAGAGTTGTCTCTAATGGATACCAAGATGAGAGCATTTCATTAGCTTCTTTAAGTAGAGATCCATGAGATGTTTATTACTTTTGATTTCAATTCAATATGATTAAATGTTAAATTAGCTTAATTTGAGTTGATTTCTTAGCAAACTAATTTCATGAAGGTATTCCTTATACATAAAATGGCACCTATCGTGAAAAGAGTTCTTGAAAAAATCCAAAAAAAGTGAAAAAAGTTCCTAAAAAAATCCAAAAACAGTGAAAAGAGTTGCTAAAAAAAATCCAAAAATAGTGAAAAGAGTTCCCGAAAAAATCCAAAAAAAGTGAAAAGAGTTCCTAAAAAAATCCATAAATAGTGAAAAGAGTTCCTGAAAAAATCCAAAAATAGTGGAAAGAGTTCCTGAAAAAAATCCAAAAGTAGTGAAAAGAGTTCTTGAAAAAATCCAAAAACTGTGGAAAATTAATCACAAAGAAAGCCAAAAACATTCAAATATAGATCCTAAAATAAATGGTTATCTTGGTGAAAACCTGGCAAATAGGCGCCTTGGTAATACTAAAAAAAATTAAAAATCAAAACTACAAAAAAGTAAAAAAGAAAAAAAAGAAAAAAAAGAAAAAAGAGAAAATGTATCTTGGTGAAAACTTGGCAAACAGGTGCCTTGGTAATACTAAAAAATAAAATCAAAAGTACAAAAAAAAGAAGAAAAAAGAGAAAATGTATCTTGGTGAAAACCTAGCAATATGCACCTTGGTAGCAAAAAAATCAAAAAACAAAAAGAGCAATACATTCAAGTGGTGAAAACTTGGTAAACGAGCACCATTTGATTCTTAAGTTGAGTCAAGTCTCATCTTCCATATGCATTTCATCATCATCCTTGTATATAGTGCATTACACATAATTTGTACATATTGCATAATAAATTCTGAGAGCTGCATTTGTAAATACCTAAGGTTTTTGTCATGGTTTGAAAAATTGCCTAAGTCCAACATCGCTATGGAATCAAACTGAGGGCATCTTATCCTAAATCAAAGTGGTTAATCAAATAGACACCAATTGGCACAAATCAATGCATCAAACCACAAACTTGAGACTTGAACTTTTGATTCATATCGAATCCTAATCCAAATTTTTATCTAAAAAATGATTGATACTTTGATCCTTGATTTATCCATGATCTTATCTTTATCAAGATTAAAAATAAACAAATATTGAAATGGATGGAGTTCTACTTGAAATATGGATTTCAAAACGATGGCAAATTTTTTTCAAAAATGTTACTTGATTTGTGAAGTCATGTCTTTTTAGCAAATTGATGAATTCTTTTGACTAGACGAGCGATGATAAAAGCATGATATTTTTCTTGATTTATAGATGACTATCTTAAGGTTGAGGCTTCAAAGTATGTAATATTTGTCTAAGGACATGATCATCAAAGAATCATCGAGGACATGTACATATGGAGAGACTCATATCTTTTTCTATTTATGCAACATGATACCTTGGACATTTTGATCTTTCATATCTTAATGCCAAAATCCCCTTGCAATATTGAATATGATGAAAGCGGTATTCATACCATCATGGTTGAAAATCAAACCAATGAGGGTTGTACCAATTTCATACATGCTTCTTGAAAGGAAAGTGATATTCAGATCATCATGGTTGAACAAGTGACAATTGTACCAATTTCACCTTCCAAAAAGCTCAATGATGAAAAGAAGCATCCTTTTTATTAAAAGAGACAACTAGTTACATTCATATAGATTAAATTTGCATGTAGTTTACATTTGGATCCTTTTATCTAAACAAATAGGCAAAAGGGGTAGAGTCAAGTATAAATCAACAAATTTTTTATTACTTCTTTAATTGATTGAGCATGTTAGATTAAATAAAAAGCATAGGTGTGCATAATTAAGTATTATGTTAATTTGCATTTCATTAATCGTTAGTTTGCATTCATTTAGTGCATTTTATTAAGTGCATAATTAATCATGGCATTACCATTGCATTACATATCATTTAGGCTCATTAAGCTACATCACATCATAAATCGCATCATAAAGGCATATCAAATCATATTAGAACACATGTACATATTATAGGTGCATCATTTCATTAATCATTAATCATTAAAGCATGCATTTCATTAAAGCATTAACCATTAAAACATACATAGAATCATTTGGCATCCATCTAAGCTATGTTATATATAAGACATCCATCTAAGCATATAAGATTAAAGACATTCATAACATTTTACATCAGAAAAACAAAAAGAAGCATAAAGATAAGACATGTAGAGTTGCATATATCATCAAAAAATCAAAGGTCCAACATATAATGACATCATACATGAGAAGAGTCTATCAGAAGGATAATCAAAGTAATGTCCATCAAATGAAATCACATGTCCAAATTTCTGCCAAAATGAGTCTTTATCAAAATGATACATATGATACAATGGGTGAGATAATCACTTCTCTCAACTAGAACCACCTGCACATGTGTCATCTAGCCCACCTATATCTGGACCCCTGCTAGAACTAGGCTAAGAACTTTAATGAGCCATAGTAGCCATAAAGGTTTGCATCATATCACTAAACTAAGATATCTAACCCCTAATCTCTCCTATACCATAATGTAATGATCTCACATCTTGTACAAGTGTATCTGGTGCCTGTGGAGTTGGAACTACCTGTGCTGGTGGAACTAGTGTAACTAGGGAAATTGGTGCAACCCGTGGAACCAAACCATGTGGAATAGGTATATTTCTAAGTACACAAGGTATCTATCAACCCCAATCTACAGAAACCATCTGATGAAGAGCCACCTATCCTCCACCCCTTATCGTCACCCCTCCACCTCTCATCCTTACTCTCCCATCATCATCACCATCACCATCACCATCACCATCACCATCAGATATGTCATCAATATCAAGAATAGGCCAGTCGAATCTACAAAATGGGGGAAAGAATGCTGGGTGAACCACTACGCATAATCATCTTTCATGCCTGCATCAACAATATGAGATCACATATCTCAGGCCAAATGAGGCAAACCAAGGATCTCATCATGAGAAATGTGATAATCTATCCGTGGACCCCAAATGGATCTCTCAACCTGTACACATGTATACACGGCAAAACCCTGAGGCATAATGTACTCGACCAAACTAACAGAGTAATCTATGTAAGAAAAATCTCTTAATAACTAATGGTGTCCGTCCAATCATCCATCAAGGCATGAACATGAAAGGAATCTCTGCATCATCCTCTCGCCATGGCTCACATCCAAGATATGGTCGCCATCTGACCTAAGCAATTTCATCTAACATGTGGCATCAATAATCAAGTTTTCCCAGGTGAGGCTGAACAACTACTCCCTCATATATATAAGCATACTACCATCCAAGATTTCTATCTCAAGTTGCAATTGGCCTAGTAATAAGAATTTTTTCCCAAGTCTAGAGCTATAGTAAAATGGCACCTCTAGATAATACCACTCCATGGAGATACAATGCATGATGTAACTCAAGATATAACTATGCCAAGACATAAGAACCCCAATCAAATCTGCATGGTTGAGCGGTCATATCCTCCAGGATCTTGCCCCAACCAATGACAAATCTATGACCTATGCAATCTGGAGGAAAGAACCCACAGATCAACACACCTAGAACAATAGGAAGAATAGGAAAAGAGATGAATTGAGCCCAAGGAATATTCTCATCACCGATGGTAGCATCTCTAAAAACCCATCAACAAGATGATCCATCATACACCTGATCATAATAAATGAACTCATCACGATTAGGAATTCACAATAATCTATACACATCCTTAGGGGTGACTATCATCTCCCCCATTGAAAAATGAAAGGTATTATGGTCAGAGTGCCAACGCTCTTCCATAGCTATGAGAAGACCCTGATTTATGTGAAATCAAGGAATGTCTAATAAGAAAAATAAATTACAATTACTGATTAATCGTCACTCCCGAGAACTTAGATGGTCAATCATATCTAATGGCAATAGATATAAACCCTAGATATATAAATTTCAGAGGTGAACCTATTGAATCAAGTGACAACATATCAATAAAAAATCATCTAAAATGAATCATCACAAATCAATTCAAGAAACCTATCATCCTATCGCTTGCCCAAAGAACACCATCATTTTTTCCTAATTCTAATAAGAGAAGACGAAAAAACATCAAATCAATCATACCAATCAATCAAGACTAACAATCAAAATTCATCAAACATGATCAAACTAACATCATAACATTTTTTTTTATCATAGGTATAACATATTTTATCAATCGATCAGTTGCAAAAATCAATCAAATTAGACAAGCCAATTAATCAAGTAACAATTCACAAAAACTCAAATACACATCATTTTACCATATCATACGTGCCTAAAATCATAAGCTCTATTATTTTTCTTGTACATGCTAAAAAATTCATCATATGCATTAAACTAACTTATATGCATTATTTCACATTATTAGAGCTACTCTAAACTAGCCTACGCGTTACAAAACCAATAGTTTGCATTATCTTATTCATACGCGATACTCTATCTATCAAACACACTGAAACACACCTAGGGAACAACATTGTAAGTGTTATTTTATCATTTGTACATGCTATTCTAGTATGCAAATGCATTAAAAAACTATGCTACTCTCTATTAAATTGTTTCCTATACACTATTTCTTAAAATTTGCAAAAACAAAATAGAATAATGCCTAAAAATTTAATATTTTTGCAATAAATTGACAAAATTAGAAACAAAGATAGATTGGGGTACTCATTGAAGGTCCATAGTCACGTGGGCACTGAAATATGCAATCTCTCTTGAACCAATGCTCTCAAATAGGGACCACCATCGCTGGTATCACCAAAAGGATCAGAGAGAAAAATTCAATAGGAGGTGTGCAAATGAATAGTGAAAATGACATTTTGACTTCTATATATAGCCCTTTGACCTAATAAAGAGGCTTTTTATCACATTTTTTTACTTAGGGTAAAAAATATTCATATTTTTCTACAACCAAGGCATTCTCATCAGGGCATCGTCACATCATTATTGAAAATAAAAGTGAATTTGCATAAAATATTGAGAAAATCACAAATGGATCAAAATTTCATCAAATTAGCTTCAATTTCATTTCTAAGGGGGCAGCATATGATAATAACTTGCAAGCATCAAAATCAGGGAAATTTTTCAAAATAGGTATCATATCAGGAGTTGAGTATTGTAATGAGAACTTGCGTCATCATTGAATTGGGGTTTCATCATCCAAATCAATCATCAAGAGCATATTGGACATTAGTGAATCAAACATCAAACATTCTTTGAACCATTACACTTCACACATTGATTCAAAGAGGGGCATTTGTATACACCTAAAAATGGTCAAGCTAGAATGGAAGTGAGCAATGAAGGTTAAATTAAGGATTTATCAAAATCAAAGCCAAAAAGGAATAATTAAATAAAAAAGGTCAATTAATTATGCAATTGATTTAAATCAAGTTAATTGTATAGTTAAATTAAATCAAATTCAATCCATTCAAGGAGTACACATGGCTAAGATAAATCAACTTAATCAATTTATTAATTCCTATTTTCCTCACCAACTACATGAGGACAAAATTTAATCAACTAATGGGAATTAGGGATTGAGCTCACATGGATGAAAGAAAAATTGATTCTCTACTACAAATCTTGAGAATGAATCTTGACCATTCATTTTGTCTCTTTGTCCCAACCTTTGAGAACAAAATATTTAAATTGTCTCATCATTTGAAACCTTCAACTTGACTCAAACTTAACCAAGGTTAATATTACTCTACCCCTAAGCCTTGGGAAAATCTATAAAAGGAGACCAAAAATCAGGAAAATGGATCCATTCATCAATTCACTTTCATGCATTATAGGTATTTTCATAGTATAATTTTAGCATGTTTAGCATAATTGAGCTAAGATAGACATAATTTCACCCTAGATCATTCAAATTCTCATTTTAGAGCTATCTCTAATGGATGTCCAACTGAGAGCATTTCATTAGCTTCTTCAAATAGAGATCCATGAAATGTTTATTACTTATAATTTCAATTCAATATGATTAAATATTAAATTAGCTTAATTTGAGTTGATTTCTTAGCAAACTAATTTCATGAAGGTATTCCTTATACAAAAATAGTACTCGACCCTTTGATATAAAATTATTTATTGTCACCAAATCTAACTGATCCAACATCATATAAATTTAGTTCTACAAACTTATGTTTATCACTAGTTAAATGACGAGAACACACACTGTGTAACATCCAACCATCCTCTATCTTATAAAAGTGACATGATTATGCTTTCATAGCAACCTTTTTAGGTTTCTAAACTTTTTTTTTTAGGAACAAAATTAGACTTCTTTAACAGAGATTCTTTCCAGAATCTTGCAGTGTGTCCTAGCTTACCACATTGAAAACATTGAAGTTTAGTTAGAAATTGATATAATTTTTCATTAACTAAACTTGTATTTGTTCTAGTAAAACCCTTGAGTTGATTTGTTTTTTTAGTAATACTCTAAAGTTCACACAATACTGAGAAGTCATTTTACCTTTATCACCTTCCTTCGAAGTTTCACCAAGATGAGAATAAAAAAAACTCATTAATTATTTTCTCAAACTGATTATCTTTGCTTCTAGAGTACTGTAATTATGATATTTGGTTTTTATTATTTCTTGAGTAACCTCAAGAACACTTTTATGTTCTTCAACCCACAACTTTAAAGTAGAAAAAAGATCTATATCTTTTCATTTTTGTGTTTTCAAATCAATAGTTTCTCTTTTTAGTTTTTTAATTTCTTTAAGGGAATCCTTTAGTTCCCCTTAAGATAAACTTCAACTTCTAAAAGTTTTGATAAGTTAGTATCCTAAGAAAAATTTGTAAAAATAATTTCCATAAATAATGTTTCTTCATTACCTTCTAGTGGTTTATCTGAACCAATGTCGGTGATATCAGCAAACAAAGCTTTGTTCTTTTTAAAGCTATTTTTCTTCTTAAAGTTTTATTGTTTCTTTTTCTTGAAGGACTTATTGGTGTCTTCCTCATCACTTTCAATGTCCTTGTTAGGACATTATGCAACATAGTGACCTATCCTACCACAAGAGAAACATTTAAAATGAAGTTTGCCTTTGTACTTTCTGTTAGATAACTGAGAGGGGGGTGAATCAGTTAATTCCAATTATCCTACAATACCAAACTCCTAGATGTATATGTTCAAACTTTTTCAAACAAATAATCAACTCGGTAAGCCATCAACAATAACTTTGTGTTCATCTACTGATTGACAACCAATTAAATACTATGTTTAACGATTAATCCAAATATGAAATGTGTAAATTAAAATAACATTTCAATAACATCAAATACACATAACATATATATTTTTAACATGGAAACCCTGCAAAGGGAAAAACCACCTGGGACCGGTAACCCAAAATATTTCACTCTTCTGAAGTGAGCTCAGTTAGGATCCAACCCTGTTAAAGGTTACAAAATACACTGTGAGGTGTGACCTGGTTAAAGGATTTATCACTAATAGTTAACTCTTGACCAGCATTCACTATGGGGTCAACAAGAAAACCAACAACATTCCTTAAATGTCATATTGAAATACAAATAAGACTGTTAAGTCCACTTGGTTAAGATATTTAGCTGTAACAATGGTTAAACTAATACAGTAGTGATCATTCAAATACAACTAAGATTGTGGATTTTCAGATCTATGCTAAGCTCAAAATAACTCCTCTGATCAATATTCAGTCAATCCTTCATATCCTCAACATATTCAGTTTGGTGAATAATACCCCGACGCTTGGTAATGCCTGCAGTTCTACTTAGTTCTGTCTGTAACCAGTTTGATAAGTGGTGCATGAAAATGGTCCTTTCACGAGATTTCTCTTGCAGTGTCAATAAGCTCCAGACTCAATAATGAATCTCATGTCTCTTTAAATAGACATCATAAACTATTTTCATATCATCCATTAGATTTTGCCTCTTAATCTCCATTGTTCCTTTTTTCGCTTCAAGATTCCTTCGCAGATGTGTCTATAACATGTTTCATCCTTCTCCATTTGATTAATATTAAATTTTCTCAATCGTTAGATCATCATAACAAACTTTATCTTTTACCTCAGAATCATAAGCAATTTTCTAGCTCATCAATTCAGTCAGCTATTATAAACTTTAGTTGTTTCTCTCACTCGGTCAATACAAAATGTGTTGGTGAATAATAACTTAGTTATTACTGTTACTTAGTATACACTGTACTTGGCTTGGTGTATACAAAAATCTTCAATTACTGACCACATAAGCTTGTCCATTTTTGATTTCCAATACATAACAAAATCATGTAATACAATCAAGTAAACAAAATAATGCCATAGACTCATCAATAAGTCACTAAATGTATACCTTAGCCATATCTCCATATCCATCTCATCTTCATGTAGATATCTCATTCCTTTACCATTTTCTTCTTCAGATGTTTGTAACTATCATGATAAGTATAGTCAAAACTAGTTGACATCAATGAAAATACATATTGACTTATTTAATTACCTTACATATCACTTTAGTAGCTCGGTGATCTCTAATCACTATCTTTCACTTGTCCATTCAGTTCATCAAGTTATTCAATTAGTTGTAGGTTATTAATCTCTCCCTTTGACATTGATGGAAACACAATATGAAATATGCCATAGGATACCAAACATCTATAGTACAACTCTATCAGTAAATGTTGGAGCTCGGTAAGCTCTCCCTAGCTTGTTCATTTATTATGTTTAATCACTACATAACATTTCAGCATTTTAGGCAAACTCTCCCTGTGGATTTGATCTTCTTCTTCCTTTCTGATACTTTTCTTCCGCTGGATAGATATTTCATTAATTATCTCCCCCTTTGACATCAATGCCAAAAAGAATAAACAACTCTGTAGTAGCCAAAAATATTATCTCTGTTGTTCAGTTCAGATCATGTACCTGTAGGTACTGATATACAGTGTTCTTGTTCTAGCTTTCACAACCTTAGGAAACCTAAAGTGTGAACAATATGCATCAACATCATTTCTTTTCTTATAAAGTATAGGTTGATGCAACATCCTGATCACCTTAGTGACCGAAAGACAGGGGATGGACCCCTAGTCTAGTCCTCAAGTACTCAAATGTATCCTTCAGTAAGGGTTTGGTAAATATATCTGCAAGTTGTTCTTTAGATTTCACAAAATCTAGTTTCACTTGCTTTTCTTGTACTTGTTCCTTCAAATAGTGATACTTAATAGATATATTCTTTGTCTTAGCATGCATCACTAGATTCTTGGAAATGTTTATAGCACTTGTGTTGTCACAATATATAATCACTGGATCAATGATCTCTTCATTCATCCCTTTCAAAAGTTGTTTTATCCATGCAATGTTTGGACAATTAGCAACAACAACAACATATTCTACTTCAACAGTAGAATGAGAAATACATGCCTATTTCTTACTTATCCAAGTAACTAGTCTTTCTCCCAAAAAGAATTCTCCACCGGCTGTGCTCTTCTGGTCATCAATATTTCTAGCCCAATCTACGTCAATGTAAACATGTAGTTCAAAATTGCCTTATTTCTTGTACCATAAACTATAATTCTCTGTGTTTTTCAAGTATCTCAAAATCCTTTTAACAAAAGTCATATGTGATTCCTTAGGATTAGTAGAAAATTTTGCTACAATCCCAACAACATGTGCAATATTAGGTCTACGATACACAACATAGATCAGTTTACCAATCATTGATCTATATAATGTCTGATTTACCTCGGTTGACTAATCATCCTTTGTCAATTTGCATCCTGTGACCATCAATGTACCTACCAATTTTGAATCTTCCATTCCAAAAGTCTTCAACACTTCTTTGATGTACTTTGATTGTGTAATGAATATCCCTTCATTTTTTTGTAGAATTTGGAAACCTAGAAAGAATTTAATCTCTCTAAACATTGACATTTCAAATTCCTTTCTCATTTCATTAGCAAAAGATTTGCAAAGATTATCATGTCCTCCAAATATGATATCATCAACAAAAATTTCAGCAATAAGAATCTTGTCATTAGTTTCTCCTTTCAAATACAAATTATTATTGTCACCTATTCTCACAAAACCAATACTAATAAGATATGAATGTAGTATTTCATACCATGCTCTCAGTGCTTGTTTCAGTCCATATAGTACTTTGTGCAATTTACATACCATGATCTTCTTATTTGGATCAATAAAATCTTCAAGTTGTTTAATGTAAACCTCTTCCTCAAGTATCCCATTCAAAAATGCATATTTAACATCCATTTGATATACTTTAAATCCTTTGTATGCAGCATATGCAAGTAGTATTCTAACTCCTTCAAATCTGGCAACTTGTGCAAAAGTTTTACCATAATCAATACCTTCTTCTTGTGCATACCCTTTACAAACACATCTTTCTTTGTTCCTAGTGACTTCACCATTTGCATTCAACTTTTTTTGAATATCCATTTAGTTCCAATAACATTTTTGTCACTTGGTCTTGGTACCAACATCCATGTTTTGTTTTTTTGTATTTGTATAATTTCTTCATTCATGGCTTTAATCCATTCCTCATTCTCAAGTGCATCACTAACATTTTTAGGTTCAAATTCACAAACTAAACATGTGCTTTGTCTCAACTTAATTTGTGTCATCATGACAACTTGTTTGCCTCCAATAATCTAACTTTGTGGATAGTATCTTCTCACAAATGTTGATAATACTTGTTCTCTTCTTTGTTCATCAGTCAGTGTAGGATCAATATCTTTCTTGGTAGCAATTTACTGATTCTTGGTGTCTATAGGCTGATGCCCAGTGTCTTTATCATGTTTCTTGGTAGCTTCAACCTGATGCTTGGGTAGAGGGTTAGGTATCTCAATGAATGTATATCTACTATAGTCTTCTAGTTCTTTCCTGCTTTCTTCATCATTTTTCTCAGCAAACTCATCAACTCTCACATTAGTACTTTCAACCATTTTGTTATAAACCTTATTCAAACATTTCTAAGCTTTTCTCTTAGTAGAATATCCTAATAATATTCCTTCATCACCTTTAGAATCAAATTTTCCATTTCTATCATCTTTCAGAATGTAACATCTACTTCCAAATATTTTGAAATAACTCACATTCAATGTGTAACCATACCATAACTCATAAGGTGTCTTGATTGAATCTTTCTTTAGTTGTACTTGGTTCAATGTGTATATGACAGTGCTAACAACTTCTCTCCGGTACATTTGTGCAACATCTTTCTCAATCATCAGTGTTCTAGCACAATCAACTATGGATCTATTCCTCCTTTCAAAAATTCCATTTTGTTGTGGTGTTCTCGATGCAGAGACCCATCTTTTAATTCCATGCTCATTACAAAAGTTGGTGAATTCATCAGAAATAAACTCACCTCCTCTATCAGATCTTAAGGATTTTAACTCTTTTCCACTTTCTTTTTCCACTTTAGCTTTATACCATTTAAACATCTTGAAAGCTTCATATTTTTCTTTCAAAAATATAACTTTCATCATCCTAGAGTAGTCATCAACAAAAAAAATAAAGTATTCTCACCATAATAACTCTAAGTTCTCATAGGATCACACAAGTCGGTATGAACCAACTCCAAAATAGCTTTAGATGAATAGGTCTTGCTCATGAAACTATATTTTGACATTTTCCCATTTGACATTGTTTGCACATGACATGGTCAGGTTTAGATAAGCTCAGTAAACCTCTAACTTTTTTTTTCTTACTGATCTTAACCATGTTGTCAAAATTAACATGACATAACCTTTTATGCCACAACCACACATCTTCAATTTTTTCCATTAAATAAGAAGTTTCAACATTGTCAAGATATAATAGATTACCTTTATATTGTTCACCAGTATTGACCAACCTTCCTGTTTCATCATAGATCTTCACCTTCCTACTTTCAAATGCAACTCGGTGACATGAGTTATTCAACTATGCTACACTTAGCAAGTTATAGTTAAGTTCCTTGACCCAATATGCATTCTCACATTTGATCTTATTATTCAACACGATAGATCCTTTTCCTTTCACTAGACAAGGTGCATCATTTCTCATTTTAATAGATCCTCCATTATAGTGTTCAAGGTATTCAAAATTTTCCTCGTCACTAGTCATATGATGTGTACATCCACTATCAATAATTCATGTATCATTCTTGCTAACTTTAGATATAAGTTTTGTTTCTACATACCTTTCTTCTTCTTTTGAATCTTCTTTCAAAGCTACAAATACCACCTTAATGTCTTCACCAGTGTTGGTGTCGGTGTCATAATCATCATCATCATCTCCAACAAGGTAACATGCCTTCTTTCCTTTGTCTTTATAGTCTCGGTTATTTCTCCTATCATAGTGTTGGTTGCTTCTGTGATCTCGGTTATCTCTTCTGTCATACTTTCTTTCACCAATTCGATCATTGTCTTTGTCATCATCTTTTCTATTAGGACATCTAGCTACAATATGACCAATTTCTTTACAATTAAAACATGCCAAAGGTAATTTACCTTTATACCTTCCTTTACCTTTCTACAACCTTCTAGCCATTAGTGCTTCAAGTTCATCAAGTTCATCTTCATCACGGCCACTGTCACTCTTATTTCTTATCATATGTTTATTGCTTGATTTTCCAATTTTCAAAGATGACATAAATGTAGACTCAACATTTGGTACAATACTATTATCATAGTCATTCAGCTCAAAAGTAGTCAATTTATCGATTAGGCTATCAAGTGTAAGAGTGTTACCCAGTGTAGATCTCATTTAATGAATTGCAAAGATTCTAATAGCATACATTGGCAGCAAGGTTCTTAGAATTTTACTCACAATAATGTCTTCATCAATAACACCTCTTTCTCCTCGGATAGCATTGACAACCTCCTTGATTTAGTTACTATACTATGAAATGTTTTCTCCTTCTTTCATCTTCATTCATCAAACTTTCCTCTAAGGATTTCAGCTCTTGCTCTCATCACATTAACATCTCCTCAGTGAACTAGTTTAAGTTTGTCCCATATTACTTTTGATAAAGTACATGCTTTGATATCTTCAAATTCTACGTCAGATAAGGAAGCAACAATCTCTATCATTGTCATGTTATGTTCATGTCGATCTCTTAGTGATCAACAGTCAAAGGTCTAGTCAGTTGGATGTAAGCATTGTTTAGGTGAAATATTGCAAATTCTCCAATTCTAGATAGATGCAACCTCATTCTTCTTTGCCATGTTGAGAAGTTATCTTTGTTTAGCTTTGGCACCTCTCTCTTGTGCATCTTGTGATCTTTAGCTTAAGTCCTTTAAACTTTTCTTCCAAGAAACCAATACGCTCTGATACCAATTATTAGATAACTGAGAGGGGGGGGGGGGGGTGAATCCGTTAATTCCAGTTATCCTACAGTCCCAAACTCCCATAGGTATATGTTCAAACTTTTTCAAACAAGTAATCAACTCGGTAAGCTATCAACAATAATTTTTTGTTCATCTACTGATTGACAATTAATTGAATATTGTATTTACCAATTAATCCAAATATGAAATGTGTAAATTAAAATAACAATTCAATCACATCAAATACACATAACACATAAATTTTTAATGTGGAAATCCTGCTAAGGGAAAAACCACCTGGGACTAGTAACCCAAAATATTTCACTCTTCTAAAGTGAGCTCCGTTAGGAGCCAACCCTGTTAAAGGTTACAAAATACACTGTGAGGTGTGACTTGGTTAAAGGATTTATCACTAATAGCTAACTCTTGACCAACATTCATTATGGGGTCAACAAGAAAACCAACAACATTCCTTGAATGTCATATTGAAATACAAATAAGACTATTAAGTCCACTCGGTTAAGAGATTTAACTGTAACAATGGTTAAAATGATACAGTAGTGATTTGATTCAAATACAACTAAGATTGCATATTTTTATATTTATGCTAAGCTCAAAATACCTCCTTTGATCAATATTCAGTTCAATCCTTCATATCCTTCAACATATTCAGTTCGATGAATAATATCCTGACACTCGGTAATGCCTACAATTTTTCTCGGTTATGTCTATAACTAGTTTGATTAGTGGTGCCTGAAAATAGTCCTTTCACACAATTTCTCTTATAGTATCAATAAGCTCCAGACTCAATAATGAATCTCATATCTCTTTAAATAGATGTCATAAACCATTTTCATATCATCTATTAGATTTCGCCTCTTAATCTCCATCGTTCCTTTTGCTACTTCAAGCTTCCTTGGAAGATGTGTCTATAAAACATTTCATCCTTCTCCATTAGATCAATCTTGAATTTTCTTAGCCATTAGATCATCATAACAAACTTTATCTTTTACCTAGAATCATAAGCAATTTGTCAGCTCATCAATTTAGTCGGCTGTTATAAACTTTATTTATTTCTCTCACTCGGTCAATATAGAATGTGTCGGTGAATACTAACTTGGTTTTTACTGTTACTCGATATACACTACACTTGGCTCGGTGTATACAAAAATCTTCAATTATTGACCATGTAAACTTGTTCAGTTTTGATCTCCAATACATAAAAAAATCATTTAACACAATCAAGTCAACAAAATGATGCCATAGACTCATTGATAAGTTACCCAATGTATACCTTAGCCATATCTTCATATCCATCTCATCTTCATGTAGATATCTCATTCCTTTACCATTTTTCTTCTTTAGATGTTAGAATAGTCAAAAATAGTTGACATTAATAACAATACATATTGACTAATTTAATTGCCTTGCATACCACTTTAGTATCTCTATGATCTCTAATCACTTTCTTTCACTTGTCCATTTATTTCATTAATTTATTCAATCAGTTGTAGGTTATCACCTTCCAAAATCTCTTCTAAGTTTACTAACAAAAGAATAATCAATATTATCATCTTGATCTGATTCAAAATTTGTTTCTACTTTGGCACATTTAAATTTAGATTCATTGTTAGGTGGGTCAAAAGTAATTTTCATTTCATATGTAGTAAATATTCTATGCAAATTATCAAGTGTTACCTTGTTTACATCTCTTTCCTCCACATCAAATATTTTTGAGTCATATTTGGATGTCAATGATCTCAACACCTTTTTGACAATAGTGGTTTCTTCCATGGTTTCACCAAGTCCTCAAATATAATTTATAATATTAGAGACATGTAGAAAATAATCAGTTATGTTTTCATCCTTATTCATCTTAAGACTTTCAAATCTAGCCCTATATGCTTTCAAATTAGTGTCTTTATCTATTATGTCCACTTCATAAATATTGGACAACTTTTCCAAAATACTAAAAGTAATTTCACAATCCATGAATTTGACAAGAACATCATTAGAAAGATCACAACAGATAGAATTAGATGCCTTTGCATCATTTTCATATACCTTTTTCTCATCTGTAGTAGATGGAGGGGTTGTTTTAGTCTAGGCAGTTTGAGCTGTTTCCCACACATCAAAACCTAAAGACTTCAACTGATGCCTTTTTTCTATATTTCCATAATGCATAACCAATTCCATAAAATACAGGTGCTCTAAAACCTAACAAACCTTATTGATTAGCCATAGAAAATACTCTCAAAATAGGAAAACCCTAAGAGGAAAGTTAGGACTCTACTACCAATTGTTGGATTATAATATAT
This sequence comes from Chamaecyparis obtusa, assembly GCA_027943335.1. NCBI lineage: Eukaryota > Viridiplantae > Streptophyta > Pinopsida > Cupressales > Cupressaceae > Chamaecyparis > Chamaecyparis obtusa. The sequence goes on from BSBK01008863.1 coordinate 83,778, forward strand.
CCAAGGGGGGGGGGGGGGTGGGGGGGGGGGTGAATCAATGATATGGAACAATGTATCAATTTTTTAATTCAATTTTAAACAACAACTAAAGTAAACTTAATGGAGATAACAATATAAAGTAAGACATGCACATGAAATTGTAACACAAGATATGTCTTGAGTGGAAACCCTCTTGGGAAATAAAACCACTACAAGTGCCTCATTGGCTTAATCTAAAATATCTTTTTACAATTTTCCTCATTGGTTATACAACTATCTTAGTAACAATTCTATCTCACTTATAATCTTTTATGTCTCATTGGTTTTACAACTCACTACAACTTTCCATATATATAGAATCAGAAAATTTGATCTTGTATAGTCACTACAATCCAATACCATACATTATTGAATACAAATAAGACTTTGTGTTAAACAATCTATGATTCAGAGTCAAATCCACTATAGCCTTAATCAGGTATTTCTAAGAAATATATTTGATTGTGCACAATTGACATAAATATATTCTATCAAAGATCAAAATCCCTCTCGACTACATAATTCATCATTCTTTCACTTCTCAATATATAGGATATCATAAATAGATTCCAAATTGATGAAAAGAACCGAATTCTCCTGTTTGAGAATGTCTCATCACATAATGTTTCCATGACATGTCTATCATTGTGAATGTATATATGTTTTTGGTTCAACATCATAATAGTCACTAATTACTTAACCTTACTCAAAACTTAGCAAAACCTTTATGCCTCTATTTTGAATATACTCTATTATCCTTGTGTAATGTATCTATGTCATAATCAAATAAATAACATATAGAGTCTGCATCTTGTTGACCAATAAACAATTATGAATTTATCTTTAATTCCCTACCATTAATAATTTTCAATCATTATCTTTATTTCCAAAAATAAAATATTATAACTCTAATTAGAGAAATAGTATTAATATAACATCTACAATTAGTCATTAACCTTAACCTCTATAAAGAAATATTTTATCATAAAATTGAATACCTTAATCACTTCTTTGAAATTTTTTTAACAAATCTAAAACTCCTCTTAATCAAACTGTGGTCAAGGATTTGATTAATAAAACTTTGGTTAAAATAATATGATAAATGACACAAACTTATCCATAACCTATACTTGGGTTTGATAGTAGAAATGGTAACAATTTAGAAAATACTTGAAAGACAAGTTTAAGTCAAATGATCATGGTCATACAAGAAAAGAGACCCAAGAGAAACAAGAAGACCAAAGACATATATGTATGACTATTGCATCACATAGCTTACATCCTTTGAAATAAAATCAAACCCTTGACTAGGGTTGATACTGAAAAAAAGAATGATCATAAAAAATATCAGGTTAGGGTATAGAAATAATTGTGACACATCTTTTAGCAAGATTAAAATATACACAAAATGATAAAAAAAAACTGTTACAACTTGCCTTAAGTTTAAAAAAAGACATTATGTAGATGACTAATGAATATCATGAACATATTTAGATTAATATTTAATAGACCTGATATGGGTTTTCAAAAACTTAACCAGGAAACTATAACACTACATGAAAAAACCCTTAACAAAGAAAACTTTAATAAAGACTTAAAACCCATTTAAAAAAAGTAAGGTAATGGTGTAAGAACACTTGGTACAAAATCCTAAATTGCATCTTTACAGTATCTCGCACAAACTATAAATGTGAATCTTCACATCATTTCATATTTCCTACTATAAGTGTCACTTTTTTGACAACATAAGATCTCTGATAACTTCTAAAAAAACCAATTCTTTGACAAATATTTCAAGAACTACCTCAGTGGAAATATCTTGAGAAAAAAACTCTGATCACAAATTACAAAATGTCATGCCGTAACAGGAAGACCCCTAGCTTGAGAGAGGTAGGGTTTCGAGGAAATGAAACCCAAAATATGAATAATACAAGTGAAGTCTTTACTATTACAACATTTTGTAAGATAAGGCATCACTTTTAATGCTCATTTAATGCTTCATCCATGACACACACTTAGCACAAAGTGTCAATTGTTGTGTCTTTTACAACACTTTGTAAGTTTCCACCACATGAATGATTGCTAAGGGGCGAACGAAAAATCCTTTCTAGAATAAATAAATTATATGCCAAAGTCACAAAATTAGTGACTTCAAATGTGTTGATACAACATTGCCACCACCTCAATATAATTGTACAAAAAATGAACATATGAAAGATGTTTTTCAATACAAACTGAATATGTACTATAAACACTTAATAAAACCAAAGTGATGCTTCAAATGCTACATCAACACAACTGTAACATGTATCACATTGATCTCAAATGCAAAATAATCAAAATATATATCCATGAGAAAACTTGTTATTGTATTCACAATATTCTTTCAATATAACTAAGAACTGAATTATAATCATTATAACCTGATTACTAAACCGATCAAACTCATTGTGAAGATGATACAAGTTTCAAACAAATGTGATTTATAGTCAAACTGATTGTTGATAAACAAACTAAATACTATTAATCCCCAAATGATGTAATGACATTGATCATGATGCAATTATCCTAATTGATCTAAACTAAAGTTGATCCCAAATTGATGGTAAATAGGATCATGAAGATAATGTATATCAAGTGCGGTATGAATAATATATAATAACTACATAAGATTATCACATCAAATCACTTACTAAATTATCACAAAATGATTAAACTTTCATGATTGCAATAATGATGCAATATGTTGCAAACATACTAATCCAACATAATACTGGCATACTACCAGTGTTAGTGTGTTTGGAAACAAGGACACCTTAGGTGAGGAGTAACATATAAAGAATTTGGGGAAATAAAAAAATTGTTAAAATAATTGTCTTTCCAACTTAAAATGGGTGAAACAAACTATTAAGTATTCCATTTACTTTTTGTAGCATCATAAATTGCACCCCTATGCAATTTCTTGCTCACGCAATCTCTATTTTAGTATGTATAGTCCCCCATACTTGATCTCTTCATTCCATCTCAATTCTGACTAAAATAGGAGCTTAGTCTAGGCATTTTGGACCCAAGGTCCCAATTTGGTCCTATATTGAGGAGATCAAGTCGCTTATGTTGACCCACTCCCTGCAATTTGGCCCCAAATTTATACAAAAAAGAGCTAGGGAGAGGTATGCAAGCAAGTTATCCTCCCTCATTTTGACATCACCTATCCATTTCTCTTAATTACATATCAAGCTCAAGCATTCAAGTTTTCAAGATTTCAAGTATTAAGCATTCAAGGCCTTCTTCTTATTCAGATATTGTATTATGGAAAGCTTCAACAACCTTCATGTAAACATGTGTTCATGATTTTCCTTCTAGGTCTTGTGGATTCATCTTATTGCATCTACACTTAAGATCATATTCAAAGAGTAGTGCATCAAAAATGTAAAATTCATTTAAATTCTTATATCTAGCCTATAATATACATCAACACACTCTAATTTCCATTTCAATTCATTTCAGTTTCATTGTTAATTTTAAAATTAAGGTTTGACCTAGGTAACCCCCTTTCAACCTAACATTTTCTCTCATTTTCTACATGTAGGAATAAGTGGTAGACACATAAAGAAAGGTACAAATTAAGCATTACAAGAGTTACAAAATGCCTATCAATAGATAAAAAATAACCGAGAGTAGGTCACCCAAGTGCAATAGAGTTCCCAAAAATGGGTCACCTCATGAATAACTCTTAGGAGTGGATCACTAGGCATGATAGTATCCCCCCAATTCTCCATAAAATTCATATTATAGGTTATTCATCATCTGTACTTTCAAATCTTCTATCAGAATGTGCATAGTCATTTTTTGCTCTGCCATGCATGCTGAAAGTTATCTTTTCATCATATTTTCCCCTATATCTTCTATTCATCTTCTACAATTTCATAGTCACATTTAAATCATCACCAAGGACCACTAGACTCACTTTATTCCCAAATACCTTGAGCCAAGTTGATCAATATCCTTCCAAATTAAATGAGAAATAGGCCTAAGATCCCTAGTTTACATGCACAAGCTAGCAAACCCTATTTTCTTACATTACATTTTTATGAAACCAAAACATCTTACATCTTACTTCTAATTTTCATGTCTATATCTGATTTATATTTATTTTCTTCCATTTCATTTATGCGTACCTTATTTTTTTATAGTTCATTTTATGAAGGAAGTTGTTATCTTCTTTTGCTATTTCAATTTTAATTTTTGTTGAAGATTTATAAGATGTTCCCTTTCATGCATGTGATGATAATTTAGTTCCCCCTTTCATCCATATCCATCATATACCATCTTCCAAAATTTTTCCCACCCATAAGGATATTTTGGTGGAAGAAGAGATTATCAACACTTCTAAAAATATCCCTCCTAGGGATGAGGCCTTGAGGAATGATGTCGATTCTACTCCTAAAGTGTATCTCCCATATGAGGATATTTTGGGGAAAGAGGATGATATTATAAACACATTTCTTAATGTCACTTTTCCTTTGTCACACCTAAATTACATCTCTTCTATAGATGAAGCATTGATGGACATTACTAATCCCTCTCCTAAAAAAATTCCTACTCATAAGGACAACTTGGAAGAAGAGGATAATATAACTAACACTTTATCTGATTCTATCCCTTCTAGAGATAAACATTGAAAAAAAACCTAATCAATTCAATTCCATTCATATTATATGTAGTGAGAATTCTAATATTGTTTTCCACCTTCATCAAGATGTCTCTCAACCTCAAAATAAGCTTGTGATTGTTGTAAGAGGTTCTGCACAACCATATTATCATGCAATATCTAATACATATAACACTCAAAATAACAAGAAATATTATAATGTTCTGACCCCTTCTCAACCTTTTCTTCCTCCACACCCTTGTCCTTCACAAAAAGTTGGTAAGGACCATAATATTATTGAATAACTTCATGCTACTCCTACTAAGATATCCATTTGGGACTTGATTCAACTTTCACCCACATACCATACTATGCTTCAAGAGGCTTTACAAAAGAATTTGGTTTCTCCTTTTATGATCTAACAATGTGGAGGCCTTGTTGGAGTGTACGAATATAACTATGACTAACATTTTGTTCTCCCAATACAAGTTGCCTTCTCTAGATACATTCAAAATCAATATGATCCTCTTATGATTGTGGTCCTGATTAAAACAAATATTTTTAGAATAAATTTGGTAGATAATGGACTCGGTCTTAATATTTGTACTTTAGACTTGTTGCCTAAAATCAAAGTAAATTCCAAACTTATCTAGCACAATTCTCTTTCTATTTGTGGATTTGGAAATGTTGCTAGAAAATATTTACGTATACTCAACTTGTTGATATAGGTCATGTTATTTTTCCTACAACTATCCATGTCATGCCTATTACTCTTATTTATAATCTATTAGGAATAGTCCCAAGAGATAACTGAGAGGGGGGGGGGGGGGGTGAATCAGTTATCTACAAGATTCAATTCTTTATCCAATTAAGAATACTTAAACATAAAGCATAAACACAATGAAAGAACACATGAGCACAACACCAATATTTTGGTGGAAACCCAAATAGGTAAAAAGCCCAATGGGACTTGATACCCACTAATATTATGTACTAGTGTATAATGATCCTTATTAGAAGATCCTTTTACCTGTTAGGAGTAGCTTTACAATATATGAAGTACAATAGACTTGGTCAAGGGTCAGACCTTGTTAGGAGTCTTTAACAATTTTCCCTATTAGGGGAGAGGATGCACTATCCGAGAGCTCACTACTCAAAGGGGTGAAGGCTACAACCTTCTAAATAACAGATACACACTATATCTGGATCTTGGTGAGCTACACTTTGACCTACTATCTAGATCAGCTCCAATGTATAGCACACATACTTTACTTGGTCACATAGAGCTTCTTCTGATGGCTCAACACTTTGCACACTCTACTCTGCTTTGCTTAATCAACCATGAACCACACTTCAGCAATCACAAATGGCTGCCTATAAATATCTTTCCTCTAAATGATATAATCAAGTTGGCCTATTAGAACCACCTTGAAATCATAATAGAAAAACCATAACAAACTCCAACAAACATTCTATCGGCTCTACTATGCACACAACATATTTTGGGACCTGTCTTAATAAGATAAATGTAGATGCACACTACACACTGTCAGCTCTACCAAAACAACTGGATCTTTCTCCACAAGCTGAATTAACTCATGTGCTCTTAACCAAAAATTGATAACTCTTCTCTATGCTTAAATCCAAGGGTGCATACCCTAAAGATAGGCACAACTCAAGAACTAATAAAATCTCTGTCGGCTTTGCTGAACAAACACAGGAAACTACTACTGGCGAATAGCGACTGCATAACTTCACTTGTGTTCATCATCAGACCATGCATCCATGAACTTAACATTACTAACATGTCTTCAATATATATCCAAGGGTGCATGCCCACATGACAATTGTATGGACAACCATACATAGAACACTGCCTGTAACTCTATCAGGAACACTGCTGACACAAGTTGCTATATAACTGTCTATACTAACAGTTAACCTCTGCACCCATGATATTTGTTAGAATAACTGAGAGGGGGGGTGAATCAGTTATCCAGTGTCCCAAAATAAAATGTATAATTCAAAACAACTTCTTCAATTTTTTCTTTGTAGTAAACAATAATTACTTTCACTGTCTATGCTTTTACCGATTACCAGTCTAATACTTATAACAATTACCAATCAAATCTAGTATGTAACATGCAAAGTATGATAACAAAAAAATATCACAATCAACACATAACATAAGAGATTTAACATGGAAACCCTATAAAGGGAAAAACCACCTGGGACCAACAACCCAAAATTGTTCACTCTTCTGAAGTGAGGTCGGTTAAGACCCAACCCTATTAAAGGTTTACAAACACACTGTTAGGTGTGACGTTGTTAGAGGATTTTAGACTAGAAGTTATCATCCAACTAGCATTCACTATGGGGTTGATAGGATAAAAATGTTCATTCTACAAATGATACATCATAAAACTTTCAGAGTCCACTCAGTTAAGATGTTTTGACTGTATACAATGGTTAAATATGTAACAGTATATGATCTGCCTTAATACAACTTCAATTGCAGATTACAGATCAATATTCAATCCATACAAATCCTTCTGATCAATATTTCACTTCAGATTCAATGTTGTATCAACTTACTGTTCGTCGGTAATTGCTCTTTGTAGCTTGGTAATTGTTCTACAGCTTGGTTCTTACTTAACCAGTATGATTAGAATGCATGAAAACTTGTTCATGTGATAATTCTGTAGTATCTTCTTCTTCTAGCATTAGTTTCACAATGAAACTCTGTTCTCTTATATAGATGAGTAAATCAATTTCTTCTCCTCCATCAGATTTTGCCACTTAACCACATTCATAGATTTTGCCACTTCAAACTTTCTCGACTGACGTGTCAATAACATGTTTCAATCTGCTCCATTAGATCTTTCTTTAATTTTGTTAGCCATTGATCTTCATAAAAAACATTATCCATGACCTCAATTTCATACACTTTCCAGCTCATCAATTTTATTAGCTAAATTGATCATTAAATTCATTCTGTTCCGCTCGGTTAACAAAGAAATACGTCGGTGAACACTGCTCAGTTAATACTATGATCAGTATACACTACACTCCATTGGCGTATACTAGAAATGCTTCATTTACCGACAACATTGCTTTGTGTCTTTCAGCTTTATACTTCATCATAGATGAATGTAACATAATAAAGTCAATATCATCAAGTCATAGACTCATCAACAAGTTACTCAATGTGTTCCTTATCATCATCTATCATGTACATCTTCCTCATGTAGATTTCTCTGTTCTTCATCTCTTTCACCTCTCTTCAGATGTCTTGGTATAGTAACTTACAAGATAAGTATTGTCAAACTAGTTGACATCAATGACAACATAATACTGATTTAATCATATTACATATCTAGTCAGCAACTCCTCAGTGATCTTTAATCATGGATTCTTCAATTAGATTCCAAATCAGTTGTAGTCCAACAGATATCATGCTGATATCATGTCCATGCATCATATACTAAAAGCTTACTGCATAAGACTTCCACACATGCTACTTTCCATATGTTGTCATCAATGAAAAACATACAGTCAATACTAACCTACTGGAAAATCTCCAACAATCTCCCCCTTTGGCATTAATGACAACATGTGGAATGAAAAATCACCACCAACCCAAAGGAACATTTCTTTTATATCATTGTCCATTTCCTCTTCAAAAATCCCCCAAAGATGAATCCTCCATCTGCTGCAATAATTTCCAACATTCTCCATTTCCTCAACTGAACTACTGTCACAATTGAATAATGCTCCCCCTAAGTATATTACTCCTTTTTTTTTTTTCATGACTCTGTATACTACTCCCCCTTTGACATCAATGGCAAAGGGCTCCATTCATTTTAAGCATCGGTACTACTCTAGAAGTAGAGTAGTCAACCTTCCATCAGTCCCTGAGGACTGATGCCTTTCCTTCTTTCTTCTAAGTAGAATCAGGGAAGGGAATTACTCCCAACTTCTCCTTGAGATACTCAAAAGTATCCTTAGGCAAGGGCTTTGTGAATATGTTTTCCAACTGATCTTTAGTATTCACATAGTCCAGCTTAACTTCTTTCTCTGCCACTTTCTCTCTTAGGAAGTGATACTTGATCTCAATGTGCTTTGTCTTTGCATGCATCATAGGGTTCTTTGACATATTGATAGTGCTAGTCTTATCATAGTGAATAACAATAGGATAATCAATCTAAATTCCAAAATCTTTTATCATCTACTTGATCCAAACAATTGTAGAATAATTCAAGGCTACTGCAACATACTTCGCTTCTACTGTTGACTGAGAAATATAATTTTGTTTCTTGCTTGTCCAAGTGACAAGTCTATCACCAAGAAACACTGCTCCTCCTGATGTACTCTTTCTGTCATCAACACATCCTGCCCAATCTGCATCAATGTACACATGAAGCTCAACATTTTTTGAATTGGGATACCATAGACCATAGTCTATAATGCCTTGTAAGTATCTAAATATCCTTTTTACTACCATGAGGTGACTTTGTTTAGGCTCTGCTGCAAATCTTCCAACTATACCAACTGCATTGGAAATATCAGGTCTAGTCTGAGTAAGATAAATTAGTTTTCTAATCATAGACTTATATAATGTTATATCAACTACTGGTGAGTCATCTTCCTTTTTAAGCTTGCATCTAGTAATCATAGGTGTCCCTACTAGATTGCAATCATCCATCTTGAATTTTTTTAATATTTCTTTCACATACTTAGACTGATTAATGAAAATACCTTTCTCTATCTGCTGCACATTCAATCCTAAAAAGTACTTGATAGGACTAATCATACTCATTTCAAATTCATTCTACATCTCCTTAGAAAATTTAGCACTAAGTTTGTCATTACCTCCAAAGATAATGTCATCAACAAATATAGCTACAAGTAACAAACCTTTAGATGTCTCTCTAATGAATAGATTACAATTTGCTACTCCTTTCTTGAATCTAATCTTCATTAGGTATCCATCTAGTCTCTCATACCATGCTCTAGGGGCTTGCTTAAGTCCATAGAGGGCCTTCTTCAATCTGCATACCATATTAGGTCTGTTTGATAAGGTGAATCCTTCAGGCTCCTCAATGTAAACATATTCTTTCAAATCTCCATTCAGGAATGTTGACTTGACATCCATCTGATAAACTTTGAAGTTTTTGACTGTAGCATAAGCTAGAAATAACTTAATAGCTTCGAATATTCTTATAGGTGCAAATGTGTCTGAATAATCAATGCCTTCTCTTTGTGCATATCCTTTACATACTAATCTAATTTTGTTTCTTACTACTGTACCATCTCCACTCATCTTATTTCTGAATATCCACTTAGTTCCAATCACATTCTTATCGCTAGGTCTTGGAACTAGTTCCTAAGTGGCATTCTTAATAATCTGATCAAGTTCTTCTTTCATAGCATCATGCCAATCTGAATTATTACAAGCATCTTCAACACTTAAAGGTTCAATTTGAGATAGTAAACATACCACTTCACTATTAGCTAAGTTCTTTGCTTGTGATCTTGTTAAGAAATTGCTGCTCTGATCTCCAATGATGTCTTTCTTGGAATGGTTTCTAGATGTAAACTTTGGAACCTTAGCTATTGTTGACTCATTAGCCTTAGGGGTTTCTTCTTCACTTGTCTCAGGGTCATTGAATAACACATCAATGCTATCAAACATTTCTTCAATAACTATTTCACTAGAAGAGGGTTTGGGTTCTTCTTTAATCATGGGTGAGTAATCATGATATCTTTCTTGAACCATAAACTTTTCATCAATCTTGACATGAGCACTTTCAATGATCTTTTTCAATCTTGAATTGAAACATCTATAAGCTTTACTTTTAGTAGAGTAACCAAGAAAAATAACTTCATCACTTCTTGCATCAAACTTGCCTACTACTTCATCCCTCTTGATGTAGCACTTGCTTCCAAAGATTTTGAAGTATTTTACTATGGGAAAATTACCAAACCATAGCTCATATGGTGTTTTGTTAGCGCTAGGCCTCAACAAAATTTTATTGATGGTGTAGACTATTGTATTGACCGCATCTCTCCAATAGGTGTGTGCAACGTTTCCTTCTATCATGATGGTGTGTGATGTATCAAGAATGATCCTATTCCTTCTCTCTACAATCCCATTCTACTAAGGGGTTCTAGGTGCACTTAACTATCTCTTTATGCCTTGTTCTTCACAGTACTCATAAAATTTATTAGAGGTGAATTCTCCTCCTCTATCTAATCTCAAACATTTTATCTTTAATCTAGATTCATTCTTAACCTTAGCTTTGAATATTTTGAACTTATCAAATGCTTTTGACTTATCTTTCAAGAATGCAACCCACATCATCCTATTATAATCATCAACAAATAAAATGAAATACCTTTCACCATAGTATGATCTTGTTTGATTTGGTCCACGTAGGTGTGTATGAATTAGATCCAACTTGTTCTCTACTAAATTGTGCTTGCTCCTGAATGAATTCCTCACATGCTTTCCCATCACACATTCCTTGCATATAGTATCAACTGGCTTTGCTATTCTAGGTAGATCTCTTACTACCTTAACATTTCTTATCTTCACTATGTTATCAAAATTAATATGACATAGTCTTTTATGCCACAACCAACTATCAACAACTTTAGCAAAAAAAGAACTTTCTTCTGAATTGAGTTGAAAAACATTACCTCTTGTCTTTGAGCCTGATACAATCATAACACCATCCTTTTTAATGATGCATTTGTCATCTTTTAACTCCAAATGATATCCTTTTCCAAGTAACTATCCACACTGAGAAGGTTATGTTTCAAACCATCAACATAGAGAACATCATCAGTACTGTTCTTTCCATCCAAAGTGATGGCTCCTCTACCAACTATTGGTTTAGGAGTATTGTCTCCAAATCTAACCATACAACCATTGTATTTGTCTAGATGAACAAATCTACCTTTATCACCTATCATGTGATGTGAACAACCGCTATCTATAATCCAGTCTGTCCTTATATCTGCTTGGGAAATCAATGCTTGCTCTTGATTTACTTTCTCATCTTTAGGAACTGACTTACTATTCATTTTGTCTACAATAGAAATGAATCCAATTTCTTCTTCACCTAATTCATCATCTAAAACTCCATCTCCAACAAAGTAACATTCCTTAGAGTACTTAGGCTTATAATCCTTCTTGAACTTTCTAGCTCTAGTAGGACACTTAGATGCAAAGTGACCGATCTTATTACATGAAAAGCACTTAAATGGAAATTGACCTTCATATTTTCCTTTTCCTTTCTTTTCTCTTTTAGCAATCATAGAAATAAAGTCATCTAAAGTTTTCTCTTCATCATCATCATCAAAATTACCAGAAGTGTTTGTAGATTTCTTACCATGAATTGTTTCTTTGAAGGCTGTCTCACTTTTAGGTTATGTCTTCAATCTTGAAATCTCAAAAGCTGAGATTTTGCTAATCAAGGTCTCTCTCTTGAAATTAGATGTAAGATGCATGGTCTCATCAAGGATATTGATCTTTCTTTCATATTCTAGAGTGAGAGTAGTCATCAACTTGTCCATAATATCTTCCTTAGAGATCTCTCCACCATTGTTCCTGATTCCAGCAACTGGTTCATTGATCCTTTGATTATAAGCTCTGATGTTTTCTTTAGGAAGCATCTCTAATGCATTGAATCTTTTCTTCCATGTCTTTCTACATGCATCCTTTTTTTGTTTGTCTCCTTCAAATATGTCTGCTAGGTACTTTCATATCTTGTGGGTGGTGTCTACCTTCTTTATCTCTGAAAACTCACTATCTGATAGGGCGCTGATAAGGGCTTCTTTGGAAATAGCATTCTAATGAAACAATTCCTTTTGTGTGCCAGTAGCATCATCCTTTTTAAGGTCTTCTAAAGTAGGAATCTTGGCTTCTTTGATAGTTACATTAAAAACTTCAAAAGCAATGCACTGCAAATGGGTCACCATCTTGTTCTTCCAATCAAGATAATTCTCTCAATCAAACTTAGGACTCTCTTTCCTAAAGTATGCCATCTGATCAACCTCAAGCTATTAAAATTTCTCTCCAAGGCACTTGGCGCTGATACCAATTGTTAGGAATAGTCTGAAGAGATAACTGAGAGGGGGGGGGGTGAATCAGTTATCTACAAGATTCAATTCTTTATCCAATTAAGTATACTTAAACATAAAGCATAAACACAATGAAAGAACACATGAACTCAACACTAATATTTTGGTTACGGGGAAACCCAAATAGGTAAAAACCCCGGTGGGACTTGATACCCACTAATATTATGTACTAGTGTATAATGATCCCTGTTAGAAGATCCTTTACCCTATTAGGAGTATCTTTACAATATATGAAGTACAATAGACCTGGTCAAGGGTTAGACCATGTTAGGATTCTTTTACAATTTTCCCCATTAGGGGAGAGGATGCACTATCCGAGAGCTCATTTCTCAAAGGGGCGAAGGCTACAACCTTCTGAATAATAGATACACACTATATCTCGATCTTGGTGAGTTGCACTTTAACTTGCTGTCTGGATCAGTTCCAATGTATAGCACACATACTTTACTTGGTCACATAGAGCTTCTCCTAATTGCTCAACACTTCACACACTCTGCTCTACTCTACTTAATCAGCCATGAACCACACTTCAGCAATCACAAATGACTGCCTATAAATATCTTTCCTCTAAATGATATAATCAAGTCAGCCTATTAGAACCACCTTGAAATCATAATAGACAAACCATAACAAACTCCAACAAACATTCTGTTGACTCTACTATGCACAACATATTCTGGGACTTGTCTTAATAAGATAAATGTAGATACACGCTACACACTATCGGCTCTACCAAAACAACTGTATCTTTCTCCACAAGATGAATTAACTCATGTTCTCTTAAAAAAACATCAATAACTCTTCTCTAAGCTTAACTCCAAGGGTGTATACCCTAAAGATAGGCACAACTCAAGAACCAATAAAATCTCTATCAGCTCTAGTGAACAAACATAGGAAACTACTACTAGTGAATAGAGACTGCATAACTTCACTTGAATTCATCATTAGACCATAAATCCATGAAATTAATATTACTAACATTTCTTCAACATATATCCAAGGGCACATGCCCACATGACAACTATACAGACAACCATACATAGAACACTGCCTGTAACTCTATTAGGAACACTGCTGACACAAGCTGCCATATAACTGTATGTACTAATAGTTAACCTCTGTGCCCATGATATCATGCTGATATAATATCCATGCATCATATGTTGAAAGCTTACTACATAAGACTTCCATGCATGCTACTTTCCATATGTTGTCATCAATGACAAACATACAGTCAGTACTGACCTGTTGGCAAATCTCCAACATAATCTTCTTCTAGGTAGACCTTGGATACATGCTATGCCAGTTGTCCCTTTAACTCTTCAACAAAAAGTAAAATTCATATATAAAAATATATTGCATACCATTTAATATAACCATAGTTTCTTCCAAATAGAAAATTCTTCTATTCTTTCATTAATACAAGTTTATAGACCATTTTCTACCCCTCAATAGAAAGTCCTTGAAGATGATTTGGGGTCATTAGACTTTACACCATATTTTATGGGGGAATATAAAGTTCCTATATTTAAAAGTGGAGCCTTGAAATGGAATAACATGTCACTTGTTCAATCCTCTCCTCTTGACATCTCAACTCCTAAGCTTGATTGATTTTTTTTGGATATAATGGACATGGTTTGGGATATTTGCAACAAAGTGTTGATATTTATGAGAAATCTACACCTAAATTTTTAAAGGAAGATTTAAGTTCACAACATACTCCTTTTTTGACATCCCCTCCCCTATTGTCTACAAAATCTATACATTCTATGCCTTACTTTACCGAATATAGTAATTTGTTTGACCGTCTTCATGCCAGGTTGATTACCTAACCCACACAAAAGAATAAATGTAGACAAGATCTTGAGAATCTCCATTTTTGTATGTATCATAAATTTCATGACCACTCTACTAATTAATGTCAAGCTTTGCCTTATAAAATTCAAAAAATTATTGATTATGATATCATTTACATAACATGTAGCAGTGAGTGGTATCTAAATCTTGATTATTTTAAATAAAATCAAGTTCCTATTATGTTGATCCACATTATTTGACATTGATTCCATATCCCTCATGGGTTCATTATCATTCATGGTGGTACAACTTTTGGTGTAATCATACTTTTTGAGCAACATAATAGTCTTTCTTATCATTGTCTTCATGATTGGGGGAAAGGTTAGTGTTTCAATCTCATATCCATTCTAAGGATCCAATTTCATTTGGTTTAGTGGTATTTGTTTATCATGTGACATCCTTTATTGCACATAATTGTTTATTTTTCTTAGGGATTCTCTCTTTTATAAGAGGTGTTATCCTTGATTATAACCTCTTCCTTTCTTGAAAGCATATGTCTATCATAAAAAAATCCCTCACTTGTGACCAAAAGTGTGTTATCCTTCATCAAGAATCCCTTTACCTAGTAATGGGTAAAGTGTGAATTATTTTTCTCCTTCCCCTATTTTGGTCAAAAATGTTATTTTTGTTCAAGATATCTTCTTAGAAGTAGATTTCTTTGAGAAAATATCTCTTCCTCCTCTTTTTCATCCCTAAAAAAAACCCTTTCACATGATGTAAGATATCTTTTTTATAACTACCTCTTCCTTACATCACAAGAGTTGTATCTTCTTTGGCTTGGATTGTGTGTACATTGTTTCTTAAATGATATCTCCTTGGTATTAAAAGTTTTTATCCTTGTTCTTTTTCTTAAAATTTCAAAATAGTCCTATCGTCTCATCTTAAATGGGAGCATATATATATGGCCTCCTTATTTCAAGTATATTGGGATTTCTTCAAAAATATTGTGCTTTGTTTGGTTATCCTTATATTACAAGATTTCTTCATGAGCATCAAGTTTTATTTGGTTATCATTATTTAAAATCTATCAAGTTGAATCTCCTAGCATAACACAACTTTCTAGGGCTAAATGACTCTCCTTCTCACCATTTTAGTGGATCTCCTTGTAGACAATGTTGTTCTTAGTTATCCTTGGAATAGGTTGAGTATAATGATACAACTTCTTAGACCATTCGACCTATCCTTTGTGAAAATTATCAAGATGAGTTGACTAGCATAAAATAACTTTCTAGCCCATCAAATCTCTTTTTACCAAACTTGTTGAACACAATTTGAGACTAAGCGGGGTGAATTAGTCTTAACCAAATCTTTAAAAAATACTTGTCACAAACACTTATCAATTATATTTATCCAACTAACAATTGATGAAAGATGTTGCAATGACAAAAAAACATAGAAACACCCAATTTTACATGGAAAATCAATGTGGGAAAAACCAAAGTAAGAATCACACTTACAATATCAATAATTGATTAAAAATGCTTAGACCATAGACTAAGGAGCACACTGCTCCTAAAAAGGATTTGTATGGTAAGGCATATATCCTTAGGTGATAGATAATCTCCTTGGTGTGCTTGCACAAATCCCTCTCTAGGACATTACTTGTGCTATCTTCTCAAAAGCCCCAAACTCTCTTCTAGGACTTCAATAGTCTTTGGTATTCTAGCCTAAGACCAACCCCAACTCACTTCTATGAGTTAACCTCTTTGTGCTTCACCTTGAAGGATAACTACCAATTAGACCACTTCAATATTTCTCTACTCCTTGGATGGCTCCAAGTGCTCTTTCACCATGAACTTGTCACAAGTGCTGCAGGGAATGTTTTCTTCTTTTGAACATCCTTTTGTATCACTATTGATCCCATTTGGATAGGATTTAAATTTCTTTCCCATCAGGTTCACTATCTAGCTTGCCCTTGGCTTATTAGGCCTAATGATTTCTAGTAGCCCTAGATAGGGTGCTTTTCTCATTTCATTCTAAAAACTTCCAAATGACCTCAAAAAAAAACTTTAAATTTGGATACCCTTTTGGGAGCCCTTAGAGATTTTGTGGGTTTTAGGGTTCTACGGCCTCTATACAATAGATTCCTAGATTGTAGGGCTAATAGGGCTATTTTTAAGCTAGCTACAGATTTACTCATAGAAATATATGTTAGAGGATTGGCCAATGCCTAATCTCTCTACTAGCTAGCAATATATCTATGGTCTATCTGAAACCATACTCTATTCATGCTTCCATTCTTTCCCTTGCAATTGCACATCAATTCTTCTCTATCATGCACCTAGCCGGGTACACTAGTCTCACCAAGGGCATGACCTTAAAAATGGCCATCTGGTTCTTCATGCTTCCTCCCTACATATATACACTATAAAATGACTCCCTTTCCATATTTATCCAAACCCTAGTGTTTCCCATAGTTGGATTCTATGGGGGAGCCATGAAACCAAAAACTACTCTGTGAACACTAACAACTAGACTACTTACAAAATGATTTATTAGACTAACCTAAGGAAATCAAAAAAACTTTGTTACTAAATGAAAAACTCTTAAAACTATCCAAAAAATACAGATCTAATACTAATATCTACTCTTCAATACATGTATTCACTCATGCACACAAAACAGTCAACTGTCACTGCAAATCTGAACACACAGTCTCTATTCAAACTCAAAAACTTCTTACTACAACTTGCCACAGGAAATGGGATCATATCATAACTAAAACATGCCATTTCCTATATTTTAGGACACTAAGCATTCATTAGATCCCTTAACACCGAATGGGATCAATGTTGTCAATGTTGCATGCAACATTTGCCAAAAATGCAAATGTTGTCATGACAACATTATAGAAACTTTTTGTTATTGCTTCTTAACTACCTTTAGTGACCACTAAGCCATCTTAAATGATGTAGGAACATCATTTAATACTTTTAAGGCATTTTTCAAATCCATGGTAAGTCTAGAATACTTTTGGACACTTTTACCTCCATTTTCCCACCAAGGCCTAGTCTAACACTATCCACTAGAAAGCTTTAAACATCTAGGATGGAATGATCCTAGTCTAATCCACATAGGAACACAATTGCAAGACCTTCTAAGGTCAAAATAAAATATAATGACTTGGCTAAGGTCAGTACAAGCCAAAATGTTAACCATGCTTGGGAGTGAGCCTAGGTGCTCCTACACCATCCTCCCCAAATGAAAAGACTTCAATCCACCCTTAGATTGAGAAAGTTGGAATCCACACCCAACTTCTTGAATTATAATTCCTTGATCTAGGTGGCTTCTTCATTACCCTATCCATACCATTTTACCAAATGTTCATAGTATGTTCTTTGTCTTGTCTTCTTGTATACCCTAGAATGTAGCATCTTCTCTGCTATCTTAGGTGGTGTAGATGGTAAGTTGAGTTCTTCCACCTCCTATATAACCTCAGTTAGACTCTGATCTAGATCTGGTGTTGGTCCTTTATACAAGACCAAGTCTTCTACATTAAACGTAGGAGATAAACCACTGTCCTCTGATAATTCCACCTTGTATGCATTGGTGCCATATTTAGCTAGAATGGTACATGGACTAATTCTTCTCATCTAAAGCTTATGAAAAACTCCTTTTTTTAGTCTTACCTTATTGAGATGGACCATCACTAGATCCCCAACCTTGAATTGGACATCCTTCTTTCTTTCATCCACCCTGTTCTTAAGTTTCTATGTATTTTCAGTCAATGTTTTCTTCACTATGTCATGGATCTCTTGCATAAAATTTGCAAAGTCTTCTTCATAGGCATTTCCCTTGGCTCCATCCTTTAGATCTCTAAGCTCATATATGTCTCTAGGATGAAGGCCATAAACTATCTCAAAAGGACTCTTACCAGTAGTCCTATTCATTATGTCATTATAGGCATATTTTGCCTATCCAATGAGTTGGTCCCAAGCTTGACCATACTCCTTAGTTAAACACCTTAGGAGGTTACCAAGAATCCTATTTACTACCTCCATTTCACCATCAATCTGAGGATGGTATGCAGATCCAAAAGATATATTGGTGCCTAGCTTTTTTCATAGAGTCTTCCAAAAATGACTCATGAAATTTGTGTCTTTGTCTGACACTATGCTAAGTGGTAAACCATGTATTCTGACTACCTCCATGAAGAATAGGGAAGCTATTTGACTTTCATCATGAGTTGTCTTACATGGTACAAAGTGTGCCATCTTATTGAATCTATCTACAATAACATAAATGCTATCCATTCCCTATTTAGTCTTAGGTAAACCCACCACAAAATCCATGGTTAAACACTCCCATGTTCTGTTAAGAATGGGAAGAGGTTGGTAAATTCTTTCATTTGTATATGTACCCTTTTCCTTTTGAAATAAAACATATCCTTCTACATACTTCCTAACATCTAAATTCATCTTAGGCCAAAAAAAAACCTCTGAACTAGTTCTTGGGTTTTGTTGACACCAAAATGGCCACTAAGTGCACCATTGTATTTCTCTTGGATTAGATTATCTCTTATAGACCCTCTAGGGACACACAATTGACCTCCCTTAAACAACAGACCACTCTGCAAGATGTATTCAGAGAATTGAGTATGAAAATAATTTTTATATTCTTGGCATACCTTATAGATTTATGCAAAATCTTCATCTTCTTCATACAAGTCTTTGAAGTTGTCAACACCCATGCTCTGCAGTTGTATCTCTTGAACATTTAGAGCTCTTCTACTTAAGGCATCTGTTACCTTGTTCTATAATCCCTTCTTGTGTTTGATGTTGAAGGTGTAGGCCTGCAGGTATTACACCTACTTCATATGCCTGTGACTGAGTTTATCTTGCGAATTTAAAAAACTCAGTGCTTGGTTGTTTGAAAAGACCACAAAATCCTTTGGAAGCAAGTAGTGCCTCCATTTTCTTAGTACTTGGACTAAAGCATACATCTCTAGGTCATAAGAAGTGTACTTCTTCTTGGCTTCACTTAGTTTTATAGAATGGAAAGCCACTGGTCTTCGCTCTTGGCTCAAGACAACACCAATTGCTACATTGCTAGCATCACATTCCACCATGAATAGATTTTCAAAGCTTGAAAAAATCAAGATTGGTTGAGAATAAATCTTCTTATTTATCATTTCAAACCCATGGTTATCTTGTTCATTCCACAAAAATTTAGTTTTCATTCTACTTTTAATAGTGTCTAGCATAGGAACACAGATTGCACTGAATTGTTTTATAAACTTCCTATAGTACTGAGCTAAACCATGAAAGATCCTTACCTCAGTTTTTGTCCTTGGAGTAGGCCAATTGAGTATGGCTTCCACTTTTCTTGGATCTATCTTTAGATTGCCTTGAGATAGCACAAACCCAGGGTAAACTAACTCCTGCCTCATGAACTCATATTTCTCCAAATTTATCATCAATTTCTCCTCATGTAGCTACTTGAAAGAAATCTCCAAATGCTTGAGATGTTCATCCTTGGTATTACTATAGATTAGTATATCATCTAGATACACTACCAAAAATTTACCAATGTAGTCTTTAAGGAATTCATTCATGAGCCTCATAAACGTGGAGGGGGCATTGGAGAGCCCAAATGGCATGACAAGCCATTCATACAAAACCTTTGTGGTTTTGAAGGCTTTCTTCCACTCATCTCCCTCATGGACTCTAATTTGGTGGTAACCACTCTTTAGGTCAATCTTAGTGAAGTATTTGACTTCTCCTAGGTAGTCCATTAGGTCTTCTATCCTAGGGATAGGGAACCTATACCTAAAGGTTATCCTATTTATTTCTCTTGAATTAGTGCATAGCCTCCAAGTTCCTCCCTTTTTAGGTGCTAAGACAGTGGGTATGATACAAG
Source organism: Chamaecyparis obtusa (assembly GCA_027943335.1). NCBI lineage: Eukaryota > Viridiplantae > Streptophyta > Pinopsida > Cupressales > Cupressaceae > Chamaecyparis > Chamaecyparis obtusa. The sequence goes on from BSBK01008863.1 coordinate 104,311, forward strand.
GACTAATAGTTTTCCTAATGAGACCATGGCTTAGGAGCTCTTGGATTTTCTTGGAAATTTCCTCATTTTGTTGAGGGGTCATCTTATAGGCTACCTTATTAGGAAGGGTATCTCTAGGGATGAAGTCTATCCTATGACTTAAAAATCTCTTAGGGGGTAGGGTTGATGGTTTTCCATCAATGACAATGCCCTCATACCTCTGCAAAATACCTTGTATCTCTTTTGGTAATTCTGGCTTCTTGGCTATCTTGTTAGTGCTTACTTCCTTTGGCTTCAACACCAATGCAAAGCCTACTACCTCTCCTTCCTTTAGGGTGTCTATGAACTCCTTTTCATTGACCATTAACACATTTGGGCCTGATGACTTCACTTCTCCATCCTCTAGCAATGATTGTATCTTGAAAGTCACATTATCCTTCTTGAAAGAATATGAATTATTTGCTCCATCATGCATGGTCTGCCTATCAAATTTTCATGGTCTACCTAGGAGTAGGTGGCATGCATCCATAGGTAAGACATCACATAGAACTTTGTCCTTATACCTCCCAATTGAAAACTCCACCCAAGCTTGTTCATTGACAAGGACATGCTGTCCTTTATTCAAACAAGTGACTTTGTATGAGTTGTCATGTGGTATCCTCTTCATTTTCAGCTTTTTGACTACCTCCTTTGACACTATATTGTTAGTAGACCCTAAGTCTATGATGAATCTACAAACTTTTCCCATCATCTTGCACTTCACTCTAAACAGTGACCTCCTCTGACTTGGTTCTTCTTTTACTGGCTCCTTAATTAGAGTTCTCCTCATCATTATATTCTCACCTTCCTCTGACTCTAAGGGTACCTCAAGGTGTTTTCCTCCACCACTTGTCTCTTCTTGAACAAATTTTACCCTTTTTTTACCTCCTTGAGAAGTAGTGCCTTTCTCTAGACACCAGTATGTAGGGTGTCCCATTTGATTGAAGTGGTAACACTTTATAGTGGAAAAGTAAGAACCTCTGCCTTGGATATTGCTTCTTCCTCTCCAATTTCTATTGGAGCTTTTTCCTCTACTGGAATTCCCTCTACTTGAACTCCCCTCTTTCTACTCAGTGATTTTTGTTTCTCCTGGAGGCTTGTTCTCTGAATTTCTTCCACCATATCCACCTCTCTATCCTCTATTGTCTCTTCCTTTGCCTCTACCTCTAGTAGTGCTAGAATCTTGTTTCTTTCTTAACTTCTCCTCTACCTTCACTACTATTTAGTGGCATTTATGAATAGTATCAAGGGTTAGTAGATTCATTTTATCTTTTATATTCTACTTGAGACCATTAAGGTATCTAGCTACCTTCACCTTTTCATCTTCCATAACTCTTGACCTCATGCAAAGCCTTTGGAACTTTTTAGTATAGGAGTTCACATCTAAGTCTTTTTGTCTAAGACTTTGTCTTCTCTTATGAAATTGGATTTCATAATCCTCTAGCACATAAGCATCTCTGATTTTAGCTACCATTGCCTTCCATGTAGCAATAGGCTTCTTGCCTTCCTTCTCTCTCTCATCTTGGATAAATTTTCACCAAGTGAGTGATGGGCCTCTCAATCTAGCCTTAGCCACTTTAACCTTTTGGGCTTCTATGATACCATCACATTCAAAATGGTTTTCTAGTACTTTAATCAAATCTAGGACTATCTCTGGTTCCATCTTCCCATTGAAGATTGGGATTCCTTCTAATCCCTTTCCACTCAAGGCCTTTAATAACTTCAAGAATGGTTCTTTAGCTAGGATTGGGTTTGGTTCAGGGACCTCATCCTCCAAAAGTATCTCTTTTTTCTTACCATCTATCTTATCTTTAACTTCTTTGGCCTTCTCATCTACTTCATCAACTTTTTGTTCTAGACGAGCTAGTCTATCTCAGAGTAATCTATTCTCCTTCTCTTACTCTTCCACTTTATTTGCAAACTCCTTGGTTCTTTTAATCATAGTGTTCTATTAAGCTAAGTTTTAACTCAAAATAGAGTTTAGCTTTAATTGATAATTGATAGTTGTCTGCTTTTATGATTGTGCATGTTTTATTTATGAATTAATTTAATAATAAAGTGATTTATTTCCAACTTAACTGCTTTTAAAAATAAAACAATTGATTTATGGGTTAATCAATTATTTAATCAAACTTTTATTAAAAATTATATTATTAAATAATGACAACTTGCTTTAATTAATTAAATAAGAATTTAATCAATTATTCATATGATATTAGATTTATTGTCAAAATTAAATAATACAATTAATAATAGATAAAATTAAATTTAATTACACAATTAAGTGGAAAATATTAAATCTAATTAATTAAATATGAAAATATTCAATTAATCAAACTTTAAGATAAATGTGATTTATTGCCAAATAATTATAAAATTAAAGATAATTATGATGATTAAGAATATTACTAGGAATATTCCCCGATGTAGAATTTAAGATAATTAATTATGATTCGATGATGTTTAGATGTGCCTTAGATTAGGACTTTGATGTCGATTTCATATGATTTGTTGATATAGGAGATTAATGAACTTATAGCCCATTTTTGGGGTATTACATTTTGCCCCTCTTTGAATTATTGTGCGAAGCGCAGTGGTTCAAAGAAAGTCTATGTTTGATAGAGATATGAAACTGATGCAAAATTGATAATTGATATGAGACAGAAGCTGATTGATATTGATTTGATATGGAGATAGTAGGTCCTGAATGACCAAAGATAATGTTCACTGTAGCAGCAAATGAACCTATGATTGCGAAAAAGTATCCAAAACACCTGATTCCAAACCTTAGGATTGCAAAGAAGTGAGTGACCCGTTCTAGACTCGATTGTCTTAGCAGAACTAGTAGGTATCACATCCAAACCCTTCAGTTGCCAAAGAACCAAGGAAAGAACACTATGATCAACATTGTCAAGATCAAAGAGAGACGATGGAATGGATGAAATATGTAGAAGAACTACGCATGATGCCTGATTGCCAAGTTTTCATCATGGTACTTATCCAAGGCGCCACAAGGGAGTGGTTTTCACCATAGGATGAATTTATTTCTCTTTACTTTTGCTACCAAGGCGCCTGTTTCCAGGTTTTCACCAAGGCACATTTTCAATTTTTTTTATTTTTATTTTTTTCTTTTTGGAAGAAGGCAAGCTTTTTAGATAGTGCTCCTTGAAAGGATAAACCATGATATACCAAGGATTCAAGATGATATGCTCAAAGATGCTGATAGGAAAAGGAAGATGGAAGAGAAAAATGGAAGATAAGGTTTTATGTAAAGCGAGTGAGGTTGGAAGATAGGAGGAATAGGCAAGTAAGGAAAAATGATAGGAGGTAGAAGGATAATGCATGGAAGGATTGTAAAAGGGTAGGTGGAAAGGAAGGAAAGATCAACGTCAAAACATACCTTGAAGGGTGGTGAGAGGATAGAGGAATCGTGAATGAAGGAATACGTGAAGGAATATGGCGAATGGATAGCAGAGGTTGTGGTTTAGGCACATGAAATGGAAGAATATTTTTGGAGGGAGATGAAGTGGAAGCCTTTGGAAGCTTGAATGTCAATTTCACTTTTTGTTCAACACCAGACTCTTTCAAGAGAGACTTTGGAATCCATATAGTCGTAGGCTTTTTATTTCCTTTTGATGATTTAGAGATAATATCTTCAATGATGGATTTTGGAACCCATACTTGTCTTGTAGTTTTTTTTTTAGATATCTCTTTTGACTTTATGCCTCCATGTCGTTTAGAGGAGACATGGTGATCTTCTCTTTTTGATGAATTCTTGTATTGCTTCTTTTTCTTGTATTGAACATTCAAGTTACTTCCAAAAGACTTGAGATTTGTGGAAGAGGGAGGATACGACTGGTTTAGATGGGTGGGTGGATGAAAAGGATTCAAGGGTATGCATCTATGTTGATCTTGAGGAAAGATGGGAGATAAAGGTATGTAAGGACCCAAGATGGATGGCGAATTAGGAGAGTTAGGAGGGGAAAGTGAAGGGACATAAGGACCCAAGATGGATGGAAGGCATGAAGCCCTTAGTAGTGGTGGAAGAGGTCCAAGGATGGAAGTGGAAGACACAAAAGGATAATCAATAAGTTCATCAACATCTATATGACAACCAAGGATATCAGCATCTTTATAGTGAGCATTAGGATCTTTAATAGAATCATGGACATCTTGAATATGAGCACCTTCTTTGATAGGATTGTTCAAAGCTTGCAAAGACTTAGGAAGAGTAGAAAGTGGAAGTGAACATGGAGTGGTAGAATAAGAAGATGGAAGAATTTGATCTTGACAAGGATCTTTGGATAGCATAAGCGTATAATTTTTCTCTTGATTTTCAATAGGTTCAACATTGGAAGTAACAACACCATTTTTAACAACCTTAATGGAAGTATCATCTTTGGAAAGCACAAGTGTAGTAAGGTTATTTTGATTGTCAATAAGCTCAACAGTGTAAGTAGTAGCTTGATCTTGCTTAGGAGAAGACTTAAGACATGGTGGAATGCATGAAAAAGGGTCTATAGGATCAAAAGAACTCTGAGGTAGATAAGAGACATCAGAAAAAGGAGTGGATGACATGGAGGGTTCTTGTTCTTGATCTTTCTTTATGTTCTTTTCTTCATCATTTTTAGAGTCCTCTTGACATGGAGCCACTTCTAAGGACAAGGAAGCATGTTGGGATTGTATGGATGACTTTGGAAGAGATGGTGGAGGACTAGCTAAAGTAGGGATTATAGCATATAAAGGCTTAGGCTCTTTAGGTTTATCATTATTGAAAGTATTTGCAGCCAAGTGAAGGTTAGCTTGAATTTTTTGAAGAGGTAGCCCTGGAGGATAACTATAGGGAACCACATGAAAAGTATCAGGGCTTGTGTCGGATGAAGGTTCTGTGAAAGATTTGAAAGACTCAGAAGCTTTAGGAAATGTACGGGTATTGGAGGAAGTAGGGGATGGAAGGGAACCATCACTAGACAAAGGTTCAACATTAACATGATCTTGCTTGAGAAGAGAATCTTTATTTTCAGCAGGAGAGTCCTTAGGAGAATGATTCTTATAATATTGACGTTTCAAGCTAGCACGATGTATTTTATAGTCCTCAGCAGTAGTAGATGGATCATAATCAAGGTATTGTCCACAAAAGCCATCAAAGTCTCTTTCAAAATCAGAATCATATGGATCACCATCACGATCTATCCAATGTGACGGCCCATTTGTAGTAAGTAGGAATGAACGATGAGGAGGAATCTTAGGAATATAGGTGTCATAGGTATCATTACATTGTCTGTCGTCATAGTCATCATAGTCTCCAAAGCTAGATGTGTCACTCTCCATTGAAGAGGTATCATATTGCTCAAATTTTTTTCGGGGGCATGGTGACATGTACAAGTCTTTATCAAATGGAAAAGGGTGAAGGGTCTCCATGGAGAACTTTTTAGATTCCTTCTCTTTCTTAAGATTGTTAAGTTCAACTTGCATAGCTTGCAGCTGCTTCATCATAGCGGCGATCAAAATTTCTTCCTCTTGTTTACTGATTCTTTGAGACATGTGTACGGATTCTCAATAGCTACTGCTCTGTTCTTGACACAATGATATTTTTGACAGATTCTGGAACTAGGCTAGAAACATTGGATATCTTGCAATTTGACAATTTCTGACAACTCTCTCAAATTTTTCCAAATGACACTCTGCAGACTCGTACGACACTGGGTAGTCTATGAAATGACAGTTGCTAAACTCATACGATAGTTGGGTAGAAATGAAACGATAGTTGTAAAACTCGTATGATAGTTGGGTAGCAATGAAACAACAGTTGTAAATATCATATGATAGTTGCTAACAAGATTTTGACTTTCTTGAATTTGCTAGTTTGAAAACTCGTACGACACTGGGTTCTCAATCGTATGACAGATGGGCAATACTGAAACAACACTTGACAAAACTCGTACGACTTTTTACTTCCTCAAATGACTTTTGACTCCAGAAAGATTTTACGTCAATTTTTGCAAAATTTAAAGTCTTCAGTTTTGGATTGTTTGTAAATTGTACTGTCCAAATTTTGAAGGTTATACCAGATTTGATCATTTTTAATAGCCAAGTAGATAAACAAGCATGCAGAACAGCAAGCAAGTGATTCCAAGCACGTCTAAAAATAATGAACAAAGGCAAAAGCAACCTTTCGCATGAACAATCAAGTGACCAAATTGTGCTAATCCCTGAGAGTACTAATTGTGTATGTTCTGAAAAGTTTTGCAATAACACACATATATCTGAAAGTGAAAAATTGGCCTCTCTAGGGTTTTTAGTAATGGTTTGACTTTGCAACTTTTATGATTCAAAGGGGTGAACTCCAATCCTGGCGCACCAGGGTTTTGACACAGTTTGAGAACTTAATCTTCAAGAGCTGCTAGGGAGATCTGACAACCCAACAATGAACCATACCCATGGAGATTTCTTCCACAAGGACATTTATATAGCGGCTATCACTACCATGGTGAAAATGGCTATTACCGCTTGAGGTTCCGTCAACGTAGTTTGCCCTATGAAGGGATTGTCCACTATGGTTAACCCTCTCTAAAGGTGACTCACAGATTTATACCACAAGGGGACTTGGCTCCAGATCCAAGGTTTTTGACACCTTTTCACTTTTAACCCAAACAAAGCAAGCAAATTAATCCGACACACTAAGACAAAGTTTTGTTCCACCAAGGTCTGTGATATGAACTCCACGTGATTTATCAACCTCTCCGGGGAGAGAATGTATCAATCAATAAGAGAAGATGCACTAACCAATTTTGATTCACCAAAGCTTGTGATATCAACCCCACGTGATCTATCAACCTCTCCGGAGAGAGAATGTGTCAATCAATAAGAGAAGACTCACTAACCAAGTTGAATGTGAAACGCACTAAGTATCCTCCCTACCTACAAGGATTCTGTCATCAAGGAAGGATTTCGCTAGGAATCCAATCCCTCAAGAATCACGAATAGTGTTCATAGGGCCTAATTACTATGTGAGCACAGATGTATGTTCCAAAAGTAAATCTACCAAAAGCATCCAAAAAGTAGAAAGAGTAACACTTAACGCTTAAAGCGAATATGAGATGAGTCCACAAAGTGGAACACTTAACACCTCACACAAGCTAAAAATGAGTCCCCAACTTAGAAAACAAGTGAGTTCCTAAAAGCACAAAAGGGTTGCCAAGTGGAACACTTAACACTTCTGTCCTGTTGACCCCTCCCCTTTATGGCGTTGAGATTGCAACCACGGGGCAGAAATGAGGGGCCGACAGATTAGTGAGTCCAATAACCCAAGATAGCAATCAAGATCAATCACAAGTATTCTAAGACTACTTAATGAATCCTTAAAAGGTCACAACCTAGTATCAATTATGCAAGTGTGTAGAAATAGATAAAAGCATGAAAGGATGCACACAAGCCAGACACATAAGAGATTTATTTTAAATCCAAATTGAAATGTTAATAGATGAAGGAGAATACCTTGGATCGTTGCAATGCGCTTAGTAGATTTTACCTGATTTTTAACAATTTTTGTTGAGCTTTACTATGCAAGCAAGTTACAAACTCTCCAACAAGCCAACAAGCAAACAAGATATGCAAGGTATATTCAACTTATGAAAACCCTAGGGTTAGATCTAAAAATCAATTGTTAGGAGTAATAATAACTAAAAATTAATCTAAATGAAAACTCATATCATGCATTGAATCGTATGAAAAATAAGTGCATACCCATCACAAAATTTTAAGTTTTTTGCACTGCATTTGACCTAGTCAACAAGATCTGATTTTGGCCACAAAAATAGAAATTAAAAATAGAGACCCCTACTAAAAAAAATAGAGAGCTTTCCAAAAATGCAAAAATTTTAGAAAAATCTCTTCATTTGTGCCCTAGAGACCCATTTTATCAAAACAGACCAATTTTTGTAAATTGACTATTTGAGCTATGATATCATGTCCAAATTTAAAACACAAAGAATGGACCCCATGTAAAATTTAAAGAGATTTTCGAAAATATAAAAATTTCCAAAAAATATGCTAATTTGCATCAGATATTAATTTTTTCTAGAATTTCAAGAAAAAATTATTAAAAATTCAAAACATCTCACAAAATTCTAAATTTTTTATTGTAGCTTCTTTGGCATGTCACCAACTTGAAAAAAAAATTTGAGACCAAATTTCTAAGCCGTTTGGGAGATAAAATTAAATCTTTGAAACTTTGGGGTTTTAGCTCCCAAAAAAATCAAAACCAACATGCAAAGGTGGGTTGCCCCACGGTGGGCACCAGAAATGTGTGTGTGAAAATTGTACCCAATCTGTAGACACAACACTCAGTAAAACATTAGAGGTTAGCTATAATCAAAATCGTGCAAAATTGAAAGCTATCTAACCAAGCGATTTACTGCCTTCTAATAGGTGCGAGATTAATGTTCTCAGATTATTATCGAGATCAGTGACCTAGACGACACCTAAATAAAGGATTTGAGTGCAAAAGATGGATATGAAACTGAATGCAATTAATCTATATTTTTGATATTTTCTATGCAATAAGAATGATAAAAATTGATATGAATCTATGCTAGATGAAATTGATATGCTATGAATCTAACAATGATATGTAATATGAATGCAAAAATAAGATTGATCTCACAAAGATGTCGATTCGCAAGAGCTTTGATTCTTCAATTCCAATTCTCTAGCGTGATTGTGCAAAAATATGAGATGATTTGTGAAGAGCTGAAGCCTTAATTTATAAAAATCCAGGGCTTTGGAGGTGCATGGATAAAAGCCATAAATCACTCAAATTAACTCATCTTAATTTTTGAGTTATCTGATCATGAAAGATAGTTAATTCTCAAAATCATGCAAAAACATGCAAAAATAGCTTTTTAACCCAAATTAGAGTTTAGATCAGCTTTTTGAACTCCAAAAAGATGTTGAGTTCCAAAAAGTCAATAACTTGCATTGATTTTCTGATTTGGAGTTTAACCGTTTCTTTTGAATATGCATAATAATTAAGAATTAAATAAATAAATAAAGTGATTTATCCTCAACTCAACTGATTTTTGAAATAAAATAATTAATTTATGGGTTAATTAACTATTTTACCAAAATTTTATTAAAAATTATATTATTAAATAATGACAACATGTTTTAATTAATTAAATAAGAATTTAATCAATTAAAGATAGGAATTTTGATCTATTGTCAAAATTAAATAATATAATTAATAATAGATAGAATTAAATTTAATTACACAATTAAGTGGCAAATATTAAATCTAATTAATTAAATATGAAAATATTCAATTAATCAAACTTAGGATAAATGTGATTTATCGCCAAATAATCATTAAATTAAAGATAATTAAGATGATTAGGAATATTACTAGGAATATTCCCCGATGCAGAATTTAAGATAATCAATTATGATTCGATGATGTTTAGATGTGCCTTAGATTAAGACTTTGATGTTGATTTCGTTCGAATTGTCGATGTAGGAGATTAATGAACTTATAGCCCATTTTTGGGGTATTACAATAATATCCTTGGTGTGCTTGCACAAATCCCTCTTTAGGACATTACTTGTCGTATCTTCTCAAAAGCCCCAAAATATTTTCTAGGACTTCAATAGTCTTTGTTCTTCTAGCCTAATACTAATCCCAACTCACTTCTATGAGTCCACCTCTTTGTGCTTCACCTTGAAGGATAACTACAAATTAGACTACTTCAATGTTTCTCTTCTCCTTGGATGGCTACAAGTGCTCTTTCACCATGAACTTGTCACAAGTGCTGTAGGGGAAGTTTTATTCATTTGAAAATCCTTTTGTATCACCATTGATCCCATTTGAATAGGATTCAAAGTTCTTTCCCATCGGGTTCACTATCTAGCTTGCCCTTGACTTATTAGGCCTAATAATTTCTAGTAGCCCTAGATGGGGTGATTTTCTCATTTCATTCTAAAAAATTCCAAATGACCTCAAAAAATAACTTGACATTTGGATACCCTTTTGGGAGACCTTAGAGATTTTGTGGGTTTTAGGGTTCTAGGGCCTTCGTACAGTAGATTCCTGGATTGTAGGGCTAATAGAGCTATGTTTAAGCTAGCTACTAATTTCTTTCTAGAAATCTATGTTAGAGGATTGGACAATGCCTAATCTCTCTACCAGGTAATAATATATCTATGGTCTATCTAAAACCATACTCCATTTGTGCTTCCATTTTTCCCCCTGTAATTGCACATCAATTCTTCTCTGTCATGCACCTAGCTGGGTACACTGGTCTCGCCTAGGGCATGACCTTAAAAATGGCCATCTGGTTCTTCATGCTTCCTCCCTACATATATAAACTATATAATGACTCCCTTTACATATTTATCTAAACCCTAGTGTTTCTCACAGTTGGATTCTATGGGGGAGCCATGAAACAAAAAACTACTCTGTGAACACCAACAACTAGACTACTTACAAAATGATTTATTAGACTAACCTAAGGAACTCAAAAAAAATTTGTTACTGAATTAAAAAATCTTAAAACTATCCATAAAATATATATCTAATACTAATTTCTACTCTTCAATATATGTATTCACTCATGCACACAAAACCAGTTGACTGTCACTACAAATCTGAACACACAGTCTCTATTCAAACTCAAAAACTTCTTACTACAACTTGCCTCAGGAAATGAGATCATATCATAACTAAAACATGCCATTTCATATATTTTAGGCCACTAAGCATTTATTATATCCCTTAACACTGAATGGGATCAATGTTGTTGATCTTGCATGCAACATTTGCCAAAAATGCAAATGTTGTCTTGACAACATTATAGCAACTTTTCATTATTGCTTCTTAACTACCTTTAATGATCACTAAGACCTCTTAAATGATGTAGGAACATCATTTAAGCCTTTTAAGGCATTTTTACAATCCATGCTAAGTCTATAAGACTTTTGGACACTTTTACATCCATTTTCCCATTAAGGCCTGGTCTAACACTATCCACTAGAAAGCTTTAAATATCTAGGATGGATTGATCCTAGTCTAATCCGCTTGAGAACACACTTGCAAGACCTTCTAAGGTCAAAAGAAAATCTACTAACTTGGCTAAGGTCAGTATAAGCCAAAATGTTAACCATGCTTGGGAGTGAGCCGAGGTGCTCCTACACCATTAGGGAAAGATAAAAAAGGCTTATTGAACTAAGAAACATGATCCCAAGGAAAGATACAAAACTATACAAGATACAAAAAGATTCAATGTCTTTAAGAAGGCACAAGGATATGATGAACTAAAAAGACATGTAGGATCTCTTGATCAACCACTACAACAAGTCTGTCAAACTCAGACACTCACACCTGTCTTCTACCACATTCACATTACACTAACTTCATCTTTGATCCAAACACATTCTAAGTTAATAAACTTGCTTGCACTCTCAACTCAACCATTTGTGCACCGACACATAACAATCTTTCTTATTTAAAACATAACTAGGTTGACCACATAAGAGATAAATAATATTTACACAAAGTCAGCTACCACAAATAATTGCACTCAATGTGGTCCACCCCAAGAGATAAATGAGATCCAAAATGATGCAGGAGCATCTCAGGTTCTTGGCAATCCTGTGTCACCAAAAGCAAGTTAGAGTTGTTACATATGTTTGGTAGCTTCTTTTGGGATCTCAGTGATGTTTTCATATTTCCACCGATGGGACTCGGTTACTACTCAGTTCCTTCATTTACTAAGTTGGCTCGGTTCATTCTGCTAGTTCCTCAAAATGGACTTTATACTCAGAGAGACACCAGGATACCTAAAGATATATTTTAAGGGAAGGTTAATTCCAAATGTGGTGAGGTCTATTAGGCAAATGGACCAACTATAGGGACAAGACTACCCTCTACACTTTTGGCTCTACAAAACCAAGGAGGGTGCTTCTAATCTAGTGAAAAAAACCTTACTTAAATAATCATAGACTGGATTTTAATGCAACAGGTAAATGGTAAGAAAATAATAAATGATAACCATTCATTTATTGATTCTTCATTACCATTTGATAGGACACAACTTTCAGGTCACAAAACCTCAGATATCTTTTAAATAGATTTATATCAAAGATAGGAATACAACCAAATTGTATTAGACAGTCACTACTACAAAATAAAACTCATTTATGATTAGTGCCTTATCCATTGGGCTATACTTTGATGCAAATAAAATATACAGAAATAGTCAAAGCTATTGATTCAGGATCCCTTTAATATCACCACCTTATGATGATATTGATCAAAATATCTCTAAATCTACACTAATTACTTATATCCCCATGCAAACCCCCAAAAATCTATGCCCTATCCAAAGTCTTTAATCTAATCCTTGATCAATGCAAAGGAATAACAACATACACATAGAGGAACTCATATGCAATGAATTTAAATATTCATAATTCAAAGAGATGCTACATAAGGAGAGAAGTAAATCCTAGATTTTTGTATTCAGATTTACAGAACCATGTTCCTGTATACACTAAGCTCTCAAATATACACCACCTCAACAATGGCTAAAATCAGATAACTCTGTTTATTTCTCATAAAACTTGACCTAACATAATCTACTTATACCCTTGACTTAGAACTTGGAAGCAAAAAGAATTCAAGTCCTGGTCCTTCTAAATGATCCAAGAAATCCTTTTATAGATCAAGGATTGCAAACAAGCTATAGATCACTTAGGAAAATATCAAAGATTACATAGATAAGACAAAGGACACAAAGCACACAAAGATTGCATTTAGTTGTAATTTTCAAAAGTGTATGTTAATTTGAGTGCCAAGTCTTCTGCAACAACTTCCAAAAATAGTTCAAACCCTACCAAGTGTTGCCTTTGCATTTGTGACTTCATATAGAATATTCCCTACAGTATGCATTTCTTAAGGAGTTGGGGAAGTGCCACCTATTGTGATCTCAGTGGGTGCTTATTATGTATGTTTTCTTTGAGGAAGAAACATCTTTCCCAGAATTGTAAACCTCTTTACTGGGCCAAAGAAAATGTAACCACCTCATCCTTCCTTTCTGCCAAAGTATCTAATCAATTCTCATCTATTGAAACATCTTATTTTGGGCTTCAAAGCACTCCCCATAACCATCCTTGGAACAAAAAAATCTATTTTAGCTTGTCATTTCTAGTTCACTATATCAAACCCTGCAAAAAACCCTTAATCAAATTTGAAAATCTGCTAACAATGGCTAACTAATTTAGTTTAAAACATAACCCTGATCATCATCTTTCCCAACACATCAAATGATCCTTATTAATGATAGCATTCAATTAAGCTTTGAAAAATATCCAGCCACATCATCTTTCCTTCGGTGACCAATTAGAAATGAAAACCTCATCACACCTAGCAATGGACCCGTCTTAACCTTGGCAAGCTTCCCTTAACTCTGAGTCATTCAGAGATTATGCGACTGAAGGCTTCACAAGGTTGTTGAAAGTTTATCTTAACTTGAGCTCAGTGTGGAGATAAAAAAAACAAAGCATTCACTAGATCACCAAATATTTTCTTAACCTGTGGTTTCATATAGCGAGCTAGCAACCACCGTCTAATCTTGTCTTCATCAATGGTCCACGCTGAATCTCCCAGCCTTCATCTTTAACCCATGCTCAATCTAGAGATTCAACAACTAAAGCCATCTCTAATTCACTGAAGGTTTAATTAACCTAGGTTATGACTTGTGGATCCAATGAATGAAGCAATCTCGTGATCACTGAATCTTATCTTAACTTGAGGTTTTAATTGGAGATCTGGCACCAACCATTTGATCTCATCTGCATCTACAACCCATGCTGAATCTCTAAGCCCTTCAACTTAACTCATCTTTGGTCTAGAGAATACATAACTGAAGGAATCTCCCAATCTCTAAGTATTGACCTTAACTCATGTATGGTTTAGAGATCATGCGACTGAAGGCATTCTTTAGATCGCTAGATACTTTTCTTAACCTTAGTCACATTAAGAGAATACACACTAGCTGTTGATCCTGTCTCCATCTACGGTCCTCATTCATCACCCAAAGCATGGTTTTAACTCAACCTAGATCTAGAGATTAAGTGACTAAAGGCTTGTCATGATCACTCAATTTTTAACTCAACCCATATCTGGTTCATAGATCATGCGAACAAAGCATTCGCTAGATTACCAAATATTTTCTTAACCCTGAGTTTTATTGTGAGAACACGTGCCAACCGTTGATCAAAAACAACATTGATGATCCTCATTTATTCATTGAATGTTAAGTGCCTTGACCACTTCATTGGAAGATAAAATGATAGAAGGAAAACATAACCACCCACTAAGTCACTTGATGTTAGGCCACTAACTACCAAGATCAAGAGAACATGAGATCACATTGTCACTAGATCGGTAGATGAAATGAATAACCACCCAGGAACTTGGAGAACATGTGGACAAGGAAAAGAAAAAGGCACATGGACAAAGAAGACTTAAGTGACTAGGAAAAAGGTAATGAAGAAATAGAATTGGCTAGGGTTTTGTGGACTTAGAAAATTTTGAAAAATCCTTATTCATGGATAAACCCTAATTCTTCACACCTTCAAATTGCTATATCTCACTGGTTTTTGCACCAAAATTCTTGCGATCTGAACTGAAACTTGCATACACTTTGAACTATCCCTGGCTCAGTTTGCAAGCCATAAAACTATTGGCAAGTTGACTACTCTAGTGTATATGACTTAGTATAGTGTTGTCATTATGGAAAAAAAGTCATATAGTAGTTTGGAGTCAGCACACTTGATGAGAAGATCAAAAATTGGCTAAGTGTTGAAGACTGGATAGTGTACAGAGTACCTGAAGCTCAAAGCATCAATGCACATGTGTATGACTGAGTCATGGTATGAACCCTAGAAGATAAGTTGGTTAGACTATTTTCATGCTTAGTCTATGAGCGCATGATCAAATATGCAAGTATGACAAAGTTACAGATTGTTGAAGTTACATAGCAAGTGTGTGCCAAAGAAGAATAGAGTAAGCAGCTGACTATTGGCATTTTGATTTGAGGTGATATTATTATGTTGTAAAGGCTATGTGCCTATTGTAATTAGGTTTCTAACATGTAATTATGTTTGTTTGTAAACACACTCAAGCCAATTCAATTGGAAGCATTGTATGTAATCGGTTAAAGGGCCAACCTAGTTGTTTATTTTGTATGCGCATATAAATATGAGATGCCCCCATTGTAATTTATATGGAAATTATTAGAGAGTTGAGATAAGAAGAGAAAAAGTGTGCGAAGAGACTATAAGATGTATTAGAGCTTTGCAAGAGGTTAAAGTATTAGCGCATAAAAGGAGCTGATCAGACAAGTAGTGTCACAGTGATAGTTCATCTAGCAGATATAGTGTGTATCTGAGATCAGAAGGTTGTAGCCTTCATCACTTGAGCATTGAGCTCTAGGATAGTGCATCCACACCCCTAATAGGGTTTATTGTAAAAGAATCCTAACAGGGTTTGACCCTTGACAAGGTCTACTGTACTAAACATATTGTAAAGCAACTCCTAATAGGGTTAAGGATCTTCTAACAAGGATCGTAAAAAACTAGTACAAAATATTAGTGGGTGTCAATTCCCATCAGGGTTTTTAACTATTTGGGTTTCCTCGTAACCATATTGGTGTTATGTGTTAATTTCATGTTTCATGTTTATGTGGATGTTCATTTCAGTACTTAAGTATTTAAGTTCAGTTTGAGATTGAGTAAAAAGATAAAATATAGTGAACACTGATTCACCCCCCCTCTCAGTGTTCCCATTCCTAACAATTGGTATCAAAGCTCTGGTCCTCAGCAAAGATGTTTAACCACTTGAGGAGATCATGGACAAGGTAGAAATAAAACATCTAAAAAGAAATCTTGAAGCTACTCTTGAAGACCTGGATAGATCTGAAAAAGAAATTGAAGAACTAAAGGAAAAATTCAGTGATGCTCAAATAGTCATCGAAAGGCTAAGAAAGGATTTGAATGAATGCTCTACCAATTATTTAGGGATAATGATCAAGAAGCTAAATGAAGAAAATTCATCCTTGAAAGAATAGATTGAAGAATTGGATGACAAGTTGATAAAAAACCAAGATGTCTATAATGAACAAATCAAAGAGAACCTTTAACTGAATGAAGAATTCAGGCAAGAAAACATGGAAATTTTGGAGCTAAGAAACAACAAAGAAAGCTTGGAATCTAAATTGAAAGAGGAAAAGAATCACATTGATAAATTACACACCAGTTCTGATTTGATAGAATCTCAGTTGTATGCAAGAAGAGCTAAAGGAGATACTAGCTGCATTGGATACAATGAAGCACAAAATTAGATTGACAACATGAAAGTAAGAATGAAAGTGCAAAAAGACTCTACTGATACTAAGAAGACTAAAGATCAAACTAAAGATAATGGTGAACCACCTAAGAATGAGCACAAGCCAGTAGACTGCACTTGTTATGCATGTAACAAGCATGGACATATAGCAAAGAACTATACAGAGGTAAGACCTTTTAATGGTTACTGTTATTCATGAAATAAATTTGGTCATAGAGCTATGAATTTCAAAACAAAGAACATGACTCAGTATAATCAGAGAAATTAGAATCAGTCAAATGTAAGAAGTTCTTAGAATGTTACATGTCAAATATGTAATTATAATGGTCACTCAGCTAGACAATGTAAAATGGTGACCCACGTCAATGCGCCGAGGAATATAAGGCCTCCAGTCATTTGTCACTCTTGTAACAAGGCTGGACACATCTCAAAGTTTTGTAGATCAAGAATGCAAGGTCAAGAAAGCCCTAAAAATCCCGAACAAACATTATTGGATCTCGAAGGAGAAGTCAAGTTTGTGAAAGTTTCAGAAGATGCGAGCTTGATTTGGTCAAAAGAAAAGAAGGATAAGGTTGATGAGAATGTATTGGACACATCCACAATTGACACACCCTCTACATCTGGATGAATGGCCCTCAGGGTCATAGGGGGAGGTAATTTAGCTCTAGACCCCTGTGTGGATGGTATACTCACTCTCAGAGTATGCACCTTTGAGCTTAAGCTTTTAAAGAATAGCATAACTTATGTGGAAGAGTGCACTAGCTGATTGTTTACAGAATGAAAGTTAGAAAATTTTTAGTGACAACCTGGTTTACGCAACTAGCATTAATGGTAGGATTTCTACTTTAAAGTACACAAAAGTTTGTAAATCTCTCATTGCATTTGAATTCAGAGTGATTGGAGAGTAGGAGAGCCCTAGCATTTGATTGTGAATGATTGTAGATTGATTCATCAATGATTTGCTATGCATTTAATTGGTTATGGAAACCATAGTTCATCATGCTGATTTAGAAGATCTTTGAAACCATTTGGAAAGAGATATACAAGTAAGTGATGGCTACTCCTATTGTATTTGATGTGGTAGAGAAAAAGTGATATGTGTTTAAGAGGCATCTATTTAAATCAACACTTGACGACCTAGAAGGTGAATTCTCCTGCACTCCCATAAGTGTTATGTATGTCGAAGACATTAGGGCATACATCTATTGTAAGAAAGAACCGGTAGGATTGGATAGAATAAGGGCACGCATGGAAATAATGTTAAAACCTGATAAAACCTTCATGGATGAGTATGCACAGTGGAATAATCACCCTATAGTGGAGTATGCTACAACATATGAGTTCTACGAATTAGAATGGATCAAGATTCTACTTAGTAGGATTCATGATGACCTATTTTGGATAGGTGAAGTGTCGATCAGGATTACAGGTGACCTAATTCATGAGATGATAGGCCTCTAAAAGATAGGCATTGTTCTTCCAGTAGGCAAGGATGTGAGAAAACTTGTGGAGAAAACTTTCAAGTCAAGAAGTGATAGGCGTGGGATGACCATAGAGCCTATTAAGCAAGATGACATCAAATTGATATCCATGATACTAGGATACAGGTTCCAACACACTAGTAGGGTGAACAGTGTGTCTGCAGCCACAATTCTTGTAGCTATAAGACTTGTGAGAGAGAATGGAGAGTTCAATTTGTGCGAGATCCTACGTGCACAACTAATATATAACATTAAGGCCATCAAGCATGACAAGACCAAGATATTCAGATTTGGGTCTTTGATCATATATATGTACTTCCATATTGTTGGAAAAGTGTTTGATTTATATCTAGACAAATCTATCCCCACAATGCCATAGATATCTCTCAAGGCATGTACTGAGAGTACATTGAAGGACTACATGACACTGGAGTTGAAGACATTTAGAGCCAAGATGCAGATGAGATATAGAATACCTAAGAGTATTATAGAGAAATACAAGGATAGTATAGAATCATTGAAGAAGGCAGGATAGATCAAGTAGGGAAGTTATATGAAAAGTATAGTGAAATTGACAAATTAGAAATCCATGGAATGATTGTCAAACACATGTTGAAGTTCAAAAAGATAGTCCTAGAACTAAAAACTATGATTCCTAATAATGTGTGGAACATCTTGGAGTTCCTAAAAAGACAAGCCATTGAAGAAGATCTGAGAATAAGAGAGAAGATCTTAGGTGAGAGTTTTCCAATATGTTCTTTAGAGGAGAAATCCTTGTTGTTAGACTTGGTAAAGCCACATCTTAGAACCAAGTCAAGGACCCTACACATAATGGACAAGAACTATGAATTGGTTGCCAAGGAAATAGAAAAGGCATTTGAGAAGGTTTTCATGAATAGGCACATGTACCCATCTACTATGCCTATAGCCAAAGTACCCACAAAGGATGCAAAAGAGGCAAAGACCACTAATGTACCTATGATAGGTCCCCAAGAATCAGGGCCTATAATTTTAAAAAATAGAGGCAGAGAAGTCTACACCCATGTTAGAAGCACACAAGAATGAAACAATTTTCATTAACAATGTTGAGATTGTAATGGAAGCCTCAGATACTGATCTGGATAAGTTTTAAGAAGCCTTTGTAAGCAATCAAGAGGCTGAGAACTTATGTAGTAACACTCCTCTTAATCAGCAAGAAGTACTGATTAAGGAGGTAACATAAAAGAAAGAAAAAGAAATAGAAAAAGAAGAACTAGACAAGAAAGAAGAAGAAAAAGAAAAGGAAGCAGAAAAATAAAAAGAAGAAGAAATAAAAGGAAGTGAGCAAAAAGATGAGCCATTTGTTGAAATTCTAAGAAAAGTAAAACTAGAAGTGATGGATAACACTCCTATCACTCCCTCAGCATCATTATTGTCAAGTTTGACACCTGACACAACCAGTTTGGATTTATGGGGAGAAGAAGACCTAATCAAATTCAGCATCTTAGCTATGGAGAAAGCCAAGGAGAAATAGGTAATGAGGAATCCCCTCCTTGTAGAATTAGTAAACATCTTAAATGACTTGTTACCAGTAGACAAGAAAGTGTCCATAGTACACTCCATTGATGATGTGAGCACAGTTATTTCATAGTTCAAGAGTAATTTCTCTAGCCTAGAAAAATCAACATCACTAGTTGCAGAGGGGAAGTATAGAAAGAAAAGGCTAAGTGAATTGGTCAGTAACTTCTCACTTGACCTCAGTTCACTCAAAGTTGGACAAGCAACTTTGAAAGAGTTTGCAGAAAAAGGAAGAAAAATCATTACTGACTACATGGATCAGGACAAGTTAACTAATGCCCATTTCAATAAGATTCAAGAGGCAGAAGCTATGATAGAGCAAGTAAAGAAATCAATGAAAGATCCATCCACTAATATAAATATATGCAATAATGTATATCAAGGTCAAATTGACAAGATTGAGAAGGCAGAAAAGGAGATGTCCAAGATAAGGGCTAGCCAGACTCAGCTAAGGAATGCTCTTGCGCCCTTATTAGATATACTTAATTATAATATCAAGGAGATCGATGCCACCATGGTGACATATGATCAAGGTCTTAGAATAGATTTGGAGAAGATGAAGAAGCTACAATAGGCACTATGCGCCCATCTCTAGATTGTAAATTCATTAATTACATTTTGGAAGAAGGAGATCCAAAATCTGCAGATAGCATATCCAGATGTTCTCTCACAGTAAGTATTTATAGATACAATTTTGAAGCACCTTTGTCATTAATGTCAAAGGGGGAGTATGTATCAAATATAGGTTATAGATATGTATAAGGAGATATAAGATAGAATTTTATGTATAAGGGAGATATAAGACAAATGTTTTTTGTATTAAGGGACAATTAGCAACTTTTCCATATTCCTTTATTTCCATCAATGACAAAGGGGGAGATTGTTGGAAAGTTGACTACTCTAGTGTATATGACTTAGTATAGTGTTTTCATTATGGAAAAAAAGTCATATAGTAGTTTTGAGGCAGCACACTTGATGTGAAGATCAGAAAGTGGCTAAGTGTTGAAGACTGTACAGTGTACAGAGTACCTGAAGCTCAGAGCATCAATACATGTGCGTACAACTAAGTTATGGTATGCAACCTAGAAGATAAGTTGGTTAGACTATATTCATGTTTAGTCTATGAGTGCATGATCAGATATGCAAGTATGACAAAGTTACAGACAGTTGAAGTTACACAGCTAGTGTGTGCCAGAGAAGACTAGAGTAAGCAATCAATTGTTGACATTTTGATTTGCGATGATATTATTATGTTGTAAAGGCTATGCACCTATTATAATTAGGTTTCTAAAATGTCATTATGTTAGTTTGTAAACACACTTGAGCCAATTCAATTGGAAGCATTGTATGTAATTGGTTAAAGGGTCGACCTAGTTGTTTGTTTTGTATGCGCATATAAATATGAGATACACCCATTGTAATTTGTATGGAAGTTATTAGAGAGTTGAGATAAGAAGAGAAGAAGTGTGTGAAGAGACTATAAGATGTATTAGAGATTTTTAAGAGGTTAAAGTATCAACACATAAAAGGAACTGATCAAACAAGTAGTGTCATAGTGATAGTTCATCTAGCAGATATAGTGTGTATATGAGATCAAAAGGTTGTAGCCTTCACCACTTGAGCAGTGAGCTCTAGGATAGTGCATCCACACCCCTAATAGGGTTTATTGTAGAAGACTCCTAACAGGGTCTGACCCTTGACAAGGTCTACTGTACTAAACATATTGTAAAGTAACTCCTAACAAGGTTAAGGATCTTCTAACAAGGATAATAAAACACTAGTATAGAATATTAGTGGGTGTCAATTCCCACTGGGGTTTTTACCTATTTGGGTTTTTCCATAACCATATTGGTGTTATGTGTTGATTTCATGCTTCATGTTTATATGGATGTTCATTTCAGTACTTAAGTATTTAAGTTCAGTTTGAGATTAAGTAAAAAGATAAAATATAGTGAACACCGATTCACCCCACCCCCCCCCCCCCCCTTCTTAGTGTTCCCATTCCTAACAAAAACATCATACATCTTCTTTGCTGATCAAAACAAGTTTACAGTAGGACATGGCAACTTTCTAGGGATTTTCAAGGATGAAGACCATTTTATGAGATTTTGGCAATGATAGGAAAATGGTCCAACAATAGCTCTATCTAGGGATGCATGCCTCTTATAGGCATGACAAGAATTCAAAATCTCTAGGACAAGTAGAACATCTACTAAAATAAAACTAACCTACACACACGATGTGAAATAAACACACAATCGGAAAAGTAAACTAACTTACTATTCATGGATAATGAGAGTACCTTAAGAGGAGTACAATTTGAGAAATTATCCATGAACTAGAAATTCCAAAACATTTCCAATCAAATCTTTTAGGATGTAAGAGTCAGATCCCCATTTAGTATCAACAAGATATGGTCCCAACCAGATTGGGCCAAATTTTATATGCTTACCTTTATCTTCTAGCCTTACATTCCACATCAAGACCAGATCATCTATGTCAAAATTTCTGACTACAGTCCTATTGACATACAAATTTTTGTACTGGAACTGTGATTTTATGTTCTTGTCATGGGATTCCCTTCTTGATTCATCCAATTGTATCAGATATTCCAATTTTATTTTAATTTCATTGTTCAAATCATCATCATATAATTGGATGAGCTTATACATTTGTAGTAAAATATTCCATGGTAAGCTGGAATGGATACCATATACCAAATCAAAAGGAGCACATCCAATAACCTTTTTTACTATCACTCTATCAGCCCACAAAGCTAACTACAAATTTGAATCCCATGATTTTTTGTTCTTATCAAGGACTCTTTTCAAAATCTTTATCAAGCTCTTATTACTTGATTCAACCTAACCATTACCTTGAGGGTGATAGGGAGTTGAATATGAAACTTGAATCCCATATTGCTGAAAGAAGCCACTAAACTCCTCAGACCTGAAATACATAGCATTGTCCACTATTATAACCCCAGGACATCCAAATCTTGCTAACATATTCTACATCATGAAATTAGTTACCTCCCTGCTAGTGGCTTTCCTAGTAGGAATTGCTTCCACCCACTTAGTGAAGTAGTCTATGGCAACCAGGATCCATGAATGACCCCCACTAGATTTTTTTGGGATTTTTCCAATAAAATCCATGCCCCACTTTTGAAAAGGGGCTATGACTATCATAGGCGTTAAGGGCAAGTTTCCACTAAATTTTAATTTTCCTACAAACCCTTGGCAAGCATCACACTTTTTGACAAACAAGTGTGCATCCTTGAAGATAGCGGGCCACCAAAAACCAAACCTTAATATCTTATGTTTAGTAGTCTTAGCCATGTAATGGCCACCACACACACCTTCATTCATTTCTTTTAATAATCCTCAGCCTTCTGGTGGTTAACACATTATAGCAAGAAACCCTCATTGCTTCTCCACCACAATTCTCCTTTAGTAATCACGTACCTTACAACATGCAATTTCATAGTCCTTCTTTTGTGGTTATCCATGTTAGGGGGAAGAACCATCTTTTGTAGGTATCCAACAATATCTTCATACCAATCACAACAATCTAAATCACAAATATATGGCCTCTCCTCTTCTTCAAGAACATTGATATGGTTAGCATCTAGATTAATTTGAGCCATGAGTTTAGCTAACCCTAGTCCCATAACTATCTTTGTAATTTGGATGTCAATGTTGAATTCTTGGATCCTATTTACCCATCTGCATCTTCTTCCTGAAACCTCTTGTTGTACCAAAATATCCTTTACAACAGCACTAGGCACATATGCAACTATGGTTTCTCCAACTAGATAACATCTAAAAGTCTTGATAGCCTTGACCTCTGCATAAGCCTTTTTTTCATTTATGTCACACATTAGCTCAGCTTCTTGTAAAGATTTGCTGAAAAAAGATATAGGCTGCTCAAAACCCTTTGAATTCTTTTGTAAAAATACTGCAACAATGGTATGATAAGAAGCAAAAGAAATTTTTTGAAGGGGCTTAGTATAATCTAGTGTCCTTAGCACAGGTGAATCCTTAATTGCGTGCTTAATTTTGTAGAAATATTTTCTAGCTTCTTCATTCCATTCAAACTTTGCACCCTTCTTCAACATCTTAGAAATAGGGACACTAGTTTCAACAAAATTTGTGATGAACCTTCTAACAAAGTTGATCTGACCAAAGAAGGATTGAATCCCTTTAACACTTCTTGGTATTGGCACTTTATCAATTGTAATTACCCTTTTAGGGTCAATTCTGACTCCATCTTTGGACACAATATGACCCAAAATCTTACCTTCTATTACCCCAAAAGCACATTTCTTTGGGTTAAGAGAAACTCCATATTCTAAAGCTTTTTCAAAAATTTTCTCAAGATGGCCATAGTGTTAATCTTTCTTTTCTAAATAAGCTGTGAGATCATCTTGGTATACAAAAAGAAACTTGTTTATGAAATCTACAAATGCTACATCCATGGCTCTTTGAAAAGTATCCCCAACATTGGTCATACCAAAAGGCATCCTAACATATACATATGTGCCCCATGGAGTAGTAAATGTAGTCTTGAATTGCTCAGTATCTTTGACAACCACTTGGTTATAGCTTGAAAACCTATCCATCATAGGCATCGGTTTCGATCTAGTAAATCTTTGTAGCATGGCTTCCATGTTTGGTAGCCCATAGTTATATTTTAATGAATTTACATTTAGATTCCTAAAGTCTACATAGAGCCTAATGTCTCCATTTTTCTTCCTTACTGGGACCAAGTTAGAAACCCATGTTGAATACCTGATAGGTTTAATGATTCCTGCATCACTCATTTCCTTTAATTCCTCCTACATTTTTGGTGTAGAGTAGGGTTCATAGGCCTTAAATTTTGTCTGAAAGGTTTGTTGTCCTCCTTCAAAGGGATTTCATGTTGAAATAAATCTTCCCTATACGCCTTTAAGTCATCATAAGACCAAGCAAAAACATGCCTATATTTTCTAAGAAGACCTATTAAAGACTTTCTTATTTCAGGAGTCAATCTTTCCAAAATATAAATATTTTTAGAGGCTTCAACTATTCCTAAATTTATCTCCTCCAATCCCTTTGGCTTATTTATAATCTTTGCTAAAAAATACCTGTCATTATTGTCAAATACTCTTTCAAGCATGACCAGACCCTTTGGGACTTTATTTATTTTTAGCTGTAAGACCTCCTTGCCTAGGAAAGTATCCTTATCTCCTGAGGTCTCCAGATAACCATTGAAATTCATTTATCTATCTTCAAAATTGGCCCCTATCCATCTAGTCAATACCAAAAGCATTAAATTGTTCTATTTTATCCCTAACAACATTCCTGTATTGCTTTAATCTTTTATTTTTTGATGCATATTTGGATCTTACTTGAGATACAACCAATTCTAAATCTCCAATTACCTTGAGGTTTTTGATCTTATGCCTTGAGACTAACCTTAGCCCTATTAACATAGCCTCATATTCTACAGTATTATTTGTGAAAGAAAACATCAAAGTGAAAGAAAACTTAAATGTTTTCCCAGTAGGAGAAATCAACAATATCCCTGCACCAGCTCCCTCTTTGGAGCTTGCACCATCAAAATACATGGTCCATAGACCATCCTGGTTTGTGATATTATTTTTATCCTTAGATAAAAGAAAAGGCTAATTTTATTCTTTAAGCCCCATGTTTTGCACTTGGAAAGAATTTATATATGTATCTAGAAAATAGTTCATATTTTCACCTTCAGTCTCCTCCTCAATCATATGAGGAGTTCTAACTTCTTTGGATATTTTGACACTTTCACTAGCAATATTGAAAGTTGAAAAAGATAGATCACATTGAATACTACCCCCATTGTTGCAATCCATTTTCTTGATAGCATCATTCCATATTGGGGAGGTATATCAACAACTAAGACACTCATGGTCAACTATCTACCTGGATAAGCTGCAAGTTTGTAGGGCAAGGCTTTTAATGTCCCAATGATAGGTACTTCTCTAGAGTCCATAGCTCAACATATCCTATGAGGAATTTCAATATCCAATCCCATTGACCTCATGATCTGAGAAGGCATAACTATATTGGATGCTCCAGAATCAATCATGCAATTCTTCAATATTTTTCCATTTATTATCAAGGTCATGAAAAAAGGGTCAACAACTCCCAAAGAAGTACTTACAAAATTTGTGTCTAGATAGATCTGGGGTATTTTTGAAATAATTTCTTCCATGTCCTTTCCCTTATTTTTAGGTTTATCTTTTGTCTCAGTGTTTTCTATCTTTTGAATAGTTGTTGAAAATACACCATTTATCCATGTGAGGGCTTTCTCCTTGTGTTCACCTGTTCTCATCATTTCCATCAATGGAACTTTAACTTTTTTTTGATCCAACAACTAATTAATATCAATAGGTGTATACTTTATATTAGATATATCTTGCTTTCCTTGAAAAATATTTTGATCTTCAACCTGTGTTACAAGATTCAGTTTATCTTTCCTTAGTTGTTCATCTTCAACTTGGAGAATAGGGGTATTTGTAACTAGTGTCTATTAGAATAACTAAGAGGGGGGTGAATTAGTTAGATCAATTATCCTATAGTCCCAAATGCAAAGATGTAAAACTTTAAACAATCTCAACAAATTCTGTAGCTCGGTAACAACAACTATTATACTGTCTGTGCATTTACCAATTACCAGTCTATTAGCTTACTGTGATTACTGACCAAATCAAATATGCAATATGTAAAGTATGGCAATGAAGAAATCATCATAGAAACACATAACACAATGATTTAACGTGGAAACCCTATTAAGGGAAAAACCACCTGGGACCGGTAACCCAAAATAATTTTCACTCTTCTGAAGTGACCTCGGTGAAGAGCCAACCCTGTTAAAGGTTACTAACACATTGTTAGGTGTGACCTTGTTAGAAGGTTTAAGACTAATAGTTATCATTCAACTAGCATTCACTATGGGGTCGATAGGATAACAATGTAAATTTATTGAATGACATAGGGGCATAACATAAGATGGTTAAGTCCACTTGGTTAAGAGATTTTCTATATCAATGGTTAAAATGAAACAGTAGTTGATCTAATTACAATACAACTCAATTTTTAGATGTTCAGATCTATTCTAGGCCCATAAAAATCCTTTGATCAATATATCAATTCACTTCTTCAACATTCATTAACTTACTATCCCTCGATAATAGCTCTCTAACACTCGGTACTGCTCTGCAGTTTGGTTCTTCTTCAACCAGTCTGATTAGCCATACATGAAACTCTATTCACATGAAATCTATGTAGTCTTCTTTCTTCTGGCATGTTTCAACAATGAAAATCATATCTCTTATATAGACAAGTAAACCATTTTATTATCATCCATCAGATTTTACCTCTTATTCTCCTTCATTGATTTTGCCACTTAAACCTTCCTTGATGGTTGTGTCAGTAACTCATTTCAATTTCATCCTTTAGATCTTCTTCAAATTTTGTCAGCTGTGGATCTCATAAGAAACTTTATCCTTGATCTCAAAATCATAACAATTTCCATCTCATCAATTTCTATCGGCTAAACTTAAGCATTTAATACTTTCATCCATACTTGGTTAACAAAGAAATTCATTGGTGAACACAAGCTCGATTAATACTATCGCTCGGTATACACTACACTGGCTCAGTGTATGCTGAAGTGCTTCATTTATTGACCACACTGCTTTGTACATTTTGCTTCCTTATTTATCAAAGATTAATGCAGCATAATCAAGTCAATAGTATGAAGTCATAGACTCATCAATAAGTTACCCAAGGTATTCCTTATCCTCATCTATCATATCTATCTTCCTCTATGAAGATATCTCAATTCTTCATCTTTTCTCTCCAGTTTATAGATGTTTAGATGTTTGCAACCAACATGATAAGTATTGTCAAAACTAGTTGACATGAATGACAACATAATGACTGATTCAATTATCTTACATATCAATCCAGTACTCGGTGATCTCTAAACACTGATCTTCAAGTCATTCAGGTATTCAATAAGATGTAGTTCATTAATCTCTCCCTTTGGCATTGATGGCAACACAAGCAATATGAAATATGTCATGCACATACCAAACATGTATTCTTTAACTATGTAAGTAAATTCTATAGCTCGGTAAGCTCTTCCTAGCTTCATATTTAATATGTTTAATCACTACATTACATAACAACATTACAAGTGTAGTCTATCTTCTACAGATTTGATCTTTTCAGCTCTCAGATTCCTTTTGTTCTTTTGTAACAAATCTTCAAAAACTCTCCCTAACTTTATCAGATTATCTCTCCCTTAGATAAATATCCCATTGATCTTTTTGTTCATCATATTGTTTATCTCTCCCTTTGACAACAATTCCAAAGAAAAACATAAAACATACAGCTCTGTATTATCCAAGTAACTCTTTGTTGTTCGGTGCATACAATATATCTCGGTATACTGATATGCCAATTGTTCCTCAAATCTTTCTCAACCTTAGACATTATCCAAAGTATGAGCTATATTGCATCAACATGAATGATCTTCTAATAAGATTAGGCTGATGCAACCTCCAGATCACATTAGTGACCGGTAGATAGGGGATGGACCCCAAGTCTAGTCCTCAAGTATTCAAAAGTGGCCTTTGGTAGAGGCTTGGTAAAAATATCAGCACGTTGCTCCTTTGATGTAACATATTCCAGTTTGACTTCCTTATCTTGTACTTGTTCTCTTCAGTAGTGATACTTGATAGAAATATTCTTTGTCTTCGAATGCATTACAAGATTCTTAGATATATTTATTGCACTAGTGTTGTCACAATATATAATCATTGGCTTAGTGATTACCTCATTCATCCCTTCCAATACTTGTTTGATATAAGCAATGTTTGAACAGTTTGTAGTAGTAGCAACATACTCTACTTCGGTTATTGACTGAGAAATACAAGGTTGTTTCTTACTTGTCCAAGTAACAAGTCTTTCACCAAAGAAAATGCTCCTCTAGTTGTGCTTTTTCTGTCATCTACATTTCCAACCCAGTTAGCATTGGTATAAACTCTTAGTTCAAATTTACCTTCCTTAGGATACCATAATCCATAGTCCTTTGTTTTCTTAAGGTATCTCAGGATTATTTTTACTGCAACCATATGTGAATCCTTTGGATTGGCAAAAAATCTAGCAACAATCCCCACTACATGTGCAATATCTGGCCTACTATGTAATACAACATAAGTTTACCAATCATAGATCAGTACAATGTCTGATTTACTTCTCTAGATTCATCATCTTTAGTCAGTTTTCAGTCTATGATCATCGGTGTTCCAATTGGTTTAGCATCTACCATGCCAAATGCTCTCAATACTTCCTTTATGTACTTGGATTGTGTGATGAAAACTCCATCATTTTGATGAATAACCTACAAGCCTAGAAAGAATTTAATCTCTCCAAACATAGACATTTAAAATTATTTTCTCATCTCATCAGAAAATGATTTACAGATATGATCTTGTCCTCCAAATATTATATCATCCACAAATATTTCAACAATCAAAATAGTATCATCAGATCCTCCTTTCATGTACAAATTGTTGTTTTTACTAGTTCTTACAAAACCAATACTTAAATGATAATTATGCAGCCTTTCATACTAGGCTCTAGGTGCTTTCTTCAAACTATATAAAGCTTTGTGTAATCTACATGCCATGTCTTTCTATTTTGGATCAACAAACCCTTCTGGTTATTGTATGCAGACCTCCTCTTCTAGTATTCCATTCAGAAAAGAAGACTTAACAACCATTTAATATACCTTAAAGTTCTTATGTGCAGCATATGCAAGTAACATGCAAACTCCTAGTCTAGCAAGACATGAAAAAGTTTCACCATAATCGATACCTTCTTCCTGTGCATATCTTGTTGGAAATTTGGATGAGGTATGTACATAGATGTTGTCATTATGGAAACATATGTTCTCTATGAAGATTGCATAAGCTAGAAAGTAAGTATGGAAGATCGCAAACTAAAATTGTCTAAGTATGAAACAGTGTTTTTGTCAGAGCACCCGATACAGTTTGTTTTGGCGATGTTCACTAGAGCATGATTAGAGTTTGTGTAGTTGAACATAGACTCTATGGTGTCTAAGGATACCCCATCTTAGTGCAAAAAAGAGTACAGATAGTATGAACAAAGTTATGATTGTTTTACTGATGACAGAGTACAACCGACATAGCAGTTTTGAAGACAGAACTAGTAAATGAATTAAGGGATTATTTTGCTTGTCAAAATAATGACTTAATATTATAAAGAGATGACATCCTAGATGTTGAGTCTTGGATGAAGATATGCAAGCCGACAGGAGAAAGATATTATGTTTGTATCTTGTATAAATAAAGATGTACCGAACATACTTGAAATGTAACATGTAATATATGTAACTTGTGATAGCAGTGAAAGTTGTTGATGCAAAGTTGTAAGCAGTACCATATTGTAATCAATAAACATTTTTATTACTCGTTTGGGTAGTGAGCTCATCTGATAATCAGGTTTTGTATCTACAACTCCTAACAGGGTTGAGGCTTCTAACAAGACCTATAGTCCCTTAACTAGGACTGATACACTATATGATTGTAACAGGCTCCTAACAGGGTCAACATCCTTAACTGGATATCTTTTGATTAGTGGATCTTTGTGGGTATCATCCCCACTGGGGTTTTTCCCTTGGCCAGGGTTTCCTTGAGAACATATCATGTGTTATGAGTTCTTTACATTTACTATTATGTATGCTATTTAGTTTCTTATGCTTTAAAGTAATCTGTTATATCCATAAGTGGGCAAAAGTAAAAGTTTGTGAAATACTGATTCACCCCCCCTCTTAGTATTTCCTATTTCTAACAATTGGTATCAGAGCTTAGTTACTCAGAGAAGAAACATTCAAGGAAAGCCTAGCAACTTGAGTAAGATCTCTATGGATATGGATCAGTTACAAAAGAATCTTGAAGAAACTCTTGAGCAAATTGATATGCTTACTGATGAAAGAAACACTTTGAAAAGAAAGTATGATGATGCAAATAATCTTATTGACAAATTGAAAGGTAAGAGAGAAGATCTAAAATCTGAGAAGGAATCTGAAATTCTTGTTGAAGATTGTAATGATTTAGAAAAAGAAAATGTGATCCTTAAACATGAATTGAAGATAGCAAATCTGAAGCTTAGCTTGAAAGATGGAAATGACAATTTGAGATCTAAGAATGAAAGTTTAAAGAATGAAAATGAAGATCTAAAATCTAAACTTGGCAAGGTAACATCCAAATTTGATAAAGTCAAATTATAGTATGATGAACTTGAAAAATATAACAAAATTGTGAAAGGTGAATTGAATCAATCCAAACAACAACTTGAGAGATTATATTCAACTAGTGAAAAGATTAATGAGCAAGTGTCTTATGGAAAACCATTCTATGACAAAACTGGTCTTGGATTCAACATATTGAAGATAGTTAATGAAAGTGAGAAACTAGATCTAAATGTATGTGAAAGCAGTGAAGAAAAGAAGTTAGATGAGAACAAATCTGAAGATGCACCTAAGCAAGAAGAATCACTGAAGCAAGAAGATGCACCGAAGCAAGAAGAACTACCGAAGAAAGAAGAACCATCCAAAGGTATGCAAAGAGAATTCGAAGGTAGATGTTTTGCTTGTAATACTATTGGTCATATGAAGAGAGATTGTACAGGTAAACAATTCAAACCTCTTAATGGATATTGTTATAATTGTCATGGTTTTGGACATAGAGCTATTGAATGTAGAAGATCTAAAGTTATTGAGAATAATTACAATAGTAGAATGCCTAGAAATACTAACAATGCAGATCAGAGATCAACTGAAGAAATGAAAAGAGGAAATGGAATAGTATGTTTCAGATGCAACAAAATTGGACATATTGCTAGAAATTGTAGGACACAAATCAATTAGTAAACACCTAGATATGGAACCAATGGAATCACTTGTTAGATATGTAACAAGATTGGACACACAACAAGATTTTGTAGAATGAACAATGGAGGTTATCATCATAAACCTAACCCTAGAAACTATGCAAGAAGAAATGAAAATGCAGGAAACAAAGAGAAAGGTTACTATTGCAATGAAGATGAAGTAAAATTTTTTAAGGCATAGATCAAGGAGGTATATTCAGCATTGAAGGTAATCAGGAAGGTAATGTATTTGATGCAAGTATGAAACCCTAAGGGAGACTGATTTTAATGGTGAATATAATAAATTGTACAACATGGATATGTTAGTGAAAAAAGGTGATGAACATCTAGAAAATAATGAAATCATTGAGTACTCTATGAAATATGAATTTGATGATGAGGAGTGTACTAAGATCATTTTGAGTAGGATACATAATAGTAAATTTTGGTTAGAAGACAGAGTTATAGACATAACTATAGACCTAATTCATGATGTGACCGGATTATCAAAAGTTGGTGCAGTTCCATTGAATGAGAAAAACATGAGAAAGATTGTGATTGAAAACACCAGTTCAATATACAATGGCAGCTCGGTATAGTCATTAGTAAGATTAAGCAAGATGATGTAAAATACTTGTGTAAGATTTTGACAACAAAGTTCTATGGAAGCCCTAGAGAAGATGATATGCCAGTAGGTATGGTACACATTGCTTATTTGATGTGTGTGGAGAAGAAGCATGTGGATATGTGTGAAATTCTGAGAATACAGTTGTTTGAGAATTTGGAAAAGATAAAGAAAGCTAAATACACTCACTTTAGATTTTCCTCATTTGTTACTTACATTTTCTTCCACTTGCTAAGAAGATTTCCTTACACTATTGAATGGAATGATGGTGAGAATACCATGGCAAGAATCAATAAAGTTTACATGAAACATCTTATTGAGAAGGTTAATGACAGTGTAAAGTTAGTGTTGAAAACTTTTCAGAACATTGTGGTAAATAGATCAAGAATTCCTCCATCCCTAGTTGAAAAATACAAAGATGATATATGTTTTATGGTTGATACTAATTTCACTTACATTGAGGCAATAGAACCTAGACATGAATTCATAGACCCTCTTGGCTATGAAATCTCTGAAGTTGAAACAGAAGGATTTGTTAGTAGATTGTTGAAAAGTAAAGTTGATGCTCATGGCAACAAATTTGGAACATATGATGAAAAATTTGATTCAGCAAAGACACTTAAGGAAGAAAAACAATCAAAGAAGAGAGTGGAGTCTACAATAAAGAAAATTCTAAAAGAATCAGGTATGAGTGAGCAGGAATTTGATATTGTAAGAAAGACTGTAGAAGCAATAAGGAAAAGTGAGTACTATCAGTCCCACCTTTGGCATCAAGTGTAGAACCTATTCAAGTTAAGGTAAAGGTTGAAGAACCTGAGAAGGAACAAGAAATTAGTCAGATAGAGAAATCCTTTTCTTTAGCACCAAGCAAAAGAATGAAAGCAAGTGCTTCAAGACCAGGTAAAAGACTAAAAATAATTGCTCCACTAGTACCTAGAAGAGTTGCAGAGTTAAAAGATGATGAAGTGGCAATAAAGAAGAAATCATGGAAACCAAGGATAGAAAGAGTTAATGAAGATATAATGCAACATGGAGACTTTACCAAGATGAACAAATACTATGATTTTTATGGATCCTTTGACAGATTAAATCTAGAAATTGCAATGGTTACACATGATTTTGTCAAACAAGAAATTTGATACTATTCATGGAAAGATATCAGAAGATTTGTACAATAGACTTGTGAGAAGAAAGATGAGAGCACAAGAAGAAGATACTAAAATGAGAGAGAATGTGATTAGACATTTTTGTGAGATAAGAAATGATGACCACCTTAAACAAATCCTCAAGCCACTTGAAACCCTATTAAGAACCAAAAGAAGAATTATAAAAATAATGGGAGGTTAGTATGAACAAGTGAAGACTAAAACTGAACAGGCAATTGTGCAAGTGCTAGCAAACTTGGTAGCAGGAAAAGATAGCAAAGATCAATTAGTTGTAGAACTAGCAAAGAAATAGAGTTCACAACAAGTAGAGGCAGTAGCAGAGGTAGTTGAAGCTGAAGATATTCCCTCTTCTTCTATAAACATTGGCACATAATCTATGGACATTGAAGGAACAAAAGTTACTTTAGATTCAGATGATGTGGTACTCAACAGTTTGGATAACATTGTTGACAATTTGGTTTTGGGAGAGCAAGAAAAGAGTATTGAAATAGAGTCTACTCAAACTAAAGTGCAAATGGAAACAGAGGCCCATACACCTATTGAACCACAAGAAGACATCAGTCTTACTCCTAAGATTGGAAAGGAGAAAGGAATAGGAACATTGATTGAATATTTGAGCAAGGAAGTTGATGATGATGATCAATTAGAGTTGATCACTTCTTTGAACAAAATTATTGGAAAGAACAAGAAAGTTAAGAATTTGGAAGGTAGTCTAAAAGATTTGATTGAGAAGCTACAAAGTGTTATATCTACAAAATTCTTTGATTCAGATCCACTTGAAAGAGCAAAGATGGTAATTAATTCTTTTGATGTCGAGTTCACTAATTTGACTGATATTGCTAAGGTTAAAGCTCAGGCAGCTTATGAAGCTGAGATGTTGTAGAATATAAGTTAGAATATCAAAAATGACATTGACAACCTTGACAGACACATTAAGAACTTAAGGAAACATTTTGAGACTGGAAAGTGTTTGTACATTCAGTGTACAAAATCTAAAAATATTTTAATTGAGGAAGAGAAGAAGATAAAAGAGAAGCAAGATGAAATTGCAGTAGAGACAAACTCTTTGGCCAACCTAAACATAAAGATCAGTACGATTGAGAAAAAGATCAAAAAATTATGTGATGAGATACGGACTTTGAATGATGAGAAGAACAAGAAAATTATTAGAATAAACATCTTGATAGAGCATGTCTCAATCAAGTTGACTATAATAGAAGAGTAGCTAGATGAATGTCTTACTGCTAAGATAACATTTCAGAAGTTCAATTTTGAGTCCCTTCAAGCCTGTCAGATTGCAACATACGGATTGAGTACTTTACTCAATGTAGCAGAATCAATAGAGAAGGCATGAGAGAAAGATTTTGAGACTTGGAAGATAGATTTTGCAGATTGCGTTGCAAGCCTACCGGCTTTGCAATAAGATAGTAAGGTAATAGTTTTGACACAATTTTGTATATCCCTTTCCACCCTTTATTTTGTCATTGTTGTCAAAGGGGGAGAGATACTTAGAAAATTGTCTATATATGATAAGGAAGGATACTCATAGGGGGAGTTGTATGGAGTATTATGAAGTGTTATAGATTATGTGTATATTTTGAGGAGATATAAGGATAGTATACTTATTTTATACTATGGCCACAATTTTGATACAAATTTTGAGATTTTGACTTGTACACTTAGCCAATTTTCTCATATGTTTCCACCAATGACAAAGGGGGAGATTATTGGCAATTTGGCTGAGGTATGTACATAGATGTTGTCATTATGGCAACATATATTCTCTATGAAGATCACATAAGCTGGAAAGTAAGTATGGAAGATCGCAGACTAAAATTGTCTAAGTATGAAACAGTGTTTTTGTTAGAGCACCCGATACAGTTTGTTTTGGCGACATTCACTGGAGCATGATCAGAGTTTGTGCAGTTGAACATAGACTCTATTATGTCTAAGGATACCCCATCTCAGTGTGCAAAAGAGTATGAATAGTACAGACAAATATATGATTGTTTTATTGATGACAGAGTACAGCCGATAGAGCAGTTTTGAAGACAAAACTAGTAAATGAATTAAGGGATTATTTTGCTTGTCAAAATAATGACTTAATATTATAAAGAGATGACATCCTAGATGTTTACTCTTGGATGAAGATATGCAAGCTGATAGGAGAAAGATATTATGTTTGTATCTTGTATAAATAAAGATGTATCGAACATACTTGAAATGTAACATGTAATATATGTAACTTGTGATAGCAGTGAAAGTTGTTGATGCGAAGTTGTAAGCAGTACCATATTGTAATCACTAAACATTTTTATTACTTGTTTGGGTAGTGAGCTCATATGGTAATCAAGTTTTGTATCTACAACTCCTAAAAGGGTTGAGGCTTCTAACAAGGCCTATAGTCCCTTAACCAGGACTGATACACTATATGATTGTAACAGGCTCCTAACAGGGTCAACATCCTTAACCGAATATCTTTTGATTAGTGGATCTTTGTGGGTACCATCCCCACTGGGGTTTTTCCCTTGGCCAGGGTTTCCTCAAGAACATATCATGTGTTATGAGTTCTTTATATTTACTATTATGTATACTATTTAGTTTCTTATGCTTTAAAGTAATCTGTTATATCCATAAGTGGGCAAAAATAAAAGTTTGTGAAATACTAATTCACCCCCCCCCTCTTAGTATTTCCTATTTCTAACATATCCCTTACAAAAAACTCTAGCTTTGTTCCTTGTAACCTCTCCATTCTCATTTAGCTTATTTCTAAAAATCCATTTAGTATCGATAACATTCTTATCTTTTAGTCTAGGTACTAATGTCCATGTCTTTTTTTTCTCAATTTTTTCTATCTCTTCATTCATAGCATTTATCCATTCATCATTCTCAAGTGCAAACTTAACATTCTTCAGTTCAAACTCACAAAATAAGCATGTGTTTTGTCTTAACTTACTTCTAGTTTGCATGCCAACTTGCTTATCTCCAATGATTTGGTTCTTAGGATGATGTCTTCTGACAAATCTTGCTAGCACTTGATCTCTCCTTTGTTGTTCATCCTGTTCAGGTTGATTTCCTTTCTCAATAGCCTCTTCTTTGATGCAGGAGCATCCTGGGTGTAAGAGCAATCTTGCATCACCCAAAAAAAAAAATAATTTTGTTTTTATATTCAATAAGGGCTATTTTGTGTAGAGCTGCTATTTATGGAAAGTTACTATTTTTGGTAATTTTTGTATGTGCTCAGAATGATCTGATTTCTTTCTTGGAGGTTCATTTTGGTCATATAAGTCTACCAGTAAAGTTTCATTGCTAGATCAAGTGTATATTGGAAGATATTGAAGATTTTCGGTATTGGCAGTAGGGTACAGAAACTTTGAACTCATTTTTGAAGGCTTTAGAGGCCCCAGATGAGGTCAAAAATTTGGGTGATAGGTGCTTGCACAGGTCAAGCCTGTAGAGCACTTTGTGGCATTTCCGAAATGGGGTTATAATAGCCGATCGGGTCAACTAGTGATGACTTATGGTCTTCGGAAGTTGGGCCACCTGAAATGGCAGAAAATAATTTTCTTCAAAATTTCTGTTCGGGTTTCAAAGGTCATCTTGAGCTGACTATGATGTAATAAAATGTAAAATAAAATAATTCTAAGTTTGGTCGGCCTTATTGGCTAAAATTTTGGAACCTTCCCAGGCGGTGGAAAATTGCCTATATAAGGAAGGCTGTATTATTGTCTTAGGCAGTTCAGAATAGTTCTGGGTAGTAGATCTGGGTATTGGTTCGAGGCTTTGTCCTACAGAATATTATAAGGAAATGCCCATGTGGCTTTGCATATTGTAATTCTAAAAGTTTTTAATTCCACATTTGTGGAGATAATAAGAAGCCAATTTTCTGTTCTTGCATATTGTTGTTGTTTCTCTGTTTCTGTTATGTGTTTGTGGTATTAAGGGGAGCACCCTTCATCATTCTTGATCCTTGGTTTCCCTTTGTTGTTCCTCAGTGTTATCTTCCTGATGCTCAATTGACTCAGCCTATGGCTTTGGTCCTCTGGATGCTCAATATAAGTGAATCTACCATAGTCATTTAGCTCCTTAGTGCTTTCTTCATAATTTTTTATCAAAACATTCATCAACTCTGACATTAGCACTTTCAATCATCTTATTAGTAACTTTATTTAGACACTTGTAAGCTTTTCTTTTAGTGGAATATCCAAAAAATATTCCATTGTACCCTTTAGAGTCAAATTTATCGTTCCTATCATTTTTCAGAATAAAACATTTACTACCAAAAATTTTGAAGTAACTTACAATTAGTTTGTAACCAAACGATAACTCGTAGGGTGTTTTGTTTATGTCTTTCCTCAATTGTACTCGGTTCAAAACATATACAGCTGTGCTAACTACCTCTCTCTAGTATCCTTTTGCAACACTCATTTCTATCATCAATGTCCTTGCACAATCAATAATTGATCTATTTCTCCTCTCAGCAATCCCATTTTGCTACGATGTTCTAGGGGCAGAAACTTGTCTTTTTATACCATGCTCATTACAATAGTTAGTGAATTCATCAGAAATAAAATCATGACCTATGTGAGATCTCAAGAATTTTAGTTCTTTCCTGGTTTCTTTCTCTACTTTTGCTTTGTACCATTTAAACATTTTAAATGCCTCAAATTTTTCTTTTAAAAACATGATAGTCATCAATCTAGTGTAATCATCAACAAATAGAATGAAATATCTATCTCCATAGTAGCTCTAAGTTCTCATGGGACCACATAGGTCAGTGTGAACTAACTCCAAGATTCTTTTCTTTGAATAGTCTTTACTCGTAAAACTAGATTTTTTCATTTTCCCTCTTTGGCATTCATGACACATAACATGATTGGGCTTTGTTAGGTTGGCTAGACCTCTAACCTTTTTCTTTCTAGTGATCTTAATAATGTTATCAAAATTTACATGACATAACCTTTTATGCCATAACCATGCATCCTTAATTTTTACCATCAAACTAGAAGTCTCAACATTGTCAAGATAAAATAAGTTACCTTTTTATTGTCCTCTATTCTAACAAGCTTTCCACTTCCATCAAATATCTTTACCTTCTTGCTTTCAAAATTCTACTCGGTGACCTAAGTTGTTAAGTTGTGCCACACTTAGAAAATTATAATTTAGTCCTTTTACCCAATAAGCATTATCACATATGATTTTATCATTTACCAATAAAGATCCTTTTTCTTTAACCATACAAGGTGTATCATTACCCATTCTTACTGATCCTCTATTATAATGATCAAGATGATCAAAATTTTCTTCATCACCAGTCATGTGATGTGTACATCCACTATCAATTATCCATGTATCATTTTTACTAACTTTAGAAATGAGTGTTGTCTCTACATACCTTTCTTCTTCCTCAGAATCATCCTTCATTGCAACAAATACAACTTCAACATCATCATCTATGTTGGTATCATATCATTCTGTTCAACAATGTAACATACCTTTTTTCCCTTATCTCTGTGATCTTGGTTTTCTCTGCTGTAGTGTCGGTAAATTCTGTTGTTTCTCCTTCCATAGCTTCCTTCACCATATCAATCTTTGTTTTTATCTTCTTCTTTCCTGTTTGGGCATCTAGCAGCAATATGGCCAACTTCTTTGCAGTTAAACCATGCTAAAGGTAATTTACCCTTATATCTACCTTTACCTTTAGGAGGTCTTCGAGCCATAAGAGCTTCAAGTTCATCAAGATCATCATTAGTATTACTATCACTGCTATTATATCGAGTGCTAGATTTACCAATCTTCAGAGAAGACATAAAGGCAGACTCAATAGATGGTACAACACTATTATCAAAATTGTTCAGCTCAAAAGTTGTTAGCTTACCAATCACACTATCAAGAGTAAGAGTGCTACCAAGAGCAGACCTCATTTCATGTATTGCAAATATTTTGATTTAATAAGAAGACAATAAGGTTCTTAGAATTTTACTTACCACTATATCTTCATCAATGACACCACCAGATCCTTTGATTGCATTAACTACCTCCTTTAATTAGTTTGTATATTGTACTATGTTTTCTCCTTCCTTCAATTTCATATCATCAAATCTACCTCTTAGGCTTTCAGATCTAGCTCTTTTCACATTTACATCACCACCATAGAGTTGAGCAAGTTTATCCCACATTTCCTTTGCAGTAGTGCAATCCTTAACACCTTCAAATTTAGCATCAGATAGAGCAACAACAATCTCTATCATAGTAATATCATGTTCATGTCTCTCTTTTAGTTGATCAAGAGTCAAAGGTCCTATAGATGATGCTAAGTAGCCATTTTCTAGTAGGGTTATAGCAGAATCACCAATTCCAGATATGTGAGGTTTCATCTGGCTTTTCCATATATTAAAGTTGTCCTTGTTCAGCTTCGACACTTCCCTCTTATACATCTTGCAATCTTTTTGCTGAAGTCCTTAAAACTCTGTTCCAAGCAACTAGTGCTCTGATACCAATTGTTAGAATAACTAAGAGGGGGGTGAATCAGTTAGATCAATTATCTTATAGTCCCAAATGCAAATATGTAAAACTTTAAACAATCTCAACAAATTCTGTAGCTCGGTAACAACAACTATTATACTGTCTGTGCATTTACTAATTACTAGTCTATTAGCTTACTGTGATTATTGACCAAATCAAATATGCAGTATGTAAAGTATGGAAATGAAGAAATTATCATAGAAACACATAACAAAATGATTTAACTTGGAAACCCTGTTAAGGGAAAAACCACCTGGGACCTGTAACCCAAAATAATTTTCACTCTTCTGAAGTGACCTCGGTGAAGAGCCAACCCTATTAAAGGTTACAAAAAAATTGTTAGGTGTGACCTTGTTAGAGGATTTAAGACTAACAGTTATCATTCAACCAACATTCACTATGGGGTCGATAGGATAACAATGTACATTCATTGAATGACATAGGGGCATAACATATGATGGTTAAGTCCACTCGGTTAAGAGATTTTCTGTATCAATGGTTAAACTAAAATAGTAGTTGATCTGATTAAAATACAACTCAATTTTCAGATGTTTAGATCTATTCTAAGCCCATACAAATCCTTTGATCAATATATCAATTCACTTCTTCAACATTCATTAACTTACTGTCCCTCGGTAATAGCTCTTTGACACTTGATACTGTTCTGTAGTTTGGTTCTCCTTCAACCAGTTTGATCAGGCATACATGAAACTGTGTTCATGCAAAATCTTTGCAATCTTCTTTCTTTTGGCATGTTTCAACAATGAAACTCATA
The DNA here is from genome assembly GCA_027943335.1 of Chamaecyparis obtusa. NCBI lineage: Eukaryota > Viridiplantae > Streptophyta > Pinopsida > Cupressales > Cupressaceae > Chamaecyparis > Chamaecyparis obtusa. The sequence goes on from BSBK01008863.1 coordinate 144,844, forward strand.
TCTATTATATAGACAAGTAAATAATTTTATTATCATCCATCAGATTTTTTCACTTATTTTGCTTCATTGATTTCACCGTTTAAACCTTCCTCTGTGGTTGTGTCAGTAACTCATTTCAATTCCATCCTTTAGATCTTCTCTGAATTTTGTCAACCATGGATCTCATAACAAAATTTATCCTTGATCTCAAAATCATAATAATTTCCAGCTCATCAATTTCTGTTAGCTAAACTTAAGCATTTAATATTTTCATCCATACTCCGTTAACAAAGAAATGCATCGGCAAACACAAGCTCAGTTAATAATATTGCTCTGTATACACTACACTGGCTCAGTGTATACTGAAGTGCTTCATTTACTAACCACACTGGTTTGTACCATTTTGCTTCCTTGTTTATCAAAGATTAATGCAACATAATCAAGTCAATAGTATGAAGTCATAGACTCATCAATAACTTACCCAAGGTATTTCTTATCCTCATCTATCATATCCATCTTCCTCTATGTAGATATCTTAATTCTTCATCTTTTCTCTCCACTTTACAGATGTTTAGATGTTTGCAACCAACATGATAAGTACTGTCAAAACTAGTTTACATCAATGACAACATAATGACTGATTCAATTATCTTACATATCAATCTAGTACTCGGTGATATCTAAACACTGATCTTCAAGTCATTCAGGTATTCAATTAGTTGTAGTTCATTGGTGCCTTTAATTTTATCTTATAAATATCTTTCAAAACTTTTTGCTTTTCAGCCCCCTTTATTTTCAACTTCCTAACATCATCAACAACTTTATTCTTAGTTTATTTTTTCTTCATGTCTTCATTAATTTGCTTAAAAAATACACTCGCTGGCTTGCCATCTATATTGCCAATAGTCCTATTTCTCAAAACATAATTACTCCTAGCTTGAGTAACCATATTAGTAGTGATTTGAGCTATTTCTTCATCAAAAGGCCTTCTCAATATAACAAGTTCTTCAAAATTTCCTGTATTACTATTAATGTTGTCAATTTATTCTTCTTCATCAGAGAAGACTTGTTGATGGTATACCTCTCTTCTGCTTTGGGAATTATTTACATCTTGATTTTTATTTTCCTCTTTAGAATCAATTTCATCATTTAAATTTGTGTAAGTCATAGCACAACCTCGATCACCATAAGATTCTTCCTCATCATTTCTTTGTTCCTTATTTTCAGACATATTCTAAGAGACTGAAAAATAATTTGGATCATGTGGAGATTGGAAAGCTACACACCATGGAACATCATCAGTCATGTTGAATGAATGATTTTGCAAAGGGTCAAGGGTTTTATCATTAGACTTGTCCTTCCTTTTTGGGATAGTAGGTTTCCCATCCTTCCATTGGGTATGGTAAGGAAAATTTTGCAACCTAGGTGTTCTATTAAAATTATTGAGAGGAGGCCTATCATTTCTTTGAACCTTGTTTCTATTCTCACTAGGCTTTAAATCCTTTAAAGCATTCAAGATCTGCTTCAAATCATCATCCTCTCTAGGCTTTGCATTGGAAGTCTTATCTAACTCTTTCTTTCCAAACGTAGGAGGCTTAGGGTCTTCTCTTCTACCTAGCTTGCCTAGTGCCCTTATGTTTCTTTCAATATTTACTCCAAATATCTGAGCTTCCCTGATGGTTCTAGGATTTTTGTCTCTGAGGAGGTAGCCCATTTTTTCATCATAAGCATTTAAATATGTTTCCAAACATATCTTCTCATCTAATCTCATAACTTAAATTTTATGCATTGCTTTTTGAAATCTGACATTAAATTCAAGGAACTCTTCATTTTGGTTTTTCTTGATATTGTTGAACTCATTCAACATAAAACCTTCATTTGTCTTATCACCATATTGGTCCTTGAAACAATTGATAAAGTCATCCCATGAGCCAATACAATCATAAGGAAGCCCTCTAAACCAATCTCTTGAATCTTCAGTTAATGATTGAACAAATAATTTCACAATGACATCTTCATATTAAATTTCATAATCATCCATCATATCAATAAACTTCTTTAAATGATCTTCACATGTAATAACATTATTACCTAAATTTTGGAAGCTTTTGTCTAATTTCTTTAGGAATCAAATTAGGATAACCAATAATGCCATTAAAGAGAAGTTGTCAGTACCTTTTAACATGAAATGGTCCCCTTTGCAATGATCCATCATTTTGAGAGGTGGATGCTTTATTGTTTGATGTGTTAGCAGTATTTGTAGTAGTCACTAGTGTGACAATGGCATCTTGACTGGCAGAGTTCCCAGAGTTAGCACCAGGCACTAAAATAGAAGAAACAACATGACAAAGAGCTGAAGATTTCTAAAGAAAGTCAATCTGCTTTTTCATCTCTAAAGTAGTAGCCTCAAGTGTAGCCTTTTCTATTTCTTTGGCTAAAATTTCATTTTCTCTTTTAGTTCTTTCAAGATCATTATCCAAATTGGACAAGTGATCTATGGGAACCTTATCATTAACATGTTCATTAATCAAAATGCCTATTGCAATTTGTTTACCCTTATCCTTAGGTATTCTTAAATGATCTGATCTAATTTGGGCTTGCCTTACTTCAACTTCCTTTTCCTTTTCTCTTTCTTTTCTAATTTGAATTTATTCTTGGATCCTTTCTCCAAATTGAAAACTTCTTCAAAGACATCTTTAGAATCTAGGAGAGCTATTTCAGAATCTAACGTTTCAACAAAAAATTCTTGTTGTTCATCTCTAGGGTTATGAGGACCTTTAGAAGGAGAAATCCCCCAAGTTGGAGGATCATTCCTACCTCCTAAACCTCAACTTTTACTTCTTGATCTTCTATTTTCCCCTTGAGATTCTCTATTTAGAATAATTTCCTTCTTATGTTGTATTCCATCCTCTCTTTTAGAATGAGGAGAATAATAATCATCATATGTACCTAACCCTAAATCCATAGCCTCCTCATATTTAGAAGCATTATCTTCTTGGATAGGATGGGTTAGGTCATATCTATTTGTGTTTTTCTTTTGTTTCCATGGCTGAGGCATATTTTTATGATTCTAATCTCTTCTTGGTTGATGAGCCCTAGAAGTACTTGGAAGTTCACCTTCTAATTTATCTTCAGGATGATTTTTCCTCCAATCCCTAGTATTCCTTTGACTCATATTTGGAAAGTGTTACAAACAATTTTTATTTTTACTCAACACTGATGTAGAGATTTCTCAGAGTCACCACCCCACAAAAGTTGGGAAATATAAAACATAAAAAATAAAATAGAGCACTTAAAACTTCAAAGAATACCTCATAAATGATAAGAGGATAATGCAAACCCTAGTAATAATTTTACTAATATTGCATAACCACGGGATTGCAAAATATTTCTCTATACTCCAATGGTGACTAACTGGATCTGAAAAATAAGAAAGCCAGGAGTCTGGCTCAACTTGTACACAAGGACGCCCCTGCATCAGACACCCTAGGTTTTAAAGATGTTGTCATAGGCTGGATGAACATCTTCTAGGATTCAACACATAAACCCCAAACTGGTTCTTCACATACAAGTCCTCCAACTTTTCACCTTGCATACAAGTCCCCTAAACTCTAACCAAACAACTATACTTATACAAGAGGATATCAAACTGAGTCAGCCTTCAGATCCATAATCAACAAAAGGAATAGTCAAATCTGGGACCACACACTTCCCAATGATGGATACCAACATTAAATCCATAAACCAAAATGAATGCATAAGTCAGCCTCAACAGGAACTCAAAAATAAACTACTCAGTAAGCAAGGATGACTGAGAAACAAACAAGCATCGCCGAGCACTAATGAAAAAACTAACCGCCCAAGATATAACTAACCAGACTCAGTAACCAAAGGAAACTGACCAACTACTGAGCCAATTCAGTCAAAGAAGGAACTGAGCAACACAGACAAACTTCAAAATCTTTTTGGTGACACAGGATTGCCAAGGACCCGAGATGCTCTTGCATCAAACACCTGGGGTTATTTTGAAATGATTCTCTGAATCATTTAGCAAGTATGATTTGAGATGCATTGAACTCAAATTGTGAAATCCATGAACTATCTTCAATTGGTCTATTCTTTCACTTTATCAGATATTCCATATACTATTTACCTCTTGTTCTTTTGCTAATCCTTTGCTCCAAAATCTGCTCAACTTCTTCATTCTACTTCTTAGGATAATCTATTAGTACTATCATGTCATCTTCAAGTTCATGAAACTCATACAAATAAGTAGTTGAAAATAGGAGATATGTCCATGTCATCAAGTAACTCAACCTCATATGCATTTCCACTATCAAATTTTCTTAAAATCTTGCAATGTCCAAACTTCTTCATCTTCAACTTCCCATAAGTTCCAACAAGAAATCTACCTTTTCTCAAATGAACCATCACTTCATCACCAACATCAAAAGTCTTATGTCTCCTTGATCTATTAGCTCCGTCTTTTTATTTCTAATTACTCTCTTCTAGCTTCAGCTTCACACCTTCATGCAATGTCTTCATGTACTCAGCAAATTTTACTCCTTCAACACTTCTCTTACTTTCATCAACAATATCCCTCAAATCAGATATACCTCTCGGCTATATGTTATTCACAATCTCAAATGGTGTTTTTCCAATACTCCTATTCATTGAATTATTCGATGCAAAATCTTCTTGTGCCAACATAGAATTCCAATTAATTGGTGTGTCTCCAACTAAACATCTCAAAAGATTTCCCAAACTTGTGTTCACAACTTCTCTCTATCCATCGGTTTGTGGGTGAAATGTATAACTATATTTCAACTCAATATCCAACTTCTTCAAAAGAGTCTTCCAAAAGTATCCAACAAACTTACTATCTTGGTCAGAGATACTACTCCTCGGTAATCCATGCAATCTAACAATTTTCTTAAAGAAAAGATTTGCTACAGTACTGCATCTGATGTCTTTCTACAAGGTATAAAATTTTCCATTTTAGAAAATCTATCCACAACAAAAAATATAGAATCATTTGTTAGAAATAGGAAATATTGAGAGGGGGGGGGGGGGGGTGAATCAGTATTTCAAAAACTTTTTCTTTTTCCCACTTATGGATATAATAGATTACTTTAGTGCATACAAAGATTATCAAGCTGATTAACAAACACAGCAGTAAATAGAAAGAACTCATAACACATGATATGTTCTCAAGGAAACCCTTGCCAAGGGAAAACCCCAATGGGGATGGTACCCACAAAGATCACTAATCAAAAGTATCTTGTTAGGGATATTGGACCCTGTTAAGAGTCAATTTACAATATATAGTAGATCTATCCTAGTTAAAGGACTTTAGGCCTTGTTAGAAGCCTTAACCCTGTTAGGAGTTAGATTACAAAACCTAATCACCAGCTGAGCTCACTACCCAAATAGGTAATAAAAAATGTTTCTGACTATAGTATGGTACTACTTACAACTTCGCATCAATAGCCTTTGCTACTATCACAATATACAACTATCGCAAGTTATCATTTTCTTTCTTTTTACACATCACACACTTTTTCATTACATTTCAAGTATGCCTAATATATGAGTTATTAGAGCTAATGCCTTTATATGGTCGGCTTCTAAAATCTTTATCCAAGAGTAAACATCTAGGATGTCATCCCTTCATAATGTTAAGTCATTATTTTGACAAGCAAAAATAATCCCTTAACTCTTTTGCTAATACTATCTCCAAAACTGTTCTGTCTGCAAAAACTGTCTTCGATAAACTTCAAATAACTTCATTCATACTACTCCAAACTTTATGCACACTGAGATGGGGTATCCTCATACTCTGTAGAAGCTTTAGTTAACTGTGCAAATAAAAATATTTCTCCAGTGGACATCGCCAACTAAATCTTCGTCGGGTGCTTTTTCAGGATCACTATATCCATACTTAGACAATTTCTTCCTTCAACTTGCCATACTTTCATTCCAGATTCTGTGCTCTCAATAGAGATCATATGTTGCCATAATGACAACATCTATGCATCCACATTAGCCAAATTTCCAACATCATTACCTCTTATTATCTTCGGTATGCCAAGAACAAAATCCATATTGATGTCAATCCAAGGTTTCTCAAGTACAACAATCGATGTATACAATCTAGTATTTTGACTGACTCCTTTTGCAACTTGACAAACTCCACAACTTTTCACAAATTTTGGAATATCTTTATACAATTGTGGCCAAAACTATTTCTCCTTAAGAAAACTTAATATTTTATCAATAACAAAATGTCCAGCCAAACCACCACTATGTTTCTCCTTTATCAAAATAGTTTTCATTGGTCCTCTCATTATACACAACTAAATACCTTTAAACAACATACCTCCTTGCATAAAATACTCATCCCATTTAGTACTAGGTTGATCTTGAATAAGTGCTCTAAACTTTCTCCACGACTTAGAAAAATCAGGATCAAACTCTTAAGAATCCCTCATGTCATCAAAGCCTAAAATTCCAATTTTCATCTCGATCATCAAAGATCTTCTTTTACTCAATGCATCAGCAACTTAGTTAGTGACTCCACTCTTATGCTTTATCACAAATGTATAACTCTGCAAATACTCAACCCATTTCATATGTCTCTGATTCAACTTGTTCTGACTACCCAAGTATTGTAAAGCCTTATGATCGGTATACAACACAAATTCATTCAACATCAAATTATGTCTCCATTTCTTCAATGCTTGAACAATAGCATAGAATTCTTGATCATACATATAATATTTCCTTCTAGCATCATTCAAATTTTCACTAAAGAAAGCAACAAGTTTACCTTCTTGACTCAACATAGCTCCAATTGCACTTCCACTTGCATCACATTCCACTTGAAATACCTTATTGAAATCAGGTAATGCTAAAATAGGCAATTCAACAACCTTCTACTTTAGAGTCTCAAATCTTTTATCAGCTCCATGTGTCCACTTGAATTCTCTTTTGTCTCCTCTCATAGTCTCAGTCATAGCATTACAAATTGAACTGAAATTCCTTATGAACTTTCAGTAAAAACTTGCCAAACCATGAAATGATCTTACCTCACTAACATTCACAAGTGTAGGCCAATTCAAAATAGCTTCAACCTTTTTAGGATCCATTTTCAAACAATCAGTTGAAATCACAAATCCTAAATACACAATCTCCTCTTTCATAAATGAACATTTTTTCAGATTTATCAGCAACTTTTCTTCTTTCAATCTTTGAAAAACTTGTCTAACATGCAACAAATGTTCTTCTCTAGTCTTACTGAATATCAGAATATCATCAAGGTAGACAATCACAAACTTACCCAAAAATTTCTTCAAAACTTCATTCATTAGCCTCATAAAAGTACTCGGTGCATTAGTTAAACCAAAAGGCATAACCAACCATTCATACAAACCTTCTTTTGTCTTGAAAGCAGTCTTCCATTCATCACCTTCTCTGATTCTGATCTGATGATACCCACTTTTTAAATCAATTTTGGTAAAATACTTTGCTCCAGTCAAACTATCCTTTATATCATCCATTCTCGTTATAGGAAACCTATACTTCACTGTTATCTTGTTGATTTCTCTAGAATCAGTACACATTCGCCATTCTCCATTCTTCTTTAGTGCTAATACCACATGTACCACAAAAGTACTCAAACTTTCTCTGATCAAACCTTTCTCCAACAACTCTTGAATCTGTCAGTTCAATTCCTAATTCTTGGTAGGTGTCAACTGATGAGGTGCCTTATTCGGTAAACTAGCTCCAGGGATTAGATCCATATAATGGTCAATGCTTCTCTTCGGTGGAAAACCATCAAGTACATTGTCAAAAATTATTTCACTGTACTTGGTGAGTAACTTATCAATCTCCTCAGGAACACTATCCTCTATTTTCTTACTCAGTTTGTTAGGAATCACAATAAAACATACATCACTCTTCTTCAAATCCTTAACAAACTTTCTTCCTTACATCAAACAAACTTTCACAGATGTGCAAACATTACTAATAAGTTCTTCTAGCAAAGGTAACAAGATTTTTCTCTTTCCATCAACCAAAATAGTATACTTATGCAATCTCCCATCATATATACCATGTCTATCATATTGCCAAGGTCTACCCAACAAAGTATGGCAACAATCCATAGGCATGATATCACACAACACCTTATCATAGTACTTTCTAATCTTCAAATTCACATAACATTGTTCACTTACCAAGAGTGTATGCTTGTCTTTGATCCATAAATTTGATAGGGTTTCAAATGTTCCAACCTTTTCAACTGCAACTTTATGACCATTTCCTCAGATGCAAAATTCTCAGACCTACCACTATCAATGATTACCTTCCAAACTTTGTCAGGAACTCTACATCTGGTCTTGAACAAAATTTTCCTTACCAGATCTTCCTTTTTACTTTCATTCCACAATGCTCTCCTTACCATCAAGTTATTTTCCTTCTGAGGTTCATTCGGTGACTCTTCTTGTACCAAAGCATTTCTATTGTTACAAGCCTTGTTACTTGGATGTATACATTCCTTCTCCACAATTGTAACAAGTTCCTTGGAAATCACCTCTATTATAACCACTTGATGTTGACTAAGGCTAGAAGGATCTAATTAAGGATAGTTCAGGCCGACCAACTTCATAATTACACAACAAAATACACAACACAACAAATAACACACTAATTGTTTCAAGTAATTTGCATTAACATGCCCGACTGTAAGGCCTTCTAGGTTAGGGCCAATTACAATTAGAAACAATTTTTCAAGATCCACAACTAGATCCAATACAATCACTAGCTAGTTCAACTCTGAAGATAATTAGAAGTTGATGAAAACCCTAAGGCAGATCTAAACTTGAGCTCACAAGCCTCCAAGAAATCTCCTTGTTCCCAAGTATGTAAACCACTAGCTCTACTTTCAAACTTCACATCTGATGATCCAGATCTACTAAGTCCTTCCACTAACTTGTCCCTCAACATCTACCCAAACACCCCTTAAATACTAATCATCAGCCACAAGTCGGCAAGATGAAACCCTTAACTCTCCCTAACAAATATTAAATGCCATACAAGTCAGCTTACAAAATGTATACAAACATTTAATTTAGCATGTCGACCTCCAAATATACCTAGGAGAATCCAACAAAAGATATAAACAATAAATGCATGGAGTCAGCCCAACAAATCACACAGAACTCTAGTTGGTAAGCTAGAACTATCGAGCACCAGTGAATTAACCAAGCATGCCAAGCATCGCTGAGCACCGTAGGCAAGACCAAGTAACACTTTCACTGAGCATTAGAGACTACCGAGTTCCTTCAGTGACCGAGCTTCCTTCAATGACCAAGGTCATCGGTCAAGGCTGTAACCAAGCAAAACTGGCCAAAATACAAACACCTATGCAATTTCACCGAGGACATAGAATGCCTTCACCTCAACCTTGGTTGCCCCTGCATCAGACACCCCAGGTTCCAAAATATGTTCATATGTGAGAAGAACATCTGCCAAGATTCAACACATGAACCCCAAATTGGTTCTTCACATACATGTCCTCCATCTTCTCTGCTTGCATATTCTTCCACTTCAGTTTCCTTTGTCTCTTCAAGTCTTTTCTAGACAACATACAGGTCGGTTCTCCAAACTAATCTTTCATTTTCTCTGGATCTACCAACTCAACTCGGGAACCAATACTCAGGCTTCTCCTACCGAGTGTTGTATCCATCAAAGGCACCATTGAAAACTTCTTGTCATCCTTCTCAACAATAAATACATTCTTCACATAGTCATAAATAGCTCTGCAATCATATTGCCAAGGTCTAGCAAGCAATATATCACAACTATTCATCCTCACAATGTCACATAGCACAAGATCCTTATACTAGCCAATCTGAACATCAATGATGCATTGTTCTCTAACTTCCAAAGCATGATAATCTTGTAACTAGCCAATCTGATAAGGATGTGGATGTTTCATTTTATTCAAACCAAGTTTCCTAACCATGTCCTTAGCAACAAGGTTATTAGTACTACCACTATCAACAATAACATCACAGAGTTTACCTTCAGATTTGCATCAAGTCCTAAACAAGTTACTCCTTTGACAAGGTTCAACCCTTGTACTGAGCAATGTTCACCAAAGCAGCAAGTTCTCTGATTCAGATTAATTCTAAATGTTCTCATTTACCATAGTAGTTCATCAATAAATGTTCTTATATGTACACTCAAAAGAATGGTGTCCTTCCTCTCCACAGTTATAACAAGTACCCTTAAAGATAACTCTGTCTATCTTCTTCTTTGGTTCCACAGGTTTTTGTTCATCTTCTACATCAGTCAGTTTATCCTTCACTGAGTGATCAATTTTCTCCTTCCCTCAAGAATTACTAGGTTGTTTCCTCTTCAACTTGTCTTTTCCCTTCAGAGCATACTGATAAGCATCTTCAATAGAATCAATCTTCAACATACGAAGCTCATCCTGAATATTAAATCTGAGACCATTCATATACCGAGCTACCTTTTCCTTACCAAGTTCTCTGTGACCAAACCGAATAGTAAGTTTGTAGAATTCCTCGATATAATCTTCAACAGATAAATCCTTCTACTTCAAATTCTACAACTTCTTAAACAAGTCAAGCTCATAGTCAACCAGTATGAACTTAGCTTTCAATTTTGTTACCATCAACCTCCACCGATTGATCTTCATTTCACCTTCATCTTCCCTATCTCTTTGTAGTTCTTTCCACCAAAGAGCAGCATGTCCTTTCAACTTAATTTGTGCTAATCTCACCCAAAGAGGATCTTATATTTCTTCCAGTTCAAAGAAATCTTCAAGTTCACCAATCCAATCAATCAAATTGTCGGGTTTCAAAGTACCAGAGAAAGTAGAAACTTCCATTCGGTAATTACTAAATCAAGCAGCAGATCTAGGTAACTGAGTAGTTCTATCTTCACCAGATCTATCCCTCTGGTCATCACCACTAGATCTAGCAAGTTCTAGTTCTTCAACAGCTTCTTCATAGCCATCCTTAGTACCAACATTCTGAGGTATACCAATAACAACTCTCATGATCTCAGCGACCATGTTATTCTTCATCAATTCCATCTTAGATCTGAAATCTGATTTCACTTTCTCTATGATCTGGGATTCCATAGTATCACAAAGATCAGAAATAACTCTAGGGTCCAATCTTCTCAGAGGCATCCTTAAAGATATGCAAAATAAACCGTCTACAAAAAACTCTCATCAACCACCTTGTGACAATTTCTAAGTTATATGCAAGTCAGATCGCAATCTACAATCTTGCAAACAACTAGGGCACAATTTCACAAGTTTAGTGCTACGGATTTGCAATCAAGATCATAGGATCTCTTCACCGACAAGATCAACTTCACAAGATTAGCCTTGCTAGGTGAATGATATTAAAATGTATTCAACCTCATTCATTTGTTTTAGGGGGAAAATATGAGATCTATTCTTAAATCCAAATTCCCCACAAGGAGATCTGATTTGATCAACCTAGAGGTTAATACAAAATCGAATCAATTTATGGTTAATATGGAAGAAAGAACAAATCTGATGTTTCCCCTAGGTTGAAATTGAGTTATACTTGAAATTGAAATAATTGAAGTGCTAATACTAACCTTGAATTAGGGAAGATCTATAAAATGTTGAATCTAGCTTCTGTATGAACTTTCTAAAGATTCTATCACTTGTTCTAGACTAGAAATGTCGAGGCGGATAAAACCCAGAAATCTTTTCTCCAAATTCACACAAGTTGACTTTGACCTTTTAAAAGGTCAAAGACCACATTATTTATTTCAAGTCCGATTCTGATTCTATTCGTAAATTCTAAAAGATAGCTGAAAAGGGTATCTGAATTTGCTCTTAGATCCAAAATTTCACACCTGTACCTACAAGAAAAATGGTTTTGTTTGTTGTATGCGGGGTTTGCCTTGGTCAAACCCCAGTTTAGGAATTAACCTTGAAATTGAATTGAAATATATTATGCATAAACAACGTAATTGAAACAAATCACCTTGCTTATGTTGAAGTCCTTGTAGAGGATTCAAATCCTCAAATCCACAAGTAGGAATGCTTCAATGAATGTAGGATATCTCCAATCAATGGTATTTTGATCTTCAACACCAATCTTGATTTGATCTTTGCATAGGAGAAGGCTTGAGTGGATGGAGAAGGATGGATCTTCAAGGTGGATCCAAGGAGAGTGAATCCTTCAATTGCTAACAATGGAACTCCTTGATGGATGAATGCTTGAACACTTGAATGCTTGAAGACTTGCTTGAATGCGTATTGCTTGGATGAGATGAGATGTGTAAAACTTGATGTTGGAGTGATGTGAAAATGAGAGAGAAAGGCCTCCTTTTATAGTGATCTAGGGCACACTCCTCTAGATGGGCCACCTTGGAGAATTAAATCCCAAATAGGTCCTCACCTTTAGAAAATATACCTAGATTAAATGCAATTAAAGCATTTACTGTTTCAGAGCCCAAAACAGCCGACCCGGAGGTGGAGAAATAATTATCCTAAAAGCCAAACTAGCAGGAAATGAAAATTTGAAATCCTAGTAGGAGGAGGTCAAGGTCAAGGTTGACCTTGACCTAGTCAGGGTTGAGGTCTAATTTGACCTCAGACCCTAACTTTGCTAGATTCTACAATAGAGATCCCAGAGATGCCAGAAACTTAGAAATTGATATCTGAATAGGACCCAATGTTTGGAACAGATAGAAAATCCTCGTAATGATGTGATGAAGGACTAGGAGGTCTCATTTATGAATCCTACCTAGAAAATGGAGCCATGGAAAGAGGGAAAATCAAGAAAGTCCTTAAGACCTTAACCCTAACTTCACCTAGAATGAAGAAATCAAGTGTGGGGAAGAAGTGGAAAGTGGGGGAAAAGCCAAATCCATGCAAAGACCTAATCAAGGTGCTTAACATGACCCCAAACCACTTACTCGGAGGGCTAAATGCTCTTAACATGGAAGTGCTTCCATTTTAAGATGATACATTAAGCCCCCACTTTAGCAAGAATATGGACTCGATGCAAACTCTTGGTAAAGGAGATAAAAATAACAAGATAATCTTATCATAATCTAAGGGACAAAGAGAAAGCTTGAGCCCCCAGGGACTTGAGTCTTCATCGACTCTTAGGTCACAGATAAGAGAGACACCTCTAAAGAGAGAAAGGAAAAGTGTGATTACCTCGCCCAATGAGAACTTATGTCCCATTGTGAACCACACAGGAAAAAGGTGCAACTGGAAAGATGGAATTGAACCACCTAGTGAATGTGGCTACTCACTAGTCAACCCATCAAAGATTTATCCTTAGGAATATTCTATTCCATAAGAATAAAACAAAAAATAAAAACAAAAAAGAGATCCAATCTTAAGGACACTTCCGACCTTAAGGGATCAGAATATATGTGTATTTGAAATAGGAGGGATCAAGAGATCCTAATATGAATCCATACTTTAAGGATTAGTTCTTAATCCAAAAAGAAAGGATTGAAAAGAAAATTTAAAGTGCGTGTCTTCCTCAGGATTTAGCAACTTATGTGCATTACCTTTAGAAGATTTAGCATGTTTTGAATTTTTCATAAGTGCGTGTGTGTAATAAGTGAGTAGAGTGTATGCCCCCATGTTAAAGTCATTACTGACACTTTAACAAGAGCAATGGCTTTAACGGAAACATAAACAACTCCACTGATTATGTTTCCACATCGAGATGCCCCCAGATAAAGACGAATCAAGGGAAATATCACAGAAACATACAGAGAACACGGAAGGGATCTACCTACCATGGGGTCAGTATGATCATAAGATAATATATATATGATATTATTGCAAATGAATTGACATCATTCCCCAAAGAAAGTAGAACTACAATCACAAAGGAGGAAAGATCACATAAGATATATGAGGGAGAATCTTTTTGGACCATGATATGGAGACCAAAAATATTTAGTGCTACCATATCTCGAATCCAAGTAGATTACACAAGGAAACATTTACAAACAATAGCACTGTTACAACATAACATTGAACAACACATAGAAGAATAGAGATACATATAGAGGAATTTGAACAATAGTTTCAATTCCTTCATCACCTTGTACCAACTGAGTAACAAGGATCGTATAAAAGAATCTAACAACATTTAGCAATCACATTACAGGAGAAGCACAGTACAGTAGGCAAACAAACAACAAAGCTACCACTAAGGACAAGCCGCTCAAGCCTACCACCTACATTCCCCATCTTGCTGTATATCATTTAGGGTAGCTGGGTAACTCGCAAGAGGGACTATATCCAATATAGTAGGAATGATAGCCAATTCCAAACAAGGATCCTCTTGAGAATCACTATGTTCGATACTAGGTGTAAGAGTTAATTGAGATGAAAGCATATTTGGAAAATCAATGTCAATGTCTATAGTCTCATATTCATCATTAACATCATCAATATCATCAAGAGTATCTTCTTCATCCAAATTAATCAAAATAGGATCTAAGATATGAATAGAATAATCATAATCATGCATGTGAACATCATTATTAGTAACAACATTTTCTAATACATTATTCATAGGTGTGTCCGTAGAAAGTATAGATCTTTTAGCTTTAGCATGAGCGAGATGCTTTTTACAATGTTCATTAGCAGATTGGTTACGTTTTGATTTATTTGAAATAGGTTGAGAACAAGGAGGAACAATCGTAGGATCCTTCACAGGTTCTTTAGGAAGATCAATAGGATTATCAACTATAGGAGGAGCAATCACAGGATCTTTGATAGATTTGGTAGGAGGAACTTGATTAACAGAACAAGAAGCTATAGTTAAAGGAGGTATCGAAGGTCTAGGTAAAAGACCATGATTAAGATCCATAGGAGGTATGCTTAATTGAAGAATCTTATGATGCTTATAAACCTGATATGATTGAAAAAGATTATCAGGGTGAGGAGGACATGAATTAGGTAAGGAAGGCCAAAAGAAATCCAAAGCAGCATAATCTCTAGGCCTAGAAGGTTGATATAGACTATGATTGATCATCTTCACTTCACCATCATGAATTAACTTAAGACACTTATGGATGGGTGAAGCAACAAAATGCATGGTAGTCAACCAAGGCAAACCTAGCTTAACTTGAAATTGATCAGAAGTAGGAACCAAAATGAAAGTAGTGTTCACAAGTTTCCCAAAAAGTTCAACCGGTAAAGTAATAGAACCAAATGAGGGATAAAGGAAACCATTACAAGTTTGAATCCACACATTCAATGTATCATAGAAGTCATGTTGTAAAATTTTCATAAAAAGATTTTCTTTAGTGATAACATTAACTAAGGAGGTAGAATCAATAAGACAACTATAAGTATGTTTTTGAGCAACCCTAGTAGCAATGTAAAGGGGACCATCAGGAACCTTAATAATCTCAAAGTCATCAAAGGTAATAAAAAGTTCTTGAGGTCTTTTATTCTTGAATTGTTGTCAAGGTTTAGGTTGAGGTTTCACTTTAGGTTTAGGTTTATCTTGAGGTGAAGGTTGAGGTTTCACTTTAGGTTTAGGTTTAACTTGAGGGTGAGATTGATCTTGAGGTGAAGGTTGAGGTGGAGATATAGACTTAGCAACATGCTCCATGTGATTAACAACATGATTAAGATCATCCATCTTGGAATGATACACAAGTTCTTGAGCAGATGGTTGAGAAATAGTATTAGTATCATGCGTAGATAAGGGATTTGTATATATTTGAAGGTTTTGATTAGGAGGAGAGACAGATTGATTCCCACTACTATCCAGATTATCAACAAATAAAGCCTTAGCCTGAATGAGATCTTGGACCTTATGTTTTAAAGAATAACGTCTCTCAGTATCATGACCATTCTGACAATGATATCGACAAAAAGCATTTTGATCAAAAGATTTAGATGCAATCGTAGTAGGTAAAAGAGGTAGAATAGGAGGTAAAGTAATCATATTAGTAGCTAACAACCTATTCATAATAGCATGTAAAGTTTTAGAAAGAGGAGTAAACATACGATTTAATCGAAAATTAGTGGAGGCAGAAGTGGCATTATGAGATGCAATAGCAACATGATCAGCAACTGCATTCACTTGTTTGTTTATCTTGACATAATTGTTGAATTTTTGAAACTTATTCGGATTAGGAGCAGCATCACTCTTATCAACTGGAATAGGAGCCATTGGAGTGTTGCTCTCAAACTGACTCACTTGTAATTGATAATGATGAAGTGCTACACAAAGTTGTTGAAAAGAGGTAAATTCAGTAAGAAGAATCTTATCTCTAATATCCTTTTGCAAATTTGAAATAAACATACGTTGAATATCAATATCAGGAACAGGATAGGAAATTTGATCATGCAAATGCTTAAATCTACCAATAAATTCAGTTAACTTTTCTTTAGCACTTTGTTTACAATGTGTTAAATCAGTCAAAGACACTTGTGGGCCAATATTGTTTTGAAATTTTTGAATAAAGGCATTAGCAAGCTGTGGAAAGGAATCAATTGAATAAGGAGGCAAGGAACAATACCATTGTAAGGCCTTGTCACGAAAGGTTTGAGCAAATAGTTTGGCTAAAATCCTATGGTCATGAGCATAATCACTACAAAGGATTTGAAAGGTTTTAACATTATGAACAGGATCTCCCTTTCCATTATAATTCTCAAGATGAGGCATATCAACTTGCTGAGGAACAGGAGTTTGGATAATATCCCGGGACAAAGGACTTCCCATGTCACATGTAGGAATACTAAACTTGTTTTGAGTTAAGGAAGCAAGTTTTTGTTGTAAGGATGATATAGTTTGAGCCAAACTAATGATGGTGGAATCATTAGAGGTAATAGGAGGAGTAGCAACATTAGACACACTAGGTAAAGTGTAAGAAGTTGCAGGAATAGAAGACACAACTAGAGGAACACTAGGAACTACAGTTGGAAGCGGAGTGCAATAAGTGAAAGGAACACTATGATATGAAGGTTGTGATGTAGGAAGGGACATGGGAGGAACACTCATAGGAACAGAGGGAACCATCACAGTCACCAAAGGAGGAGTATATATAGGAATACTAGGTAAAGGATTAGAAGGAGGTTCAACACTAGTGATAGGAGCAGTGAAACCTAAATCTTGAGCCTCTTGAGTTAAAGGTTTAACATTGGAATGCACAAGATGAGTAATACCACACAAGAGGTTAACATTGTGATCACTATCATGGAGAACTTTCTTAAGAGCCTCTATAGCTTGAATAGAATCTTGACTATGGTTTTCTTGAAGAAGCCAATTACCCATTTTATCAAGTTCAGTGGAAAGTTTTTGGACTTGTTCAGGAGGAACCCTTAAAGCATCATCCTCATCATCAGATGAGTGAGAAGAGTTCTGCTCCATAGTAAGATTAGAATCATGAAGAATCAAATTATCATTGGGGATCCTAAGGAAAGGAGAAGATTCAGGCTCAAAGGCACCCATGAGTCTATGACTTCTTCTAACTGGAATGTTATAAGTAGGAGTAGTAGTAGTAAAGCTCATAAACCAATATAATGCAAATGAACTAAACTAAGAACACATAAAGCATGAATATGAAATCTAATTAGCATGCAAGATTAATCACAAAGGATAAATCTAATACTAACAAGATAAAAGGAAATCTAACACCAAAAAGAAAGAGAGTAAGCTAGTTGGGTTCACCAAAATGAATGATATTAAAATGAATTCAACCTCATTCATTTGTTTTAGGGGGAAAATATGAGATCTATTCTTAAATCTGAATTCCCCACAAGGAGATCCGATTTGATCAACCTAGAGGTTAATACACAATCAAATCAATTTATGGTTAATATGGAAGAAAGAACAAATTTGATGTTTCCCCTAGGTTGAAATTGAGTTATACTTGAAATTGAAATAATTGAAGTGCAAATACTAACCTTGAATTAGGGAAGATCTAGAAAATGCTGAATTTTGGCTTCTGTATGAACTTTCTAAAGATTTTATCACCTATTCATGACTGGAAATGTCGAGGCGGAGAAAACCTAGAAATCTTTTCTCCAAATTCACACAGGTCAACTTTGACCTTTTAAAAGGTCAAAGACCACATTATTTATTTGAAGTCCGATTTTGATTCTATTCGCAGATCCTGAAAGATAGCCAAAAAGGGTATCTGAATTCACTCTCAGATTTGAAATTTTAAACCTGTACCTACAAGAAAAATGGTTTTGTTTGTTGTATGGGGGGTTTGCCTTGGTCAAACCCCAGTTTAGGAATTAACCTTGAAATTAAATTGAAATATATTATGCATAAACAACATAATTAAAACAAATCACCTTGCTTATGTTGAAGTCCTTGTAGAGGATTCGAATCCTCAAATCCACAAGTAGGAATGCTTCAATGAATGTAGGATGTCTCCAATCAATGGTATTTTGATCTTCAACACCAATCTTGCTTTGATCTTTGCATAGGAGAAGGCTTGAATGAATGGAGAAGGATGGATCTTCAAGGGGGCTCCAAGGAGATTGAATCCTTCAATTGCTAACAATGGAACTCCTTGATGGATGAATGCTTGAACACTTGAATGCTTGAAGACTTGCTTGAATGTGTATTGCTTGGATGAGATGAGATGTGTAAAACTTGATGTTGGAGTGATGTGAAAATGAGAGAGGAAGACCTCCTTTTATAGTGATCTAGGGCACACTCCTCTAGATGGGCCACCTTGGAGAATTAAATTCCAAATAGGTCCTCACCTTTAGAAAATATACCTAGATTAAATGCAATTAAAGGATTTACCGTTTTGGATCCTGAAACAGCCGACCCAGAGGTGGATAAATAATTATCCCAAAATCCAAACTAGTGGGAAATGAAAATTTGAAATCCCGGCGGGAGGAGGTCAAGGTCGAGGTTGACCCTGACCTCAGACCCTAACTTTGCCAAATTCTACAACAAAGATCCTAGAGATACCAGAAACTTAGAAATTGATATCTGAACAGGACCCAATGTCTACAACAGATAAAAAATCCTTGGAATAATGTGATGAAGGAATAGGAGGTCTCATTTCTAAATCCTACCTAGAAAATGGAGCCATGGAAAAAGGGAAAATTAGGAAAGTCCTTAAGACCTTAACCCTAACTTCACCTAGAATGAAGAAATCAAGTGCGGGGAAGAAGTGGAAAGTGGGGGAAAAGAAAAATCCATGCAAAGACCTAATCAAGGTTCTTAACATGACCCCAAATCACTTACTCAGAGGGCTAAATGCTCTTAACATGGAAGTGCTTCCATTTTAAGATGATACTCTAGTTATCTTCTACTCAATTCTCCTCCACAAGATCAACCTTCACTTTGATACCACCTGACGCTGTCCTTAGGCTAAAAGGATCCAATTAAGGATAGTTCAGGCTGAGAAACTTTAGAATTACATAGTGGAATACTCAACACAACAAATAACACACTAATTGTTTTAAGTAATTTACATTAACATCCTCGACTGTAAGGCCTTTCGGGTTAGGGCCTATTACAATCAAAAACAATTCTGCAAGATCCACAACCAGACCTAATACAATCACTAGGTAGTTCAGCTCTGAAGATAATCAGAAGCTGATGGAAACCCTAAGGTAGATCTAAACTTGAGCTCACAAGCCTCCAAGCAATCTCCTTGTTCCCATGCATGAAAACCACTAGCTCTACAATTACAAACTATCAGATAGGAATCTGATCTAGAAGATCATGTAAGATCTTTTCCACAACTTCACCAACTTCAGCTTTCAAACTTCACATCTGATGATCCATATCTACTAAGTCCTTCCACTAAGTTTTCCCTCAACATCTACCTAAACACCCCTTAAATACTAATCATCAGCCACAAGTCGGCAAGATGAAACCCTTAACTCTCCCTAACAAATATTAAATGCCATACAAGTTGGGTTACAAAATGTATACAAAAATTTAATTCAGCATGTCAGCCTCTAGATCTACCTAGGAGAATTCAACAAAAGATAAAAATAATAAATGCACCAAGTTGGCCCAAAAAATCACATAGAACTCTAGTCGGTAAGCTAGAACTACCAAGCATCAGTGAATTACCTGAGCACACCAAGCATCACCGAGCACTAGTGTCGACCGAGCACCATAGGCAAGACCGATTAAAACTTTCATTAAGCATCAAAGACTACCGAGTTCCTTCAGTTACCAAGCTTCCTTCAATGACTGAGGCCATCGGTCAAGGCTGCAACTGAGCAAAACCAGCCAAAATACAAACACCTATGCAGTTTCATCGAGGACACAAAATGCATTTGCCTCAACCTTGGATGCCCCTGCATCACCACCTCAGTAGTTACTGCCTCTACCTCTAGATGAACTTTCACCTTTCCACTCGGTCTTGCCTTTATTGAGATTTGTCTTTTTTGGTTTAGATCTTCCATTTTCACCATGGGATCTACCTCTTCATCTAGGGAATCTAGCACTTCTACCTCTTTGTCTTTGCTCATGTCTCTTATTCAATTTCTCCTCAGCTTTCAATGCAAATTGATAATTCTGTTCAATGTTATCCAATTTGACCAAACTGATTTCTTCTTGGATGGAAACTCTCAAACCATTTAGGTACCTAGAAAATATTTTCACATCATCTTCATCATGTCCAGATCTGATATCTAATCTATAGAATTCCTCAGTATATTCCTTTACCGAGCTATCTTTCTTCCTTAGACTTTGCATTTTCCTAATTAGGTTAATCTGAAAATCACAAGGTAAGAACTTTCCTTTCAACTTATTCACCATTTTATTCCATACCTTGATTTTGTCTTTGGCTTTCTTCTTTTTGTCTAGCTATAGATGTTCCCACCATAAGGATGCATGACTTTTTAACTTTGTGCTTGCAATTTTCACCTTCTTGTCTTCAGGTACATTTTCATACTCAAAGTACTTTTCCATCTTAGTGATCCAATTCACCAATTCATCAGAATCCAATTTTCCACCATACTCAAGAGGATTAAAATGTGGTGTAGACTTTAGACTTGTCAAAGCCTTCAAAAATCTTTCTTCACCCTTATCCATCACAAGTGTAGGTTCTGCATTCACTTGTTCTTCCTCAATCTCATCATCACTAACATCTTCAAGATGTCTTCCTCTTCTTTGGACTATTTCAATAGCTTCTAATCTAGCAGCAAGTTGTCTCAACATGTCTGCCAATCTTGGATCCGCATCTTGCCTCCCACAAACCATCTTGAAAACCCTCTGCAATTGTAGGTTAGATTGCAATCTACTACCCCATAGAAATTCAACTAGGGCTTCACAAGAAGGAACCTACAAATCTAGATTCACAAACCTAGATCCAGATCTTATCTCGCTCTGATACCACCTGACACAACAAGGACCATGAGGGACCAAATAATGGCACACCCTATAGATCCACCCTGCTCAACAACATGCAGAAGAAATAACAACAACAACAGTGAGAGAGAGAATGTAGGATGTTTCTTTTATTATGTTCAAATTGATTCATACATACTGGGTTGTAAGGCCTTCCTAGTTATGGCTAGATATTACAATGAATTACAAAATTCCTCAAACATGCGAGGATCTACCAATAATCTCTAATCTTCTATCTTCCTACTTCCAACTGAACTCCCCTAAACTGTAACCAAACAACTATACTTATACAAGAGGCTACCAAACTGAGTCGGCCTTCAGATCCACAATCAATAGAAGGAATGGTTAGATTTAGGACCACACACTTCCCAATGATGGATACCAACATTAAATCCATGACCCAAAATGAATGCATAAGTTGGCCTCAACAAGATCTCAAAAATAAACTACTCAGTAAGAAAGGATGACCGAGAAAGAAAGAAGCATCACCGAGTGCCAGTGAAACAATTGACTGCCTAGGAGATAACTAACCAAACTCAGTAACTGAAGGAAACTGACCAACTACCAAGCCAACTCGATCAAAGAAGGAATCAAGCAACATAGACAAACTTCAAAATCTTTTTGGTGACATAGGATTGCTAAGGACCCGAGATGCTCCTGCATCATATGGTGACATATGATCAAGGTCTGAGTTCAGAGTTGGAGAAGATGGAGAAGTTAACTTATGCTTTGTGCGCCCATCTCCAGACAATAAATGCACTGAAGACAATTTGGTAGCAAGAAATTGCAACCCTTCAAATTGCTTATTGGATTTACTCACTATGTAAGTACTTATAAATTCATTTTTGAGCACCTTTGTCGTTAATGTCAAAGGGGGAGAAGAATGTATAGTAGAAGGGAGAATATGGAGTAGTGTATATGATGTAAAAAAAGGGAGCTATAAGAGAGTATATGTTAGAAATTTTTTGTGTAAGATACAGTTTAGTAACTTCACCATATTCCTTTGTTTCCATTAATGACAAAGGGGGAGTGTTGGTGTAATTAAATATTCATAATTACACTTTACTTAATCTTACTTAGGATAATGCATTGCATAGTAGTTAGTGATTGAGACACCTAGGAGTGTGCACCTCATTAAGCACATGGTGTAGGAGAATTTCCCCTTTAGGTGTGATAGTTGTCATCACATACCTCTTTGTGTGTGAGATCAACCTTTCATGCTCTTATCACATTATCATCCTAATCCATTGCACATACTTTATTGCATAATGGAGGATGATCCACATTTGGTGGACATGTGATTACACCTAGCATAGGTTATAGCTTATCAGCTCCTTATCTCTCTCTCTTATCACCTTTCCTATATAAGGAGGCCTATTATGTAATCTTAATCAATTCAATCAAGGTGAATTCATTGGATCATTCAATATCCATCATTGCATTCATATCATCTCTTGTGCTTTTCTTTAGCCTCTAGATCCTTGGTTCAATCTTTACTATTTGCAAATTCTTACATGGTATCAGAGCCATTGGAACATTTTTTATTAGCCGATTTGAAGAGATCTTGATGCAATTTTTGATGGTCCAAATCTCAGATCTGGGAACTAGCATGCGATAGAGGCATCTTGGAGCAAATCTGACCTCACCATTGCATCTAGGAGGCTATTTTGATTAAGATCAGCTATAAATTCACCCATATTTGGTGAAAGTCAAAATTGAGGCAAATTTTTTTTGCAAATCAGACCGTATGGCCCGATCTGCACGTCTGCGGTATGATTTTTGCAAAAAAAAATATTTTTTTAATTCTGCATTTTTTCAAAAAAAATTTAGTCAGCAAAAAATATTTTCAGGCTTGGTACGTGCCCTGGGATATGTACTGTTAACAGGGAATATACTAACGTCAAGATCACATTGCCTCAGCAAAGCACGGAACTGGCCATTCAGCCCGAATGCCTAGCTTTGTTATTTGCTTTGTAAGCAGGCCTTTGCATTGATAAAGGGCTTAATAGCCCATCACACATCCAATGTGGGATTAAAATCCTGATCTCCACCGCCACTCCTCTTCGGTGGTGCTTACCTCCATTGCTCCTCCATAGCCTGACCTAATCACCATTTCTAGTAGATGCCACAACAATTAACCCACCAGCTCAGCAGGAAACCACCTAGGCGCTCCGCCAGTAGTAGGTGCCACGCGACGCACAGTCAACTGCAGAGGCTGAGTCACCGTGCCACGTGGCACAAGCCACATCAAACCCTGATAGGCCACATCACACCCACCATACCTACCCAATTAGCAGTTTAGACCATGTCAGTGGTACATTTTCTGATATCATCAGTACGGTTCACCTAGTCACCAGTCTAGTTAGTAGATGCGCCAGCAAAAGGGCCCAATTTTTTTGCTGATGTCATCAGTTCCTTTGGTTAAATTTGATGCCCATTCAGCCATCCAAACATGGAAAAATTGGCTTTCTGTGATGAGCTCCAGATTGTCAAATTTAACATTATGATCCACTGGCGTTAGCAGGGTTTGTAAATTTTTCAGCCTCACCATTGGAGTTTTTCATTTTGCAGTCCAACTTCAGAGGGCCATATCTTGCTCAATTTTGCTCCTTTTTTCGAGCAATTTTTTTTGAAATTGGGTAAAATTTCTTGAAGAATCCAGTGGTGCTATTATTTTGGTGATTCAGTTGTTTGATTTATCAAAAATTATAGATTTTGTTGACTATACCTGTTTGTTCCTAATTTCTGCAACTTCTAGGGCTTCGTTTGGGCACATATGGTAACATTTTGAGGTGAATTTTTTTTTGAAAGTGCATGATTTTTGTCTACTTTCTAGATCTAAAATCATTTTTAGTGATTTGGTGTGGACATATCACTTTTAGAAATAGGTCATTCTAGGGCTACATTTGCACTTGGTTAATCCTTGGATTTTAATTTTCTGATTTGCATCAGTCATTTGAAGGATTTATCAGTACTTATTAGTCATTAGTTGGTTGCAATATGGATAATTCAAAGGTTAAAATCCTCACTCCATATAACTACCATGAATGGAAAGCATCTTTAAGTGATCACTTGTTGAGTATTGGATTGCTTAGAATGACACTTGGGCAAGATCAAGAACCTCTAACAGGTGTTGCAGAAAGGTGAAAATGGTTTGATTGAAAGGATAAAGCACTTGGCTCTCTTAGATCATCCATCTATCACGACTTGCACTTTCATATTGCATCTTGCACACATCCTCATGATGCTTGGGTCATATTGGAAGGACTCTTTGGTAAACCTGATAGAATGAGAAAATTCAGATTAGAGAATGATCTCATAGGTCTAAATACTAGTGATTTTGATAATATTCAAGACTTTTTCTCTAAGTTCAATTCTATTAGATTGGAGCTTTCTACATGTGGCATTATTAAAGGGGATGAACAATTGATCTTTTCTATTCTTTCCAAGCTTGGTCTTGATTATTCTATCTTTGTTTCTACATTCTATGCTACTATGGATGCTCTTGGTAGTGCATACAAATTTCCCTCTTTTGATGAATTTACAACGCAACTCACAAGGGAACAAGCAAAGTTGGCACACATGGGTCAATTAAAGCTTTCCACACATCAAGCATTGATTGCAAGTGAGTCTACATCAAAGGCTTCTAATGGAAAAGGAAAGAAACATCATAAGGATCCTAAGCCTCATGAAAAAGGTAATGAATCTTCTTCACACAATAGTATTGAATCCAAGTCCTCTTCAGGAGAGGAATCATCTAGAAGAAAGAAAGATAAATGTGCATATTGTAAAAAACTAGGACATGATGAGCATAAGTGTTTTCAAAAGAAGATTGATGAGCTAAATCACATTATTAAGAAGTAGAACATTAAATTTACCTCATCAGTGTCTACTCCTTCTACACATTTGGTAGCTTCTACATCTACATCATCATCCAATGATAAAGGTAAAGGACAAGCACTCTTGGATTCCACACATCCTGAGCAAGGTAAATGGCTTCTTGATTCAGGTGCATCACATCATATGACATTTTCTATGGATATGTTTTCTTCTATTGAGCCTTGTAATTCTCCTAATATTTTGATGGGTAATAACACATTCATGAGAGTTTGTGGGAAAGGTTCTATTCCTATGGGAGAGGGGACATTTAATGATGTTCTTTGTGTACCATCCTTGACCACTAATCTCCTTTCTATTTATCAAATTACACACGGGGCACAAGGTAAAATTGTTGAGTTCACTCCTGATTATGTCTACATTAGGGACATGGAGACTAGAGATGTCATAGATATGGGAGTTGTTGATCATACATCATGCTTGTATTCTTTTTCACATTTTGTTGATGATGATGATATTCATGATGTACACATCCCTTTGCCAAGGGATAATTATGAGTATTTTGGGCACTTGAATCATTTTTTTGTTGAGACAAGTGTTGATCTTCCTACTCCTCCACCTCCTACTGCTTTAGACATGGGCTCTACTATTCAGCAAGATGATCATAGTGTTTCAGATATTGCAGAATGTGATGACTACTTGGATGCATCTTCAGCACTTGTTGATTCTCAGGATGCAGATTTGAAAGACATACATGAGGGGGTTTCTCTTTCCCTTGATGACAGTTTCATCATAGTTGGGGATACTTCTTCACCTTCTTTGGAGATTGGTACTCTTGATTCTTCTCCTTCTTCACTTGATTTTTCACATGAGGTGATAGATTCTTTGATCTTGGAGAGACCTATTTAGTCTTCAGAGATTCATGCATGGAGACCTTCATCTTCTTCCTCCTTCCATTTTCACAAGGATTTCTTCATCATTTGATGTATCTATTTCTTCCTAAGGGGAGATATGTTTCTTGTAAGCATTGGCTTATCTATTGTTTGCAGGTACTCTTCATCAACATGGGAGCTTCTACATTATGGGGGGGGATATCATGTCTCCAACTATCCTTCTTATGGGGGGGTATTTCTTTGTATATACATGATGTATGTATTTCTTGGGGGGTCTTGAGTACTCCATCCATCCATGAATCTTGTTTTCTTCTCTCTTTTTGGGGGAGGATTTTTACCATGAGGTTTTCCCTCTTTCTCCACTTTATGAGAGTTATGCATTTCATGTATTGCATTTTGTACATGGGTACCTAACATGGCCTAGTAGCTGGGACCCATCTTGCATTGTGAGTTTAAGTGCATTCCCATAAGTTGCACTTAAGGGGGGTCTTGGTTTAATTAAATATTCCTAATTACACTTTACTTAATCTTACCTAGGATAATGCATTGCATAGTAGTTAGTGATTGAGACACCTAGGAGTGTGCACCTCATTAAACATGTGGTGTAGGAGAATTTCCACTTTAGGTGTGTTGTCATTGCATACCTCTTTGTGTGTGAGATCCACCTTTTGTGCTCTTATCACGTTATCATCCTAATCCATTGTACATACTTTATTGCATAATGGAGGATGATCCACATTTGGTGGACACGTGATTACACCTAGCATAGGTTATAGCTTAGCAGCTCCTTATCTTTCTCTCTTATCACCTTTCCTATATAAGGAGGCCTATTATGTAATCTTAATCAATTCAATCAAGGTGAATTCATTGGATCATTCAATATCCATCATTGCATTCATATCATCTCTTGTGCTTTTCTTTAACCTCTAGATCATTGGTTCAATCTTTTATATTTGGAAATTCTTATAGGGAGATTGTTGGAAAGTTGACTATACTGATGTATATGACTAGGATTTAGTGTTGTCATTATGAAAACAAAGTCATATGGAGTTTTGGAGTCAGCGCATAACTTAGAAGATTAGAAAAATGGCTAAGTATGGAAGACATGACAATCAGTGTAGCACCTGAGGAATAGAGCATCAATGCACGTGCGTATGATTAAGTTTTGGTATGTGCCCTAGAAGATAATCTTTTGGTTATGATATTAATCTATGGTTAAGAGTGCATGATCATATGAGTTAGTATGATGAAGATATAGTGAGGTGAAGTGACACAGACAGTGAGCGGCAAAATAGAACAAAGTATGGAGCTGACTGTTAGTATTTTGGTTAGCGGTTATAATATTCTTTTGTAAAGGCTATGCACCTATTATATTTGTGTTTTAAATATGTAAATCTAATTGGATGTAAACATGCTTGAGCCAATTGATTTGGTAGCATTGTATGTAATTAGTTATAGGATGACTTAGTGAATAGTTTTGTTTGTGCATATAAATAAGACATGCGCCTTTGTATTTGAGTATGGTAAGAGATATAGAGTTGATAGAAGTAGAGCAGAAGTATGCAAAGAGCAATTAGAATTTTATAGAGCTTTACAAGAGGCTAAAGCATCAGTGCACAAAAGGAATTGATTAGACAAGTAGTGTCACAATAGTAGTTCACCTTACAGATATAGTGTGTATCTAATACTCAGAAGGTTGTAGCCTTCACCACTTGAGCAGTGAGCTCTAGGACAATGTGTCCTCACCCCTAATAGGGTTAATTGTAAAAAAATCCTAACAAGGTTGACCCTTGACAAGGTCATTGTACTTAAGCATTGTAATGATAGCTCCTAACAGGGCTAAGGAACATTAATAGGTTCATAATACATAAGTATAATTATTCGTGGGTATTAATTCCCACTGAGGTTTTTCCTTTGGCCAAGGTTTTCTCGTAATCATATCTAGTGTTATGTGTTATGTGTTGATTACTTTATGTCACTGCCATAGATGGTTGCAAGGGTAACACATTTATGTCACCACCATAGATTGTTGTGGGGTAGTAGATTGTGATATGACCTACAATTGCAGAGAGTTGTCAAGATGGTTCATGGGAGGTGGGATGCAGATCCAAGATTGGCAGATATGCTAAGATAGATTGTTGCTAGATTGGAAGCAGTGGAGACATCCCAAAGAACAAGTAGACATCTTGAAGATGTTAGTGATGATGAAGTTAAAGAAGAATAGGTGAATGCAGAACCTACACCTATTATGGATCAAGGTGAAGAAAGATTTTTGAAGGCCTTGACAAGTTTGAAGTCTACACCACATTTCAATCCTCCTGAATATGGTGGAAAGTTGGATTCTGATGAATTGGTGGACTGGATCACCGAGATGGAAAAATATTTTGAATATGAGAATATTCCTGAAGACAAGAAGGTGAAGATTGCAAGCACTAAGTTGAAGAATAATGCATCCTTATGGTGGGAACACCTACAATTAGATTGGAAGAGGAAGGGCAAAGACAAAATCAAGGTATGGAATAAGATGGTTAATAAATTGAAAGGAAAATTCTTACCCTATGATTATCAGATTAACCTAGTTCGGTGAATGCAAAGCTTGAAGCAAAAAGATAGCTCAGTAAAAGAGTATATTGAGGAATTCTATAGATTGGATATCAGATTTGGACATGATGAAGATGATGTGGAAAGAATTGGTAGATACTTGAATGGTTTGAGAGTTTCCATCCAAGAGGAGATCAGCTTGGTTAAGTTGGAGAACATTGAAGAGGCTTATCAATTTTCTTTGAAAGTCAAGGAGAAATTGAACAAGAGACATTAGCAAAGATAGAGAGGTCAAGGTGGTAGATTCCCTAGAGGAAGAGGTAGATCTAATGGTGAAACTAGTAGAGCTGAACCTGAAAAGACAAATCTGGACAAAGGCAAGACCAAGTGGAAAGGTGAAAGTTCATCTAGAGGTAGAGGCAGTAACTACCAAGGTGGTTATAGAAGAGGAAGTTTCCATGGAACTTGTTATAACTATGGAGAAGAAGGACATAGATCATTTGAATGTACACAAGTAACTAAGAAGACTGGTAGCAATAGAAATGCATTGGTTCAAGAAGAGCCACTGAATGAACCTGAGAAGGAAAGTAACCTAATGGTAAGGAGAGCACCGTGGAATGAAAGAAAAAAGGAATATCTGGTAAGGAAAAGCTTGTTCAAGAGTAGATGTAGAGTTTTTGATAAGGTTTGGAAGGTAATCATTGACAGTGGTAGCTCAGAGAATTTGGCATTTGAAGAGATGGTCACAAAATTGCAGTTGGAAAGACTTGAACATCCAAAACCCTATCAGGTTTCATGGATCAAAGATCAACATACACTCCTGGTAAGTGAACAATGTTATGTGAATTTGAAGATTGGAAAATACTATGATAAGGTGTTGTGTGATATCATGCCTATGGATTGTTGTCAGATTTTGTTAGGTAGACCTAGGCAATATGATAGGCATGCTATATATGATGGGAGATTGCATAAATATACTATTGTGGTTGATGGAAAGAAAAAAATCTTGTTACCATTGATGGAAGAACCTATTAGTAATGTTTGCACATTTGTGAAAATTTTCTTGATGGAAGGAAGGAAGTTTGTGAATGATTTGAAAAGGAATGATGTATGTTTTGTTGTAATTCTTAATAAGCTGAGTAAGAAAATAGAAGATAGTGTCCCTGAGGAGATTGACAAGTTACTCACCGAGTATAGTGAAATCATTTTTGATAATGTACCTAATGGTTTTCCATGGAAAAGAAGTATTGATCATTGTATGGATCTAATCCCTAGAGCTAGCTTATCGAATAAGGAACCTCATCGATTAACACCTACCGAGAATCAGGAATTGAACTGATAGTTTCAAGATTTGTTGGAAAAATGTTTGATTAGAAAAATTTTGAGTCCTTGTGTAGTACCTTCTATATTAGCATTGAAGAAGAATGGGGAATGGAGAATGTGCATTGATTCCAGAGCAATCAACAAGATAATAGTGAAGTATAGGTTTCCTATACCAAGAATGGATGACATAATGGACAGTTTGACTGGAGCAAAGTATTTCACCAAGATTGATTTGAAAAGTGGATATCATCAAATTAGAATCAGGGGAGGTGATGAATGGAAGACTAGTTTCAAGACAAAAGAAGGTTTGTATGAGTGGTTGGTTATGCCTTTTGGTTTAACTAATGCACCGAGTACTTTTATGAGGCTGATGAATGAAGTTTTGAAGAAATTCTTGGGTAAATTTGTGATTGTATATCTTGATGACATTCTAATATTTAGTAAGACTAGAGAAGAACATTTGTTGCATGTTAAACAAGTTTTGCAGAGATTGAAAAAGGAAAAGTTGCTGATAAATTTGAAAAAGTATTCATTTATGAAAGAAGAGATTGTGTATTTGGGACTTGTTATTTCTATTGATGGATTGAAGATGGATCCTGAAAAGGTTGAAGCTATTCTGAATTGGCCTACACCTAAAAATGCTAGTGAGGTAAGATCATTTCATGGACTGGAAAGTTTTTACAGGAAGTTCATTAGAAATTTTAGTGCATGAGTGAGACTATGAGAGGAGACAAAATTGTATTCAAGTGGACACATGGAACTGATAAAAGTTTTGAGACTCTAAAGCAGAAAGTTGCTGAATTACCTATTTTGGCATTACCTGATTTTAGTAAAGTATTTCAAGTAGAATGTGATGCAAGTGGAAGTGCAATTGTAGATGTGTTGATTCAAGAAGGTAAACCTGTCACTTTCTTTAGTGAAAATTTAAATGATGCTTTAGGGAAATATTCTATGTATGATCAAGATTTCTATGCTATTGTTCAAGCACTGAAGAAATGGAGACATTATTTTATACCGAGTGAATTTGTGTTGTATACTGATCATAAGGCTTTACAGTATTTGAGTAGTCAGAATAAGTTGAACCAGAGACATATGAAATGGGTTGAGTATCTGCAGAGTTATACATTTGTGATAAAAAATAAGAGTGGAGTCACTAACCAAGTTGCTGATGCATTGAGTAGAAGAAAATCTTTGATGACCGAGATGAAAATTCAAGTTCTTGGTTTTGATGAGATGAAGGATTCTTATAAGGATGATCCTAATTTTTCTAAGCCATGGAGAAAGTGTAGAGCACTGGTTCAAGATCAACATGATACTAAATGGGATGAATATTTTATTTAGGAAGGTGTGTTGTTCAACGTTATTCAGTTGTGTATACCGAGAGGAGTAATAAGAAATAATTTGATAAAAGAAAAACATAGTAGTGGTTTGGCTGGACATTTTTGTTAGGAATAGTCCCAAGAGATAACTGAGAGGGGGGGGGGGGCTGAATCAGTTATCTACAAGATTCAATTCTTTATCCAATTAAGTATACTTAAACATAAAGCATAAACAAAAAGAAAGAACACATGAACACAACACCAATATTTTGGTTACAGGGAAACCCAAATAGGTAAAAACTCTGGTGGGACTTGATACCCACTAATATTCTATACTAGTGTATAATGATCCTTGTTAGAAGATCCTTTACCCTCTTAGGAGTAGCTTTACAATATATGAAGTACAGTAGACCTAGTTAAGGGTCAGACCCTTTTAGGAGTCTTTTATAATTGTCCTTATTAGGGGAGAGGATGCACTATCTGAGAGCTCACTGCTCAAAGGGGCGAAGGCTACAACCTTCTGAATAACATATACACACTATATCTGGACCTTGGTGAACTACGCTTTGACCTGCTATCTAGATCAGTTCTAATGAATATCACACATACTCTACTTGGTCACATAGACCTTCTTCTGATGGCTCAACACTTCATACACTCTACTCTCCTCTGCTTAATCAACCATGAACCACACTTCAACAATCACAAATGACTGCTTATAAATATATTTCCTCTAAATGATATAATCAAGTCAGCCTATTAGAACCACCTTGAAATCATAATAGAGAAACCATAATAAACTCCAAAAAAAATTCATTGGCTCTATTATGCACGCAACATGAATTGGGACCTATCCAAATATGATAAATGTAGACACACGCTACACATTGTCGGCTCTACCAAAAACACTGGAACTTTCTCTACAAGCCGAATTAACTCATGCGCTCTTAACCAAACATCAAAAACTCATCTCTAAGCTTAACTCAAAGGGAGCATATCAAAAAGATAGGTGCAACTCAAGAACCAATAAAATATCTGTCAGCTCTATTGAACAAACACAGGAAATTGCTACTGGTGAATAGCGACTGCATAACTTCACTTTCATTCATCATTAGACCATGCATCCATGAACTTAACATCACTAACATGTCTGCAACATATATCCTAGGGCACATGCCTAGAAAACAACTATACAGACAACCATACACATAACATTGTCTATAACTCTATCAGGAACACTGCTGACACAAGCTGCTATATAACTTTTTGTACTCACAGTTAACCTCTGCGCCCATGGTATCATGTTGATATCATGTCCATGCATCATATATAGAAATCTTACTATATAAGACTTCCATGCATGCTTATTTCCATATGTTGTCATCAATGACAAACATATAGTCAGTACTGGCCTGCTGGTAAATCTCCAACAATCTCCCCTTTTGGCATTGATGGCAACGGTGGAATGAAAAACCACCACCAATCCAAATGAAAAATTATTTTATAACATTCTCCATTTCCTCTTCAAAACTCCCCCAAAGATGAATCCTCCATCTGCTGCAATATATTCCAACATTCTCCATTTCCTCAACTGAATTGCTATCACAACTGAATAATGCTCCCCCTAAGTATATTACTCCTTCTATCTTTCATGACTCTATATACTACTCCCCCTTTGACATCAATGGAAAAGGGGACCATTTATTTTAAGCACTGATACTACTCTAGAAGTAGAGTAGTCAACCTTCCATCAGTCCCTGAGGACTGATGCCTTTCCTACTTCCTCCTAAGTAGAATTAGGGAAGGGAATTACTCCCAACTTCCCCCTAAGATACTCAAAAGTATCCTTAGGCAAGGGCTTTGTGAATATGTCTTCCAACTATTCCTTAGTATTCACATAGTTCAGCTTAACTTCTTTCTCTACCACTTTCTCTCTTAGGAAGTGATACTTGATCTCAATGTGCTTTGTCTTTGCATGCATCACTGGGTTCTTCGACATATTGATAGTGCTAGTGTTATCACAGTGAATAAAAATAGGATAATCAATCTAAATTCCAAAATCTTTTATGATTTTCTTGATCCAAATAATTGTAGAACAATTCAAGGTTGTTGCAAAATACTCCACTTTTGCTATTGACTAAGAAATGTGATTTTGTTTCTTGCTTGTCCAAGTGACAAGTCTATCACCAAGAAACACTGCTCATCCTGATGTACTCTTTCTATCATCAACACATCCTACCCAATCTGCATCAGTGTATACATGAAGCTCAACATTTTTTGAATTGGGATACCATAGACCATAGTCTATAGTGCCTTGTAAGTATTTGAATATCCTTTGCACTACCATGAGGTGACTTTGTTTAGGTTCTGCTGCAAATCTTCCAACTATGCCAACAACATTTGAAATATCAGGTATAGTCTGAGTAAGATAAATCAATTTTCCAATCATTGACTTGTACAATGTTATATCAACTGCTAGTGAGTCATCTTCCTTTGTAAGCTTGCATCCAGTAATCATAGGGGTCCCTACTGGCTTGCAATCATCCATCCTAAATTTCTTTAATATCTCTTTCACATACTTAGAATAATTAATGAAAATACCTTTCTCTGTCTGCTACACATTCA
Organism: Chamaecyparis obtusa; assembly: GCA_027943335.1. Classification (NCBI taxonomy): domain Eukaryota; kingdom Viridiplantae; phylum Streptophyta; class Pinopsida; order Cupressales; family Cupressaceae; genus Chamaecyparis; species Chamaecyparis obtusa. The sequence goes on from BSBK01008863.1 coordinate 178,768, forward strand.
ATACTAAAAAGTATTTGATAGGACCAATCATACTCATCTCAAATTCATTTTGTATCTCCTTAGCAAATTCAGCACTAAGTTTTTCATTACCTCCAAATATAATGTCATCAACAAAAATAGCTACAAGTAACAAACCCTCAGATGTCTCTCTAATGAATAGATTACAATCTGTTGCTCCTTTCTTGAAGCTAATCTTTGTTAAGTATCCACCTAGTCTCTCATACCATGCTTGAGGGGCTTGCTTAAGTCCATAGAGGGCCTTCTTCAATCTAAATACCATCTCAGGTCTATCTGATAAGGTGAATCCTTTAGGCTACTCAGTGTATACTTCTTCTTTAAGATCTCCATTTAAGAATGCCGACTTGACATCCATCTGATACACTTTGAAGTTTTTGACTGTAGCATAGGCTAGAAACAACTTAATAGCTTCTAATCTACTCACAGGTGCAAATATGTCTGAATAATCAATGCCTTCTCTTTGCACATATCCTTTACATACCAATCTTGTTTTGTTTCTTACTACTATACCATCTTCATTCATCTTATTTCTAAATATCCACTTTGTACCAATCACATTCTTATCACTGGGTCTTGGGACTAGTTCCCAACTATCATTCTTAATAATCTGATCAAGTTCTTCTTTCATAGCATCATGCCAATCTGAATCTTTACATGCATCTTCAACACTTAAGGGTTCAATCTGAGATAGTAAACATACCACATCATTGCTAGCTGAGTTCTTTGCTTGTGATCTTGTCAAGACTTTACCGCTTTGATCTCCAATGATGTCCTTCTTGAAATGATTTCTAGAAGTAAACTTTGGAACCTTAGTTGTCGCTGACTCATCAGCCTTAGGAGTCTCTTCCTCACTTGTCTCAGGGTCATTGAACAACACATGAATGCTGCCAAACATTTCTTCAATAACTGTCTCACTAGAAGAGGGTTTGGGTTCTTCTTTAATCATGGGTGAGTAATCATGATATCTTTCTTGAACCATAAAATTTTCATCAATCTTAACATGACCACTTTCAATTATCTTTTTCAATCTTAAATTGAAACATCTATAAGCTTTACTTTTAGTAGAGTAACCAAGGAAAATAAATTCATCACTTCTTGCATCAAACTTGCCTATTGCTTCATCTCTCTTGATGTAGCACTTGCTTCCAAAGATTCTAAAGTATTTTATTGTGGGGACATTACCAAACCAAAGCTCATAAGGTGTTTTGACAGTGTTAGGCCTTAACTGAATTCTCTTTATGCCATGTTCTTCACAGTACTCATAAAATCTGTTAGAGGTGAATTCTCCTCCTCTATCTAATCTCAAACATTTTATCTTTAATCCAAATTCATTCTCAACCTTAGCTTTGAATATTTTGAACTTATCAAATGCTTCTGACTTATCTTTCAAGAACACAACCCACATCATCCTTGTATAATCATAAAAAAATAAAATGAAATACATTTCACCATTGTATGATCTTGTTTGAGTTGGTCCACATAGGTCTGTATGAATTAGATCCAACTTGTTCTCTACTAAATTGTGCTTCCTCCTGAATGAATTCCTCACATGCTTCCCCATCACACATTCCATGCATATAGTATCAACTGGATTTTCTATGCTAGGTAGATCTCTTACTACCTTAACATTGCTTATCTTCACTATGTTATCAAAATTGATATGACATAGTCTTTTATGCCACAACCAACTGTCATCAACTTTAGCAACAAAACAACTTGCTTCTGAATTGAATTGAAAAACATTACCTCTTTTCTTTGATCCTGATGCAATCATAACACCATCCTTGTTGTTAATGATGCATTTGTTATTTTTGAACTCCAACTGATATCCTTTTCCAAGTAACTGTCCAACACTGAGAAGGTTATGTTTCAAACCATCAACATAGAGAACATCATTAGTATTGTTCTTTCCATCCAAAGTGATGTGCTCCTCTACCAACTATTGGTTTAGGAGTGTTATCCCCAAATCTAACCATACCACCATTGTATTTGTCTAGATGAACAAATCTATCTTTATCACCTATCATGTGATGTGAACAACTACTATCTATAATCCAGTCCATCCTTATGTCTGCTTGGGAAATCAATGCTAGTTCTTGATTTACTTTCTCATCTTTAGGAACTGACTTACTATTCATTTTGTCTACAATAGCAATGAATCCAATTTCTTCTTCACTTGATTCATCATCTAAAACTCCATCTCTAGAAAAGTAACATTCATTAGAGTACTTAGGCTTGTAATCCGTCTTGAACTTTCTAGCTCTAGTAGGACACTTAGATGCAAAGTGACCTATCTTATTACATGAAAAGAACTTGAAAGGCAATTGACCTTCATATTTTCCTTTTCCTTTCTTTTCTCTTTTAGCAATCATAGAAATAAAGTCATCTAAAGTTTTCTCTTCATCATCATCATCAAAATTACCAGAAGTGTTTGTAGATTTCTTACCATGAACTGTTGCTTTGAAGGTTGTCTCACATTTAGGTTCTGTCTTCAATCTTGAAATCTCAAAAGCTGAGATTTTATTTATTAAGGTCTCTCTCTTGAAATTAGATGTAAGTTGCATGGTCTCATCAAGGATATTGATCTTGCTTTCATATTCTGGAGTGAGAGTAGTCATCAACTTTTCCATAATATCTTCTTCTGAGATCTCTCCACCATTGTTCCTAATTCTAGCAACTGCTTCACTGATCCTTTGATTATAAGCTCTGATGTTTTCTTTAGGCAGCATCTCTAATGCATTGAATATTTTCTTCCATGTCTTTCTACACACATCCTTTTCTTGCTTGTCTCCTTCAAATATGTCTGCAAGGTACTTCCATATCTTGTGGGCGGTGTCTACCTTCTTTATCTCTAAAAACTCACTATTTGATAGTGCGTTGATAAGGGCTTCTTTAGCAATAGCATTCTGATGAAACAACTCCTTTTGTGTGTCAGTAGCATCATCCTTTCCAAGGTCTTCTAAAGTAGGAATCTTGGCTTCTTTGATAGTTACATTAAAAACTTCAAAATCAATACACTACAAATGGGTCACCATCTTTTTCTTCCAATCAAGATAATTCTCTCCATCAAACTTAGGACTCTCTTTCCTGAAGTATGTCATTTGATCAACCTCAAGCTATTAAACTTTCTCTTCAAGGCACTTGGCTCTAATACCAATTGTTAGGAATAGTCCCAAGAGATAATTGAGAGGTGGGGGGGGTGTGAATTAGTATGGAGAAACCCAAATAGGTAAAAACCCCAATGAGACTTGATACCCACTAATATTTTGTACTAGTGTATAATGATCCTTGTTAGAAGATCCTTTACCTTGTTAGGAGTAGCTTTACAATATATGAAGTATAGTAGACCTGGTTAAGGGTCAAACCCTATTAGGAGCCTTTTACAATTATCCCTATTAGGGGAGAGGACACACTGTTCGAGAGCTCACTGCTCAAAGGGGCGAAGGCTACAACCTTTTGAATAATAGATACACACTATATCTGGATCTTGGTGAACTATGCTTTGACCTACTATCTAGATCAGTTCTAATGAATAGTAAACATACTCTACTTGGTCACATAAACCTTCTTCTGATGGCTCAACACTTCGCACACTCTGCTCTGCTCTACTTAATCAACCAAGAACCACACTTTAGCAATCACAAATGACTGCCTATAAATATATTTCCTCTAAATGATATAATCAAGTCAGCCTATTAGAACCACCTTGAAATCGTAATAGAGAAACCATAATAAACTCCAACAAACATTCGTAGGTTCTATTATGCACGCAACATGAACTAGGACCTATCCAAATAAGATAAATGTAGATGCATGCTACACACTGTCAGCTCTACCAAAACAACTGGAACTTTCTCTACAAGCTGAATTAACTCATGTGCTCTTAACCGAACATCAACAACTCATCTCTAAGATTAAATCCAAGGGCACATATCAAAATTATAGGCATAACTCAAGAACCAATAAAATCTCTGTCGACTCTGTTGAACAAACATAGGAAACTACTACTGGTGAATGACGACTACATAACTTCACTTGTGTTCATCATCAAACCATGCATCCATTAATTTAACATCACTAACATGTCTGCAACATATATCCCAGGGTGCATGCCTATAAGACAACTGTACGAGCAACCATACATAGAATATTGCTTGTAACTCTGTCAGGAACACTGCTGACACAAGTTGCTATATAACTGTCTATACTCATAGTTAACCTCTGCACCCATGATATCATGCTGATATCATGTCCATGCATCATATATAGAAATATTACTATATAAGACTTCCATGCATGCTACTTTTCATATGTTTTCATCAATGACAAACATACAATCAGTACTAGCTTGCTGGCAAATCTCGAACAATTTTGGCATTGACAAAACATGGAATTTGTTGAAGGAAAAGTACTTTTGGTCACAATTGTATAAAGATATTTAGAAATTTGTGAAAAGTTGTGGAATTTTCAAAGTTGCAAAAGGAGTAAGTTAGAATACTAGTTTTTATGTACCAATTGTTGTACCTGAGAAACCTTGGATTGACATCAGTATGGATTTTGTTCTTCGCTTACCGAAGACAGTAAGAGATAATGATTCTATATTTGTTGTTGTGGATAGATTTTCTAAGATGGCACATTTTATACCTTGTAGAAAGACATTAGATGTAGTACATATAGAAGCTCTTTTCTTCAAAGAAATTATGAGATTGCATGGGTTACCGAGGAGTATTATCTCTGACCGAGACAGTAAATTTGTTGGATACTTTTGGAAGACCCTTTGGAAAAAGTTTGGCACTGAGTTGAAATATAGTTCTATATTTCACCCACAAATTGATGGATAGACAGAGGTTGTAAATAGAAGGTTGGGTAATCTTTTGAGATGCTTAGTTGGAGACACACTGAGTAGTTGGGATTCTATGTTAGCACAAGTAGAATTCACATACAATAATTTAGTGAACAAAAGTACTGGGAAAAAACCATTTGAGATTGTGAATGGCACACAACCAAGATGTATATCTAATTTGAGAGACATTGATGATGAAAATTAAAAAAGTGCTAAAGGAGTGAAATTTGCTAAATACATGAAGACATTGCATGAAGATGTGAAACTGAAGTTGGAAGAAAGTAATCAAAAATTCAAAGACAGAGTTGATAAATCAAGAAGACATAAGACTTTTGATGTTGGTGATGAAGTGATGGTTCATTTGAAGAAAGGCTGATTTCTTGTTGGCACATATGGAAAGCTAAAAATCAAGAAATTTGGACCTTGCAAGATTTTGAAGAAATTTGACAGTGGAAATGCATATGAGATTGAGTTACCTGATGATATGGACATATCAACTATTTTCAACATTGTTGATTTGTATGAGTATCATGAATCTGATGAAGAAATGACAGTACCGACAGAGTATCCTAAGAAGTAGAATGAAGAAGTGGAGCATATTTTAAAAGAAAGAGTTGGCAAGAGCACAAGAGGAAAACAATATATGGAATATCTGGTAAAGTGGAAGAATAGACCGATGGAAGATAGTTCATGGATTTCACATTCTGAGTTGGATGCAGCTTAGATCATACCTATTAAATGATTCTAAGAATCATTTCAAAATAACCCTTGGTGTTTGATGCAGGAGCATCTTGGGTCCTTGGAAATCCTGTCACCAAAAATATGTTTGAAGTTTTTTGTGTTACTCGAATTCTTCTTTGACTGAGTTGGTTGGTAGTTGGTTAGTTTCCTTTAGTTACTGAGTATGGTCAGTCATCTCCTAGGTAGTCGGTTGTTTCACTAGCGCTCAACATTGCTTGTTTGTTGCTCGGTCATCCTTGTTTGCCGAGTAGTTTATTTTGAGTTCTTGTTAGGCCAACTTGTGCATTTATTATGGGTCATGAATTTAATGTTGAAATCTTTCATTGGGAGGTGTGTGGTCCTAGATCTAATCATTCCTTCCATCGATTATGGATCTAAAGGCCGATTCAGTTCAGTAGACTCTTGTATAAATGTAGTTGTTTGGTTAGAGTTTAGGGGGCAGTTTTTCTAGATAGAAGATAGTAGACATTAGAATTGAGATTGTAATAGATCCTCGCATGTTTGAGGACTTCTAAATTTCATTGTAATATCTGGCCAAAATTGGGAAGGCCTTACAACTTGGCATGTATGGTTCTATTTGATCAAAACATATGAAAGATTTGGCATTCTCTCTCTCACTATTGTGTTTGTTAGCTTCCTTCAATAACTGAGACCATCAGTTAAAGCTGCAACCAAGTACCACACAACCAAAACAACACACCACCCTACAGATTCATTGAGTACCCTAGAATGCCCCTGCATCACATCTAGAGCAAGATCTGACCTCACAATTGCATCTGGGTGGCCATTTCCATAAATTTTGACTATAATTTTGCCCATCTTGGGAAAAATTCAAATTTGAGGCACATTTTTTTTGCAAATTAGACTTGGGTAGTCCGATTTATAGTATGGTACAAATTTTTATAATTTTTTTATAATTTTTGGAAATTTATTTTCTGGGCACTATTTCTTTTTTGGAAAAAAATTGTGGTTTTGTTATTGGGGTTCCCACCCTTGTTTGTTGATCAGATCAGATTTGCAAGTGTTGTCAGGCAGTCAGATCCATACTAGTGTACAAATCCCAACTAGGCAGTCAGACCCCGATCGGATCGCTACGAGCTTCTTTGTCATACAACTAGAGAACTTTGTATTTAAAGATCGACTATTTATGCAATCCCACCAATGTGGGACTAATCGACCTATGGATTTTAAAATTTTTGGACCGACGATGATCGAAGTAGATCATCCACAACTTAGATTGCCTTATCGATCCATCAAACACATAGTTCATATCCCCCAACCCTAGCTGAGTGTGACACATCCCAGAATGACCTCAACTCAACCCAAGGAGAGATGAACTTCAACTTGAGCTTAGTTCAAATTGAGCTAGGCTGAACATGGATGACATGAGCTGACCTCATGCTCGGTGAAGCCTGAATCAAGCTGAACTATTTGAAAGCGTAGGTGGGTGCTTGGATTTTTTTAATAGAAGCCAACCCTCTAACCGCGTGAATGTGGTATTAAAATCCCACATTCGCACCACCAGCCTGCCTCCTCTGCTCAACCCAATAGCCAACCCTGCTACCGCTACATGCACTAGATGCCACACATATCCTCCTGCCACATAGCTATCATGCGTGCTACCACACCAAGAGCCATTTTGTCCAATCAGCCCAGCAGAAAACAAATGGGAATTCAACACGTGGCAAAGGGAAGGGTAATTTTCTAAAAAAATTGCATTTTCAAAAGTTTTATTGTGCTAAATTTGACACCCATCTAGACATCAATTAGGCCATTTTTTATATGCATTTGACAGTCTCCAAGATGTCAAATTTAGGGTCTTGCTCACGTCATCATTTTATGCGACTAAAATAGATGGCCATTTGACCGTCATTCTTGGGCATTTTCGCACTTTGGTGACATCTGTTTGACCATCAAATTTAACATAGTGTTTTGTTAATGTCATCAGATTTGAAATTTTTTTTTCTCTCACCATTTACATTTTTAATTTTGCAGTCTGACTTTGGGAGGCCATAACTTGGTCATTTGGGCTCCAAATTGAGTGCAATTTTTTTTATTTTGGCTAAAATTTCCTGAACTTTTCAGTGGTGGTGTTATTTCTAATTTTGGTGCATAGATTTGATAGAAATTATAGATTTTGGTGACTGTACTTGTCTGATCCCTATTTTTGCAACTTCAGAGGCTCCTTTCAGGCTCATACAGACATATTTTCAAGTGCTATTTTTTTTTGAGTGTATAATTTTTTGAGTACTTTCAAGATTTTCTATCAGATTGTAGCTTTATTTGGGAAAAAATATCACTTTAAGATCTAGGTCCTATTTGGCCTTGTATGATCATTGTAATGCTTAGCATTTGATTTGATTTTGAGCAATATTGATTTGAGTCTGATTTGGCCTCATTGAGGTGGTTGTAAACAATAAAATTAAAAGTACACTTTTGTTGGCAATTTGGCTGATTTGGTTGCATAGATGTTGTCATTATGGAAACATATGATCCACATGAAGATCACATAGGTCAGAGAGCAAGTATGACAGAGCGCATTACAAATTTGTCTAAGTGTGAGACAGTATTTTAAGTAGTGCACCAGGACACAATTTTTGTTTGCGATGTTGACTGGAGTAAGTTCAGTGCTTGGGCACTTGAACATAGACTCTATGATGTCTATTGGACACCCATCTTAGAGTGCAAGTCATTATGACATGTACGAAAGAAGTTATGATAGTTTTACCGAAGATAATATGAAGCTGATGGGACATAATATGAAGACAGAACTAGTAAAGAGTTAAGGGATTATTTTGTTTATCAAAATAATGACTTAACAATATAAAGGGATGACATCCTAGATGTTTACTCTTGGATAAATTTATTTGTATAAATGTAATTGTAATTGTAAGAAAAGATATAGTTGTTAATAGTTGACAAGAGATGTAATGAAGTAGTGATATGTGAAATATATGATGCATATAGTGATAGTGAAAGAGTAGCGAAGAGATATTGATGCAAGTAGTATAAGGTTATGTACCTTAACCTATTTTTGTAATTAGTGTATATTGTACATTACTTGTTTGGGTAGTGGGCTCATCTAGTAATCACATTTTGTACTACTAACTCCTAATAGGGTTGAGGCTTCTAAGAAGGCCTATAGTCCCTTAATCAGGACTGATACACTATATGCTTGTAATAGACTCCTAACAGGGTCAACATCCTTAATAGGATACTTTTGATTAGTGGATCTTTGTGGGTACCATCCCCACTAGGGTTTCCTCAAGAACAAATAATGTGTTATGAGTTCTTTAGTTTTATTGCTATGCATTTTGTTTAGCTTCTTATGTTATGTATGTGTAAAGATAATATGTTAGATCCATAATTGGGAAAAAGTAAAAGTATGTGGAATACTCATTTACCCCCCCCTCTCAGTATTCCCTATTTCTAACAATTGGTATCAGAGCTTGGTTACTCGGAAGAGAATCATTCAAGGAAAGCCTAACAGCTTGAGTAAGATCTCTATGGATATTAATCAACTACAGAAGAATCTTGAAGAAGCTCTTGAACATATTGATATGCTTACTGATGAAAGAGACACTCTAAAAGGGAAATATGATGATGCAAAGAACCTCATTGAGAAACTGAAAAACAAGTTGGAAGATCTAAAATCTGAAAAGGAATCCAAAGTTCTTATTGAAGACTGTGATGACAATTTAGAAAAAGAAAATGAGATCCTTAAGCATGAACTAAAGATAGAAAATCTGAAGCTTAATCTGAAAGATGGAAATAGAAAGAATGAAGAAAATCTAAAATCTGAGAATGAAAAGTTGAAGATTGAAAATGAAGAACTGAAATCTAAACTTGGCAAAGTAACATCTGAATTTGAGAAAGTTAATTTGCAGTATGCTGAACTTGAGAAATACAATACAATTGTGAAAGGTGAACTGACTCAATCCAAGCTACAACTTGAAAGGCTATATTCAACTAGTGAGAAGATTGATGAACAAATATCTTATCAAAAACCATTCTATGATAAGACTGGTCTTGGATTCAACACTCTTAAAGAAAATGATGAAAGCAGGGAACCAGATCTAAAAATATGTGAAAGCATAGATGAGAAAAAGTCAGATGAGATCAACAAATCTGACGATACACCCAAAGGAGAAGAATCATCGAAGCAAGAGGTATCACCCAAAGGTATGCAAAGAGAATTCAAAGGTAGATGTTTTTCTTGTAATACTATTGGTCATATGAAGAGAGATTGCATAGGTAAGCAATTTAAACCTCTTAACGGTTATTGTTATAATTGTCATGGATTTGGACATAGAGCTATTGAATATAGGAAACCTAAATTTGTTGAGAATAACAATAATAGTAGAATGTTTAGGAATACTAACAATGCAGTTAAGAAACCTACTGAAGATATGAACAAAAGAAAAGGAGTAATATGTTATAGATGCAACAAGGTTGGACACATTGCTAGAAACTGTAGATCACATATCAATCCACCTAGACCAAGATATGGAAATAATGGAATTGTTGGTCAGATATGCAACAAGATTGGACATACAACAAGGTTTAGTAGAATGAACAATGGAGTTTTTCATCCTAACCCTAACCCTAGAAATCATGCAAGAAGGAATGAAGATGCAAGTAATAGACATAAAGGATGTTGTAGTAACTCAGATGAAGTGAAGTTTGTTCAAAGCACAGATCAAGGAGACATATTCAACATTAAAGGTAATCAGAAAGGTGAAGTATCAAGTGGTAAGAATGAATCCTTACCTAACCTATCTCAAAGTACTTAATTTATGAAAATTACAGTAGATTAGGAACTTAGATTAGTGTAGAAGTAGATTTATGATGAATTGAGACTTGCATAGTTAATTCAAGGTAGTTTATGATGTTTTAATGCTATGGTTAAGAGCGAAAATAAAAATATTATGTTTTGTGAGATCGCAAGAAGTTTTAAATTTTGCAGGTTAGCAGAAACAACTTTTTGGAAAGAAGCGGCAAAAGAATTGAATGCGATGTTAGATCTAAGTGAGATTGAATTAATATAAGGTTATGATCAGTATTATTTGATCATCAAAGAAAATTAAAGTGTTAAGGAGATCAAAGAGCAGTGTTTGGAAGTATTTTGCAATGATTTGGTGAAGGATTTGAGCTTCGAATCTACGCAAGCTCTAAAATCATGAAATCAAGGTATTTTACTTGACATATCTTTAAATCAGTGAAGGAATTAGAAGAAATCATGGATGTTTCTTTAATACATAATGTTAGAGATAATAATAGACCTAGAATGAAGAGGGAACCAGTAGAACCCTTGGAAGAAGATCCTAGGTTAGCTTTATCATCTGTACCAGATGGAGTTTTGCATTTAGAAAATGTCAGAAGTTATCTTGGATGCAAGTTAGAAACCATCAGTGATAGTGATTTCACCAATGAGTACCAGAAGATTTACAATCAGGATATGACATTGAAACAAGGTTTTAATCATTTAAAAGATAATGAGATCATTAAGTATGCATTGTAGTATGAATTTGATAATGAAGAATGCACTAAGATTATCTTGAGCAGAATTCATAATGGGAAGTTTTGGCTAGAAGATAGAGTGATATATATTATAGCTGATTTGATTCATGAAGTCACTAGATTATCTAAATATGGATCTATTCCTTTAAATGAGAAAAACATGAGGAAAATTGTCATTGATAACACAGATTCATCTTATAATGGTAGAGGAATTGTGATTAGTAAGATCAAACAAGATGATGTGAGATACCTATGCAAGATCCTAACCACTAGGTTTTGTGCAAATTCAAGAGAGGATGACATGGCAGCTGGAATGGTACACATAGCTTATTTAATGCGTGTTGACAAAGTGCCAGTTGATATGTATGAAATTCTGAGAATACAAATGTTTGAAAACTTGGAGAAGATTAAGAAAACAAAGTATGCACAATTTAGATTTTCATCTTTGATCACTTACATGTTTTTTCATTTATTGAGGAGATTTTCTTACACCATTGCAAATGATTGGAATGATGGACAAACTACAATAGAAAGAATTAATAAAGTATATATGAGACATGTTATTGATAAAGTGAATGAGAGTGCTATGCTGGTAATAAAGACATTTCAAAAGTTGGTAACTAACAGATCAAGGATCCCACAGTCTATTGTGGAGAAGTATAAAGATGACATATGTTTCATGGTTGACATTGACTTTACCTATATTGAAGTAGTGGAACCTAGAACAGAGTTCATAGACCCTCTTGGGTATGAGATATCTGAGGTAGAGATAGAAGAATATGTGAGCAAGCTACTTAAGTGCAAGGTTGACACTCACAGTAACAGGTTTGGAACTTTTGAGGAGAACTTCAACTCCACAAAGACCTTAATTAAAGAGAAGCAGTCTAAGAATAGAGTTGAGAGAACTATAAAGAAAATTCTAAAAGATACAGGGATGACAAAGCATGAGTTTTTGGTAGCAAAGCAAACAGCAACAACAATCAAAGATATTGGACAGGTAGAGATTTTGTCTGTAGTACAACAAGAAGCTACAAAAGTCAAGGTGAAAGTAGAGGAACCAGAGAAGGAACAAGAAGCAAAGATATCCACTAGATCCTCTTCCTCCACACCTAGCAAAAGAGTAAAGGAAATTGCTACTAGACCAGGAAAGAGACAAAGGACTTTAGTACAACTAGTTCTAAGAAAAATTATAGAAATAAAAGATGATGTCACTACTGTTAAGAAGAAGGCTTGGAAACCTAAAGTTGAAAAGCTTAATGAGAAGATTATTGAGGATGGAGACTTTACAAGAATGAACAAATACTATAATCTTTATGACTATTCAGACAGACTTAATTTGGAGAATGCAATTATAAAGCATATGATTTTGGCAAATAAGAAATTTGATTCAATTTAGGGTCAGATACCTGATGATTTGTACAATAAACTTGTAAATAGGAAGCAAAGAGCATTTGAGGAAGACAAAACTATCAGAGAAAATCTTGTGAGGAAGCTTTGTGAAGTAAGAGATGATGGACACCTTAAGTAGATCTTGAAGGCTTTAAGAACCCATCTGAGAACCAAAAGGAGAACCATTCTGATTATGGGAGGTAGATATGAAGAAGTTAATACTGATATAGAGCAAGCAATTATCAAGGTTATGGTAGAAATTGTTGGAGAACCATCAGTTGCAGCAGAGCAAGCAGGTGAAGCAGAACAAGAGGACATTCCATCTCCTCCAGCCATTAACATAGAAGATGAAACTATGAATGTAGAAGGAACAAAGATCACCTTGGATGTTGATGAGAATGTATTCAAGAATTTGGAGAACATTGTTGACAATTTAGCTCTTGATTAACCGGATACATCTATTGAAGTAGAACAGACCCAAACTATTGTTGAAGAACCGAAATTAATAAAGGAACAAGTACCCAAAGAAGACACCAGTCTTACTCCTGAGACTGTAAAGAGAATAAGATTGGATCTATGATTGAGAATCTAGGAAAGGAAGTTGATGATGATGATCAGTTGGAATTGATTACATCCTTGAATAAAATCATTGGCAAGAATAAGAAAGTGAAAAGTCTTGAAGGCTGTCTAAAGGATCTAACTGAAAGGTTACAGAGCACTGTACCTACACATATTGTAGAAGCAGACCCTATGGAGAAAGAAAAGAAGGTAATGAGCACTTTTGACAATGAATTCACAAACCTATTTGATATTACAAAAATTAGAGCTCAAGCAACCTATGACACTAAAATGCTTTTGAACATTAGTTAGAATATCAGAAATGATATTAACAGTCTTGATATTTGTATCAAGGACTTGAGGAAGAATTTGGGAATAGGAAAATCTTTGTACATATAGTGTACAAAATCAGAGACCTTGACAGTAGAAGAAGATCAGAAGATCAAGTTGAAGGAAGTAGAAATTTAGAATGAATCTAACCTTCTTTCTAGCCCTAATGTGAAGGTATGTGATGTTGAGAAGAAAATACAAAAGCTATATGATGAAATTAGAGTTTTGCAAGATGAGAGAAATAGAAAAATGAAAAGACTCACTCTTTTGAGAGAACATACTTCTATAAAGTTGAGCATTATTGAAGAGTAGTTGGAAGAATGTCTTACAACTAAGACATCTTTTCAGAAGTTTAACTTTGAGAACCTTCAAGAATGTTAAATAGCATCTTATGGACTGAGCACACTACTCAATGTGGAAAATTCCATTAAGAAATCATGGGAGAAGGAGATAGTAGCTATGAAGATTGATTTTTCAGATTGTTTTGCAAGCCTACCGGCTTTGCAATAATGAATTAAGGTATAATCATTTTGAGATACAGTTTTGTAACCCTCCTAACCTTTATTTTGTCATTGTTGTCAAAGGGGGATAGATATATATAGCAGAAAATTGATATATGATAATGATTGATACTCTTAGGGGGAGTATTGTATTAGAGATAATATTTTTTGAGGAGTTATAAGGATAGTATATATATTTTATACTATGGCCACAATTTTGAGATTTTGGAGTTGCACACTTAGCCAATTTTCTCATATGTTGCCACCAATGACAAAGGGGGAGATTGTTGGCAATTTGGCTGAGTTGGTTACATAGATGTTGTCATTATGGAAACATATGATCCACATGAAGATCACACAGGTCAGAGAGCAAGTATGACAGAGCGCATTGCAAATTTGTCTAAGTGTGAGATAGTATTTTCACCAATGCACCAGGACATAGTTTTTGTTTGTGACGTTGACTGGAGTAAGGTTAGTGCTTGCACACTTGAACATAGACTCTATGATGTCTATTGGACACCCATCTTAGAGTGAAAGTTAGTATGACGTGTACAGAAGAAGTTATGACAGTTTTACCGAAGATAGTATGAAGCCAACAAGACAGAATATGAAGACAAAACTAGTAAAGAGATAAGGGATTATTTTGTTTATCAAAATAATGACTTAAAAACATAAAGGGATGAAATCCTAGATGTTTACTCTTGGATAAATTTATTTATATAAATTTAATTGTAATTGTAAGAAAAGATATAGTTGTTAATAGTTGACAAGAGATGTAATGAAGTAGTGATATGCAAAATATATGATGCATATAGTGATAGTGAAAGAGAAATGAAGAGATATTGATGCAAGCCATATAAGGTTATGTACCTTAACCTATTTTTGTAATCATTGTATATTGTACATTACTTGTTTGGGCAGTGGGCTTATTTGGTAATTACATTTTGTACTACCAACTCCTAATAGGGTTAAGGCTTCTAACAAGGCCTATAGTCCCTTAATCAGGACTAATACACTATATGCTTGTAATAGACTCCTAACAGGGTCAACATCCTTAACATGATACTTTTGATTAGAGGATCTTTGTGGGTACCATCCCCACCGGGGTTTTCCCTTAGCCAGGGTTTCCTCAAGAACAAATAATGTGTTATGAGTTCTCTAGTTTTATTGCTATGCATGTTGTTTAGCTTCTTATGTTATGTATGTGTTAAGATAATTTTTTATATCCATAATTGGGAAAAAGTAAAAGTTTGTGGAATACTGATTCACCCCCCCTCCCTCTCAGTATTCCCTATTTCTAACAACTTTGGCCCATTTTGGAAAGTGGCAATTGTACATGCACTACATATAAGGTTCCAAAAGCATCATTTTTTTGTGGGGGCAAGGGGGTTCTTTGATTGAGTAAATCTGGGGGGGTATTTTGTGTTCTTATGTATCTCTCTCTCTCTCTCTCTCTCTTGTTGTCTTTTAGTTGTGCATAATGGGTTCACCTAGATGTCCATTGTTAACTTCACTAAACTATGCTACATGGAAAGATAAAGTATTGAATAAAATAATGGAAAAGGGTTTAAATATTTATGTAAATGGTAAAATTAAAGAACCTACTGGTCCTAATATGGATGTTAATGCAAAAAATGATTGGGAAATCAAAGAAAATAAGGCTTTAGGAATTATAAGGAGTTATGTTCATGAACATGTCTTCTTCCACATTTCTAGCTTTAAGAATTCCCAAGGTGCTTGGGACAAAATTGAAGATTTGTATGGTAAGGTGGATGAGGAAAAGGGATTCATAATTGAGGATGATCTACTTATCTTGGATCCTAGGAAGTTTGACACAATTCAAGACTATGACAACACAGCCAATGAGTTGAGAACACTACTTAAGGATTGTGGTAATCCCATGAAGGATGATAGGTTTATTCATCACATCTTGAAGAGACTACCTTCAAAATATGCAGCTTTCATATCAAGTTACAATACTCACAAGCTGACCATGGGAAGTGCCTTCACTAAGCCTTCATTTGATGCATTTGTAGAAATGTTGATGTTGGAACAATCAAAGTTGATAGATATGGGTATTCTCAAGTCTTCAAAGTCTATGGAATTGGTGGCTAATAACAAGAACCAAAGAAGTCAAGGTGGAAAAATTTTCAACATCAACAAGAAGAAGTGGAAGACAAAATTATAATTAGAGACACACCAATCTTCCTCCTCACAACAAGGCAATTCTTCTTCCAACACAAAGGGAAATGATGACAAGAAGGATAAACAATTTTGTGCATATTGCAAGAAACCAAATCATGATGAGCATGATTTCAAGACTAAGAGAATTGATGAGTTGGGAAAATTACTCAAGAAGAACAAAATCAATGTGCCAAATGCTTCCAAGGATTCATCTCCATCCACTTCAAAGGGAAAAGGGCAAGCATTTATGGAAAGTTAAAGTTCTTTAGAGGATTAGATTCTTGACTCAGGTGCCACACATCATATGGGTGCTTCAAAGGGGAACTTTTCTTCATTGGAGCCATCTAAGGTACTTCAAATCTTTGTAGGGAATGATACACAAGTGGAATTTGAAGGGAAAGGACTAGTTGAGATGGAAAATGGAGAGTTCAAAGATGTTCTCTATGTTCCTAACCTTAGCACCAATCTCCTTTCAGTTTACCAAATCACTAACAATGGAGGTGGAAATAAAGTTGAGTTCCTTCATGATTTAGTCAGGTGCGAAATATTAAGGATGATTCATTGGTTGTAGTGGGGAAAGATAATCATGACAAAAGGCTTTATTATTTCTCCCACTTTGTGCCTAAGTCTCCTTCACATGTGTTGTTGACACATACTCCATCACAAAGTAAATTATGACATGAGTGGTTTGGACATCTTGATTTCTTCTATCTTCAGCAGCTTAGCTCAAAACATTTGGTCAAAGGTCTACCTACAATCAACTTTTCCAAGGGTGAATGTTCAACTTGTTCAATGGATATGCATCTTGAAGAGAAGTTTGAAAAAGGAAAGCTTGGAGAGCATCAGTTGTTCTTGAGATGGTTCATAGTGTACTAGCAAGCCCCTTTACATTGACATCAATCAACAAGGGTCACTATGTCCTCACTTTCATTGATGACTTTTCCCACTACACATGGGTCTACTTTCTTGGTCATAAGAATGAAGTGTTTGATGAGTTTCCAACCTTCAAGAGTCATGTTGAGAAGAAATCAAGTAAATCCATCAAGGTTATTCATGTAGACAATGAAAGAGGATATGTTAACTCAAGACTTAGAGAATTTTGTGAACTTCAGGGTATTGATCTTCAGAATCCACTTGCGTTTAGTCCTTAAAAAATAAGAGTTGCAAAAATGAAGATTAGAACTCTTAAGGAAATGGCAAGTTACATGATCAAAGCCAAGTCTATTGATCCATCACTTGTGGAAGAACCTATAAGTTGGAGCAATCACATCCTTAATAGATCTTCTCATAATGCCTTAGATGGAATGACTCCTTTTGAGGTGTGGTGTAGAAGAAAACCTATTGTGAAACACTTTAGAGTATTTGGTTATCTAGCATGGGAAAATATATCTTCACAAAAATGCAAGGAACCTCTACCAAGGCCTTGTACATTCATTGGATATGAAGAAAGTGTTAAGGCATATAGACTATGGATCCTAAGACTCGTGAGATCTTCATAGAGAGGAATTTTTACATTGAGGAAAGTTCACCTAGCTTATCCTCTACTCCTCTCCATAATTTAGACATTATGGAAATTGATAGTGACAACAGTGGCAGTGATTCAGATGGTTCATCAACCTCAACTCCTACACACAAGATTACACCTTTTCTTGGCACACTTAAGGTTGAGGATAATTCATCATCATATTTCACTAGACCTTGTTGGGTTAGATAGACACTCGATTTAGCTGGTTCACTTGTGGGAGATCCTTTAGACAACCATAGGACAAGGTTACAACATCAACACATTCCACATGCCTACATTGCTATAGTTATAGGTCCATATGATTTAGCACAACAAGGTACACCTTGTCTTCCAGTTACAATAGTAGGGGATGACTTCTTGATAGACATTACAAGTTTTTTTGTGGAGTCCTACATTGACGATATGGGAGACATCATTGATGATATTCTCTTTTATAGGGAAGATCCTTCTTTAGTTGTTGCAAGGGAACACTCTGACCCTTATGTCCATTCTCTACACAATTAGTCTTTTGAGGTTGATGTGATTGTGGATCCTTATGTAAAAAAGTTACAGGAGGTCTCTTTATCATTAAAGAATACAATTGGTTATTTGGGACATGTTCTACATCCATCCTTGTTTGATCTTGACTTGTTCTTTTTAGCAGTTTTGGAAGGGGTAGCCTTCAGTATCGACATAGGGATAGTTGAGAAATTTTTAGAGACATCATTCATCTTGAGGTTTCTTCTGACATATTGGGGAGACATCTCATCTACACCTATGGATTTTTTCCTTCCTAAGGGGAGGAACGTTGTTCAACATTCATGGACCAACTTCTACTTTCATCCTAGAGAAGCTATCATTGATGTGCATTCGACATTAAGGGGGGGCGGGCTATCTTGACTCTCTTCTTCTACTACTTCTCTCTTATGGGGGGGAATTTTTACTAATATGGGGTTTTTTCCTTCTCATACTTCCCTATTGTATATACATAATGTATGTCATAATAGAGGGGGGGGTTCTTGATTACTCCATCCATCCATGCATCTTGTTTTTTCATCTCTCTTTTTGGGGGAGGGTTTTTCCCATCAGGTCTTCCCTCTTTATGAGAGATTGCATTGCATTACATTTCTCTTGCACATTGTACATGGGTACCTAACATGGCCTAGTAGCCAAGACCCATCTTTCATTATCATCTAGCATTGTGAGCTTAAGTGTTTTTCCCTAAGTTTCACTTAAAGGGAGGTGTTGGTGTAATTAAGTATTTACTAATTAAACTTTAATTAAGTTTACTTAAAATAATGCATTTGCACATTAGTTGTCATTGAGACACCTAGGAGTTTGCTTTCATTTTAGCACATGGTTAGGAGAAATTCCACTTTAGATGGTGTTAGTTTTCATCTCATACATCTTTGTGTGTGAGATCCACCTTTTTTGGACATGTGATTCCACCTAGTATGGCTGATAGATTATCATCTCTTTATATGTAGTCTTATCACATTACCTATATATTCAGACACTCCTACATTGTACTTACATTGATTATTGGATCTATTATGCATTATAATTTGATCATTATTGAGATATTCATTTTATCATCTTCTCTCTCTTGTGCTATCTCTTGAGCTTCTAGATCTTGGCATTTTATTCTTTTCCTTAGGAAAATTCTTACATATATAAATGCCCTTGTTGTTAGTGAGACACATGTTGTTGAGCAGTAAGGTGTTTCCAATTATGGCTAAAGTGTAATCAATGAGATTTAGCCAGTGAGACTTAACTAAAATATTTTTCATAGTGGGTTTTCCCCTTTCTAGGATTTTCCACTCAAAAACTTGTGTCATGTGACTTGCATATACAAATCTTGTGTTCTGTGAGTGGATATATGCCTTGATGTTATTAATTTGAATTTTATATCCTTCTATAATATATTTTGGATTTATTACATTAGATAATTCATTTGTTAAATGAAGTGTTTTTATAGACCATTGATTCACCCCCACTCATCTAAGAGGTTTGAATATTCCAACAACTACTACAAAAGAATAAATGAATGACCTAAATACATCATTCATTAACCTCATGAAAGTGACTCGAGGATTTTTTAGGTAAAAATGGATCACCAACCATTCAAATAATTGTTCCTTATATTTCAAAGTAGTATTTCACACATTTATTGGATCAATTGGTACTTGATGGTACGTAGATTTCAAATCAATTTTGGAAAAAAACTTAGCCCCTTTGAGCTGGTCAAAAAGATCATCTATATGAGGAACAAATACCCATTTTTCATAATGATTTTACTCAATTCTTGGTATTCAATATAGAGTCCCCATGTTCCATCATTTTTCTTTGCAAGAATAATTGGGATGCCACATGGTGATGCACTTGGATGGATATGTCCTTTTTGAATTAACTATTGTATCCATCTTTTGATTTTTTCATTTGATCTCCTACACATTGGCTCATTAGGAAACAATGTTCTTGGTATCAAATCAATATAATTATTAACCTAATAGTGTGATGGTACCCTAGTTGGTAACTCCATACAATATGATAATTTATCAAAATTTGATCCATTTATATTTGTTGTATTGTTGTAGTGGTCATTGTGGCATGTGTGATGCAACCAAGGATGGTGGATCCAATGATGGACAGTCCAACCTTGTAGCTAATTAACCACATAGCGGAATTACAAAACACAACAATGGTTTCAACATAATTTCCATTAAAATGTCCAGTTGTAAGGCCTTCTGGGTTAGGGACAATTACAATCAAAACCAGTTCTACAAGATCAACAAGATCCAATAAAATATCAACTAGTCCAGTTTTGAAAACTATCAACAACTGATGGAAACCCTAAGGTAGATCTGAACTTGAGATCACAAGCCTTCAAGCAATCTCCTTGTCTCAGAGCATGAAAAAAACTAGCTCTACTATGACATCTATCAAAATTCAATCTAATTTTCTAGATCTCGTAGGATCCAACATCTTTTCCATAGCTTCACTTTTCTTGTTCTCTACCACCACTATCCTAAACAACTACCCAAACCCTCCTTAAATACTAATCTTCAGCCACAAGTCAGTTGGATGACATAATTAAATCCTACCAAAAAAATATTAAATGCAATATAAGTCAGCTCTCAAACAACCTTACAATTATTTAATTCTCCTGTCGGCCTCCAGATCCACATAGGAGAATACTGTTGGAGATTTTCCAGCAAGCCTATGCTGACTGTATGTTTGTCATTGATGAAAATATATGGTAAGTAGCATGCATGGAAGACTTATGCAGTAAGCTATAAGTATATGTAGCATGGACATGTTATCAGCATGATATCATGGACATAGAGGTTAACTATTAGTACAAATAATTATATAGCAGCTTGTGTCAACAGTGTTCCTGACAGAGTAATAGGTAGTGTTCTATGTGTGATTATCTATACAGTTATCATGGAGCCTTGCACATTTGGATATGTGATTTAGACATGTTATTGATGTTACATTCATGGATGCAGAGTCTGATGATTAGTAGAAGTGAAGTTATACAGTCGCTATTCACCAGTAGTAGTTTCTTGTGTTTATTCAGAAGAGCCGACTGAGATTATATTGGTTTTGGAGTTGCACCTATCATTTTGGTATGCACCCTTGGATTAGAGCTTGGAGAAGAGTTAGTGATGTTTAGTTAAGAGTGCATGAAGTAATTCAACTTGAGGAGAAAGATCCAGTTATTTTGGTGGAGTCGACAATGTGTAGCATGTATCTATAATTATCTTATTGGATAGGTCCCATAATGTGTCGCGCGCTTAGTAGAGCCGACTAAATTATTATTGGATTTTGTGATGGCTTCTCTAACATGATTTCAATGTGATTCCAACATGCTAAATTGATTATATCATTTAGAGGAAAGATATTTATAGACAGTCATTTGTGATTGCTAGAGTGTGGTTCATGGTTGACAGTAAGAGTAGAGCAGAGTGTGTGAAGTGTTGAGCCATCAAAAGAAGGTCTATGTAACCAAGTAAAGTATTTGTGCTATACATTGGAACTGATCCAAATAGTAGGTCTAAGCACAGTTCACCAAGATCTAAATATAGTGTGTATCTATTATTTAGAAGGTTGTAGCCTTCACCCATTTGAGCAGTGTGCTCTTAGATAGTGCATCCTCACCCCTAACAGGGTTAATTGTAAAAGACTCCTAATAGGGTCCGACCCTTGACTAGTTCTACTGTACTAAATACATTGTAAAGAAACTCCTAACAGGGTTAAGGATCTTCTAACAAGGATCATAATAAACTAGTGCAGAATATTAGTGGGTGTCAATTCCCACTGGGGTTTTTACCTATTTGGGTTTCCTTGTAACCAAAATATTGGTGTTGTGTTCAAGTGTTTTTTCATCGTGTTTTTGATTTATGTTTAAGTATACTTAATTGTATAAAGAATTGAATGTTGTAGATAACTGATTCACCCCCCCCCCCCCCTCTCAGTTATCTCTTGGGACTATTCCAAACAATTGGTTTCAGAGCCAAGTGCCTCAAAGAGAAAGTTTAACAGCTTGAGGTTGATCAAATGGCATACTTTAGAAAAGATAGTCCTAAGATTGATGGAGAGAATTATCTTGACTGGAAGAACAAGATGATGACACATCTACAATGCATTGCCTTTGAATTTTTTGAAGTGACTATCAAAAAAGTTTAGATCCCCTCTCTAGAGGATCTTGCAAAGAAAGATGCTACTAGTGAGAAGAAGGAATTATTCCATCAAAATGTAGTAGCAAAAGAAGCCCTTAGCAGTGCCCTATATGATAGTGAGTTTCCAGAGATAAAGAAAGTAGACACATCCCACAAGATATGGAAGCACCTTGAAGACATGTTTGAAGGAGATAAGCAAGAAAAGAATGCACACATAAAGACATAGAAGAAAAGGTATAATACATTGGAGATGCTACCTGAGGAAAACATAAGAGCCTACAATCAAAGAATTAATGAAGTAGTTGTTGGAATCATAAACAATGGTGGAGAAATTTTAGAAGAAGACATCATGGATAAACTGATGACTACATTGACACTAGAATATCAGAGCAAGATAAACATCCTTGATGAGACTATGCAATTCTCAAAAAACTTCAAAAGATAAACCTTAATCAACAATATTGTAGCATTTGAGATATCAAGTTTGAAGATTGAGCCTAAAAGTGAGACAACCTTCAAAGCTTCGGTCCATGGTAAGAAATCTGCAAACACTTATGGTAATTTTGATGATGATGATGAAGAGAAAACACTAGATGATTTCATTGCTATGATTGCTAAAAGAGAAAAGAAAGGAAAAGGAAAATATAAAGGTCAATTTCCATTTAAATGCTTTTCATGTAATAAGATTGGTCACTTTGCATCTAAGTGTCCTACAAGAGTTAAGAAATACAAAAATAACTACAAGCCTAAGTATACAAAGGAATGCTACTATGCTAGAGATGGAGTATCAGATAAGTGTTAGAAATAGGGAATACTGAGGGGAGGGGGGTGGGTGAATCAGTATTCTACAAACTTTATCTTTTGCCCAATTATGGATATAACAAATTATCTTTATACATGAATAACATAAGAAGCTAAACAATATGCATAGCAATAGAAATAAAGAACTCATAACACATGATATGTTCTCGAGGAAACCCTGGCCAAGGGAAAACCCCAGTGGGGATGGTACCCACAAAGATCCACTAATCAAAAGTATCATGTTAAGGATGTTGACCCTGTTAGGAGTCTATTACAAGAATATAGTGTATCAGTCCTGTTTAAGGGACTATAGGCCTTGTTAGAAGCCTCAACCCTATTAGGAGTTGTCAATACAAAATCTAATTACCAGATGAGCCCACTGCCCAAACAAGTAATGTACAATGTATACTTATTGAAAAAATGGATTTAGGTACATAACCTTATGCTTCTTACATCAATGTCTTTTTTTTCCTCTTACATTCTCATCATATCACTTTATCATCTCATTACAATATTACCACATTTTATATCTCTCTTCTTACAATTTACAATTACATATATACAAGTTATTAAGGCTAATAAATTTACATGGTCGGCTTCCATATATATTTATCCAAGAGTTAACATCTAGGCTGTCATCCCTTTATATTGTTAATTCATTATTTTGATAAACAAAATAATCCTTTAACTATTTACCAATTCTGCCTTCATATTCTATCCTGTCGGCTTAACATTGTCTTCGGTAAAACTATCATAACTAATTCCGTACATGTCGTACTAACTTGTGCTCTGAGATGGGTCATCATTAGTCACCATAGAGTCTATGTTCAAGTGCACAAGCACTTAATTTACTCTAGTCAATGTCGCAAACAAAAACTATATCCTGGTGCACTGGTGAAAACATTGTCTTACACTTAGACAAATTTGCAATGCACTTTGCCATACTTGCTCTTTGTACTGTGTGATCTTCATGTGGATCATATGTTGCCATAATGACAACATCTATGTACTCACTTCAGCCAATTGCCAACAATCTCCCCCTTTGTCATTGGTGGCAACATATCAGAAAATTGGCTAAGTGTACAAGTCAAAATCTCAAAATTGTATCAAAATTGTGGCCATAGTATAGAATATGTATACTATCCTTATAACTCCTCAAAATATAATCTCTAATACAATACTCCCCCTAAGAGTATCAATCCTTATCAAATATATCAATTTTTTGCTCTAATATCTCTCCCCCTTTGACAACAATGACAAAATAAGGTAGGGAGGATTACAAAATTGTATCCCAAAAAGATTATACCTTCATTTTCTTATTGCAAAGCTAGTAGGCTTGCAACACAATCTACAAAATCATCTTTCATAGCTTCTATCTCCTTCTCCCATAATTTCTTGATGGAATCTACCACATTGAGTAATGTGCTCAGTCCATAAGCTGTTATTTGACATGCTTGGAGGTTTTCAAATTTGAATTTTTGAAAGGATGTCTTAGCTATAAGACATTCTTCTAACTACTCTTTAATGATGCTCAACTTCATAGATATGTGCTCTCTCAAAAGAGTGAGTCTCCTCATTTTTCTGGTCCTCTCATCTTGCAATATTCTTATTTCATCATAAAGCTTCCGAACTTTCTTTTCAACATCACATACCTTCACATTAGGTCTAGAAAGTAGGTTACATTCATTCTGAATCTCAGCTTCCTTCAACTTGATCTTCTATTCCTCTTCTACTTTCAAAGTCTTTGGTTTTGTACACTGTATGTACAATGATTTTCCTGACTCCAAATACTTCCTCAAGTTCTTGATACAAATATCAAGACTGCTAATATCATTCCTAATATTCTGACTGATGTTCAAAAGCATTTCAGCTTCATAAGCTGCTTGAGCTCTCACTTTTGCAATATCAGATAGGTTAGTGAATTCATTGTCAAAATTGCTCATTACCTTCTTAGCTTTCTCCAAAGGGTCTGCCTCTATGATTTGTATAGTTACAATGCTTTGTAACTTCTTAGTAAGGTCCTTCAGACTCCCTTCAAGATTCTTCACTTTCTTGTTCTTGCCAATGATTTTATTCAAAGAAGTGATCAGTTCCAACTGATCATCATCATCAACTTCCTTTCCTAAATCTTCAATCAAAGATCCAATTTCCTTCTTCTTTCTACTCTGAGGAGTAAGACTGATGTCTTCTTTGGTAGGAATGGGTGCTTGAATATTAGTCTCCTTAGGTTCTTCACTAATAGATTGAGTCTTCTCTGCTTCTTCAGTTCTCTCTGGTTCATCAAGAGCCGAATTGTCAACAATGTTGGCTAAGTTCTTGAATACATTTTCATCAGTATCCAAGGTGACCTTAGTACCTTCTACATTCATAGTTTCATCTTCAATGTTAATGGTTGAAGGAGAGGGAATATCCTCTTTTCCCGCTTCTCCTACTTTCTCTACTACAACTAATGGCTCTTCAACATTTTCTGCCATGACCTTGATTATTGCCTACTCTGTATTAGAATTAACTTCTTCATATCTACCTCCCATAATCAAAATGGTTCTCATTTTGGTTCTCAAATGGGTGCTTAAGGCCTTCAATATCTGCTTCAAGTGTTCATCATTTCTCACATCACAAAGCTTTCTCACTAGGTTCTCTCTGATAGTTTTATCTTCCTCAAATGCTCTTTGTTTCCTATTTACAAGTTTGGTATACAACTCATCAGGTATTTGACCTTGAATAGAATCAAATTTCTTGTCTGCCAAAATCATATGCTTCACAATTGCATTCTCCAAATTTAGTCTTTCTAAATAATCATAAAGTTTATAGTACTTGTTCACTTTAGTGAAATCTCCATCTTATATGATTTCTTCATTCACTCTCTCAACTCTCAGTTTCCATGTCTTCTTCTTAACTATAGTGTCATCATCCTTTACTTCTACAATTTTTCTTGGTACTGGTTGAACTAAAGTCTTCTGTCTCTTTCCTGGTCCAATAGCGCTTTCTTTCATTCTCTTGCTAGGTGTGGAGGAAGTGGATCTAGTTGTTACTTGTTCCTTTTCTAGTTCCTCTACTTTCACCTTGACTTGTGTAGGTTCTTGTTGTACTTCACTAGATGACAAGGGTGGTACAATCAAGACTTCTTTCTATCCAATATCCCTGATTACTGTTGTTGTCTGCTTTGCTATTAAGAATTCTTGTTCTGTCATTCCTGAATCTTTCAGTATTCTCTTGATAGTGCTATCAAATCTCTTCTTAGATTTCTTCTCTTTAGTTATAGCTTTTGCAGAGTTGAAGTTCTCTTCAAAAGTTCCAAATTTGCTGCACTGAGTGTGCAATTTACACTTAAGTAACCTGCCAACATATTCTTTTGTTTTAGCCTCAGATATTTCATAGCCAAGAGGGTCTATGAACTCAATTCTAGGTTCCACTACTTCAATATAGGTAAATTCAATGTCAACCATGAAACATATATCATTTTTATACTTCTTCACAAGTGATTGTGGAATCCTTGATCTGCTAGTTACCATGTTCTGAAATGTCTTCATTACTAACATAACACTCTCATTTACTTTGTCAATAACATGTCTCAAATATACTTTATTTATCCTTTCCATAGTAGTTTGTCCATCATTCCAATCATTTGCAATGGTGTAAGGAAATCTTCTCAATAAGTGGAAAAACATGTATGTGATTAAGGATGAAAATCTAAATTGTGCATACTTAGTCTTCTTAATCTTCTCCAAGTTTTCAAACAATTGAATTCTCATAATTTCACACATATCAACTGGCACCTTGTCAACACACATTAAATAGGCAATATGTACCATTCCAGTTGCCATATCATCTTCTCTAGAATTTGCACAAAACTTAGTGGTTAGGATCTTGCATAGGTATCTCACATCATCTTGTTTGATTTTGCTAATCACAATTCCTCTACCATTGTAGGATGAACCTATGTTGTCCATGACTATTTTCCTCATATTCTTCTCATTTAATGGAATAACACCAACTTTGGACAAACCTGTGACTTCATGAATCAAGTCAGTTGTAATGTCTATCACTCTATCCTCTAGCCAAAACTTCCCATTATGAATTCTGCTCAAAATAATCTTAGTGCATTCATCATTGTCAAAATCATATTGCAATGCATACTTAACAATCTCATTATCTTTCAAATGTTCATAACCTTGTTTCAATGACATATCCTAGTTGTAAATCTTATGATATTCATTGGTAAAATCACTATCACTGAGGGTTTCTAACTTGCATCCAAGATAGCTCCTTACATTTTCCAAATGCAAAACTCCATCTGGTATGGATGATAATGCCAACCTTGGGTCATCTTCTTCCAAGGGTTCTACTGGTTCCCTCTTCATTCTAGGTCTATTCTTATCTTTGGCATTGTGAATTAAAGATACATCCATGACTACTTTAAATTCCTTATACCAATTCAAAGATCTGCCAAGATAAATACCTCAAATTCACTATTCTAGGGCTTTCATAGATTCGACGCTCAAATCTTTCACCAAATCACTGCAAAATGCTTCCAATCTCTATTCTTTTCTCTCCTAAACACTTCAATTCACTTTGATGATCAAATAACTCCGATCATAACCTTTTATTACTTCAAACTTAAAACTTCTTGTGATCTCGCAAAACACAATATTTTCTTTTGCGCTCTTAACCATAGCATTAGTACATCATAAAATACTTTACATTAACTGTGCAAGACTTAAGTCATCATAAATCTACTTCTACACTAATTCTAAGTTCCTAATCTACTGCAATTTTCATAAATTAAGTGCTTTGAGTTAGGTCAGGTAAGGATTCATTCTTACCACTTGATACTTCACCTTTCTAATTTATTTCAATGTTGAATATGTCTCCTTGATGTTACTTTGCCAAGTTTAGATTTTAATTCTTCATTCTCAATCTTCAACCTTTCATTCTCAAATCTCAGATTTTCTTCATTTTTGTCATTTCCATCTTTCAAACTAAGCTTCAAATTTGCTATCTTCAGTTCATGCTTAAGGATCACATTTTCATTTTCTAAATTGTCATCACAATCTTCAATAAGAATTTCAGATTCCTTTCCAGATTTCAGATCTTCCAACTTCTTTTTTAGTTTCTCAATAAGGTTCTTTGCATCATCATATTTCATTTTCAGAGTTTTTTTTCATCAATAAGCATATCAATCTATTCAAGAGCTTCTTCAAGATTATTTTGTAGTTGATCCATATCCATAGAGATCTTACTCAAGCTACTAGGCTTTCCTTGAATGATTTTTCTCTGAGTAACTAAGCTCTGATACCAATTGTTAGAAATAGGGAATACTGAGAGGGGGGGTGAATTAGTATTCTAAAAACTTTATCTTTTTCCCAATTATGGATATAATAGATTATCTTTATACATGCATAACATAAGAAGCTAAACAATATGTATAGCAATAGAAATAAAGAACTCATAACACATGATATGTTCTCGAGGAAACCCTAGCCAAGGGAAAACCCTGGTGGGGATGGTACCCACAAAGATCCACTAGTAAAAAGTATCCTATTAAGGATGTTGACCCTGTTAGGAGTATATTACAAGCATATAGTGTATCAGTTCTGATTAAGGGACTATAGGCCTTGTTAGAAGCCTCAACCCTGTTAGGAGTTGTCAATACAAAATCTGATTACCAGATGAGCCCACTGCCCAAACAAGTAATGTACAATGTATACTTATTGAAAAAATGGATTTAGGTACATAACCTTATGCTACTTACATCAATGTCTTTTTTCTGCTCTTACATTCACATCATATCACTTTATCATCTGATTACAATATTACCATATTCTATATCTCTCTTCTTACAATTTACAATTACATATATACAAGTTATTAAGGCTAATAAATTTACATGGTCAGCTTCCATATATCTTTATCCAAGAGTTAACATCTAGGATGTTGTCCCTTTATATTGTTAAGTCATTATTTTGATAAACAAAATAATCCCTTAACTCTTTACCAATTCTGCCTTCATATTCTATCCTGTCGGCTTAACACTATCTTCGGTAAAATTGTCATAACTAATTCCGTACATGCCGTACTAACTTCCACTCTAAGACGGGTCATCATTAGAAACCATAGAGTCTATGTTCAAGTGTGCAAGTACTAAACTTACTCCAGTCAATGTCACAAACAAAAATTGTATCCTGGTGCACTGGTGAAAACATTGTCTTACACTTAGACAAATTTGCAATGCGCTCTGCCATACTTGTTCTCTGTCCTATGCGATCTTCATGTGCATCATATGTTTCCATAATGACAACATTTATGTACTCACTTCAGCCAAATTTCCAACAATAAGGAATCAGGAGAAGAGGAAATTGGATTCATTGCTTTTGAAGATGAAAAGAATTCACAAGAGTTAGCACTGATTTCACAAGCTGACATCAGGACAGATTGGATCATTGATAGTGGTTGCTCACATCACATGACAGGAGACAAAGATAGATTTGTTGATTTGGATTGATGTCAAAGGGGGAGTAGTATTCAGTTATGAAAAATAGTACTAAAGGGGGATTAATATTCAGTTATGAAAGCAGTTTAGTTGAGAAAATGGAGAATATTGAAGAATATTGCAGCAGATGGAGGATTCATCCTTGGGGGAGTTTTGATGAGGAAATGGAGAATGTTATAAAATAATTATTCATTTGGGTTGGTGGTGTTTTTCATTCCATATGTTGCCATCAATGCTAAAGGGGGAGATTGTTGGAGATTTACCAGCAAGCCAGTGCTGACTATATGTTTGTCATTGATGACAACATATGGTAAGTAGCATGCATGGAAGACTTATGTAGTAAGATTTAAGTATATGCAGCATGGACATGTTATCAGCATGATATCATGGACATAGAGGTTAACTATTAGTACAGACAGTTATATACCAACTTGTGTCAGCAGTGTTCCTTACAGACTAACAGGCAGTATTCTGTGTGTGATTGTTCGTACAGTTATCATGGAGCATTGCACATTTGGATATGTGATTTAGACATGTTATTGATGTTACATTCATGGATGAAAATTCTGAGGATCAGTAGAAGTGAAGTTATGCAATCGCTATTCACTAGTAGCAGTTTGTTGTGTTTATGCAAAAGAGCCAACTGAGATTATATTGGTTCTGGAGTTGCACCTATCATTTCGGTATGCATAATTGGATTAGAGCTTGGAGAAGACTTAGTGATATTTTTTAAGAGTGCATGAAGTAATTCAGCTTGAGGAGAAAGATCCAGTTGCTTTGGTAGAGTTGACAATGTGTAGAGTGCATCTACAAGTATCTTATTGGACAGGTCCCAGAATGTGTTGTGTGCTTAGTAGAGCCGACTAAATTATTATTGGAGTTTTTTATGGCTTCTCTAACATGATTTCAAGGTGGTTCTAATAGGCCAGCTTGATTATATCATTTAGACAAAATATATTTATAGGCAGTCATTTGTGATTACTAGAGTGTGGTTCATGGTTGACAGTAAGAGCAGAGCAGAGTGTGTGAAGTGTTAAGCCATCAGAAGAAGGTCTATATGAAAAAGTAAAGTATTTGTGCTATACATTGGAACTGATCCAGATAGTAGGTCTAAGCACAATTCATCAAGATCTAGATATATTGTGTATTTGTTATTCAAAAGGTTGTAGCCTTCACCCATTTGAGCAGTGTGCTCTCAGACAGTGCATCCTCACCCCTAACAGGGTTAATTGTAAAAGACTCCTAACATGGTCCAACCCTTGACTAGGTCTACTATACTAAATACATTGTAAAGTAACTCCTAACAGGGTTAAGGATCTTCTAACAAGGATCATAATGAACTAGTGCAGAATATTAGTGGGTGTCAATTCCCACTAGGGTTTTTACCTATTTGGGTTTCCCTGTAACCAAAATATTGGTGTTGTGTTCACTTGTTCTTTCATTATGTTTATGCTTTATGTTTAAGTATACTTAATTGGATAAAGAATTGAATGTTGTAGATAACTGATTCACCCCCTTCTCTTAGTTATCTCTTGGGACTATTCCTAACAAATAAAACAAAAGATACCAATAATAAATGCACCAAGAACTCTAGTTGGTAAACCAGAACTACCGAATGCTAGAGAAACAACTGAGCACTAGTGAAACAACCAAACAAGATAAGCAACACTGAGTAACATAGGCATTACCAAGCACTAGTTCCATCGAGCACCAGAAGTTCCACTGAGTTCTTTCAGTGACCGAGCTTCCTTTAATAACCGAGACCACCGGTTAAAGCTGCAACCGAGTACCACATAACCAAAACAACACACCTCCATGTAGATTCACCAAGTACCCTAGAATGCCCCTCCATCAATGTGAGTTACACATGACTACTTTTTCTTCCTCATGAAAAATCATAAGTAATACAAATGTTCCAGTTTTAGAAATCAATATTATATATTTCTTTGCACTTTAAAGATGTAGAGTGTGCAAGACTTAACTTTGGTATCCAGTACTTCTATTCACTAGGTTTGATTATCACGCTGGGTTGTTTAGATTCATATACATCATGATATTGATACATATATGGCTTCCCCAACAAAAAATCACAACCATCTGGAGGATCTACATAAAAAATACCTCATCTTTAAATGGCTTTATGTACTACAAAAGATGACATTGCTTGTTCACTTGAATATCTCTCCCTTGGATTTCCCATGTTATAGAGTAGGTTTGTGGGTGTGATACTATCTTCAAATTTTATATTTTTATAGTCTCAACACAAATTAAATTCTTGGCTACCATTTCAAATAGTAAAGTGTATATCCTTTCCTCCAACCTACATTTATGAATGAAACAATCTCTCCTCATCCTCATAGGGCAATATTTTAGAATTAACTAATTCTCCATGTATCTCCTATTGGAATGTGATGTCATCATGGATTCTCATCTAGATGTAGTTAATTCATCATGGATTCTCATCTAGGTGTGTTAGAGTAATCATGGATTTTCATCTAGATGTTTTTGAATCATCACATAGTTGTGCAATTCATACTTACCAAAATTAGTAAGTTCTCTTCCATAGGACTCTACAACTCAATTGTTATATGCTACTCAAAATCATTATTGTTGGAAATAGAAGCATAAGTTTTGTCATTGATTTCAATCATCACTAATATGAGAGTTATACTATTAGAAGCTAAAGACAACTATCAGATACTTAAGATAGTTATCAGAATAAGGAAGTTAATTGTCAAAGAAAAAGATATTGGGTAAAGAAAAAAAATGTATTGCAACTAGTAGAAGGAAAAGACAAAATGGTTTATGGAAAAGATTGAGATGAAGGAATCCTAAGATCTCAGGTCATAAATCAATGATTCAATAGATATGAAGTAGATTAAGGATAAATGGATCAAAGGAGAAGATTAAAAAAATATAGAGTGGAAAAGATATACAGGTGAAGAACAAGCAACGAAAGAGAAAAGTGTTTTGAGGATAAAGAAAATGAGCATAAGAGATCTAATAATATTTGGAGGAAAGGACAAACATGTTAACTATCTTTTAAGGAATCCTAACAAGTTTCTATAAGGTATTGAAAATCCCTTAACCGGGTAGTCTCTAATAGGACTGTTGAAGTTCGTTGTATGAACTTTTTGTAAATTCTTTAACAGGGTGAAAGCCATATAGGTAGGATAAAATCTCCTACAGGAGTAGTTCTAACAAGAATATAGATACACTTAACCATGTATCAATCACTCCTAACAGGGTGAGTCACTCAGAAAGTGACATTTTGTAGTCTTAACTGACAAACTCTTTTAGCTGCAGTGAAGAGTTGTGGGTACCATCCCCACCACAATTTTTATTCTAACCAAGGATTTTTGTGAGACCCAAAATATTTTTGTTATGGGTGTGTGAATAATTTTATGAGTTAACTATTATTTACTTTATGTTTTTTCAATTACAAGCATATCGATAATACAAAAAAGACTATCGGTGAACTGGGAATTAAACTACATGTTTGAGATTAAAAGTTTGAATTGATATAAATCTGTTAGTATTGATTCACCCCCCTCTTAGTATCTAATCTTTCCAATCAAAAAGTGGTATCAGAGATTTTTTCTCTAAGAGGGAAAGTGTAACAACTTGAGAAAGAAAGACAAATGGAAAAAGCCCTATATGAAGCCCTTACACAAAATGAATATCTAAAGAGGAAATTAAGAGTATCATTTGAAAAATAAAATAACACACACAATGCCTACAATAAGTTTATAAAATCTTGAAGAACTATTGGAATAGAGTACAATTTCTAGAGAAGTTGATGCAGATCTATTGGAAAAGAACACAAATCTGGAAGAAAATCTAAATGAATCCAAAAAGTAACTTGAAAGTCAATCTATATGGATGACTGAAATACTTGAAAGAACATGAAGACTGCTGAGGAAGCCAAGGAAAGCCTTGAAGCCAATAAGAGAAATCTGGGAAAAATGACCAAAGAAAAAGATGACATCATTGAAAGGATACACCATAAAAATAACACACTAGGTGAATATCTGAATGACACAAATGAAGAGAAGAGACAAATACTTTTCGAGAACAAAAACCTAAGAAAAGAAGTTGAAACTTTGAAGACCAATTTGAAAATTGAAATTTAATTTAATGAAAAACTCATTAATTTTGATCTAAGCATGCAGAGAATTGATGAACAACTAAAAAATCAAAGAAGATATAAAGACACAACCGGCCTAGGATATACCGGTAACAAAAAATTTAAAATTAGTGAATCATCAAAAGTGGTAGTATAAAATCCATCACAAAAGTCAAAGGAGCCTATTGATGCACAAGGAAAGAAACCTACAAAACCTACTTGTTAAAATTGTGGAAAGATTGGTCACACATCAAATATCTCTAAAAGAAGATCAGTCAACACTCCAAGCGGTACACCCTTTAATGGATATTGTTACAATTGCAATAAGTTTGGACATTGGGAATGAGAATGCAAATCAAATCCAACAACATATCATCTGAAGGTAGTTTCACAAGTTACTGCTACACATGCAATCGATACGGACATAAAGCTGAACACTGTAGATCAAGAATTTTATTGACAAGAAAACTAACCAAATCAATAAGCACATTGATAAGAGAAGGAAATATTCCAGCTATGTGCAACATTTGTGGACTTTGGATATATGGCAATAAATAGTAGATTAATGAATCCAAGAGGAAATTCAGGACCATGGAGATCAAATGGTATAGTATGTTTTATCTACCACAAGTATGGACATATTGTACAAAACTACAGATACCGACAAGCTAGTAATGTGGATAAAAAAGGAAAAGCTGTGATTAATCCATAACAAGTAAAAAATAATATGAAGAAAAAGTGGATCAAGAAGGAGAAACTAAGTGAGCAAGAAGGAATCCCTCCAACCTCTGGGGAGGAGGACTCATCATCAAACTAAGAAAGTAAGTTTTTCCTTAGGGACTGATAAGAAAATGCTAATTTTTTTTATCCCTTTATAAGATAAGATATGATGGATCATATGTTAGCATATTATAGATATAGTAGAACTCATACTAGACACATTTAATGGAAATCAATTAGTATTGGATATCATTGCTTTATCATTTTGAAGATAAATAGTTATTAGTGAAAAATTTTCACTATCAGAGTGAAAGGAAGGTAATCGGTAGAAAAGCATCTCTATTAGACAAAAAGAGATGACAATCGACAAAAAAGTTACTGTTGAATACATTTATTGCCTAAATAGCCATTTACATACTTTTTGGTAAATAAATATGTGTCGACGCTATTCATTTGTTACCTTGATTTCTAGAAGAAATCATTTGAGAATCATCTAAGAGTCTAGAGAAATCTATTGTGAAGTATTATTAGTCAGAATTATTACAGAAGTGACTGAAAATATTCTCATGCCTTAGTTTAGCAGAGTTAGTTGAAGTGCAAAGAAATCACTAACATATGACTTGCATTTGCAGAATATTTTGAGCACAATGGAAACAAATATTCAAAACCCTATTGTCATAAGCATCAATAATGAACTAGCACCACGATTCAAGCTGTACCCTTTGAAGGAAGCATAGAAAGATAATGTTGGAGCACTATCGTCACTACCTCTGAGAGTCATGCTTACAAAGGATATCAAAAATTTTATTCACAACAAGTTGTAGGACTGGGAGATGAAGAAATCAAAAAGCTATACTACATAGAGCTAAGCATTGAAGGAAATTTAAAGGATGAGCACAAATATCTAGAAACAAAAGGATTAACACATATGATATTTCTACCAAAATTTAATGAAGAATGGGTCAGATATGTACTTAGTCGCATGCATGAGCAATTTATGTGTTTAGACAAGGAGAAACCAATAAAAATAAAAAAAGACCTAATTTATATGGTCACTGGCTTACCGACGAAAGGAAAATAATGTCGGTAAGGAAAATAATGCACTCTATGAGTGAGAAACATGGATGAGCTAAGACATCCAAAGATAGGAGATCCATGAGAGTAGACAAGGTCAAGGACTCAGAAATGTGTCTTGCAACAATGATTATTGGTTACAAAGTCTACCAATCTAGTCGACTGAATAATGTACCTGATAGTGTTGTGTATGCAGCCTATGAGATATCAAACCTAGAAAAAGCCTATGATTTGACAGAAATATTTCAAAAAAAACTATTAGTAAATATGAATCGATGACAAAGGGATCTCAAGAAAGAAGTTAAGTATGGATCATTTCTCATTTGCTTATACTTTTATGTAAATAATTTCTTCCCGAGCATAGGACATGTAAATTGGAATTTAGATAGACTAGTAATTTATGAGATAAACAATTACATTTATCAATTAGGTGAAGAATACAACCAAATAATGTGGGGATATTTTAAGGAATTTCAAATTAAAATGAAAGCATGCTATTGGATACCTCCATCAATAGTAGAGAAATATAGAGATACTATTTTCTTTCTTGTAGATACTGACACTTGTAGAATCCAACCTATACAACCAAGAACATCTTGGGTACCAATATTTAGATATGAGGTCATAGAGGCCATTGTAGTGAGATGTGAAAATTGCGTACTGAGTTTACCTATTGACAAAAAAGCTGAAAATTTTGGAACCTATGAAGAAGCATATGAAAGGATAACGTTGGAAACAAAAATTCTGAAGAAGAAAGAGAAAATACTAAAGAAATTGACTACAAAATATGGAGAAAGTGATGATGACATAAATTCTCAACTAGAAGTTGTAGAGGTACAAGCCCTACCAACTATTCAAGAGATTGAGGGAAGTACAGAAGAGGAAATAGAACTAAGAACACTGAGTACTATTAGAAGGAAAGGAAAAGTAGCACTAGAGACAAAAGAAACCTCTAAAATAAAAATAATTAGAAGGAAGCTCACACAACCTTTAGAGCCACAACTAAAGAAATACAAGGAGTCAAGTAAGAACTCCATCGAAAAAGAAGAAAAAGTCAAAAGATGAAGAAGAAGAAGACACAAAATCAGAGATGGAAATAATGTCATGGGGAAAGAAGTCAGTAAGGAAACAATTCAAGATACCAATAGATCCTACTAAGATGGCACAATACATAACATAAATAGGATTAGTTGGAAAAATCAAACCCACTTCCTTTATAAAACATTTGGAATAAGACAAACAACTAATTGAAGATACAATTGTAAAGAATTTCCATACATACAACAAGTACCCTAGAGATATCAAAGATAATGTACCAAGAGAATTGTATGAAACTTTACTTGTTAGATGGAACTCAACATATCACAGAGTTGAAGAGTTAAGAATGAAAGTGTTAAAATAATTCATTCCACATCTATCTAATACTGATACACAGATCTATAAAGAAAAGCATAAGAGAGAATTCATAACAAAGACATTGATAGCTATGGTATTAGAAAATGAAGAACCAAAATTGGAGTAGGATATCATGCAGATATGGAAGGAGATACTAAATAAAGAACAAGAAGAAACCTAATTAGAGGTAGGATCATAACATATTGACAACACATTTATAGTCAATGAATTAATCAATAATGCACTAAGTGCACCAGACATGAAGATTAATAAGGATGAAATAATTATTGAAGATATTAGTGAGGAAATGGAGAAATAGGATGCACCAGTACAAATGCCTACAATTAGAGAAACTAAAAAGGTTGACACATCTGTCAACAAATCTACTAAGGAAATAACATTGGAAACTACCAAGGATACACATACACGACATGATATAGTATCAGTTGCACTGCAAGAAGAGTTACCAAAACACTCGTTGAAAAGTACTAAGGAGATATTACAAGAAATGAAGAAGAAATAGGAAGTATTAGACATAAATGAGTAGACCCCAATATCAGCTGAACACCAGCACTTACCAATTAATCAACCACAAGTAGATACCAACAAGGAACCATCTACCAAGAAATAATAGAAGAAGAGAGATACTAGTAGAGATGATCAATCATCCCAAGCACCTAAAGGTTCAGGTAAAGAAGAATCAGGTAAAAAAATGACACAGATGAGAAGAAAGGAAAAGAAAAGAAAGATGAAGATAAAAATAATGATGAGGAAAAAGACAAGGATGCTGATAAGGAGAGAATTGAGACCAAAGGCAAAAGGAAACGTGAGGACGAAGAATAAGATGAAGATGAAAAAGTAGACAGTGACGATCCTTAATTTGAGATACTAAAATAGGATCTGAGAAAGATGAAGAAGAAAAAATATAAAGAGGAATATGCTAGTGTTAAATTTGAAGGCAAAGGAAAGAGTAAAGAAATTAGGGAGACGAGTTCTCAATAAGACACTCAATATATTCGAAGACTTAATGCCAGATGTAACTGTTGATGAAGAAGAATCAATGGAGCAGTAACTAAAAGTTTATATTGATTAGATCAGTGGATTTGAAAATTATTTGGAGCAACAACTCATGTATGAAGCAATAAAGAAACTAGAAAATCAACTTATATGGAAGCTATTAAGCAAGTTAGTAGTCTTTAAAGTTGAACCGTCAAAGATTATTAAAGTTTTGAAAGGAATTTTGACAAAATTAATATCAATGTAGAGATGGCAGCATTAGGACTCGACTATCTGGATGTTGAGATTAATGAGGATGATATCTCATTTCCTCCAGATCAGCGAGAGAAGGTTCAGGAAATCCTTACTAGTAGCACGGATGTACCTCAAGCTGAAAATACTCTTGCAAAAACTCCTGACAATTGGATAGTCACTGGTTCAATTCCTCCATGGCTAACTGAATCATTGAATAAGAGTTTGAGTTACAAACCTATTTCACTTCATGTGAAGGAGATCATCACTAAATATGCTACCCAGACCCCCAAAGCAAAAAGAATGAAGAGTGATGCTAGGTTATCTATCGATCCATCTACTGGAAAGGTGACTGTAAAAATAGCCACTTTCAAACCTAAAGAGGGAATTCATGAACCAGAGGCTGAAGACTTTGAAATCATGAAGATGGAACTTGGTGTTCTAAATAGAGATTCAAGGGATCACCTATTTAAATTCTCAACTGATCATATGCTTGGGAAATCATAAAAAGATGGAAGGGAGAAACGTGAGATGAAACAGTTGGTTTCTACCATGGCTGAGTTTCTTTCCTCACTCGTTGATGATGGAATACTACCACTGGCCCAGTCTTCATAGGATTTTGATCCAAATTCAGTTGAAAGTCAAAGGCTGGTGAAACAAATGCAATAGGGGAGGGTTCTAATGGAGGTTGTGAAGTCTTGGATAAATAATGTTATCACTGAAGGGAGTATCTTCATCCATGAGTTTATATCTACTTGTCTTGATGGAGAAGGATTACTCGGTGAAGTTCAAACACTGGTTCCAAGCTAGGAGATAGAGGAAGTGAAATGTGAAGCAATTGTCATACAAGTTAAAGAAATAGAAGCCTATGGTGTGGCTAAGTTCTTAGCTGAGAATCCGATGAAACTGGTAGATCCCTGTATGCTATTTATCCTAAAATAGAACTTCATATGGAAAAATACAATGTTTAAGGCTCCGATCTCCCAAGCCAAAGCAAT
Organism: Chamaecyparis obtusa; assembly: GCA_027943335.1. NCBI lineage: Eukaryota > Viridiplantae > Streptophyta > Pinopsida > Cupressales > Cupressaceae > Chamaecyparis > Chamaecyparis obtusa. The sequence goes on from BSBK01008863.1 coordinate 217,892, forward strand.
AGAAAAAGAGGTGTTGGATATGAAGGCAAATGCTCTTAAAGATATTGAGATAGTGAATCCCTCAAGTATTTTGCAACTTGACAAAGGTAACAGGGATGTGAATGCCATGGTTAAAGTCTTTCTAGACACCATGAATGCTCTCAAGGAAAAAGAGGTGCCTACAGTTTAGGATTTCACCAAAATTGCAAATGTGGAGTCTATGTTGTTGTTGAATAGGGGTCAGTTGCCAAAGCAGGCAGAGAGGATCAAGGAGTTAAGGTGGGAAAAGAATGTGACTTGGGTGAAGCTAACAGGCCTGAAGAACCTGCATTTCCAGCCAGCCCAAGAAATGGTGAACGTGTTCCGTTCCTGGAAGCTCATACAGACCACCACATCTGAGGGCCCTGAAGGAAGTTAGTATTTTTTGAGAAGAATTTCCCTTGCTTTGCATTTTTAATGACATGTGTTTTGAAACTCTGCTTTTAGTTATGTAACTAGTTTTTAAACAGTTTTTATGGTATTCGAGAGGCCAGGTTTTTTGGTGGCTCTCTCAAACATGAAACTATGAATGCTGGAGCATTGAACAGTAAAAGGGTTAGAAAATAGAGATAGAAATAGATAGTTTCTTTTTGGAAGTAGATAAGTTAGTGTAGTCATTTTAAGTTTTGAAATAGCTGGTGACTAATTTTTTATTCAACTTTGATCCAGACATATATGAATATATAGATGCGTGGTATGGTTTAGATCTTTGAATAAAAATCTGGAATGCATTGATTGCTTTGAAAGTTGGTACATTTAAATTTGTGCATGTGTTATTTATATTCAGTCGCTTCTAGTTTCCTTTCTAGCTTATCTTTCTCAAGTTATTTCATAGATTGTTTGTTTTAGAAGTAGCTAGTAGATCTCAGATTTCTTCATAGTTAATTCAATTTTTTGTTAATTCTATAAATCACCTCAATACCCAAGAGTATTAGAGTGGTCCTTCTACACTTTCTAGTCAAAGGTGTATGATTTTAATTTCATGTTGATAATTCATTGAATATCTTACAAGGAGGTTGAACCTTAGAAATTCAGAGGGAAGTAATTTCTCATGCTTACCAAATTGTTGATGAATCATTTTTCTTCAAAAGTGTAGAGTCTTTATTCATTTTCATTCATAGGAAGACAAATTTTCTCACCAATAGATTTTTGGTGACTCTACTAGGGAGAGTCTAGTATAAAGCACTAGGTTCTCCATTTATTACAATGCTACAAAATGGTGTTGCCACGCATAACCTAGGGTTTGGAGACATGTAAGAAGATATAATCTCAAGCCTTGTTGAAGCAGTGTGGAGATTTAGATGCAATAATCAACAGTCTTAGCAAGTCTGAGAAGTACTTGAGAAGGAAGAAGAGATAGCTGAGTGACTAAGGGGCATACTAGTTGCTCATGAAGAAGTTATAGTAAATAGACTTGCCCAAGCCCCAGCAAGAGATTAAGGGCATTCCTGAATATTGAAGCTGGCAGAAAAGAGATACACTAGAGGTGATAGAAGTAGAGGATTGGTTGACGAAGACTTTGAGGCTTTGAAAAATCTTAGCTTTGAACCTGATCTTAATACCTGCAAGAAAAAGAAAACCCAAACATTTAGCAGGCCTTCTTCACCTCCACCTGGCCTAGTTGATCCCCCCCTTTTTCAAGCCATTGTAACACCAGGTACTGTGGTACCCACTATTCTCAATATCCAACCTTTGAATTTCTAGTTACCTAACATGGCCACCAATCAACCTTTGGGTCAAAATATTGGCCCGCTGAACTTAGGAGTTAATCAATTGGCGGACTTTCCTAAAGGTGCTAACCAGGTTTTACCCAAGTTCAATGGAGATGGAAAGGTAACCTCTAATGATCATTTAAGTGCTTTTCATGCTGCTTGTGGTGTTATAAGTGTTCCTACTAAAGAAGTGGCAGTAAGACTCTTTGTCAGAACCTTGGTTGACACTGCAGCTGACTAGTTCAGTCATTTAACCAATGGCTCAATCAGAAATTGGAATGAAATAAAAAATGCTTTCGAAGCAAGATTCAAAATTCCTGATAACAAGATCTCCCTATTGCTCTAGCTTAGTCAAATGAAGAAAGAGATACATGAGCCTATGTGAGAGTTTGTGGCTAAGTTTAATAGGATCTTGCAAAGGATACCAGCAAATTTTGCACCTAGTAATGAAAATAAGAAGATTTTCTTCTTAAATGTTGTTCCACTTGATGTAAGCTTTCACCTGTTAAAAGATGGAGTGGTCGACTTAGCAGCTACCCAGACACAGACTATTCAGTTAGAAGATACTCTTATAATAGCTAGAAAATGGAAGAGGGAGGTTCAGGCTTCAGGAAGTACCCCATCTTCTACAACAATGGATCCTCTAATGCAGAGGTTAATGAATGACATGGCTATTCTCAAGAGATAGCAGAATAAGGTGAGTTCTCCATATCAGTCCCCTTATCAAGATGTTAACCAAAGACAATATAATCAACCTTCAGGAAAAACTCCTCTCTTGCAAAGTTCACAACCTAGATTGCGGATTGAACCTGCACCCAGAGAAACAATGTGCTCATTTCATCTAATGACCGACCATGATGGAAAGTATTGTCTTGATTGGTTAAGATGTCTTCAAATTAATGCCACAAAGGACACCATTGGTATAGAAGAGTTGTGGGAAGAGAAAGACTCACTCGATATTGGTTTATCTAGTTCCTTTTATCTGGAGTATGAGCCAGGCTCTAACAAAGGATGAAGTGTTTTGGCCACCCTACAAGATCCTGCTTGTGTGATTTTGACAAGAAATCAGAGAACGCAAAAGTTTGTCCCTGGTTCAATCACTGCTAATGCTGATGCTAAATGTAAAGAAGCCAGAAATGGAGAAGCTTCTACATGCCCAAAGGGCCCTGAAATAAATATCTTACCAAGAGGTAGTTCACCTCCTCCTTCCTCATTTGAATTTGTTGAATTCTATAAAATGAGCACAATCTCTATTTCCCCTGCAGAATACCTCAAAATGAACCCTAAAGAGTTGGACAAGCTAGTCAAGTATGTTAAAGGGGAGTCAAGTTCAAACCCCAAACTAGATAAGCCGCTTAATGGTGAGACAACCACAATTGAAGACCCCTTGGTTTTTAAGCCCCAAGACACTCCACAGACACCCGAAGAATGTCCTTTTGTTAATACAATTGAAAGTGAAATAGAAGAAAGAAAGCCTAATCCCTTCTATATCTCCTTACTATTAAATGACCAGAAACTCAGCAATTGCATTATTGATTTTGGCACGTTAGATAACATCATGCCTGCCCCAGTCGCTAGAGCCCTCGGTCTCACCTTAACTAAAACCTATGGCCATTGTTATTCTATGAATGGGAAATAAGTACTGTTAATGGGTTAGGTCAAAGATGCCCAAGCCATTCTTGCTGCATACCCTAATAAGCATCTAAAAATTGACTATCCTGGTAGAAGATATCCCAACCAACTATGGTATGCTGGTCAGCAGAAATTTTTGCAAAGATTTGGGAGGAGACATTAAGATGGACTAGTCAGAGGCCATGATTCTACTGGGTAAAAAGAAAGTAAAACTTGAACTCGAGCCTAAAAATAAGTATACTGTGGTGCCCTCAGACAACCCAAAAGCTCAAATCCTGTATGAAGAGTGTCATTTTGGCAACTATGTTATTTTGGCCGATCTTGAAGAAGATGGTGAAACTTCTTCCCAAAAAGAAGGGGATATATGGAAGATGGAGTTCGATGGCAGCTGTTCCAATTCAGGTTCAGGCACAGGGGTAGTTCTTTTTCCTCCTAATAAATATTGTATCCCTCTTTCTTTCAAGTTAGATTTCAAAAATACTAATAATATTGTAGAGTACGAAGCCTTACTGCTAGGATTTGAAGAAGCAAAACTGAGGGGAGTTAAGAAGTTGGTTGGGAAAGGTGATGCTGAACTAATTGTGAAACAGGTGAGAGGGCTATTCTCTATTAAGAATGAAAGGTTAAAGCACTACAAAAATTTGGTATGGGATGAGTTGGATTTCTTTGACACCTTCATAGAATTTATACCAAGAAATTAGAACACCAGAGTGGATGCCTTGGCGGTATCGGCCTCACTTTTGTTGCCTCACCCTAATTTTAAAGCTCAAAAATATCAAATTGAGATGCTTTACAAGCTGAGAATACCTGATAATGTAGATTTTTGGCAAGCCTTTGATAGTGATTCCCAACTCAGAGATTTCCTAGAATGTGCCACAGGTTTTTCTTATGTATATTTTAAAGGATCTAATAGTGAGTGCAAAGAAGTCTACCAAGATGTTGTAGATAGTGATGGAGTGATTCAGCTGAAAGGAAATAAAATTCCCAAAGGCCTTGTGTCTCTTGAACATCTATTAAGAAGAAAAGATGACAATACTATTAAAGAGAAGATATCTCATGTGCATAATACTATAGAATATGACAAGATTGATATAGGAGAGCAAGATAATCCGAAATGGATTTCTATTGGTCCAACTTGTACCTTGTCTGAAAAAGAAGATTTGAAAAAGTTACTCATGGAATATAAAGATGTGTTTGCTTGGGGGTATGAAGACTTGAAGAATTTCAGGGGATGTCTGTTTGAACATCAAATCCCTTTAAAACCTGGTGTCACCCCCATTTCACCAAAAATTAAGGAACTATAATCCAAAGGTATCTAAAGCCATTTTAAGAGAGGTGGACAAAATGCTACAGGCTAGGATTATCTATCCCATTCACCATTCAACTTGGATCACCAACATAGTTCCAGTGAGAAAGAAGAAAGGTGAAATCAGGATCTGTGTAGATTCCCATAACCTGAACCAAGCAAGTCTAAAGGATAACTATGCCCTACCTGTGATGGAGCATGTTCTTCAAGCTATTTTAGGATCTGAAGTCATGTCTATGCTGGATGGCTATTCCAGGTACAATCAAATTAGTGTGGCAAAGAGTGACTAGCATAAAATGGCTTTCATCACCCCATGGAGAACTTATGCATATAGTCACATGCCATTTTGGCTGATCAACATGAGTGCCACTTTCCAAAGGGCAATGAATTCCTCTTTTGAGGATCTCCAAAACAAAATTATAGTGGTGTACTTAGATGATCTCACTATCTTTTTGAAGAAGAGGGGTCAACATTTAAAAGATCTTTAAACAATGCTCTCAAGGTGTAGGAGTCATGACATCTCTTTGAACCCAAAAAAATCAACGTTCTTTGTGGAGGAAGGGAAGCTACTAGGTCATATCGTTTCAAAAGATGGTGTCTAAATTAACCCTGAAAGGGTTAAGGCGATTCAATAGCTCAGCCTACCATTAAGTAGAAGTGGATTGAAGTCATTCTTTGGTCAAGTAAATTTCCTACGTGCATTCATTCCTGAATTCTTAGAAATCACTAAGCATATGATTGATATGATGAGTGAGAAAATTCCTTTTAAGTGGAGTGATAATGGGTGCAAAGCCTTCAATAATATTAAGAATGAGATATCTCAAGTGCCTGTATTAAAGAGTCCCAATTTCAAAAAATATTTTACTATCTATTGTTATGCCTCTGAGCATACTCTATCGAGTATATTAACACAAAAAGATGAGAAAGGATAGGAAGCACCCATAGCCTTTATGAGCACACCTCTGAAAAGACATGAGCTCAAGTATTCTCAAATGGAAAAACATGCCTTCACCATGGTAAAAGTGGTAAAATAGTTTAGGTATTATATTTTGCATTCCCATTGTATAGTTTTCGTACCTCATACCGCGGTGAAGAGTATTTTGACTCAGAAGGAGATTGGTATGAATAATAGAGCAGTTTGGATAGTAAAAATTCAAGAGTATGATCTGATGATCAAACCAACTAATTTGGTAAGGGGGAAAGGTCTATGCAAGTTGATAGCAGACAATGGTAACCCGTCTAAGAAAATTGATGAAGTACCCATGGCATTACTTGTTAGTCTAACTGATCCCCAGTTTTCAGACATGACTTATTTCCTTACCTATGGTGAATGCCCTGGTCACTTAAACCCCAAAGAGAGGTGTAACTTTAAATTGAAAGCAAGTAAATATGTGATATCCCAAGGGACATTATATAAAAGAGGCATACATGGAACCTTCTTAAGATGCATGGATAATGAACAATAGAAAGAACTTTTGAAAAAGTTTCATGACAAAGCTTGTGGAGGTCACTACTCTTCGACTATAACTACATTCAAGATTCTTTAGAATCATTTTTACTAGCCTAGCATGTTCAAGGATGCATACCATTATGTTTGAAATTGTGAGAAATGTTAGCTTTTTATGGGGAGACCTCATCTTGTGGCTCTACCTCTTAAACCAGTGATTGTTGATGAGCCCTTCAAACAATGGGGAATAGACTTCGTGGGACCTTTGAACCCACTATCTAGCATAGGACATGTTTATATTCTTATGGCCACTGATTATTTTACTAAGTGGGTGGAAGCAGTCCCCACTAAGAAAGCAAACTCTAAGGTGGTTTGTGAGTTCCTGTTAAATTATATTTTTGTCAGGTTCGGTGTACTTGTTAGGATAGTAGCAGATAATGCTACATACTTTTCCTCTAAGGAGATCTCAGCTATTTGTTATGAGCATGGCATGTCTCTGGCACATTCTTTAGATTATTTCCCACAAGGGAATGGTCAAGCCGAATCCAATAATAAGAACCTGGTAGCAATCATGAAAAAGTTAATGGATGATAATCCCCATGAGTGGCATAAGAAGTTGTTTGAAGCTTTGTGGGTAGATCGAACCACTTTGAAAAGAGCAATAGGAATGGACCCCTTTGAACTAGTATATGGGATAGGAGTGCATGTCTCTCTACCTTTGGAACTCTCCTTAGCTAAGCTCCAAGCCGTCATTGAAGATCATTATTTTAAAGATCCTCTGGAGAAACGGGTCATGCATTTGAGTAGAGTAGAAGAAGAAAGGGAGGAATTGGTAGATCATATCACAAAGCATCAGTTGAAAGTGAAGAAATTTTTTGACATGTGAGCACAACCTCGTAACTTTATAGAGGGAGATGAAGTACTTCTATGGGACAAAAGACAGGCACCCAAAGGATCTCATGGGAAATTTGAGTCTTTATGGAAGGGCCCATTTATCATATCTGAAACTCTTGGCTCAAATGCTTTCCGATTGTCTTATCTAGATGGTGTAAATATGCCTTTTACCTACAATGGGCAGGACCTCAAGTTATGCAAGCTTTAATGTTTCCCCCAGTTAGTATCTATGTACATATTAGGTAGTTTTTTTTCCTTGCTTTCCATTTTGGTGTGTCATAGCAGTCTATTTTTCTTTCCCTTTGTTGGCTTTTTCTGTGAAACTAGTTATTCAGAGTTCTCTACACATTGAGCAATATGAAGTCCCCAGCTAGAGCCGATGTTAGGGTCATTTAGAGTCACCATTGTTGAAGTGTCTAAGACCCTTGCTAGTTCATTAATTTGAAGCTCATTTAGCATGTTTCCTTGAGAGTCTTTCCTTGCAGTAATCCTTCAAACATTCATGTCTTTCAAAGTTGTCAAGAAATAGCCTTCAAGTTTCTCAAAGTTGAAACTCGGTCTTCCTTGGAACCACCTGAACCACTTCAAACCACTTTGAACTCCAGTTCAAAGTAGTTCAATGAATGTTTTCTTTTCTAATGATTATTTTATGCAGGTGGGTCCCAGCGTACATCACCTTTTGGCGGTGAACCACTTCGAAACACTTTGAACTCCAGTTCAAAGTAGTTCAAAGACGTTCAAAGATAGATTGCGGGTAGAGTCATAAGTGAAAGGATAGTTGATGGGACACATGGCATAATCTGATGATAGGATAATGGTTAAATTTTTTAGAAGGGCAGTTTTGATTTAATAGGAGCCACGAAGCAAATCTCAAATAAAGTGTCAGGTGGCGATTAATAAAATCGTTAGCACGAGCGGGAGATATCATTCGGGGGATGGTTAATAATGATATTAAAGGTGGTAGATTTCAAGGATGTCCTATTGCTAAGTCATTACTACTCACATCATTTTAAATTAATGTCCCTGACTTATGCTCATTAAAGTCAATTTTTACGGGCATTAATCTTTCAAAATATAAATAGCTTGGTAAATTTTCCTTTCCTGATTATTTTTCTGTGGAGTCTCAGCTGTTGGAGAAGAATTTGTTTTGAGTCTACGTGAAATAGGTAGCTCCTAAAGATTTTTCTCATTTCCTATTGCTGTTTAATAAATTGATTCGAGAGGGGGGAAAAGTTTGTGTTTTTATTCCTGAGAGAGATGAGGTCCAGTTTGTATTTCTTTAGAAATGTCAAAAATATGCAATGTCGAGCTCCTATTATTTTAGATACAGACCTATTAGGGATATCAATAAAGAAAATGGTAGTTGACCTCACAAACCGTGTAGCAGAAGATCATAGTCTAGAGATCCTGTCGAGTGGATTATTAGAAGTCGGGGCTTTCCCACCATTAGCTGTATGCCTAGAATTGGTCTAGTAGTGTATTGATAGATATGATGTCAAATCTAAGTGAATTTTAAATGCAGAAGGCCAAACCCTTGTGCCAATCAATAGGGAGACTATTATGGCTATTTTTAAAATCCCAGAAGAATCTCTAGTTAGTTTTACTCCCACCCAATCTCTAGTTCTGTACAGAGAGAACGTAGATAAAAACCAGAGTCATGTAGCTAGGAAGTGGACTCAAACCAATTACAAAGCCAGGTCTTAGTTGCCTAAAGTTCTCACAAAATATCACATGAAACCACTTATTCACGATGTGATAGTGTTGCTTCATTGGATTAAAGATTCAGAACAAGTTCTTCACTATGAGGAGTAGATGTTTCATTTTATAGAAATAGTTTTAGAAGGAGGGCAACATATTGATTGGGTAGAGATCATTGCTAGCTCCCTAAGGGACCAACTCAAACAAGCTCAAGCCATTAGGAAGGAGTTCTTTATGTCTTCCTATTTGATATACTACTTGGTGTGTACATAAGACTTGTCAGCTATTCAACATGTTCCTTGGAATGAGGATATTTTAATTTATGAGTACTGTCCGTTATTAAGAAAAGATAAAATTTTGGAAAACTACAAGAAGGTTCATAATGTTTTCTTGGGTAGATTGCGGCAACAATTGGTAGAATTCCCAAACCAAAGAGTTTCATTAGAGGCACAGAAATTGATTCAAACCTATGGAAGTTTATATATTCAGTTCCCACGTTTCACCTACATGTGGGTTGGAGGCTTTGACGATGAACCTCTCAAGCTCCCAAGGTTTGCTTTCGACTGTTTTATTTTGGTAGAAGTTTGTAGGAAATTGTTTGTGGTTGTTAAAAACACCCTGCCAGAAGAAAAGTGGTCTTCTATGTTCCCAGTAAAGATTGACAACTTGGCTTGTAACAATATGATGGACACTTCGGTGATAGGAAGCAACTTGTTGAGTTTTCACTTGCAATTTTATAAGCTAAGAAGGGGTTTTGACAATAAAGGCTTCGCTAGGCAAGTTCTAAGCCTAAGGAATTATCCTTCACCCAGTTCACACCTTGAGTACTTATGGGAAGACCTCGATGATGAGGAGGCAATCTGGAAATGAGATCATTCCAGGCTTGTAACTTCACAGATCAAAATGCTGCAATTAAATTTTAATATTACGGGTGTGGAAGAAAATAGCCCTAAAACCATAGGTTCAAAAGCAAGCAATGTGGAATTGAGAAGTCCTCTAGACATAGATTGGAACATGGAAGAAGAAGATGATATAAAGTTGAGGGCTAGAACCATCCTCGAGGTCACGAAAAATAGGTTAACAAAGAAGAGAAAGAAAGGAGCTAAAACCCCACCTCTTGAAAAACATAGTGCTGGATTAGCATTAAGAAATGTGAAACATGCCCCATCTAATGTATCTCCTATTGTTCTAAATGTAGGCAAAGTTACTTCTCCTAAGAAAAAGGTGGTCTTTAGTGGGCATTCTACCGCACCAAGATCCAGATTGAGAACAAGATCAAAGAAGCGTTCTCAGATGGTGGCATTAGGACTCCACTATCTGGATGTTGAGATTAATGAGGATGATATCTCATTTCCTCCAAATCAGCAAGAGAAGGTTCAGGAAATCCTTACTAGCAGCACAGATGTACCTCAGGCTGAAAATACTCCTACAAAAACTCCCGACAATCAAATAGTCACTGGTTCAATTCCTCCTTGGCTAACTGAATCAGTGAATAAGAGGAAGAGTTACAAACCTATTTCACTTCCTGTAAAGGAGATCATCACTAAATATGCTACCCAGACCCCCAAAGCAAAAAGAATGAAGAGTGATGCTAGGTTATCTACCGATTCATCTACTGGAAAGGTGACTACATAAATAGCCACTTTCAAACCTAAAGAGGGAATTCATGAACCAGAGGCTGAAGACTTCAAAATCATGAAGATGGAACTTGGTGTTCTAAATAGAGATTCAAGGGATCACCTATTTAAATTCTCATCTGATCATATGCTCGGGCAATCATAAAAAGATGGAAGGGAGAAACATGAGTTGAAATAGCTGGTTTCTACCATGGCTGAGTTTCTTTCCTCACTCGTTGATGATGGAGTACTGCCACTGGCCCAGTCTTCACAGGATTTTCATCTAAATTAAGTTGAAATTCAAAGGCTGGTGAAACAAATGCAACAAGGGAGGGTTCTAATGGAGGTTGTGAAGTCTTGGATAAATAATTTTATCACTGAAGGGAGTATCTTCATCCGCAAGTTTATATCTACTTGTCTTGATGGAGAAGGATTACTCGGTGAGGTTCAAACATTGGTTCCAAGCTAGGAGATAGAGGAAGTGAAATGTGAAGCAATCATCATATAGGTTAAAGAAATAGAAGCCTATGGTGTGGCTCAGTTCTTAACTGAGAATCTGATGAAACTGGTAGATCCATGTATGATATTTATCCTGAAACAAAACCTCAGATGGAAAAATAAAATTTTCAAGGTCACGATCTCCCAAGCCAAAGCAATAGAAAAGGAGGTGCTAGATATGAAGGCAAATGCTCTTAAAGACATCGAGATAGTGAATCCCTCGAGTATTTTTCAACTTGACAAAGGTAACAGGGATGCAGATGCCATGGTTAAAGTCTTTCCAGACACCATGAATGCTCTCAAGGAAAAAGAGGTGCTTACAGTTAAGGATTTCACCAAAATTGCAAACATGGAGTCTATGTTTTTATTGAATAGGGGTTAGTTGCCAAAGCAGGCAGAGAGGATCAAGGAGTTAAGGTGGGAAAAGAATGCAACTCGGGTGAAGCTAATAGGCCTGAAGAACTTGTATTTCTAGCCAGCCTAAGAATTGGTGAACGTGTTCCATTCCTGGAAGCTTGTACAGACCACCATGTCCAAGGGCCCTGAAGGGAGTTAGTAGTTTTCAAGAAGCATTTCCCTTGCTTTGCATTTTTAATGACACATGTTTTGAAACTCTGCTTTTAGTTATGTAACTATTTTTTAAACAGTTTTTATGGTATCTGAGAGGATAGGTTTTTCTAGAGGCTCTCTCGGACATGAAACTATTAATGCTGGAGCATTGAATAGTAAAAGGGTTAGAAAATAGAGATAGAAATAGATAGTTTCTTTTTGGAAGTAGATAAGTTAGTGTAGTCATTTTAAGTTTTGAAACAGCTGGTGACTAATTTTTTATTAGACTTTGATCCAGTCATATATGAATATATAGATGCATGGTATGGTTTAGATCTGTGAATCAAAATATGGAATGTATTGATTGCTTTGAAATTTGGTACATTTAAATCTCTGCATGTTTTATTTATATTCAATCACTTATAGTTTCCTTTCTAGCTTGTCTTTCTCAAGTTATTTCATAGATTGTTTGTTTTAGAAGTAGCTAGTAGATCTCAGATTTCTTCATAGTTAATTTAAATTTTTGTTAATTCTGTAAATCACCTCAACACCCAAGAGTATTAGAGTGGTCCTTCTACACTTTCTGGTCAAAGGTGTATGATTTTAATTTCATGTTGATAATTCATTAAATATCTTACAAGGAGGTTGAACCTTAGAAATTCAGAGGGAAGCAATTTCTCATGCTTACCCAACTGTTGATGAATCGTTTGTCTTCAAAAGCATAGAGTCTTTATTCATTTTCATTCAAACATAGGAAGAAAAATCTATTCACCAAAAACTATCAGAGGCTAAAGATAACTATCAGATACTTAAGACAATTATCGGAATAAGGAAGTTAGTTATCAGAGCCGACATATATCGGGTAAAGGAAAATAATGTATTGCAGTTGACACAAGGAAAAGAGAAAATAATTTATGGGAATTCTAGATGAGGGAACCCTAATATCTAAGGTTAGCAAATATATGATTCAATAGATAGGAAGTAGATTAAGGATAAAAGGATCGAAGGAGCATATTACAAAAATAGAGTGGAAAAGATATACATGTGAAGAACAAGTAATGAAGGAGAAAAGAGTTTCAAGGATAGATACAGTGAGCATAAGGGATCTGATAAGATTTGGAGGAAATAAAAAATAGCTCAACTATCTTGTAAGGAACCCTAACAAGTTTCTATAAGATATTGTAAATCCCTTAACCAGGTAGTCTCTAACAGGACTATTGAAGTTTGTTGTATGAACTTTTTGTAAATCCTTTAACATGGTGAATGCCATATAGGTAGGATAAAATATCTTAGTGGAGTAGTCCTAACAAGACTGTAGATACACTTAACCATCTATCAGTCACTCCTAACAGGGTGACTCACTCAGAAAGTAACATTTTGTAGCCTTAACCAACAATCTCTTTTAGCTGCAGTGAAGAGTTTTGGGTACCAACCCCACCACATTTTTTTCCTCTAACCAAGGATTTTTGCGAGACCAAAAATATTTTTGTTATGGTTGTGTGAATCATTTTATGAGTTAACTGCAATTTACTTTATGTTTTTTCAATTACAAGTATATTGATAATACATAAAAGACTTTCAGTAAACTGAGAATGCAACTACATGTTTGAGATTAAAAGTTTGAATTGATATAACTTTGTTAGTACTGATTCACGCCCCCCTCTCAGTACCTAATCTTTCCAATCAAAAATTATTTGCAGTATATTTTGGATATTTTCATAACTGTGAAAATTCCTAAGAATCAAAATGAACAATATTTTTCCATGGTTTTTTTTTGGTATAACTTTACCAAGATTTTCCACATAAATATGAGTATTATGTAATTTTTTTCATCTCTATAATTTTATGCACTTTTAATTTTCATAATATCTTCATCATAGATTATTTGTAGTTCTGCAATCTTTTGTGTTATGAGAGGCACTTTTACGAACATCACAACATATACTTGTATCTTCTTGTGATTTCTTTGCACCCATGCCTTCTTTATTTGTGAACTACAAGATCAATTTTTGGTTTTTTATTTCCCTGTAGATTTACTACTTTCACCTTTTGATTTGTATTTCATGAAATAATCCATCCTCATTTTTGCTTGATTTTTTCCTCAATTTTTGAAGCATACTTGAAAGCATTAGATAATATTTCTATATTTAGGAAGTCCGTCTCAGTATGTATATACCTATAAAGGCCACTCTAATATTTCCAAACACAATGTTTCTCATAATGTTTGATGCCATGTTTTTCTAAGAGTGCATGGAATGTATTGGTATACTCATAAACTAGTTGATGTTTCTTTTGTTACAGAAATTATCATTTCATATATTTATGTTTGTAGGTATCTCAAGAAAGTAATCCTCTTTTATGTTCTCCATGAATTCTCTCTTTGTAGGTTTTCCACAAAAAAATATATCAAATTCTTGTCCATCTTAGGCTTGCTTAGATGTTGATTTTACTTCCCATGCTAGTTTCACATGATTCTCAGCTTTGATGAGGGAAAATGTGATCTTTTCCACATTTGAGAAATTATTAACAAAAAATAATATTTCTAGTTTGGATACCCAATTATCAAGTGTCTACATAAATTTTACCTTGAAATATTAGAATATCAAAATTCACTTGCACTTTGAATGGGCATGTCCACAAAATCATAGTGTTTGTGGTGTACATTTGCGAACCTCAATTTTTAAGCACATGAGAAAATTGTTCCACAATTTCCTCATGTTTTTTTTTTAATAATTCTTCCTTTAGAATTTTGAATGGGTCTTGTAATCTATTAGTATGTTGTCTCACCATCTATGATTTTGTGCATCTCAAAGGAAGGTACTTTAAAGGATCCCTTGTTTTCAATACAAGACTTTGGTAAGATAATCATATGCAATAGGACATACATGAGTGAACAATATCTAATACCAACAATCTGAGTTATGGATTCAAAAAACAAATACTTGGTGTTAACCTATGGTATTATGGATCTCTTTCAAGATTAAGTTCAAAAGAGATGCATGCAATCCAAAAAGTAGTTTTTAAAAAAAAAATTCAAAAATGCATGCAATCCAAAATGCTAAGTATGACAAGAAGAGTGATGAAGACAAGGTAAAAATAGAGGATGTAGTTGTTTTCACATTGCACAAATTTAGGACTTTACCGATTGAAGTTTCCAACTGACTACTTGATGAACTCTATAAGAAGATTGATGCAAGATGGAAGCATGCATTGACATATGAAAAAAAAATGAGGGAAAGATCCTTAGAAATAATTGTACCTAAGTTGTCATAACCTGAGATCAAGGAAGCACTAAAAAAGAACTCTAACAAAGTTCTTGTCAAAGGGAGATCTTTAGGGGTCATGATTGGAGAACTAGAAATAGTACATAAAGAAACTGATGCAATATGGAGAAAAATATTCTTTCCAGACCAGTCAATCAAGACTGGCGTACAAAAAGGTAATATTGATCCTATTGATTTACCACAAGAAAAAGATTAGGTGATAATTGAAGATATCACAGATAAAGACCCAGCTGAAGAAATTAGACATGATGAGGATGCCATGGACATCAAAGACAAGGACATTGAATATATGGAAACTAATGATACAACTACAAAAAATTTAATGAATGAAAATCCATTTCTATAATAAGTGAATGATTATTCTGAGGTTCATGAACTTATTTTGAAATTTTTTAAAGATATCCCTACTGATGCAAAAGAGAAGACTAACGAACAAGGGAAGGTGACAAAACAGAAAGCAACCAAGGTAAATAAGGAAACCAAAAAAACCAAAGATCAAAATACGAAACAAGATACCTCTATTGAGACTACAAGACAACAACAACAACAATAAGAGAAAGAGAAGGAGAAGAAAAAGGAGAAAGAAGAAGAGAAGAAAGAGGAAAAATAAGAAGAAAGAAAATAGGAGAAACAAGAAGAAGAAATGAAAGAAAAGAAACAAGAAGAGAAGAAAGAAGACAGGAAAGATGAGAGAAAATAAGAAAGAATAAAAGATACTAAAACTACTACTACATCTGATGTAATGAAGGCATCACATTCCCCAAAATTCTCTACTAGTGAAAGCATTATGGTTGAGAAGCAGAAGACAAAGAAAAGAAAACATGATAAAACTAAAGTTGACTTGAGCCAACCAATAATAATACCTAAGGTAGACATCTTTGTATCACAACTGACCAGCTATAAGTATCCTTCTCCAAATGATATAATCAAGTTGGTCTGTTAGAGCTTTCTTGAAATCATATTAGAGAAACAATATAACTCTCCAACAACATCTCCAATGGCTAAACCAAGCACGCAACACAAAAAGGGACTGCGCAACCCAATATGAGTAGACACATCGCTTCACACTGTCAGCTCCATCAAATTAACTCAAACTTTATTATCAAGTTGAAATACATTATGCACTCTTGACAAAACATTCTTATCTCATCATCAAACATGAAACCAAACATGCATATCAAACTAATAGGTGCAACTGCTAAAATAATATAAACATTGTCGGCTCCACTAGATAAACTTTAGAAACTAAAACTGGCTAATAGAAACATCATAACTGAAATTTTACTACACAAATGACTCTACATCCATGGACATAGCTTCACAAGCATTTATTCAACGCAAATATAACGATGTAGGGTCAGGGTAGATACAAGCAGAATCAAGCAGAATTGAGTCCACTTGAATCAACAACAAGCCCTGCTCAGAGTTACACAATGGAAGAAATATGAAAGAAATGAAATCAAAATGGATAAGAGACAATCAATTGGTAGAAACAATAGAGAATTATATTATTTCTTTCAACATGCCCGACTGTGAGACCTTCCGGGTTTCGGCCTTATACAATGAGAATTATGAGTTTAGAATTACAGCTTGCATCCTATCTCTCTCCGATGATGTATATCATCAATAATGTTTCTAATTACCCTCTTGATTATCCTCCTGATCCCTACTACATCAATCTAGACTCCTTATATAGCCAGCTCAGCCACAAGTCGGCCAGTCAGACATTTAATTACAATATAGGTCCAGTTTGGAAGATTTAAACCAAAAATAATGCTAGAATGAATATAAATTGATGCACCTTTGGATTTAGGTCCTAAAATGACCCAATAAAATTCCTTTAAGTTTTCAAGGTCCCATATGATCATACGGAACATTGCAAGAAGAAACACCACATGTTTCGCCTAAAAACTGGCAGAAAATAGGTCCTGAGGAAAAATGGGAATAAATTTTTACTCATAATGAATTAGGAGATGCTCCTTTGAGAAATGATATTAATTTAGGTCTTCTTAAATTCCTTAAGAGCACAAATATTTATTCTTTAAGGATCAACATCACCAAGATGCGCAGTCAGCGCCAAAACTACAGGAACGGCTCTGGCAGGAACACTAGCAGAAAATAGGTCCCTGAGAAAAATGGTCATAAATTTTGACTCATAATGAATTAGGAGATGCACCTTTGGGAAATGATATTAATTTAGGTCTTCTTAAATTATTTAATTGTGCAAAGGATAATTCCTTATGGATCAAGAGTTCCAACATGAACAATCAGCACCAAAACTGCAGGAAAACATTGTTTCGACGACAAGGAAAATAACTGTAACTTTGAAACAGTCCATCCAAACTTTATGTGCTCATAGGAGAAGGTTCCAAAATAGGTCCTCAAAATAATGTAAGCTTCACACACCATGAAACCATCAAATGAAAAGATTATAAAGAAAACAACAGTGAATAGGTACAAAAATCAAGAAATATTTTTGTTTGATGCAAGATTGCTCAAAGACCCAAGATGCTCCTGCATTAGACACTTGGGGTAAATAAAGAATTGATGTCCACATCAGGAACTACGCATATTCTAACCTAAATCATAAATATCCAACTCAGCTTGTGTAATCCATGAACTATCTTCAACTAGCTTGTCTTTCCACTGAACTAGATATTCCATGTAGTCTTTTCCTCTTGTACTCTTGCTCACTCTTTTATTCAAGATCTTCTCAATGCTATCCTTATTTTTCTTAGGATAATCTGGATCATCTTCTATCTCATCATTTGATTCAAAGTACTCAAATATATCAGCAATTTTGAATATAGGTGATATATCCATGTCCTCTGGAAATTCTACTTCATAAGTATTTCCACTGTCAAACTTCTTTAGAATCTTACAAGGTCCAAATTTCTTCATTTTCAGCTTGTTGTAGGTACCAAATGGAAATCTATTCTTCTTCAAATGAATCATAACCTCATCTCCAACTTCAAAATATTTATGTCTCCTTCTCTTGTTTTCTCTTTGTTTATATTTCAGATTACAGTCCTCCAAATTCCTTTTAACTTCATCATGTAAAGTTCTCATGTATTCTACAAAATGATCAGCTTCAACACTTCTTATTTCAATAGGAAAACTCTCAGCTCTATGGTTCCCTTAGGATTAAATCTAGTAATAATCTCAAATGGTGTCCTCTTAGTACTTCTATTCATAGAATTATTATATGCAAACTCTGCTTGTGCCAAAATCAAATCCCAATTAGCAGGCTTATCTCCAACTAAACATATCAACAAGTTTCCCAAACTTTTGTTCACAACATCAGTCTATCCATCATTCTGAGGGTGAAATGTAGAACTAAACTTCAAATAAGTATTCATCTTTTTCCAAAGTGTTCTCCAAAAATAACTAGTAAACTTTGTATCTCTGTCTAAAACAATAGACTTAGGCAAACCATACAATCTTACCACTTCCTTGAAGAATAATTCAGCTACATGAAATGCATCAGATGTCTTCTTACAAGGTATGAAATGAGCCATCTTAGAAAATCTATCAACCACTACCAAAATAGAATCATTACCTCTCTGAGTTCTAGGTAATCCAAGAACAAAGTCCATACTCACATCTTCCCAAGGTCTATCAGGTACAGGAAAAGGTGTATACAATCCCAAATTTTGACTAGTTCCTTTTGCTACTTGACAAACTCTGCAACCTCTAACCATTCTCTATACATCTCTATAAATCTTTGGCCAAAAGTATCTCTCTGAAATCAAATTCACAGTCTTATCAATCCCAAAATGTCCAGCAAGTCCACCACTATGTTTCTCCTTCATTATGTTCTCTCTCATAGATCCTCTAGGTATGCACAACTGAACTCCTTTAAACAACATGTCTTCTTGAATCAAATAATCAATCCACTTATCACTCACTGTGTGTTCTTTACAAGTTTTCCAAGGCTCTACAAAGTCAATGTCAGTCTCATACAAGCACTTGAAATCATAAAAACCAAGTACCTCAACTCTCATCTTTGTCAGCAAACTTCTTCTTCAACTCAAGGCATTAGCAACCTTATTTGACTATCCACTCTTACGCTTCAATAAAAAGCAAATATTATGTTCTTTCATTTCTCTTTCAAATTTTTTACCATCAAACAAGCATACTTTGACTGTAGTACAGTGACTTTCATCAAAATTCTCTATCAAAGGCAACAATACTTGTTTCTTTCCATCCATCCAAATAGTATATTGATTCAATCTACCATCATGCAAAGCTTTCCTATCATACTGCCAAGGTCTACCCAAAAGAATATGACAACAATCCATAGGCATAATATCACACAAGACTTCATCATTGTAATTCCAAATATTGAATTTAACAAGGCATTGTTCACTTACAAGTAGTTTATGCTCCTTCTGGATCCAAGCAATATGGTAAGGCTTAGGATGTTTCAATCTCTACAACTGCAATTTGTTAACCAGATTTTCAGATGCCAAATTATCATAACTTCCACTATCAATGATTACCTTGCAACATTTATCAGCAATCTTACATCTGGTTCTGAACAAACTTTTCCTCAAAATAGGTTCCTCATCAGCTTCTTCATTCCACAAGATCCTTCTTAGCATCAAGTTCTCACCATGTTCAAGGTCATTAAACATTTCCTCAACTTCTTCACAAGCCAAATTATTTCTACCATTACCTCCAGTCTTCTTTCCAGAGTTAGTACATTCAAAAGCTCTATGTCCTTCTTCACCACATTTGTAACAAGTACCTTTAAACCAAGATCTTTCTTCTCTTTTCCCATTATTTTTATTCCTAGAGTAACTAGTATAGCTACCTCTAGAGTAATTACCTCTTTTAGCAGGTTCATCTTTCCATCCTTTATCTTGTGCTGGATTGTCAGATCTACTACTTTCTCCATAAGATCTGCCTCTACTTCTCTGAAATCTACCACCTCTTCCTCTCTGTCTTTGATCATGTCTTTATGTCAATCTCTCTTCAGCCTTCAAAGCAAATTGGTATGCTTCTTCCACACTATCAATCTTCACATAACTGATCTCATCTTGAATAGATGTCCTTGGGCCATTTAGATATCTAGCCACTTTCTCAACTTCATCATCCACATGTCTAGATCTGATATCTAATTTATAAAATCCCTCAGTATACTCTTTCACACTCATGTCCTTTTGTCTCAAATTTTACATCTTTCTCATTAGACTAACTTGGTAGTTAGCTGGAAGAAACTTCTTCTTCATCTTTCCAAGCATCTTCATCCATGTCTTGATCTTTTCTTTTCCTCTCTTCTATCTCTCAGTTTGCAAATGATCCCACCAAATAGATGCATGACCTTTCAACTTTGTTACTGCTATCTTAACCTTCTTATTATCAAGAGTACCTTCATACTCAAATTATTTATCCATCTCAGAGATCCAATCCAAAAGTGTATCGATCTCAAGTCTTCCATCATAGCAAGCAACTTCAACTGCAGGTCTGGAGTTAGCCTTAGACAAAACTCTCAAAAGTCTTTCCTCATCTTGTTCAACTTCAGGTTCAGCATTAGGTGTTGCTTCTTCTTCTTCATCACTAACATCTTCAAGATGTGCTCCTCTTCTCTGGGCTATCTCTACAGCTTCAAGCCTAGTTGCAATCTGCCTCAACATATACATGATAGCATTATCATTTCCTCTACCACAAACCATCTTGACAATCAGGTTCCAGCAAGATCATAACCTTCTACAAGTTATAGGTCAGATCTCAAATCCACCACCCTACAACCAATCCAATAAGGTTCTCCATGATCCAATCCACAAGAAAGAACTCTCTCTAATACCACTTGACGCAAGGGCAAGGTAGATACAAGCAGAATCAAGCAGAATAGAGTCCACTTGAATCAACAACAAGCCCTACTCAAAGTTACACAATGGAAGAAATATGAAAGAAATGAAATCACAATGGATAAGAGAAAATCAACTAGCAACAACAATAGAGAATTATATTATTTCTTTCAACATGCCCAGCTGTGAGACCTTCCGTGTTTCGGCCTTATACAATGAGAATTATGAGTTCAGAATTACAACTTGCATCCTCTCTTTCTCCAATGATGTATCTCATCAATAATATTTCTAATTACCCTCTTGATGATACTCCTATTAGGAATGAATGCTCGATGTTGGCAGTCATTCTGTAGCAGTTGTTGTTGCATTCATGACTATGATTGTCATTGATGTCAACACAGTGATCTTTTAGAGATTAGCAAAGAAGCAGATAGTGTTTTGATTAGCGCATGTGGGATATTGTAGTTGAAGATATGAAATGTTGAGATTAAACTCTTTGATATGTTATATATCTATGGTTAAGAGAGCAAGTCAATAAGGCATGTATGGAAAAAGTTATAAGCATTTTGGTGGAAGCAGTATTCAGGCAGTGTTCCTGAGTAGCGGTTTGTGGAAATCAGATGATATCTCCTAATCGGGATGGAATCTAGTTTTTCGCAGTTAAAGGAAAGTTTGAGACACATTGATGGTGACATGGTTCATAGTGCAAACTTCGATATCACACGAGTGAAGAGTTATTGCATTTAGAAGCTGATAGTTTTGAGTAATTTTGATGTAGCATGTAGAATCTTTTATTTTGTAATTGGATGCCGACTCATTTGTAATTATTTGAGTGTGGTATAAAGGAAGGAATTTTTTTCCTTATTGTAATGAAGAGATTGATATGAATGTAAGCATGAAGTGGAGAAAAGAGCCTAAGTGATTGTGAAAGCAAAATTGTGAAGGAAGACATGCGAAGTACAGAGATCTGGAATTGAGATCTGATGTAGCAGTGAGTGCGGTTTGGTACAATAAGGAGGTAACATATTTCACATTATTCTACTAAATAATATTAAGGTTATTTGGATAGTGTGTTCAGTGATCTTACCCTGAAGCTATTTGGGCAGTGGGTCCTTCTGACTTCTATAACTCCTAACAGGGTTAGAATCTTTTAACAGGGATTCAAAATCTCCTAACAGGGATTCATATGTACTAAATGTATTTCATAAGACTCCTAACAAAGTCCATTCTTTCATAGGGAATATTCATATTAGTGCATCTTTTTGGGCATCATTCCCACTGGGGTTTACTCTCTGATCAAGAGGTTCCCTAGTCAACATATCTTGTGTTATTGTGTCATTGTGTATGAATATCTTTATATGGTTAGTAATTGCATTGATTACATGGTTAAATGTTGTTGAAGTTGATAAAGGTTATAATTATCTGATAACTAATTCACCCCCACCCACCCCATTCTTAGTTATCTTGGTGGACTTTACTTTCTAACAATTGGTATCAGAGCGGCAGGTCCTTGAAAGGAAAGTTTAACAGCTTAAGGAGATCCATGGAAAATTTTAAGAAAGAAAGCCCTAAGTTTGATGGAGTAAATTTTGACAGCTGGAAGGAAAAGATGAAGACACATCTACTGTGTTTAGGACTAGTATATTGGTTGATTACAAAGAATGATAGAACTATAATTGAAAAAGAAAGTCTTGAAATAAGTTCTAAAGATGAGGTAGATCTATTAATGTGTAACATACTTGCAAGAGAAGCACTTTTGATAGCACTTCCGGAAAATGAATACAGTTAAGTAAAATGTTTTAAGAAATCTAATGAAATTTGGAAAGCTTTACACTCTACTTTTGAAGGTGATGAACATGAAAAAAGAGCTAGATTACATAATTGGATATGTACATTTGAAGATATTAGAATGATGGAAGATGAATCTATTAGAAGCTATATTGGTAGAATGTCAGAAATTGTTGCAGGGATAAAATCTTGTGGAAGATCAAAGACAGAGAATGAAGTGATATGGAAAATTTTGAGAACATGGACTCTTGTATTTAAGCAGACAACACGGATGATTGAACAAGTTACACCTTGTACTACAAAATTTACAAGAGAAACTCTTCTTGAAAGATTGGAAGAAATAGAGATGAACCTGAGGTTATCAGGAGACTTACCTAGAATGGAGACAGCATTCAGTGCTCTTAGTATTCATCCTACTTTGTCAAGAAGTACTCGTGTGAGTGGAGATTATGCCAGCAGCAGTAGATCTAGAAATGAAGAAGATAAGAAGATTGAAGAAGGTATTGCCTTACTTGTGAAAAGAGAACCAAACGGTAAGAAAATTTGTAAATGTTGGACTTGTCAAGAATATGGTCATTTTGCATCTAAATGTCCTAAGAGAGTTAAGAAGTATAGAAATAATTTCAAACCTAGAAGATCCAAGGAATGTTATTATGCTAATGATGAAGATCTTGAAGCTAGTATAGAAAGAACCTTGAGTGAAAGTGATACTGAGAATAATGATGAAATAGGATTTGTAGCAATTAAACAAGAGAATCCTAAATCTGATGTTAAGGAAGAAAAAACCCTAGTTTACCAAGTTGAAAAGAAAGATGATTGGATTATAGATAGTGGTTGTTCACATCATATGATTGGTGATATGAAGAATATCATAAAGTTTAACAATTATGATGGAGGAGTTGTTAGAGTTGGTAACAATGCACCTTGTTTGATTAAAGGTATAGGATCTATTGCTCTTGATGGAAAGACTAATACTGATGATGTTTACTTTGTTGATGGATTGAAACATAATATTTTAAGTGTTGGAAAGTTAATGGATAAGGGATATCAAGTTTGGTTTACTAAGAAAACTTGTGTGATAAAGGATAAAGATGGAAATCTGATTGGAACTAGATCAAGAACCAAAGGTAATGTATTTCAGTTGAATCCTATTGAGATGACATGCTTGATTACTAAAATTGATGACATTTGGTTATGGCATAGAAGGTTTTGTCATATAAACTTTGATAACATTGTGAAAGTGAGTACTACACTTGCAGTAAGGGATTTGCCTAAAATTATGAAGCCTACTAACATGATTTGCAAGGAATGTGTGATGGCTAAGCAAAAGAGAAGTTCATTTCCTAGTAAGAAGTTCACATTGGTAGAGAAGTTGGAGATTGTTCATACAGACTTGAGTGGTCCTACCAGGACTAGAGGATTCTATGGAGAAAGGTATTTTATGATTCTTGTTGATGATTTTACAAGAATGATGAGGATTGCATTTCTGAAAGAAAAATCTGAAGCATTTGATAAGTTTAAGATCATTAAGAATAAAGTTGAGAATGAATCTGGAATGAAGATTAAATGTTTGAGATCTGATAGAGGTGGTGAATTTACTTTTAGAGAGTTTAACACTTTTTGCGAAGTGAATGGTATTAAGAGATAGTTTTCAACCCCTAGAATACATGAACAAAATGGTATTGTAGAAAGAAGAAACAGGTCAGTAACTGAAGCAGCAAGAGCTATGTTGTTTGAGAATGATTTGGCGAAGACATTTTGGAGAGAAGCAGTAAATACAGTAGTATATACAATGAATAGAGTACAAATCAGAGCAGACACAGACAAGACACCTTATGAATTATGGTTTGGACATGCACCCTCTGTTAAGTATTTTAGAATTTTTGGAAGAAAATGTTATATAAAGAGAGATGATGATATTGGAAAGTTTGACCCTAGAAGCGATGAAGGAATTTTTATTGGATATTCTTTGAAGAGCAAAGCATATAGATGTTACAATAAGAGAACTAAAACTATTTTTGAGAGTGCAAATGTTAAAGTTGATGAGAAGTTTAAAATTCAGGAAAGAATGTTTGATTATGAATCTAATGAAGAAGCTCACCCTTAGCCTAACATTGAAACTACTGAATTATTCTATGAGATTGACATTGAATTGTTGAATGAGAATCATACTGTAGAAGAAACTAGAGAAGAATCTACAGTTGAAGCAAGATCTGTGACTATGACACCGAACAGGTATCTATCTAGACATCATCCTATTGAACAAGTGATTGAAAGTTTGGACAAAGGAGTTATGACTAGAAATAAGGTACATTTATGTTTGATTTCTCAAATTGAACTTAAATCTACTAATGAAGCTTGTGAAGATGAACATTGGATTAATGCTATGAGAGAAGAACTAGATCAAATTGAAAAGAACAAGACATGGGAATTGGTCCCTAGACCTAAAGACAAGAATGTAATTGGAACTAAATGGGTATTCAGAAACAAGATGAATGAACAAGGAGAAGTAGTAAGAAAGAAGAAAGATTAGTATGTAAGGGATACTCGTAGCAAGAAGGAATTGACTATGAAGAAACTTTTGCACCAGTAGCAAGACTCGAAGCAATAAGAATGTTTTTGGCTTATGCAACCTTTAAGAAATTCAAAGTGTATCAGATGGATGTGAAGTCTGCATTTTTGAATGGTGAATTGGAAGAACAAGTTTACATTGAGCAGCCTGAAGGTTTTCCTTTGACTCAAGAAGGAGATATGGTATGTAAACTAAAGAAAGCATTATATGGACTAAAGCAAGCACCTAGAACTTGGTATGCTAGATTGGATAAGTATTTGTTGAAATTGGGATTTACTAAAGGAACAGTAGATAGCAATCTATACACAAAAGAAATTGAAAATGGTTTGTTAGTTATAGTTATTTTTTTTTATGACATTATTTTTGGAGGAGAAGATGAAGCTAGTGACAAATTTGCTGATGAAATGAAGATTGAATTTGAAATGAGCATGGTTGGTGAGATGAAATACTTTTTGGGATTACAAATAACACAGAACAATGATGGTATCTTTGTTAGTCAGACAAAGTACTTGAATGATTTGCTAAAAAGATTTGGAATGGAGAACTGTAAACCAGTTGGAACACCTATGGTTACAGGACACAAACTATCAAGAAAAGATGAAACACCAGCAGTTGAGCAGAAGAAATACATAACCATGATTGGAGGATTGCATTACTTAACACACACTAGATTGGATATACAACATTTAGTTGGAATGGTAGCAAGATTTCAAGCTGAACCTAGACAGTCACATTATGCAGTAGTAAAGAGGATACTGAGATATTTAAGAGGCACAATGGATTATGGATTGTGGTATGAAAAATCTGATGATTTTATCCTATGTCCATAGATAGATGCTGATTGGGGAGGTAGTGTTGATGATAACAAAAGCACTAGTGGTGGAGAGTTTTTTCTTGGAGGAAGATTAGTTTTCTGGTTGAGCAAGAAGCAGAATTGTATTTCACAGAGTACAGCAGAAGCAAAATATGTAGCAGCAGCAAACAATTGTAACCATATAATTTGGATGAAGCAGATGCTGAAGGACATTGGAATTAAGTTTGTTGAGCCTATCGTTATACATTGTGATAACACCAGTACAGTCAGTATGTCTAAGAATCTTGTATTGCATTCTAAGACTAAGCATATAGAGATCAAGTATCATGTTGTAAGAGAGAAAGTTGCTGAGAAAGAAGTTGGATTGGAGTACATAAGGACAAAGGAGTAGATAACAGACATATTTACAAAGCCTTTGCCTAAGGATGCATTTGGCTATCTAAGAGGTATGCTCAGGGTTATGCCCCAGCCTACTTATGAGTAATGATGTAGTTGGTTGCATCCATCCAGTGGTATATGAGTCCTATCTTTTTTTGGATTGGATGTTGGTACTTCCTCTATGGGGGAGTATGTGTATTTGATCTGAGTCATGAGGACTCTTGTGAATGTATTTTCTGAATAGTGTCTTTTGACATTGAGTTGTTGTTGACATAGTGATGATTTCTGTCATTGATGTCAATGGGGGAGAAGTGTACATGAAAAATCCTATGTACCATATGTTGGAGAGAACTGAATAGGAAAATGAAGCAAGATTTGATTGATGAAGAAGACTTGAAATGTTTATCAGAGCAGCACTGTTGCAGTATTGGATTTTTGGAACATTGGATGTTTTCAATCTATGTTTCCATCAATGCCAATGGGGAAGATTTTTAGGAATGAATGTTGGATGTTGGTAGTCATTCTGTAGCATTTTTTGTTGCATTCATGACTATGATTGTCATTGATGTCAACACAGTGATCTTTTGGAGACTAGCAGAGAAGCAGACATTGTTTTGATTAGCACACGTGGGATATTGTAGTTGGAGCTATGCAATGTTGAGGTTATACTCTTTGATATGTTATATGTCTATGGTTAAGAGTGCAACTCAGTATGGCATGTACAAAAAAAGTTATAAGCATTTTGGTGGAAGCAGTATTCAGGCAGTGTTCCTGAGTAGTGGTTTGTGGAAATCGGATGATATCTCCTAATCGGGATGGAATCTAGTTTTGCGTAGTTAAAGGGAATTTTGAGACACATTGATGGTGATGTGGTTCATAGCATAAAATTTTAGGTCACACGAGTGAAGAGGTATTGCATTTGGAAGCTGACAGTTTTGAGTAATTTTGATGTAGCGTGTAGAATCTTTTATTTTGTAATTGGATGCCGACTCATTTGTAATTATTTGAGTGTGGTATAAAGGAAGGAATTTTTTTCCTTATTGTAATGAAGAGATTGATATGAATGTAAGTATGAAGTGGAGAAAAGAGCCTAAGTAATTGTGAAAGCAAAATTGTGAAGGAAGACATGTGAAGTACAGAGATTTGGAATTGAGATATGATGTCGCAATGAGTGCGGTTTGGCACAGTGAGGAGGTAACATATTTCATATTATTCTACTGAATAATATTAAGATTATTTGGATAGTGTGTTCAGTGATCTTACCCTGAAGCTATTTGGGCAGTGGGTCCTTCTGTCTTCCATAACTCCTAACAGGGTTAGAATCTTTTAACAGGGATTCAAAATCTCCTAAGAAGGATTCATATGTACTGAATGTATTTCATAAGACTCCTAACAGAGTCCATCCTTTCACAGGGAATATTCATATTAGTGCATCTTTGTGGGCATCATTCCCACCGGAGTTTACTCTCTGATCAAGAGGTTCCCTAGTCAACATATCTTGTGTTATTGTGTCATTGTGTCTGAATATCTTTATATGGTTAGTAATTGCATTGATTACATGGTTAAATGTTGTTGAAGTTGATAAAGGTTATAATTATCTGATAACTGATTCACCCCCCCCCCTCACTCTTAGTTATCTTGGTGGACTTTACTTTCTAACAACTCTTGATCCCTACTACATCAATCTAGACTCCTTATATAGCCAGCTAAGCCACAAGTCGGCCAGTCGGGCATTTAATTACAATATAGGTCCAGTCTGGAAGATTTAAACCAAAAATAATACTAGAATGAATATAAATTGATGCACCTTTGGATTTAGGTCCTAAAATGACCCAAAAACATTCCTTTAAGTGAGAAAGGTCCCATATGATCATATGGAACATCGCAAGAAGAAACACCACACGTTTCACCTAAAAATTGGCAAAAAATAGGTCCTAAGGCAAAACAGGCATAACTTTTTACTCATAATGAATTAGGAGATTCTCCTTTGGGAAATGATATTAATTTATGTCTTCTTAAATTCCTTAAGATAAAAAAGATTTATTATTTAAGGATCAACATCTCCAAGATGCGCAATCAGCGCCAAAACTGCAGGAATGGCTCTGGCAGGAACACTAGCAGAAAATAGGTCCCCGAGAAAAATGGTCATAACTTTTGACTCATAATGAATTAGGAGATGCATATTTGGGAAATGATAGTAATTTAGGTCCTCTTAAATTCTTTAAGTGCGAAAAGGATAATTCATTATGGATCAAGAGCGCCAACATGAACAATCAGCACCAAAACTGCAAGAAAATGTTATTTCGACGACAAGGAAAATAGTTGTAACTTTGAAACAGTCCATCCAAAATTTATGTGCTCATAGGAGAAAGTTCCCAAATAGGTCCTCAACATAATGTAAGCTTCACACACCATGAAACCATCAAATGCAAAGATTATAAAGAAAACAACAGCAAATAGGTACAGAAATCAAGAAATATTTTTGTTTGATGCAAGATTGTTCAAAGACCCAAGATGCTCCTGCATCATATAAACACACAAGGCTCCAACATAACCATATTGAGAATTACATATAAAACTCTATTTTCAACACTGTTGGGAATACTGCTAATACAAATAACTGCACAACTGTTTGTACGTAGAATCGACCTTTGCATCTATGATATCATGCTGATAACATATCCATACAACATATGCTCAAGGCTCTCTGCATAGAAATACAATGCACACTACTTACCATATGTTTTCATCAATGACAAACATACAGTCAACACTGGCTTGCTGGAAAATCTCCAACAATCTCCCCCTTTGGCATTGATGGCAACATATGGAATGAAAAACACCATCAATCCAAACATACAATTATCTTATAACATTCTCCATTTCCTCAACAAAACTCCCCCAAGGATGAATTCTCCAGATGCTACATCTTTTACTGTGTACTCTCCCTTTCTACTCCATACTCCCCTTTTCTAGAATAAATCATCTATTTTGTTTTTCATGACTATATACTCCCCCTTTGACATCAATGGAAATGGGTGCCAAAACAAATAAGCATAGGTACTACTCCTAAAGTAGAGTAGTCGACCATTCATTAGTCACTAAGGATTGATGCACTACTACAACTCTAATCAAATCCAGGGAAGGGAATTACTCCCACCTTCTCCCTAAGATAATCAAATGTATCCTTCGATAAAGGCTTTATGAAAATGTCTACTAACTATTCTTTTGTACTCACATAATCCAACTTTACTTCTTTCTCTACAACTTTCTCACTTAGGAAGTGATATTTTATCTCAATATGTTTTGTCTTTGTATGCATCACAAGGTTCTTTGACATATTGATAGTGCTAGTGTTGTCACAATGAATAACAATAGGATAATTAATCTGGATTCCAAAATCCTTTATCATCTTCTTGATCCAAAAAATCGTAGAACAATTTAATGCTACTGCTACATACTCTACTTTTGTTGTGGATTGAGAAATACAATACTACTTCTTTCTTGTCCAAGTAACTAGTCTATCTCCAAGAAATAATACTGCTCTTGAGGTTCTCTTTCTATCATCAACGCAACCTACCCAATCTACATCTGTATACACATGAAGTTCTACATTCTCCTAATTAGGATACCATAAACCATAGTCTATATTTCCTTTCAAATATCTATATATCCTTTTTACTACCATAAGATGACTTTGTTTAGGTTTTGTTGCTTCCAACAATACCAACTGCATTAGAAATATCTGGTCTAGATTGAGTAGGATATATGAGTTTACCAATCATAGACTTATATAGGGTCTTGTCTACTACTATAAAATCATCTTATTTTGAAAGCTTGCTTCCTGTTATCATAGGGGTGCTTACTGGCTTGCAATCATCTATCTTGAACTTCTTTAATATTTCTTTCACATACTTAGACTGATTAATGAAAATACCTTTGTCTTTTTGCTGCACATTCAATCCCAAAAAGTTTTTGATAGGTCCAATCATGCTCATTTTAAATTTGCTCTACATCTCTTTAGCAAAATCTGCACTAAGCTATCATTACCACCAAAAATAATGTCATCAACAAAAATAGCAACTAGTAATAATCCATCAGGTGTCTCTCTTATGAATAAGTTACAATCTATTGCTCCTTTCTTGAATTTGATCTTTGTCAAGTAACCATCTAATCTTTCATACCATGCTCTAGGGGCTTGCTTAAGTCCATAGAGGGCTTTCTTCAGTTTGCATACCATATCTGATTTGTCTAATAAACTAAATCCTTTAGGCTACTCTATGTAGACTTCTTCCTTCAACTCTCCATTCAGGAATGCTGACTTGACATCCATCTGATATACTTTAAAGTCTTTGAATGTTGCATAGGCTAGAAATAACTTTATGGCTTCCAATCTTCTTACAGGGGAAAATGTATCAGAATAATCAATTCCTTCTCTCTATGTGTATCCTTTACATACTAGTCTAGCTTTGTATCTTACTACTATTCCATCTTCATTCATCTTGTTTTTGAATATCCACTTGGTTCCAATCACATTTTTGTCACTAGGCCTAGGGACCAGTTCCCATGTATCATTCTTAACTATCTAATCTAATTCTTCTTTCATTGCTTCATGCCAATCTAAATCATTACATGCATCTTCAATACTTAAAGGTTCAATCTGTGAAAGTAAACATACCGCTTCATTGACTATTTTTTATTTTGATCTTGTCATGACTTTGTTGTTTTGATCTCCAATGATATCTTATTTTGAATGGTATCTAGATTGAATTTTGGAATACTAGGTGTGACTTTATCATCTTTCTTTTGTGATTCTTCTTCACTTGATTTAGGTTCATTGAATAATACATCAATGTTGTCAAACATTTCTTCAACAACTACTTCTCTACTGATAGGTCCAGGTTCTTCTTCAATCATAGGTGCATAATCATGATATCTCTCTTGAATCATAAAATTTTCATCAATCTTTGTATGTGCACTTTCAGTGATCTTCTTCAATCTTAAGTTAAAACATCTATAAGCTTTTCTTTTAGTAGAGTAACAAAGAAAAATACTTTCATCGCTTCTTGCATCAAACTTGCCAATAGCTTCATCTTTCTTGATGTAACACTTCCTTCCAAAGATTATAAAGCATTTTATTGTAGGTACATTCCAAAACCATAGCTCATAAGGTGTCTTGTCTATGCCTGGCCTTAATTGAATTATGTTGATAGTATAGACTGTAGTATTGATTGCATCTCTCCAATAGGTGTGTACAACTTTTTCTTCAATCATGATAGTGCGCGTTGTGTCAAGTATGATACTATTTATTCTTTCTGCAATTCCATTTTGCTGAGGGGTTCTAGGTGCACTTAGCTGTCTCTTTATCCCATGTTCTTTGCAATACTCATAAAATCTATTAGAAGTGAATTCTCCTCCTCTATCTGATCTCAGACATTTTATCTTTAATCCAGACTCATTTTCAACTTTAGCTTTGAATATCTTGAACTTCTCAAATGCTTCAGATTTATCTCTTAAGAATGCAACCCACATCATTCTAGAATAATCATCAACAAACAAAATAAAGTACCTTTCACCATAGTATGATCTTGTTTGACTTAGTCCACATAAGTCTGTATGCACTAGATCCAATTTGTTTTCTACTAAATTTCACTTGTTTATGAATGATTTTTTTACATGCTTTCCCATCACACATTCCCTGCATATTGTATCAACTAGTTTTGCAATACTAGGGAGGTCTCTTACTACCTTTACATTGCTTATCTTTACTATATTGTCAAAATTGATGGGACATAGTCTTTTGTGCCATAACCAACTGTCATCTACTTTAGCAATAAAACAAATTGCTTCAGAGTTAAGTTGGAAAACATTACCTTTTGTCTTTGAACCTAATGCAATCATCACTCCTTTGTTATTAATGATGCACTTATTGTCTTTGAATTCCAACTGATATCCTTTGTCAAGAAACTGTCTAACACTTAGTAAGTTATGTTGCAAACCATCAACATATAGAACATCATCAGTGTTATTCTTTCCATCGAAAGTGATAGCTCCTCTACTTATGATAGGTTTAGGAGTGTTGTCTCCAAATATAACCATGTCACCTTTGTACTTATCTAGATGTACAAATCTATCTTTGTCTCCTATCATGTGATGTGAACAACCACTATCAATGATCTAGTCTATTCTGATGTCTACTTGTGAAATTAATGCTAGCTCTTGTGCTTTCTTTTCATCTTCAATATCCATTTCATCAAACATTTTTTCCATTTCTTCAATTGTAATAAATCCAATTTCATCTTCTCCTGAATCTTCATTTGATACTCCATCTTCAGCATAGTAACATTCTTTTTTATACTTAGGTTTGAAATTAGTTTTGAACTTCTTGACTCTTGTAGGGCATTTAGATTGAAATGACCAATCTTGTTACATGAAAAACATTTAAACGGTAACTAAACTTCATATTTTCCTTTTCCTTTTCTTTATTTCTTAGCAATCATAGCAAAAATTCATCTAGTTGTTTATCCTCATCTTAATTATCAAAATTACCAAAAGTGCTCAAGGATTTCTTACCATGGACTAAGGCTTTGAAAGTTGTTTCACTTTTAGGCTCTGTCTTTAATCTTGATATCTCGAATGCTTGGTGTAGGAGCACCTAGGCTAGCCTCCTAATTCTATGTCATTTTGGCTTGTATCTAACATTAGCCAAGTTAGAATTATGAGTTGAGTTGTGTGTTTGATTTGGACCTTAGAAGGTCTTGCAATAATTTGGACTAGGTGAGTTAGTGTTAGAGCTAAGGTCACCAATTAGTCATTGTTAGTTGTTTTGGTTAGCTTAGGCTTAGAAGTCTAAGGTTTGGATTTGAGATTATTAATGTGTTCTAAACAAATGAGAGATGTAAGAAAGATTCTTTGAGGTCATAAATTGGTTTATTTATTCGAACCACATAGCATAGAGGCCCTATATTCTAGTTGGCCTCATGAATGTAAAAGATGCCAAAAGTTGTCATGACAACATTGGCAATTTATTGCAAATATTGCATGCAAGTCAACAACATTGGATTACCTAAAAGATAGGAGTGTGGATGAACTAACATGGCCTAGAAACATGGATAATGACATCTAAGACTCTCTCAAGCTTGAATCCTGAGTTAGAGAGTATTGTAATAAAATTTGAGAATAGTGAAGCAACTCTGCAATTTTGTTTTATGTGGACACCGAGCATTACAGTGTGACAGTGATATCTAATGAATTGAATTTTTTTAATTAGTGTTATATTTGTGTTGATAGGAATTTTTTAAGGATTTTTCATTCTTTGTGTAGGTAGCTTTAAGTTGATTTAGTGTCTTGAATAAATAGATTAAGGTCTAGAGGGTTTCCTGGTCCTGTCCTGACCAGTTTGTCTTTCTATGGCTCCCCCATGAAATATAGCCATGAGATCTTCCTAAGGGTAGATGAATGTTTTAGGGGAGCCATTGGTTTTTATATATTTATTTTTAGGAAGTTGGAAGAGTTGAGTAGCTATTTTTAATGTCAAGCCCTAGACGAGCTTAGAGTGCTCGAATAGAGGTTTGATAGGGAAGAATTTGAAGATTGCATGCAGGGGAATGAAGTACAGTACAAAAAAAACATAGTTCTAGATGGGATATGATCATATCATATCATGTTAGAAGCATTGAGTATCTACCAATCCATTTGAGTGAGATTCAAACAAGAATTCAGACTAGTCCTAGGAAATAGGCCTATTAGCCCTATTTGACCTAGATAATAGGAATCCTGTGTACGGATGACCTGGGAGACCAAAAAATTTTTAATCCTTCATAAAATCCAAAAGGGTAATCGAATGTGGGATTATTTTTATAATTATTTTTGGACGTTTTGGTAGGAAATTGAAAAAGGACCCTGTCAAGGGCTATAAGGAATTAGGCCTAATTAGGCCTCTTCAATTGCTAGATCTTGAACCCGATAAGAAAGAGTTTGGAGATCCTTCAAGATGGATCCAAATGGGATTAATATGAATTATTTTTAGGTATTTGACACCCCTACAATGAATTTTATGGTTTGTGTGAAGATGACACTTAGAGCCTTCTAAGTGTAGGAGAAAGCATTGGAGTAATAACAAGGTGATTGTCCTTCAAGGTTAAGCACAAGGAGTTGGACTCTTAGAGAAGATTTTTCAAGGCCTTAGTTAATCATCTAAGCCTATTGAGATCCTAGAGGAGATTAGGATCCTTGAAGAAGACAAGCAAGTTCTTCTTAGCACTTGTGCAAGTGCACCTAGAAGCACATACACCAATGCTGAAATCTTGTTGATTAAGGTCTCTCTTTTGAAGTCTTTTGAAAACTACATAGTCTCATCTAGGATGTTTATCTTTTTCTCATATTTTTTTGTTAGGGTATCCATCAACTTATCCATTATGTCTTCTTTCAAAATTTCTCCACCATTGTTCGTCATTCCTGCAATTGTTTCATTAATTCTTTGATTGTAGGCTCTAATGTTCTCTTAAGGTAGCATCTCCAAAGTATTATATCTTTTCTTCCATGTCTTTCTGCATGTATTCTTGGCTTGGATATCTCATTCAAACATGTCTTCTAGATACTTCCATATTTTGTAGGCTTTATCTATTTTCTTAATCTCTGAAAACTCATTGTCAGATAAGGCACTAATAAGGGCTTCTTTGGCAATTGCATTTTGAGTGAACATTTCATTTTGTTTAAAAGTTGATTCAAATTTTGCAAGATCTTTTAGAGAAGGAATATAAACATCTTGAGTAGCTACTTCAAAAATCTCAAAACCAATGCACTACAAATGTGTTGTCATTTTGTTCTTCCAGTCTAGATAATTCTCTCCATCAAACTTAGGACTTTCTTTTCTAAAGAATGCCATCTGGTCAACCTCAAGCTGTTAAAATTTCTCTTTGAGGCACTTGGCTCTGATACCAATTGTTAGGAATAGTCCCAATAGATAACTGAGAAGGGAGGAGGTGAATCAGTTATCTAAAACATTCAATTATTTATCCAATTTAGCACAAAAGAACATTAAGAACATACACAACAAGATAACACTTAATCTCAACACCAAAATTTTGGTTATGGGGAAACCAAATAGGTAAAAACCCCGATGGGAATTAGCACCCACTAAAAATTGCACTAGAGTATAATGATCTTTGTTAGAAGATCTTACAACACTGTCAGGAGTTGATCTTTACAATGCATGAAGTACAGTGACCTGGTCAAGGGTCAGACCCTATTAGGAGTCTTTTACAAATAACCTTGTTAAAGTTAAGGACACGTTGTCCGGGAGCACACTACTCAAATGGTGAAGGTTGCAACCTTTTGTACAATAGATACACACTATATATAGATCTTGGTGAACTGGGAAGTAGACCTATTGTCTTGAACAATTCCAATGAATAACATATACTATCTGCTTCTTCACATAGATCTTCAACTGATGATTGATTCAACTATACTGTCTCAATACATTCGCATCTTCTCCTCTACTCGATCAATCACACTTAGCGATCACAACCTACCGGCTATAAGTATCCTTCTCCAAATGATATAATCAAGTCAACCTAATAGAGCCTTCTTGAAATCATATTAGAGAAACAATATAACTCCCCAACAACATCTCCAATGGCTAAACCAAGCATGCAACACAAAAAGGGACCGCGCAACCCAATATGAGTAGATGCATTGCTTCACACTATCAGCTCCATCAAATTAACTAAAACTTTATTCTCAATCTGAAATATGTTATGCACTCTTGATCAAACATTCTTATCTCATCATCAAACATGAAACCAAACACGCATATCAAATTGATAGGCGCAACTGCTGAAACAATATAAACACTGTCGGCTCCACCAAATAAACTTCAGAAACTGCAACTGGCTAATAGAAACATCATAACACAACTTTTATTGTACAACTAACTCTGCATCCATGGACATAGCTTCACAAACATTTCTTCAACACAAATATAAATGCACAAGGCTCCAACATAGCCATACTGAGAATTACATATAAAACTCCATTTGCAACACTGCTAATACAAACAACTACACAACTATCTATACTCAAAATCAACCTTTGTGTCTATGATATCATGCTGATAACATATCCATACAACATATTCTCAAGGATCTCTGCATAGAACTATAATGCACACTGCTTACCATATGTTGTCATCAATGAAAAACATATAGTCAGCACTGGCTTGCTGGCAAATCTCCAATAATCTCTTCACTTAGTCCAAAACAATTATCTAAATCTGGAGATCTACTGAAGATGAAAGCATCCCAAGACAAATTCTTAGTGAAGAAACAAAAGATAGATGTACTAGAAAGTGTCAAGGATATACTGCAGGAAATTTTTCCTTATGCAAATGTCAATGAGATGGGCAATTTAATTAGTCAAATGGAGGAATTGGTCAAGAAAAATAAAAAACCTGGTATAGAGACCACTGAATACCTAATGAAAGTTCATCAGAAGAAAATGAAGCACAAAATAATTGAAGATATATTGAATAATGTTGAATTAGACAAGGTAACACTTATTGAGTTGATCACAGAGTTGGAAAATAAATTTCATGATATTCTTTCATTATTTCATAAGATTTGTTTAATATCAAATTTCATTGAGGAGATTAGAAAGAAGGATGTTTCTATTGAGAAAGAGCTGACCAAGCAACTAATGAATGTTACAACTGAGCCAAGATCACTTCAAGTTTAGTACCAGAGGCTAAAACATCTGACAAGAATGAAACATGAACTTAGAAGAGAAGAAAACAAGATAAGAATGTAACTTCTTAAACTGCAAGCAATTTTGATTCCCCAAGTTGAATTATTTCTTACACAAGGCCAAAGAATTAGTCAATACCCTTGACATCAGTGCAATGGATAGAATAATTTGATTAACAACAGATATTGGTGAAAAAATTATAATACTAAAAACATAAATTTTGTATGACTTTGAGTTTTTAACAAAGATGCCAAAATAATGCCAAAGGGGGAGATTGATACTCATAAAGAGTTATTTTTTTGTCATTAGTTTTGTTGAAGTCATATTGGAGAGTTAAATTCAGTTGGTGAAAGGAGTCATAGGAATCAATTGGTGAAGCAAATAGAGAATTCAGTAAAGGAAGAAACAATTTTGGTAAAGGGAAATGAGTGACAAGCACCGAAAAAAGAAAGATAGGTGTTGAGTAGTGCATGATAGTTACCGATTCGAGAGCACATGTTACTAAGAAAGAATAAAATGTGTTATCGAGTAACACATGTTGACATAATAGATCATGAAAGATACATCAAACCTGGACACTAAGCATAAAACATTTTACTGATTTCAAGGGGAGATCATTTGGTAAACATTGGGAATGTAAACATTTGATTGCACATGATTACGAGGTAAGATCCGACAATGGAAAATGAATGGAATATATACATAGGAAATGAAACCGATGCTACCACCATTTAAGGAGAAGAATCTAGAATATTTCCACTTCTTCTAAATCAAATATATAAAGAACAATTTTTTAAGATTAGAAGAGAGAGAGAGAGAGAATGATGTAGATGATGAGAACTCAGAGAAGAATGCAGAACTGATGGTGATGGTGATGGATAACTGAAGTTAAGTTACTGAGTACAAACCACTTAGAGAAGAACTGTGAAGATGAATCAGATTTGAGGCTACTGAGTACTAAAGTAGAATTGTGATTGAAATGTACTGAAGTACAAAATGAGGTAAAATTTTATTGAGCACAGTGAGTCTGGACATGATTTTTTAATGCATTATTATAGAAATATTTAATACTAATTTGTATTGTATTCAGAGTTGTAAAATCCCACTATTGGGTAGGCCCTAATAGGTCTTATTTTTTAAATCCTTTAACAGGGTACACCTCTTAGATTAGAGATTGTAAAATCCTTTAGCAAGGTAGACTATATAAGCCTTTTGTACTCCTAACAGGGTAATCTATCAGAAGTAGCTAAATTTGTAGCTCTAACCGAGCACCATTTTTACTATAGTAGTGAAGGATTGTGGGTACCATCCCTATTGTAGCTTTTCCCTCTAACCAAATACCAAAAATCATTGTGTTAGTAAAATTTCTTGGAGTACTAATTCACCCCTCCCCTCTCAGTACTTAACTTTCCATTATAAATCTAACAACCAAATCATCCAAAAAAAATTGATTCATTTCCTGAGGGGGCATCCATATCATATCAACATCATAATTTAAATCAAGGCCATTAAATGTAAATTTTTTGAAATTATCATTGAGGTATCTCAATCAGGTTTTTCTTCAAATAAAAAATATCAGATTAGGAGTTCAACATCATATCATAAATATGCATCATCAAAATCAGTGTGAATCAAATCAATCATCAAGATTAGATCAAACATAAGTAATCAAAGCAATCAAACATTGTTTGAACCAAAATACTTCACACATTGATTCAAAGAGGGGCATTTGTATACACCTAAAAATGGTGAAGAAGAATCAAAGAAATAAATTGAGGATCAAAGCATGAGTTAATTGAAATCAAATATATTGGATTAATTAAATCAAGAGGATCAAATAATTGTGTAATTGATTTTAATCAATTAATTATATAATTAAATAAAATTCAATCCAACCTATTCAAGGGTACACATAGAAAAGATAAATCAATTAATAAACCATATTATTCTCATCAACCACATGGGGACAAAATCAAAATCAACCAATGAGAATGAAGGGAATGAACTCACATGGATCAAGTCCAAATCAACTCTACACCACTCATCTTGGAGATGCATCTTGACTGTTCAATTTGTCTCTTTGATCCAACCTTTGAGAACAAAATATTTACTTTTTCCTAACATTTGAAACCATTAACTTGACTCAAATTTGATCATGGTTAACTTCACTCTACCCCCTAGCCTTGGGAAAATCTATAAATAGTGAGCATTTCTAAGATCAAATAATCTAGAATCCACTTTCATGTTGCATCCATACTATAGGAATTTAAATTTGAATTCTTAGCATAATTGAGCATAAAAAAGTTAGATTGGTTAAATTGAATTTAGAATAGCTTAATTCTCATTCTAGAGCTATCGGTAATGGTTCTCAAGATGAGAGCTAATCATTAACTTCTTTAGATAGAGAGAGATTAGATGATTTTGAGAGGATTTTCTTGGATTGGTTGATCATATAGCTTTATTTTGCATAATTCAAGTAGATTTATCATTATAATGTTTCATGAATGTATTTCCTATACACAACTCTAAAGAAACTTGATTCCATTCTTCACTCATTGGGACAATAGTGCTTTAAAAAATCTTCTTTATCCTCATGTTATATCTTCTCCATGTCTTAATTTTTGTAGAATATTGCAAGAATATACCTTCATCCAATCTTGCAACAAAATTCCCATGATTTCCTTCATCTTTTCTGATATAGCATTTTGTCCCAAATATTTTGAAGTACCTCATAGTCAATATTTTTCTAAACCATATCTCATAAGGTGTTTTAGTATGATTTACTCTTACTTGTACCCTAGTAAGAAGATAAATAGTGGTGTGCACAAAATCTCACCAATATATGCTAGATAAATTTACATATTTAAACATGGTTATATCCATTTCTATAATAGTTACATTCTTTCTTTCAAACGCTCCATAATACTATGTAGTTATTGTAGAAGAAAATTGTCTCCTAATTCTATTTTCTTCACAAAATCTATCAAACTTGTATAAAGTAAATTGTCCTACTTTGTTAGATCTTAAGAACTTGATCTTAGAATTTATACACTTCTCAACCAAATTCTTAAATTTCTTAAATATATCCAAAGATTTGTATTTTTCTCTTAAGAATGTGACCCAATTAATTCTATAATAATCATCAACAAGTAACATTAAACACCTTTCATCAATTTGTGCTCTTTTCCTTCTGGGTCCATACAAATCTATATGTATTAGCTCCAAAGGTGTTTCCATCAAGTACTCCTTTTTCTTGAAGTTTTTTATGGTTTTATTTCTCATCTAAGATTATTTTCCTATATTATTAGTAAGTTTGATAATTTTTGGTAGATATCTCACCATCTTAGAAGAATCAATCTTCATCATACTATCAAAGTTAATATGTCCCATCCTCTTGTGCCATAACCAAATTTTACTACTCTATACCAACAAACAATTGCCTCCTCTATTTTCCTTAAGATATTAGAGATTGTTCTTTGTCCTTATACCTTCCACGATGAATATTTTGAAACCTTTTCTAATTTCACATATATATCCATGAAAGATAACCTGATAGCCTTTACTAAACATTTGACTTATACTCAATACATGTTTCCTTATCCCTTTAGTTCATAATTTAAAAAAAACTAATTTTATGCTTTCCATCAATAGATATAACTCCCTTACCACATATAGGTGCAATGTCTTCACCAAAAAATGACAATGACCCTCCATCATACTTTTCAAGCTCATTGAAATTTATTTTTTATCGATCATATGATTTGAACATCTAGAATCAATAATAATAGGTCTAGGTTCTTGTCTTGCATGTAGGGAAACCTTCATGCCTATTGAAATTTCACTATTTTTTTCAATACCATGTCTTTCAAAATTATTTCTTTTATTCTTGTTCATATCCAACAACTTTACATCATAATTTGAATCATTTCCATCTTCATCCTTTAACAAATGAATCTCTATTAAACAAGAACTATACTTACACCTGTCTCTATTATCATTCCTCATATATCTATTATTTCTTCTACAATTATCATTTCTCTCATCATCAATAGGTGTCTCAAATTTATCTTCCTTATAAGGATATTTAGTATAAAAATGACCTATGCTTCCACAAGTGAAATACTTAAAGGTTAGCTTACCTTTATACTTTCTAGATCCTTTCTTCAATCTTGTTACAAAGTTTTCTTCTTCATCATCTAGCTAACTTATCTCAATTACATATACAACCTTCTTTGTAGATTTGAATGCAACATACTTTTTATCACGTTGACTATTTGCAAGATCATCAATATAAAAATAAGTGACAACCTCATATAGTTTACCTAATGAAAATTTGTCCATATCTTGACTCTATTGAATGATACGTAATAAAGGTTTTTAGTTTTTGGTCACATTCTCATCACTTTCCACACAACATCTAATGCAAGAGAATCTTGGGCTCTTGGAAATCTTGCATCAACCCAAAATATTTTATTTCTTGTTTTCCAATTTGTCATTCACTAAGTTTCTTTCAACATTCCTTCATTTTGGATCAGTTTCTATTGTGCACCTCATGGAGTGTTCCTAGCATCATGTTTTATATTTACCTAGGCTCACACCTCAATTATTTTCTTTAGACATGACATATCTTGGATTCTTAGTGGGACATATATGTTCTTCATGTTTTACAACTAGTTTTTGTTTTCCAATCTCATGAAGGATTTTCCCAATCAAAGAAGCTTCATGGATCATATCTTGATGATTCTATATCCATAGATGACCAACTTATGGGTCCACAAGTTGTCATTTTTTATCTATTTGTGAGAGATTCTTATGATTTAGGTCCTAACCTATAATGTAATACATTTTACTAATCTTGGAGAATGTAATATTTCTTAGGCTGACTTGATGCTTGTGAAGGCTTTTTATGATTTTGTAATTGATCCTTTGGGTAGGAAAGGAAGTGATTAGAGAAGTAGTAGTTAGAACTAGTTAGTGAGAGCATGTAATAGATAGTATAAAAAAAAACCTATTAAAGGTCATAATCAAGTCTGTATGACTGGAATGTAAGACTACATGTTGCAAGTCCATTGTAATTAATTATTTGATAATAAGAAGGTTGATCTTGCACATCTATCAATTATTACGTATTTTTTCCATTATGTGACTCGTGTTGTAAGGATCAGACTGACTTCTTTGAGGTTACTCCTATCCTTGTTTGCATTATTTATCAAAGAAATTTTTCATTCCTTGTGGACGTGAGGTCCCTATTCTAGAGCTTGAGAAGTCCTGAATTGGTTTTTTGTGGGGTGACAGGGTGAGGATATGACCCACAATTATAGAGGAAAATTTTGAGATGGATCACACTAGACATTCGAGAGGTTGAGGAAGGAGTGATGTAGATATAGTAGTATTGGAAATGTTGAGACAAATTACAACTAGGTTAGAAGTTGTGAAAATGTCCTAGAGAAGAGGTCGACACATGAGGATGTAAGTGATGAAGAAGAAGAAAGATTCAAAGAAACAACTAAATAAGGTGAAGGGAAAATAGAACTTGATTAAGGAGATGATTTTTAAGAGATCCCTGACTAGGGTTAATGCTAGATTGCATTTCAATCCACTTGATTATGATGGAAAGTTGGATTCATATGAATTTCTTGATTGGATCACATCTATGGAGAAATAATTTGATTATGTCATCATTGATGATGGTAAGAAGGTGAAGTATGATAGCACAAAGTTGAAAGGAGAGGCAAGGATAAAATCAAATCATGTAATCAAATGGTTAACAAATTAAAGGCCAAGTTCAAGTACCTACTAATTACCAAGTATTTTTGTTTAGGAAATTGCAAAACCTAAAGAAAAAGGATATTAGTGTGAAGGGGTACATCAAATAATTTTATAGGTTGGATATCGTATCTAGTTATATAGATGATGAGGTTGAAAGAGTTGCTACATATTTAAATGGTTTTAGGGTTTCAATTCAAGATAAAATTAGTTTGGTTAAATTGCAAACTGTAGAAGAAGCCTACCAGTATGCCCTAAAGGAAGAAGAAAAGTTGAACAGGAGGAAAGAGAAAAGACAAAGAGGAAGAGGTGGAAGATTTCAAAGAGGAAGGAAATTTTTAGAAGGTGGAAGATCTTATTCAGATCCAAATAAAGGTAAGGTAGAATAGAGTTCATACCGAAGAGATGACATGAGTTTCAATCAAGGAGGAGGATCAAGTACTCATGGAAAATATGTCAAAAGAGTGTTTACAGGAACCTAATCCAAATGTGGAGGATGACACCAAGCCTTTGAATACACCCAAGGGAATTCAAAGAAGAGGAATGTGAACAAAAATAGATCGTCTTGTGTGGAGGAAACATCTACAAAATATTTGAATCAACCAAAGGATGGAGAAGCCCTAATGATGATAAGAGCCCCATGTCATGAGGAGAGGATCACAAATCTTTGATGAGGAAGGGTTTGTTAAAGATAAGGTGCAAAATTGTAGGAAAATGTTGCAAAGTGGTCATTGATAGTGGAAGTTTAGATAGCTTAGCTTCAAAGAAATTGGTGAAAACCTTGTAGTTAGAGAGGTTGAAGTATCCAAAACCCTACCAGATTGCATTGACCATGGATGATCATAAGATACTGGTAAGTGAATAATGCTTAGTGAAATTGAAATTTAGATCTTATTAGGATGAAGCTCTTTGTCATATTGTGCTTATGGATGTGTGTCATGTATATTGTTGGGAAGACCATGGAAGTATGATAGATAATATTTTCATGATGGTGGAAGGAATAGGTATATTATCTTTAAAAAAAGGATGAAACAAGTATTTTTTTCCTTTGTAGAGACTCCTAAAAGTGAGATCTATACCAATGTTAGAGTTTTTTTGGTTGAAGAAAGAAAATTCTTGGATGGAAGGAAGAGTGATAGAATGTGTTATACATTGGTACCTAAGAAGTTTGATTTGATATTAAAAATTGAACAATATAAGGAGATATGAAGACACAATCTTAGATAATGTGTCTAATGGACTGCCACCTGTGAGGAGTATTCCTCATTGCATGGATCTAATTTTTGGAGATAGTTTGCCTAATAAAGTAGCACATTGGATGACACATGTAGAGAATGAAGAATTGACTAGATAAGTGCAATAATTATTAAGGAAAGGTTTGATTAGAGAAAGTTTGAGTCATTGTATAGTACCAAAAGTATTAGCACCAAATAAGAATGGAGAGTGGAGGATGTATACTGATTCAAGAGATATTAGCAGGAACACAATGAAGTATAGGTTTTCTTTACCTAGGATGGATGATATAATGGATTGTTTGAGTGGATAAAATTATTTCATGAAGATCGATTTGAAGAGTGGTTATCTTTAGATCAAAATTAGAGAAGGTGATGAATTGAATAAAATATTTAAGACAAATGAAGGATTGTATGAGTGGTTAGTGATGTCTTTTGGACTCACCAATGCATCGATCACTTTCATGAGGCTGGTGAATGAAGTATTGAAAAAAAATCTTGGGAAATTTTTTGATTGTTTACCTTGATAACATTATGATTTTAAGTAAGAGAAAGGAGAATCATTTGTTGCATCTAAGACAAGTGTTGTAGATATTCAGGGAAGAGAAGTTGTTGATAAACATCAAGAAGTGCTCTTTCATGAAAGAAGAGATAGTGTACTTGGGTATTATGATCTTAGTAGATGGATTGAAGATTGATCTCAAGAAGGTTAAAACAATTATTGAGTGGAAACTATTGAAGATGGATCCTGAAAGTGTTGGAGAGGTAAGATAATTTTATGGATTGGCTAGTTTCTACAAAAATTTCACTAGGTATTTTAGTTCAATTTGTAGTCCTATGATTGAGACAATGAGCGGGGATAGGAAATAATTCAAGTGGATAAATGGAGTGCAAAGGAATTTTGAATTGTTGAAGCAAAAGGTATCTGAACAACCTATGTTACCTTTACCTAATTTTATTAAGGTATTCCAAGTAGACTGTGATGCAAGTGGGGATGCTATTGGAGCAGTGTTTGT
Source organism: Chamaecyparis obtusa (assembly GCA_027943335.1). NCBI lineage: Eukaryota > Viridiplantae > Streptophyta > Pinopsida > Cupressales > Cupressaceae > Chamaecyparis > Chamaecyparis obtusa. The sequence goes on from BSBK01008863.1 coordinate 262,671, forward strand.
TGGATTCTAGAGAGGGGGGTGAATTAGTAATCCTTGATTCTTAGTACCTCAAAAAATTTCTCTAATTAACTCATGTGTCAAATTGGTCAAACATAATTCACTATTTACTAACAACAATAAACAAACTTAAACAATCAACAATAACATTCACAAAAATCATTCATCACATATAACACTAGTATTTAACATTGGAAATTATCACCCACTAAAGAAAATACTCTTCTAAAGTATTCTTGGTTAAGAGCCAATCTAGTTAAAGATTGCAATACACACTGCTAGGTGTGACACGATCAAGGGATTTACCTCAGATCTGTTAGAATCTTCACCCTATTAGTAGTGGCCTGGTTAAAAGACTCTGAACACTGTTTAAAATCTTACCTTTTGCAAGGAGTTTACAATAATACTATTAAGTCTACTCGGTTAAGACATTTCTCTATTACAAATGCTAATAAGAAACAGTTAATAAATTGACCTATAGATTCACAACTATGCTTTGCATAATAAAATCCTTTGTGCAGTCTCCTTCTTCACTTCAATCCTTCACTTTCCACTAGCTTCAACACTTCATCAAATTATTCTTTCTGACTCAGGATCTATCTTTTCCTTCTTCATTGCATTAGTTGGTGAATTATCAACCTTTCAATTTGTAAGCCATTTGTTCATACAATTGTTGGAAATTGTAATTGAAACAATTGTTGTATCGTCATTGATGTCAAACCTTAACTGGTAAGATAGTTTATATCTAAGAAATTACTATATCTATTGGTTGATGAAAAGGATTAGGGTAAGAGAAATAACCATAGCACCTAAGGAAATGTTGAGTTATTTGATACTTCAATGAGTACTTGATTATTTGGCACTATGATGAGATAATGTATTGTTTATCTAAGTAAGAAGAAAGACTGAAGAAGTAGGCTTAATTGAGAAAAAGTGAAGAAGTCTAGTTTAAGACAAATGATGTTAGTGTCAATTGAGCGCCAGTATATGCTAAGTAAATCTAGAGTTGACCGAACATCAATTTATGCTGAGCGATAGGAAATTACCGAGCAAGATAGTGTTAGTTGAGGAAGATAGTTTGTAGAGATGATCGAGTTCAATAATGATGACCGAGGAGATGAACATAGTATTGACCGAGTGTTAGTAATTTACATTTGGAGGAAGAATTCAAATTTCCAGCCGACATAGTTGAATTCTTAGGTTATGTAAAACGTGTTGACTTTATTAATTGATTATAAGGAGAATTTAATGCATGGTAAATTATTTTATTATGGATTCAATGGGGAGATTGAAGATGTTTCTAGAAGGATGTATGAAAGACTTAAATGTTGGAAGGATCTATTGGATCTGACCTAACCTAAGATCTATGGAGGAGATTAAGAGGCAAAAGACAGATCTATTTGTCTGGAGAGGTATAAAGGAAACCTAATGGTGAGGTTACAAAGTATGCTGGTGTTGTTGATGTTATTGATTGATAAGTCTAAGCAGAAGGCTGAAGGTGAATATCAGAGTTGTGATTGCTTGAAGTGAATTCTGAGCAGATTAGAGATAGAGATGGAAATGATACCCAGTCAGTAAATCAGCATATATGTGCGAATTGGATTTGATATCTACAAATTGAGTTGTATATTTTATAGATCAAAAACTAATGCTACTTTCTAACCATTGTAATAGTCAAAATCCTTTAATCAAGGTCGACCTAACAGCCATTGCTAAATCCTTTAATCAAGGTGTCATTCTAATGGAATATACTCAAGTCCTCTGACTAGGCCACTCCTAATAGGGTGATTGAAATCCTTTAATAGGGTCACACCTAATAGTGTGTCTGTATACCTTTAACAAGGTTGGCTTTTCACCGAGCTCACTTTAGAAGAGTGAAAATATCAGTAACATGTTACAAAGTGGTTTTTCCCAAATTGGGTTTCCACTATAAATCTTGGTGTCATACTTGTTTGAATGTTTTGTTATGAATGTTTTGATATTCTACAAGTTAAATACTATTGGACAGTGGACTGCATGTTATATGTTTTCTAATATATATTCTTTAGAGACTAAGTTGAGTTGGTGACTAGATCTAAGTTTGTTGAAGTATTTGAATGTTCAATTGGTGTATCTGGACCTGAGAACAACTGATTCACCCCCCCTCTCTATTGTTCTAAATCATATTAACAACAAATTGATCCTTATATAGACCTTGTTTTCTGATTAATCTCCTTTATTAGATTTTATTTTGATTAATCTCAGTCATTAAATTCATTTCAAAAACTTATTCAATGTATTTAGATCTTGGTAACATGTTTTACCTTCACATTGGAACTTGAACTTTCTTGAAACTTGTTCCTTCTATTTTAACCACATAGATCTATGCCATAAATCATCATCATGAATTTTCCTAATCGTAGATCTCTCTAACTAACTCTTCCTTATCATCATAATCTTCCAGATCATCATAGCTAATCATTAAATGTCATTCTGATCCTTATATTTAATTTTTGTTCCTTGCTCAGTGGATAACTCTAAATTTCGGTTAACTTCAATCAGTGCCTAAAACCTTCTGCTTGGTGTCTTTTGTTCCTTTTCCTTTACCAAAAATTACTTCTCTTACCAAATTACTTTTTCTCTTTATCGAATGACATATTCTTCTCAGTAGCCAAAACTATTTTGCTTATTGACTTGATTAATCTTCTTTACCATACTTTACTGACTTGATATAATCATATGTTACGTAGAAAAAAATATATTAGCATAACCTTAGCATTGTCTGATCTCATCAGTTGCCCATTTACGTTCTTCAACTTCACAATATCTTACATCTTCTTCTCCTTAACTCATTCAACTTAAATTATACTCTGAATGATATGGAAACACAATATAAACCATAAATCAGTTGCTTGACATCAATGACAAGATAATAACTGATCTAACCTTTCTACTATCTTGTAAACCTCTGATCTTGATTGGTCTTCATCATCATCACCATCAATTATAGTAATAATATCCATCTTTGGCATTGATGGAAACATACTAACAATCTTCATTGTTCAATTGATAATGGTAACACTTCACTGTCATTCATGTACTCCCTCTAAGCTTTATATCTTTTGTTCATATTCTCCCTCTAACACTAACAAAATTATCCTTCAATAGATCTTCTTTACTATCCCTCTTTGACAAATACTTTTCTGATCTTCTCTCCCAATAATAATTGCATTATTCATTTTTACAACATCAGTAGTATTCTCCTTGTAATCAATTTATTTACAAATTCTCCCTCTTTGACAACAATACCAAAGACACATACTCCTAGAAACTTTTCTCAGGCAGTAAATCATACCTCAAATGTATTGATTTCTCATTGCAGTCATAAACATTTTCACAACTTCAGGCTTCACCTAAAGAGTGAACACTAACATCAACTCACAAAATAGATATTCTAATGAATACTTGAATTGATGTAGCATGCATCTTGCCTTAGTCAATTTCAGATAGGGGAAGAACCCCTAAATTACCTCAGAGATACTCAAAAGCATCCTTTGTTAGTGGTTTAATAAATATATCAGCTATTTGTTCCTTTAAGTTCACATACTCCAATATCACATGCTTGTCAAGAAAGGATACTTGATAGAAATTTTCTTTGTCTTTGAATGCATCACCAAATTATTTGATATGTTTATAGCACTAGTATTATCACAAAAATTATAACTACATCAGTAATCTCTTCTTGCATACCTTCAAGTAATTATTTTATCCACACAATGTTAGAACAATTCATTGCTAAAAAAACATACTCAACTTTGGTAGTAGACTGTAAAATAAAAAAATTGTTTCTTAATTAAACATGTTACTAACCTTTCTTCTAAAAATAAAGCTCTTCCACTTGTTCTTTTTATGTCATCAATGTTTCCAACCCAATCAACATCACTATATACCTTGAGATCAAAATCTCCTCCTTTTGTGTATAGAAGACCAAAATCTTCAATCCCTTTTAGAAATCTAAATATTCTTTTCATTGTAGACATATGTGTCTCCTTTGGGTTGGCGAAAAACCTTGCAACTAAACCAAATGAATGTGCAATATTAGGTAGGCTGTGAAAAACATATCATATTTTACCAATCATGGATTGGTAAAGTATCTCATTTACTTCCTTTGTGTAATCTTCCTTTGACAATTTATAACCAGTAGCCATCAGTGTTCCAACTAGTTTTGATTCTTCCATGTTGAATGTCTTTAGGATCTCCTTGATATACTTTGACTGAGTTATGTAGATCTCATCTTTTACTTGTTGAATTTGTAGTCCAATAAAGAATTTAATCTCTCCAATAATGGACATCTCAAATTCCTTTCTCATCTCTTCATAAAATAATTTAGATAGTTTCATTTCCTCCAAATATGATATCATCAACAAATATCTCAATAATCAAAATCTTATCAGTATGATCACATTTCAAATAAAAATTGTTGTTGTCACTTGTCCTTTGAAATCCAATCCTGATTAAATAAGAGTGTAGTCTTCCATACCACACTCAGGGTGCTTTCTTCAATCTATAGAGTGACTTGTGTAGTTTGCATACCATATCCTTGTTAGAGTTTTCAACAAATCCTTCAAGTTGTTCAATGTACACTTCTTCAAGAATTCCATTTAAAAGATTCATGTCGACTGCAATGAGATTTCATGGTCTATACCTATTTGATATGATTTATAACTATTGAATGAGTACCAACCAGTGGATATGCTTTAACCGGTGACATAACACTATTCCTACCATTGGTAATAGTACTATTTTACCATTGAAGTGTGCAATGTCTATTTTTCAATAATAAATAGAGAAAAATGATTTCATTTTTCACCTTTACTTTCATTCGAGCATTTGAGAGATATATTGTGCAATGGTTACATTTGAATTGAGATCTTTAACTTGAATTGTTAGCGAGTTTTCATGAGCTCTAACTTTAAATTGTAAGTTATTAGTTTGTTTTGTTGTTAGATTTTTGTGCTTGCGTTTGATTCAAATGGAAAATAACATTGATACTCCTATTTTTGTTAACAACATTGAGAAGGCTTGACCCGTTTTGAAACTCCATCCAATCAAAGCGGTCGAGATTGATATGACACATGCCCTATCCACTATTCCTATGAGAGTATTATTGATTGAAGATGTTCAATTCTATATCCATTGCAAAATTGAAGAAATGGGAGCTGAAGCAATCAAGAAAGAGTGTGATTATATGTTCACTAATGGTGTGTTGAAAGACAAGCATAAGCATCTACAAGAGAAGGGTTTAACATATGTGGTGGATATTCCCACTAGATTCTATCCCGATTGGATTCACTATTTGTTAAAAAAAGTTCATGATCATTTTATATGGTTGGACATACCATAACAAAATTCTAGGACAATGATTCACATAGTTGTAGGGTTTCGAGCACAACGAGAAGAATGTACATTGAGAACGGTGGTAGCACATTTGGTTACCGAGATAACCAAATACAGACAAGATGAAAGAGAAATGAAAATTAATGATATTGAAGACAAGAAAGTTCACTTTGTATCCATGGTGATAGGTTATAGAGTATACTAGTCAAGCTGTGTTAACAATGTTCCCGGTGGTGCTATCCATGTTGCTTATGGAATTGTCAAAGATGATTCAATGTATGATCAATGTGAAATGATTATGAGTCAGTTTATGGTGAACATGGAGAGGATAAAGAAAGATAAGAAGCAGTCACTTAAGTATGGTGCCCTATATTGGTATGTATATTTTTATATTTCTAAAATTTCTTCCCTAGTAGAGGTAAAGTTACATGGTCAAAGGACAAACTAGTAGTTGTTCAAATAGATGAATTCATAAAGGAACTGAGTGAAAATTTTAACAATGTTATGTGGGGATATTTCAAATATTTCTAAGCTAAGATTTATAAACATGAAAGGATACCAGCTAGTATAGTAGAAAAGTACAAAAATGACATTTGTTTTCAAGTAGACACAGATGCATGTGTTGTGCAGACAGTTTAACCTAGAACATATTGGCTTCCATCTATGGGGTATGAGGTAGAGGGTGATTTAGTAAGTCTACATGTAGATGAATTATTGTCAAAACCTTTAGATAAACAAGCACATATTTGGTAAATATGAAGAAGCCTTTGCTAAAATCCTAATGAAATTGAAGAAACTGGTCGTTGAGAAGAAATCAAGGAGAAAGATATCTAATCTAGAATAGAATTGTGGTAGTGATGAAGCAGGTAAATCTGGTACTACTATAGTTGAAACTGAAGACCCATCAATAAAAATTCCTTCTACATATGCAAAGGTGAAGAGAAAACAAAGAAAACTGATAGCTAAGGAAGTTAAATCAAAGAAGGAATTGGTAAAGAAGAAAGGATAGAGTACTCCTACTGTGAAGGAGACATACAAGAGGAAGATAAAATCCACAGAGGAGAAGAGTGATCAGAAGGAAACTGCAGAGGATGAGGAATAAAGTACAAAGACAAAAAAGGAGGCCTCAGAACTAAAAAAGAGTGGAAAAATCTAAAGAAGGCTCCTACTATTGATGATGTTACAAAAAGTATTGTGGAAAATGGTGGATTAGCTACAATTGGCAGAAAATATAGATTGGGTAGTGATGAAGATAAGAAGAAGTTAGAGGATGCCATTGTGTATCATTTACACAAATTTTGTAGAACACCTTTGGAGATACATTCATTCATACCCAATGAATTATCATAGTTGATAGATGGTAGATGGAGTACAACCTTGCAGTTGGATAGAGAAATTATGCAGAGAGCACTGATGAAAGAGAAACCAGAGCTATGTTTTGAAGATGCCAAAATAATGGTAGAATATCACAAGAAGAAATTTGGAATAAAGAATAGGGTAGCTAGAATTCTTATTTATGATACACGTAACATACACAATGAGACTATTGAGGCATGGAAGAATATTTTTTAGATAAAGGGGAAAGAAACACAAGAAGATAAAGAACAAGAAGCATTTGATAAACCTATTCAAGTAGATGACACTTCTTCAGTAGAATAGATAATTGGAGATGTTGTTCTTGATGCCCCTAAACAAGTGTAGAACATTGAGGAACAAAATGATGAGTTATCACAAAATGCTGGAGCCGAAGTAGAGATAGAAAAAGTTGATGGAGCTGAGGTTGAAATAGAAGACATCAAAGGTAAAGAGGACTCTCCCTCACCATCTTCTATGGAGAATATAGAAGAATTGGTTTCTGAGAAGGTAGAGGAAAAAGTGTTATAAAGTCAGAAAGAGGACACTTAGAAAGAGCTTAAAGAAGAATTTAATGTAAAAAGAAAATTGAGTCTCGGTGAGTTAAGTGAGAAGAAGAGGAAAAATCTGGTGCCAGTTTCTAAAGAAGAAGAAGAAGAAGAAGAAGAAGAAGAAGAAGAGGAAGTAGAAGAGGAAGAAATATTTACCACACTAATAGACATAACCAAATTGAATCCTAAGGAATTGATGAAATAATTAGAGTAATTGATGAAGAAGGCCGAAAGAGACAAGATGAGATCTAAGAAGAAGAAGACAAGAGTTTTGAGGCAAGCTAGAGAAATTCTAGCTAAGTTATTGCCTGAGGTAGAGTATGATGAAGAATATTCTATGATTGATCATAAGGATACTCTGATCAAGACCCATATTTGCAGACAACGGCTATGAAATTTGCAAAAGACAACTTGGAGAAGAAGATGATAGGTGAGATGATGGAAAAGATTACTGCAGATCAGAACAAATTAACAGATTTGGTGAAGGAAGTCAAATCCACATTAAATTAGGCAAGTCATTTGTTTACCAATGTATCAAAATATTATGATTTTGTCAAATATTTTGAGTAGAACATAGTTGAAGCTCAAAAAGAGATGGATAGCTTAATCGGCCATCTTGATCCTATTTCAAGCTTAGCCACTATTTATAGTGGTCAGAGGAAACAAATTTCACACAAGGTGAAGTAGATACAACATGACAAAGACAACATGATTCTTAACCTACTTGAGCTACAATCCTATTTATCACCTACAATGGAGGTCATGCAGAAAAATGTGAAGAAGACAGAAGGTATACTTGCCTTACCAAACACGATTACTCTAGACAACATGGAAGAGCTATATTCTAGCTTGCATGAGAAGATTATTTCTTTGGGACAATTGCAAAAGTCATGGGAAACATCCTTGGAGTTAGGAAAGATAATTTTCAAGATGATCTTTGAATGGATGTAAGTAAGATTTGTATCATTGTACATTTTATAGTTTTGTACCTTTGGCATTGTTGTCAAAGGGGGAGAATGTGTATAGGGGGAGTATATGGAAAAGTAGATCAAAAGTAGAAGTGTGAGTAGGGAAATGGGGAGAATTAGTCTAAGCTATATATATTGATGGGGAGTCATAAGTTGATGTATATATTCTTTTTCTCTTATCTAGTATGGAGAGTGTAATTGCATGATCTTGAGGAGACAACATGTGTTTTCCATCAATGCCAAAAGGGGAGAATATTGGCATTGTGATAAATTTTGGGTGTAGTCATAGGGAGTTAATTGTTTGGTTTTCATTGATGGAAACTTAGTAATATAATCGATGAAGTGAAGACACAATCAGTAAGAAGGATTAATGATCAGTAATGCAAGAAATCGGCTAAGTCTAGAAGATCGGTACATAGTGAGGACAACACTTTGGTGGTGATCCTGATAGAAGTGGAATCATGAGAAGAGATCATAGGTAAAACATCAACTTGTTCAAATTTCAATGTGGTTCTGATCACAACTCATTTGGTTGATCAGTAAGAGAGTTTTTGATGCCACAAGCATTGAGACGGGTAAGAACACTTGTGTTCTTGAGAAACAGTTTGTAGATCCCAGATCAATGAGCGCTATAGTAAGTGCAATGATATTTGTTGATATGATGAAGTGGAATAGAGTTTGGGTGAACCCACAATAGTGGGGTTACACTTTTTTGCCTCAATGAGCACTAAACTCTACATTTTGAAAAAAAACTTTTAGATTTAAATACATATTGTTGTTAAACTGTTTGAAATCGGAAGATGAAGTAAATTAGAGTCTTTTAAGATTTTCTATCTAGATTCTAAATATATTTTTTATTTTTATTTTTGAATTGATTTGAATGGTTTTTTCTTTCTCCCACGAAAACTGGTATGTTGCTAAAAATGTCATTTTGAAAGAGTTACATTGTTTTCATAGAGCATAACTTTTTTTTCCTAAAATAGATATCAATATGCTTCTTTTGAATTTAGTTTTGTAACATCCATATAGAGGGCATGCAATTAGTTTGATGACATTATCATGATTATTTCATATTTTATTAATGTTTGAAGTTGACTAAACCATAATTTTGACATACCTTGACTACATAGCTTATAACTTGTCGTGTATTTGTCCAATTTCATTTTTATTTTTTTTGATAGAAAGAGAACTTCAATACCTAGGGCATAGATATTTTTTAGAATTTTTTTCACTCATTTACTATTTTTCCATAAGCGTCAAACATAGAGGTAGACACACGGTGAAATATCTATGTTTAGTCAAACTAAAAATACAAAGTCATAATAAACTTAATATATATTAACATTATAATCATTGAAAATATTTTTCTCATTAGTACCTTACTATATAGATAGGTTTGTCAAATAGATTCATTTGATTTGCCAAAAGATAAAGTCAAAGTGATTTTTTGTCTGCATTTTAATAGGTGTGAAGGAGACTACATTGTAGGTATGAATGGGGAGTATAGATGTTATATCAATATTTTTTTTTATCTAAGAGAATTTGAGCTAACCATTTGTAATTAATTCCTTCAAATAGAACCTTTCAAGGCTTAAATCATCATATTTTATTAAAAATGTGTTATTTCAGCAAAAACCAACATGTCTAAAAAAGTATAACCCACTATTGTGGGGTCACCCAGTTATGGAAATGATGAGTTGGCATTTTTGGGATCAATGCAAACTTATGAGGATGATTTAGGGTGATGCATTGGAGGAGTCAAAATGTGTTTGACTACCTTGGAGATATAACTTTCAGATCTTATTTTGGGTCGACTTAGTCATTGGTAAAATATGTTTTACATCAATATTTTCATTTTGGCATGTGGTTCTCGCACATGAAAGTATTTCAATTTCAATTTTGGTGTGTATGATGTTGGTTCAAGTTGTGTATATAATTTGAGCTACTAATATTGAAAAGGAATGATGTTGTTAGTGTTGTGATAAGGGTTTTGTGATTTCAATCAGTGTTGTCTAAGGTTACAATTGGAGATCCAATATAAACAGAGATGTGAGCAATTATAGAGTGTGGAGAACAAATTGGATCTAATAGGAAAGCAGTGCTACATCTAGATCATTCATCTTGTTGTTCCCTAGCAGTTGCAACAAGTAAATCCCTTAACAGAGTGAACTCTAACAGATTCCTATTTGTAAATCCCTTAACCAAGTAAAATCTTAGACAAGGTTTTGAAATCCTCTTGTGAGGTAGATCTTCGCAGATATGATTGTACTTCCAACAAGGTATTAATCACTCCTAACTAGGTAAACTCTCAACAAGGGTAATTGTAGCCCCTAATAGGGAAAACTCATTTACTACAGTAGTGAGCTTGTGGGTCTCATCCCCACCATGGTTTTCTCTCTCTAACCAAGGGTTTCCACGACAAAAATATATGTGTCATGTGTGATGAGTTTGTGGATGCTTGTTATTGTTTTCTTTTATTTGCTTACACCGATTATATGCTTTGTGGTTTGGAAGTTAATATTCTAGTTATTCAGATTGGTGGTTGAATTTTTTCATTACCTGTTTCTACTGATTCACCCCTCTCGGCTCTCAGTACCTAAGAATTCTAATAGGTCCACTAGTTGTTATGTGTTTACTCTATTTGGTGGATCTATCAACTAGATTTGTAAGAAGCAAATCATGGTTTCTCTATCTACCATAGGAATAGAGTGCATAGCTACCACACATGCCTGTAAAAAGGTAGTTTTGTTATTAAGGTTGTTCTCATATTAGTTTTGACCACAAGGTTGTGACCATTAGTTGTTAGCCAAATTTTTATTTATTTGGCCAAAATTATTATGTACCATGTCATTCTAAGAAATTATGTTTGTATCAATTTTTTTACTAGATGTTTTAGAATGGTAAGGTTATAATACAAAAAGTGGATACTCTTGAAAAAGTTTCAAATTACCTTGCAAACCTAGTGTGTATGGGTAAGTCTGGTTGGTGTAGAGATGCTATAGGCCTTGTCTCTTCTAGCACTTAATTATTTACTTATGCTTCTCTTGTCTCTTTGTAATATAAATATCAAGTGAGAGACTATTGGAATTAGGCTACAATCTGCCTACCTTGAAAATCCCTACATCTAATGTGTTTAATTAGATTTTTAAATAGATAGCCATTATATTTTCCCTTAGTATGTGTAAATAGAGAAATTTGGATACCTGTGTGTGGTGAGAAAAATGTTTATTAAATATTAGTGCCCAAGTTGATTGCTTTTTAGTTGTATGAATACATAGATAGAGAAAATTAAAGATGAAATATAGTTTAGAATATAGAGTCATGGCTTGCAAAGGAGCCTTCATTGAGTGCTTGACAATTACAGTTTTATTTCTCACATCACAATGGTGAGTATTACTTGCTCATGGGATTAATTTTCTATTATGGGAAATGCTCCTCATGAATAAGGGGCATAAGAATTTCAATTGTAGAAGTAGAATGCCTAGTTTTGAGCCCATGACATCCACCATTAGTTTTCCAAACCGTTTATGGTTGCCAATTTTAGTTTGCTCCATATATCGGAGGCACAAGATGGTTGTCTTTATGATGGATTGCAAGTAAAGTAATGGCAGGCTTCTAGAATGCTATTAAAGTAAAGAAGATAGAATGAATTATATTTGACGTATTGATTTATTCTTGATTAATACAAGCTCTATGTCTATTTAGTTGTAGAATTTTTTTCCAATTATTTTTCTCCATATAAAATGAATCGTATTAACATGTTGATATATTATAAATTAATCCAAGTTGAAAATCTCTTTAATGGTAATTTTTTTCTAAATTATAATGTTATCTATTGGTGACAAATTTGATGATTTGGATGTACTAATATGAATTCTACCGTGATCTTCATGTTCTTTGAATGACATATCACATTCTGTTTTGATTGCTAAATCATATGCTTCCATGCCTAAACTTAGACTTTTAAGCTTATTAATGAATTGGGTCATGAACAAACACTTTATCTCGATCAATAATAATATTAATATCATAGCTCGGTGCAGGTACAAAGCCTAGTATTGCTGCAAATTATTCTGCTTTATTCGTGTGAATGAAGGCCCCACTTTCCTTTTGGATGAATGACAGAATTAGTTGTATTTTACGACGTTTGTCCCCGTCACAAAATGCATATATTCATCAATCAGCAGCACAATTAAAGAAGAGTATGGTTGGAAGTCTAAATCGTTCACCAAACAAATTTTTCCTACTAATGCAAAACACATATGTGATACACAAACTATCCAAAAACGTTAAGTGATAGTTTGCATTTAAGACAGGTGGTTTACTATTATTCAAACATATCCAAAAACCAACTATAGATCCACGACACCAACTAGCAACTACTCACCCACAATTAGTTCAAATACAATTGCCCCTTGGCATGCACGTTGTGGATTACCTCTTATAAAATGGTCCATTAAATCACACACAAAACATGGTCCTCACCAATAAAAATATGTGGGTTTTAATTTGTTTGAATGTAAATGAATCAAATGATTAGCACTAGGCTAAACACCTTAGCCTATCATTTTAGTTGAGGAGTATTCTAAAATCATTTTGGGGTCTTGGATTCTCTACAAGATATTCTAGGATGATCTCTTTCGATTTCAATTGGTACCTTTGTCTACTTTTGTACCATCCATTGAACCCTTAGGGCCCATTTGGGGGCTGGAAATAGACTGTATATTCCAGATAATGTCAATTCCATGTCTGTTTCCATCCAAAAAATTGGAATTGGAATTTTGAAATTCCAATTTTGCCCCAAAATGGGCATTTGCATCTTCCACTCAAAAAGCTGGAATTGGAATTTCGAATTCTAATTCCAATTTTTATAAAACCAAATTTTATATTTCGTGAGATCCGTGACTATAAAGATGTATATTATATTGCTATAAGGATGTATATATACATGTGTGTGTATATACACACATATATGTATACACATGTGTGTGTGTATACACACATGTATGTGTATATGTGTGTATATATACACAAATGTGTGTATATAAATACACACATGTGTATTTGTGTATATATATACATGTGTGTATATACACACATGTATGTGTATATACACACACATGTGTGTGTGTATATATATACACGTGTGTATGTATATATACACACACGTGTGTGTATACATATACACACACAACATATATACACACGTGTGTGTGTATATATACACATGTGTGCATGTGTATACATGTGTGTATGCATATATATACACATGTGCATATGTGTATATATACACACATGTATATATGTGTATATATACACACATGTATGTGTGTATATATAGACATATAAACACCATATTCAAAGAAATTAAAATAAATAATTAAAATTCCTTATGCATCTTCTCAGTCATCTTTCAGGGGAATCAAATGGGTCAGCCCATATTTCGGAAATCATTTTCAGGATTTGTATCTTCCAAAATTGACTACATCCAGCATTTGGTATTTCAGCTCCCAAACGGGCCCTTAATGGTTAGTGGATACCCTTTCCAAAGGTTACAAATATGATCCTTAGATTGCTATTTCATTCAATGGCATGCCTACCTTCTATAAAAAAGGTTCCTATCAACACTTCTCCTCATGCTCCATTGTTGATGAAGAGGGCTTCTTGAACGCTCTTGCTCATATCATGTAAAATTTTAGGATCATTCTTGTGCATCACAAGATTGAACTAGGCCAATGTAAAGTAATGAAAGAATGAACCATAGACTAGAATGGTAATCTTGAGATAGGAGAAAAAAAGAATATATAGAAGTACAAACAAATATACAATAATTATAAGTAAATGATAAATGTCTAAGAATAAATAAATTAGAAATAACAAACATCAAACTAAAAATATACCACTTCTCAATATACAATATATAAAAAAATCCACCAAACTATATAAAAAAATAACACAAATATACTAATCTCACAATTACTTTAGATTATTTTACATGCTACAACTTTATCATACTAATAATAACAAGAACATACTAGTTGTTATCATTTATAAATTATAACTTTCATTTAAAAAATAATCATGCGTTTGTACTAATATCAACTTGAACCAAGAATGGTCTTTTCAGATTTTTCCTTTATTGCATTCAAACTGAGCTTACAGATGAAAAGCAAGGATGATGAACGTCTGAACGTCATAAAGAAAATTGAAAGAAGACTGAGCAGACAAAAGATGGCAAAGTGATCAAATATATTGATACGAAACATTAAAAAAAGCATAGTAAAGTGCAACATAAAACAGAATGTGTCAGTCGTTCATTTGTACCTCGAATTTCAATTAATGTGGTTTCTGAACATTACATTGAATACTAGGAGTAATACAAGTGTATAAAACAGTTGCAATGCAAATTGAGTGACATATCCCATCCACATATAAAGTGCTTAAAAAAGCAACAAAAGTTTTTTCATGTTGTGTGAAAAGAAGAGAATTGCATGTCCTTCAGTTGAGGACATGTGGGTCCATTTTGGAGAGTCAACAATCTTTTTAACATGGATAAACATGGGGGCAATTTTGTCTACCCAACATATTTCATTAATATTTTAATGAAATACCACTTGTACAATACTATACTACTAAAAAAAAATTGACAATATATTGTTCATTGTCCTTAATTAAGTTGTGATTCATTTGAATCTAAGCTTTTCAAAAAAATTAATTGATATCACTTCATCTATTGTGTTGTTTGCTATGATGAGCTTTGCTATTGGACCATAATAAAGCTTAGAGATAGCAAATATTTTCTAAAGAATCCACCAAGCAGAAAAATAATAATAAATGTAACATCGTGTATGAATAAATCAAATGGGTGTGAAAAATAAATATATTATAATTAAGTAGTTGTAAAGGTTAATTTTAAATGTAACATCATGCATGAAAAATCAAGTGGGTGTGAAAAGTAAATCGATTATAATTAGTTGAAGTAGTGGGAATATTGGAAATATATTGTGAAATAGATGAAATTTATTAAAATATATTTTTATTTAGTAGAGTCATGTCAATCATATGAAAGATGTAGATTCTAGATATAAGTTTGAGAGTGTGAAAAGGGAAATATAATTATGTGTATCATTTAGTTATATGTAATGATTATGTTTTGGGTGATGTTTCACATTTTAAAGTGTGTTGTGGAGTAGGCTTTATTATATGATAAAAAATAATGGTAGGGAAGTTATTATAAATCGATGGTTAATGTTATGTCAACATATAGAGCAAGCGAGCGGGAAAGGGAGCGGGGGTGGAAATTCAAATGAAGTTGCAGAGGGGGACGCACAAGGGGATGAGGATGATGATGGTTGGTTTGCAGGTGTTTGTTCTTTTGCTAATGAAGGCCTTGGAATGGTTTTTTTGTGTGGTACTCAAGTGTGGTTTCACGACTTTCAGGCTTTATGTTTGACCCATGTTTCTACTCTGGCTTCAAGACTTTGTCCTGTGTATTATGTGATGGGGATTTACTCACTGTGTGTTTTCAAGTAAACCTATTTTTTTACTACGGGATCTCTGGATGGCATTGTTGACTCTGTGAGGTAGTTGCGGTCATTGTTTGATGCCACTATTTTTGTGATTCTATTATTTTTCTTTTAGTGGCTTAGTGTTGATCCGACTTTAAGACTCCATGTGTGGCTTCAGGGAGAGGATGGGACTTCCTCCCCTTCTTCTTGTTTTCGAACCTAGGCTTAAAGCCTGCGCTGTATAGTCTGGTGAATGTTTTTCTCGAATCTAGCTTACTTTGTGATGCAGGAACATCCTAGGATTCTTGGAAATCCTGTATCAACCAAAAATATGTTTGCCTTTGAAGGTAGATTGTTAGTTTTGATTTTGGTTTGATGGAGTACTTGCTCGGTTTGGGAGATCGGTTGCTCGGTTTCTATGGTTACCGGGATGCTCGATATCTGAAGAACGTTCGGTGACTGAAGGCGTCGGTTCACTGACGCTCAGCGCTAGCTGCGTTGCCCGGTCATGCTTGGCGTGGTCGGTCAACTGGTGCTCAATTATTTCCTCTGTTCCTCGGTGTGCTTGCTTACTGATTGGATTGTTTGGATGGATCGGCTTGGCCGACTAGTGCATTTAATTTGGGTTGCACTCCTCGTGTTATGGATTGACCGTTGGATGTGTGAGGACCTAGATCTGACGTGTTGCATTCTTCTATGCTTATCTGATGACCGTTGGGGCCATCTTTGAGGGTATATTTATTTTGTAAGGCTATGTGAGAGCTAGCTAATGTTTTAGCATTTAATATTTGTTTGTAAGGGTTAATTGTTTCATCAACTGACTTGTGGTTGGGAATCAATATTTATAGGATGCTTGGGTAGTTGTTTAAGGGAGGGATAGTTGGAAGGAAAGTTAGTAGCCTGCAAGCTTAGGAACAGGAAGATTGCTTGGAAGTTTGAGTACAAGTTTAGATCTTTCCTGGCTACCTACCAGTGTGTTGTGTGTTGCAAACTTGGGCTAGCTGAATACTGATGTTGTGGAAAAGATTTGGATCCTACATGATCTTGTAGACTGTTACTTTCTCAGTATCTGGCCGCAACCGGGAAGGCCTTATAGCCCAACACATTGCATGTAATCGGTGATTTGATGAATAAAGACTTTAGTTTTATTTCAGATCTATTGTTGTTATTGTGTATTTTCGCTGCAAATTGGTTTGGTTGCAAGGTCGGCCAATCCTTAATTGGATCCACTAACCTTGACTGCATCACTTTGGCTCTGGTGGAGGGTTGATCTTCTGAGGTTCATGAGGTTGATGTTGCCTCTGTATTCCTTTATTTTTGGTTTTCTACTCTTGTCTTGTGGTAGATTTTGTGGATGTTGTTTACTTATAAAGTTACAGAAATACATGTTGGTGAATGTTTGCTTTGTATGTCTAGCAATAGATCCTTTTTGGTTGTAACTATAAATTAGGTATGTGTAGGATCATGGTATGCCAAACTAGGCCCTTAAGTGGCAACGAAAATTCAAAAAATCAGGTTTAAGCAAGTTGATGTAAAAATTTGAATAAGTTATCAATATTATAACAAAAATATGTAAGAAGAGAATTTGTAGAAAACTGAATGTAGATTCTAAGCTACTAGCCCTTTTTTGAAAAAAAAAATTATTCTATATGGTGAAATTTGTAAATTTCAATATAGTAGTACGAAAATTTTAGGAAAAAGATACAAAGTAAGTGTATGTTTGACCACCTTAAATACAATCAAATAATAATGTTTTTTTACAAGAATCTAGGTATAATTTGTAGACTCGTATCTGGATGTGACACATAATTTTTGTAATTTTTTTCCAAGGAAATAATTAATTATGATTTTCTACTACAACTTTTGTAGAATATAAAATCTTCCATGTTTGACCACCTTAACTTAGTCTAAACTTTATCAAATTGAAAACTTTTTCTCTTTTTATTGTAGTAGGTGAAGCATAGAATGTGACACATTTCTCGGATTTCAAAAATGTTATATCGTTTAAAATTTATAGTTGTTTTTAAATCAGTCTATCAATAGTACAAAAATTTCAGGAAAAAGATAAGAAGTAGGTGTATGTCTGACCACCTTAAAAACAATCAAATGATAGTATTTTTTACAAGATTGTAGATATAAGTAGTAGACTCATGTCCAGATGTGACACATATTTTTTTATAATTTTTTTCCAAGTAAATAATTAATTATGATTTTTCTACAACTTTTTTAGAATATAAAAACTCTAGTGTCAAACCACCTTAACTTAGTCTAAAATTCATCAAATTGAAAACTTTTTTTTTCTTGTAGTAGGCAAAGCATAGAATTTTATGCATGTTTCAAATTTCAAAAATGTTATATCATTTGAAAGTGATAGTTATTTTTCAATCAGTCTATCAATTAGGACTTCTTTTTCACATCGCCAGTTTTTGGCATACCATGATCCTATTGGCAAGTTGACTGCACTGGTGTAAATGACTAAGTTTAGTGTTGTCATTATGGAAACAAAGTCATCTGAAATTTTGGATTCAGTGCACTAACTTAGAAGATCAAAATTTGGCTAAATATGGAAAACAGAGCAGTCAGTGAAGCACCTAATGAACAAAGCATCAATGCACGTGTGTATGATCAAGTTTTGGTATGCGCCCTTGAAGATAAGATTTTGAGTATGTTATAATGCTAAATCTAAGAACACATGGTCAGATGTGATATTATGAAGAAGTTACAACGAGTTGAAGTGACAGATAGTGAGCGGCATAACAGAACAGAGCATGCAGCCGACAGGAAAGATTTTGATTAGCGTATAATATTTTATTTTGTTAAGGCTATGCGCCTATTGTCAATGTGTTGTAAACATGTTAATATCAATGTATGTAAACACGCTTGAGACAATTCATTTGGAAGCATTGTATGTAATAGGTTATAGGCCGACTTAGTAAATAGTTTTGGTTGTGCCTATATATAAGACATGAGCTTTTTTATTTAAGCATGTAAAGTCGATAGAAGATGTAATAGTAGAGCACAAGTATGCAAAGTATGTGTTAAGAGCAGTAAGAATGATATAGAGCTTTACAAGAGGTTAAAGCATCAACGCACAAAAGGAATTGATCAGATAGTAGTGTCATAGCAGCAATTCACCCTTGCAGATATAGTGTGTATCTGATATCCAGGAGGTTGTAGCCTTCTCTATTGAGTAGTGAGCTTTGGTAGTGAGCCTTATACCCCTAACAGGGTTTGTTACTTCAAGACTCCTAACAGGGTCTGACCTTTGACCAGGCCATTGTACTAAGCATTGTAAAGACTACTCCTAATAGGGCAAAGGAACATTAATAGGTTCATAATACAAAGTACAATTATTAGTGGGTATTAATTCCCACTAGGGTTTTTCCTTTGGCCAAGGTTTCCCCATAATCATATCTGGTGTTATGTGTTATGGTTGTTTACTTTATTTACATTAATATTCAATTTAGTAATTAAGTAATTGGGCTAAGTTTCAAGAAGCATAAAAACATTAATATTATGGAACATTGATTCACCCCCCTCCCCCCTCTCAGTGTTCCCATTCCTAATAGATCCTACATATACCAATTTGGCCCATTAACATGTGGGTTTCTTGGCCTTCTAGTGTTAGGGTGAACTTTATTTTTTCCTTGATTTAGTTGCAGTGTTTGTTGTTGAAGGGATCTCTTCCCCCTACACTGAAGTCGGTGCTTTGTTGGAAGCCTATTTTGGGTGTCTCTATTCATTTTCTTATCAAAGAGTTGTGTGGGCCCTTTCTGCAATAGGTGCTTTATGTGGTGTCTATGTTAGCCTTCCCTTCCTTATTATGGGAATTAGCTATGATAGTTTCTCTAATATACAAAACGTGAACATGGATTGTTTGCTCTTGTTGCTTAGAAGAGGGGTTTCTCATGAGCATTGGGTGGTGCTATCTCGCGGCATCTTTGTGGTGTTAGTTGTTTAGGGTGACTTTGTTACACTTGGAAATCTACTTGACTTGGACCTAGTGATCAACTTTTGTTTGTGGGTCTATTTGTTTGTGATGGCTTAGGCCCCTTATTCTGTTCTACTTGAAAGTTGGGCCTTAGCTCATTTCCTAGTGGGGGGTTTTTTTGTTGGTTTGCAATGTTGGTAATATGTGATTAAGACTTGGCATTATCTAGGGTTCATTGGTAAATTTGTAAGTTTGTAGATGGTGCCTAATATGGGCTTTGGTGTTCCTTTGTTTGGCCCTTGGGGCTAGATTGCGAAGAAAGTTGCAAATATTTATGGGTTTCATTTTGTATTTTCATTTGGATTGTCTATTTTAACTAGTAAGGATAGTGATCTTATCTTTTTTGGTGGTCACCTAATTTCTAATAGTTTTCAAGGTCTCACTCTAGTCTATTGTTTTTTTTGGTTGAGGTTTGGCACTAGTTTTGGGGCTATTCTCATCCATGTTGACATGGCATTTGTTATGTTGGCTATGGTGAGGGCCTAACACATTCTATTTTTATTTTCTTTGGTGGTTCCTATGGAGGTGGACACTTGCTTCATGAAAGAGGATGTTTGTAACTTTATATGGCTTTCTCCTTTCTATGGTTGCTTGGATGTGGGATGGATTTGCGGTAATATCTCTTGTTCAATGGTCTATTCCTTTTATTCTCCTATAGAGGTGAGCTCCTTTTCTATTGCTGTGGAAAGGATTTTCATAGTTGGAAGGAAGATTTTTTGTTAGGGTGATATTGTTGTTTAATACTGGATGCTATCTTTCTACAAGATAGTTTTGAATACCATTGTGTTACAAGATGGTTTAATAAATTCTTTAGTGTTCTTGTAGTCACCCAATTATGATGCAGGAGCATCTCGGATCCTTGGTAATCCTGTATCACCAAAAATAAGTTTCAATTTTCTATGTTGCTCGGATCCTTCTTTGACTGAGTTGGCTCGGTAGTTTCTTAGTTTCTTCTTTGACCGAGTTGGTCAGTTATTTCCTGGCACTCGGTTAACCTTGCTTACCGAGTTGTTTGTTTTGATTTCCTCTTGAGGCCGACTTGTGCATATAATTGTGGTCACATAGTTAATGTTGGTATTGATCATTGGGAAATGTGTGGACCTAAATCTGGTCATTCCGTCCATTAATGATGGATTTGAAGGCTGACTTATTTCGGTAGCCTCTTGTATAAATAGTGTTGTTTGGTTGAAGTTTAGGGATCGGTTTTTTTAGAAGGTAGTTGGTAGAAGTATTAGTTTAGAAGTTTGAAGATAGTTTATGAATCCTTACATGTTGGAGGACAGTTTTAATTGAATTTTATGTATTTTCCATAATCGAGAAGGCCTTACAGCCTGGTATGTATGAATCAACTAATGAAATATAAGGATATTTACTACATTCTCTCTCTCTCTCTCTCTCTCTCTCACACACACACACACACACACACACACTTGTTGTATAATTGCTTCCATGTGTGATCTCTACACGGAGGATTTGGATTAGGGTGTGCCTTTGTCCCCTCTTCCTACCTTGCCTTGCGTCATGTGGTATCAGCGTGAAGGTTGAGATCTAGATTTAGATTTGTGAGTCTAGGTTTGAGGGTTCCTTCTTGTTAAACCCTAGTTTATATTTGTTGTGGGGTAGTAGATTGAGATCTAGCTTGTAATTGTAGAGGGTTTCAAGATGGTTCATGGGAGGTGAGATGTAGATCCAGGATTGGTAGACATGTTGAGACAACTTCTTTCTAGGTTAGAAGTTGTTGAGACAACCCAGGGCAGAGGAAGACACCTTGAAGATGTTAGTGATGAGGAAATTGAAGAAGAACAAGATGAAGTAGAACCTACACCTGTGATGGATCAGGGTGAGGAAATATTTTTGAAGGCTTTGAAAAACTTGAAGTCTACACCACATTTCAATCCTCCTGAGTACATTGGAAAGCTAGATTCAGATGAATTGGTGGATTGGATCACCGAGATGGAGAAGTATTTTGAGTATGAAAATATCCCTGAGGAAAAGAAGGTGAAGATTGCAAGCACAAAATTGAAAACTCATGCATCCTTGTGGTGGGAGCATCTACAATTGGACAGAAAAAGGAAAGGCAAAGACAAAATTAAGGTATGGAATAAGGTGGTAAATAAGTTGAAAGGAAAGTTCTTACCTTGTGATTATCAAATTAAGCTAGTTAGGCGAATGCAAAGTTTGAGGCAGAAATATAGCTCGGTAAAAGATTATACTAAGGAATTCTATAGATTAGATATCATATCTGGACATGATGAAGATGAAGTGGAAAGAATCACTAGGTACCTAAATGGGCTAAGAGTTTCCATCCAAGAAGAAATCAGTTTGGTTAAATTGGAAAATATTGAAGAAGCTTATCAGTTTTCCTTGAAAGCTGAGGAGAAATTGAACAAAAGACATGAGCAAAGACAAAGAGGAAGATGTTTGAATTAGGAGAGATAGGTACTGAGAGGGGAGGGGTGAATCAGTGCCGTCAAACTCTACTTGTACAACCTTTCAGATCTATAATTGAATATCGTGATAACCGATCAAAAATAACTTGCATACAATTGTATAAATCAATCATCTAGTTAACTTAAGAAAGTAAAAAACATGAAATCAATATAAAAATCACATAACACAAGTAATTTGGTAACACAGAAACCTTTGTAAGAAGGTAAAAACTGCGGTGGGGATGACACCCACAAATTCTTCACTACTGTAGATAGAAAAGGTTTGCTTTTTAAGGCTACAAGTTTTGATCACTTCTGGTGATCTTACCCTATTAGGAGTAACATGTTAGATCAACTAGATCTACCTAGTTATAGGATTTAAACAAAACTAATGAAGTGTGTACTCGGTTAAGAGATTTACATAAGACTGTTAAGTCTACTCTCTTAAGAGATTTATCAAAAACTCTATCACAATTGTCAAAAAGTAATAGGTAATTATCTGCTAGTTGACAACTCAATTGTTTGAAACAGATCTATAAGTGCTCATCAAAATATCACCTTATCTGTGATGGTTTTCTACTCTGTTCTGCTCAGTAGCCTTCTCTAATTCTGCTCAATCTGATATCCTCTGTGCTCTGTTCTACTCGGTAAACTAATTGTCTTGAAGATAGGCAATTTCTTCAAGTGCTCTGTGATTCATATATATTAGTTTAGCCAACCTCATGAAAATGGTGCGAACATACAAAATATATAGTGTTCTATTTTGCCACATGTAGACATGCAAAATTGGACAAGTGATTAATAAAAATGCATTAAATCAATAAATGGATCAAAAATCAATAAAATGGACATAATTAAATAAAGTTGAGAAAAATAAATTAAAACAAAGGAATTATTAAATAATGATGTTAAATGATTAAATGAAATCTTAAAAGGGCCAAAAACACTATATAATTGATTTTAATCAATTAATTGTATAGTTGTTTTAATCAAAAATCAAAATGAACCCATTACCCTTACATGGCTAAATTTAATTAATTAATTGAATTAAATATTCCTAATTTCTTTCAACAAAGTGATGAACCAATGAGAATTGAGGACAAAAAGACATAAATCACTCAAACATTTAAATTGTCCAAAGATTTGAAACCATTTAAAGGCTTGTCCCCTCATTTGTCCCCCCATTTATGGACAATGCAAAGTTTTTTACTCAACCAAGGGATAACCATGATTACTTCACTCCACCCCCCACTCTTGGACATTTACTATAAATATGAAGCATTTTGGAGAGCATTTCCATCTTGGAATTTCATTTGCAAAGCATTGTTATTATAGGCATTTGAATAGCATTCTAAGAGCAATTTGAGCATTTTAGAGCAATTATCATTGTAGTTTGTCAATTTGAGCTAGATTAAGCATGGAATCATCATAGAAGCATTGTAAAAGCATAATAGCAGCATAATTTCTCATTTTAGAAGTGTCACTAGTGAGGATTTAAGCTGAGAGCTTCATTTACCACTTCTTTCTAGAGAACCATGGGATAATATAGATTGTAGTTTCAATTTAAAGTAGATTTGCATTGTATTTAGTTTAAATTGATGCTATTAGATCTTAATTCCATGAAGGTGATATTCATCATCACACACTGCCTTAGCAAAAATTAGATTACAAAAAATAATCATAACCCTAAGATCTACGGTGCAAAATAACCTAGATCAACTATTATAATAAGATAAACATTACATTTAATGTGTATCTATTTACAATAAATGATCCTCAATCTTGGTAAACCATTTTATGATCTGTTGTAACCATTTTCATAGAATAATGTGCCATTTCATATTACTATGCCATTTTATGTGATCATCGGTAAACACTGTATAAACTGCTCGGTGTATACTACGATGCTCGGTGTTTACTGACCGTCGGTGTTGGTTTCACTGGTGCTCGGTTAACTGTGTGATGCTCGGTGTAAAGGCTTTACCGAATGCTCTATCTTACTTCTAGTTACCGACCATCTCATTATAAGTAACCGACCGACCTGTTTACAATCCTTTGATACTAATGACAACCCTAAATGCTCAATAGATATTAACAATCTCCCCCTTTGGCATTAGTATCAAAACTTCAAATGTATATAGACAAAAAAAATTTCTATATATTCCTTATGTCTCCGACATATACATATCCACAACAAAACTTCTAAGTACAAAGTACTCCCCCTCAGTGCATGCTCCCGGTAGTGTTTAATATACATATCAAAGTATACTTATTTGGCATATACATGGTTTCCCCCTTTTTGATAATAATGCCAAATATATATATATATATATATATATATATATATATATATATATATATATATATATATATAATTTATACTTACATCTTATCAAAAATGTGTGGATGGGTTTTCTTTACAGACTCCAAGAGGTTGTCCCATTCCTCTTTCAAGTTGGTAAGAGCAATATGCTCAAGACCGACTTGTGCATGCATGTCAAAGATATTATCCAACACTAAAATCTCTGGTGTTGCCACAAGTTGTTCAACTTTGACAATGTGTGCTTCAAAAAAATTTAGGTAAGGAGTGAGTTCTTTTTGTAACTCTGTAACCTGATCGGTGATGTGTGCTTCTTGTTTCCTTAAGTCTGCTATCAGCCGCCGAAGTTCCTAAACTCGGTTAATATGCTTTAAGAAAGTAGTTGGCTCGGTGATAGCTGCTTGTGTACTCAACTTTATCTCTTCTTCTAAACCTTTTATCTTTAAACCGACTTCTACAGTGAAGGTGTCTGAAGTACAAAGCTTGATTAGAAGTTGAAAGATGATCTAGGTAAAAGATTTTACCTCGATAATGACCTCAGATAATTTTACCTTTTTTAGTGCTACTTCTATGCTTATCCTTTCTGCCAATTTGTTCTGAATCTTTGATTCTACCCGTTCTTCTATTCCTTTGTCTGCATTTGTATCAAGGGCATTGATTTTGTCGGCGAGTGTGGCAAGTTGATCTAAGATGGGAGTATTCTCATCAATATATTTTTTTGGTACTATCTATTGCAGAATACCCCTCACATCATTTAACACTTCTTTACATTTGTGTTCTTGCCATAACTTCTCTTGTCGCTTTCCTTGAACATAATTCCCCATATCTACTTAGTTCCTTGGGGCTTAGGGTTTTCGGGTCACATTCTGGTATAATGATAACTTCATCAATGGTGACCAGCCCTTTGGCTTTCTTCTTCTTTTGGGCAAGAGGTGACTTCTTCTCACTTATGACAATAGCTTTTTCTTCACTTTTTGGAGTATCTTTCCCAGTTGACATTGTATCATCCTTCTCCTGCTCATCGGTAGATGGTGTGGGAGTCTCTGTTGTAGTGTCAGGTGGGTTTACCTTAGTTGAATTTGTTTCTTCTGGTTAATTTATTTCTATATACTGTGCCTCTAGTTTGTTAGGCTCATTTATATATGTAGGTTGCTCAAGTGCTTGAATCTCAGTTGTATCATTATTTGGCTCAAGATGAGACACATCGGGTTGTACTTGTGAAATTATTTCAACTACCTCTACAAGTACAGGTAGTTCACCTGGTAGAGATGTGAACACACTATTAGTGTCTAGTGCTTCATCTTTGTATGGTGCAATTTTCACATCTTCGTCATCCTCATCATCAGGATCACAATTAGTGATGTCCTCAATGAGTGCATCATCTTTGATTTTCTTTTGCAAGTGGATCTTAACTTGATCTGGTGCATCCTGTGAAATTTTGATTTCTTCCTTTTGTTCGGTGATATCAATTACCTCGGTAATTGATATACCGATGTCAGCTATTTTCTTACCTTTTTTATCATCAATGAAAATACCTTTATCTTTTGAACTGTGTCTCTTCTTAGACAGTTTTAGAAATGCTTCCTGTTCAGCTTTCTCTTCTACTTTCAAAATTGATGTCCATAGAGAATCACATATGACATCCATATCATCAACATTCTCATCCATGATCTGCATAGCTCTATTCTTGACTAGAAATCTAGCATGATACTTTGTCATGTATTCACTTACCACAGCATAGCTAAAATATGAGGCTGCATGACTTAGTGACTGTTCTCTTTTCCTTTTCTCTATATCTAGTGCAATTGCCCATCTCTCACTTATTTTATCATCAAGTTCCTTTGGCAATTGACATGCAAATTCCATTGGTACTTTCTTGAGTTTAATCATCATCTGGATGATAGCATGTTCTATCTTTGTCTTGTCCTCAATTGACATTTTGCCAAATTTGCCTATGCCTGGATCTGTAAGATTTCCATTCTCAATTATATCTTCAATTATTTCTTCTATAGTACTTTCCCTGTTACGAACTAACTTGAATTGATCAGGATCATTTTCTATTTCTGTATCCTCTAGATCTTCCTTATTTCTTATGTATTTCCTCTTTTTCTTCAGTGTCTCAGCTACTTTCTTGTTCTTTCTCTTAACATATTTCCTTGTCCGTGTAGTTGCTCTTCTTTTTGCTACTTTTACTACTTCTACTTGCTTGGTGGATTGTACAGTAGTTGATGAATGTGTCTTCATTCCTTCAGGTTATGGTAGCTGCATATCTTGTTCATCAGTTGTGGGAGGAATCCGTGTGTGATCCTTTTCTTTGTCTGACTCAGTTTCCTCGCTATCATATGGCTTGTCAACCAACTGTAACTGACGTTTGGTTGCCTCATCAACCGGTGACTCCTAAGGTGAGTCAGATGTAGTTTCATATTTTGTTGTGAGATCTTTTCTCATTTTCTTTGCCCTTCTAGACATTTTTCCAATCTCTATATCCATTGTGATTCTAGACTTAGCTTCCTCATATACGCCAAACCTACTGGCAATGATGTCTATTGGTAATGTCAACAATGCATTAATAGATTTCAAAGAGAAATCATGATTCATTTCATATCCCATCGGTGCTAGCCATTTTGTTCTCGGTTCTACTACCTTTATCATTGAGTGGTCTGTGCTTACTACAAAGCATATGTCATCTTCAAATTTTCTCACTAAATCCCTTGGAATTATACTTCTTTGTTGCATTTTTGTTTGAAATTCTTTGAAATATGCATTGAATTACTTATTCAGATTGTCTCCTAGACTTTTCATCATTTCGCCGATTTGTGCAGTTATCGGTTTGTCTGATTGCCTGTTTACTTTACCAATACCTGATACATATTTTTGTAGATAGAGAAATGTACAGACAAGCAATAATCCATACTTACATGTATTATACTTCTTTTCTTTTATTGTCTTCATATTGTCATGTAGTTGGTGTAGTAGTAGCTTGGCAAGATCAACCTGGTGATCTTTCTTCACAATTTTGTAAGCCATGTCCACGGCACTGCAGGGTACACTATTTGGTCTGCTAGATTGGAATATCTTGTACTCGATGACATGAGGAGTGAATTTTACTGCTGGATCTTTGATAGTTGATATTTTCAGTGCCCTACCATCCCATTGAGCTCCAATGTTCTTTTCAACGTCGGGACAAGATGAACTTTGAAAGGCTTTGGCTTTGTCAGTTGTAGGGTACCCCGTAACCCTACTGATAATCTTCTTAGTGACCTCAACAGGTTTATCCAACCAAAATTTTCCATCATGAAATCTGCTTAGCACAATTCTTATCTAGTCATTATGGAAGGATTGCAGGAAGTATGTGAAACACCATAATCCTGATTCCTCAATCTTCTTGTATTCAAATTTAATCTTTCCATCTGGTCCACAGATTTGTTGATAAGCAGCAATGGTCTCAAAATCACATACTTCACCGATCTTGTAGTGAATATAGGCCCTAACGTCTTCTGTTAACAAAACCCTATCTGGAATACTAGAAAATGTGCCCATATCATCTGTTTGTGCTACGACATTGGGATGAGGTTTGAATTTCTCCTCAGCAAAATGTGCCCTAACAATTAGTTCTACTTCCTCCTCAATGTTCTGTGATTTGCTTGCAGTCGATGTCAATGCCATAAATTGTTTCTAGGGTTTTGGCAAACAATAGATAACCAGTGTTCGGTAGGCAAATGAACTTACTCGTTATCGTCGAAGAATTGTCGTTGGTTCGATCTACAGTAGCTTGGAATCTTGTCTAAAAATCTTTAGCTCGAACTCTTCTCTGTAAAATCTCTATTCTTCAAAGTCGCAATGTAACAATGAACTCTGTTTCTGCGTATATATAGGCTTTTCGATATTCCTACTCAAACTTTGATGCATTAAATGCATGACCTAACTTTTGATACAAAATAGTTGTCATCTCGGTAATGTCTACAATTTCCTTTGCTCGATTAACATAGAATTTCTTCATCGGTTTGCACTGTTGTCAGTTAACCTTGTATAGTGATTACCGATGGGTAACCAACTCACGTTTCTTCATTTACCGACTATATGACATTTGTAAACTTATAACACATAAACCATGGTGCATCTTTATTCATGCAGATTTGGTATTTGTACATCATATATAAGGAACTGTATGTAAAATGTGATCATTTAAAATGTTAGTTCCACACATACCTTTGTCATCTTAAGTGGAGGTACCGATGTCACCCAATCCAGTGGAAGAGCTTTCATCGATAGTGTTACTTGACTGAGCATTCTCATTAGATGCCTATTTCCACATTGTGTTCCTTAACTTCATAATAGCTGCAATGTTATATCCACTCTCAAATATATGGTTTTCATCAGGTGCCCGGTCTCTGCAGTTCTTGCTTACATGACCGACCTTGTGACAGTGCATACATGCCATTCCTGCATTTGTCCAGTTTCTTGATTGCCCAATCTAACTCTTTCTATAACAATTTGCTGCAATATGTCCATACCAACCACATATAGTACAATTAGTCCATGTATTGTAATCCCAAGCATATGAGTTACCTTGTCTCTTCGGTTGATATGGCTTTTGCTGTAGTTTCTCTTTAGGTGTCCAAACTTGTTTCATTTTTGCCTTGCAGTCCCTTGCAGTGTGTCCATGCTTATTACAAGTATAGCATATTTTCTCCTCAATAGTGTTGTTAGCAATGTCATTCTTCTTAGTTCTGCATTCATAAGCTAGATGTCCAAACTTACCACAATAATAACAATATCCATTGAATTTAGGAATAACAGGAGGTTTACCTTATGCTTTTCTTTTGCACACATTAGATGTATGTCCTCATTTTCCACAGTAATAACATGTCATCACCTTTGGTTTCTGATTTTGATTGTTGTTGACTTTTTCAGCTTGTTGTGATGATTCTCCTTCATCGGTGTAGCCTATACCGGTTCTGCTTCTAAATCTGCTCTGATTAGTCAGGAAATCATCAATCTTCTTAGAACTGTCCTCAGCTAACTTCATCATTTCAGTGTGTTGCTTTTATGTCTTTATTTCATTTCTCAATTTTTCATTATCTTCTCTAAGTATTGCAAGATCTTCAAGTCTTCTTGATAATTCTCCATTTACTTAGTTCATTTCTTGATTAACTGTCATCATCTGATTTGATACTTGGAAGTGATGATTAGTGAGTCTCTATATTTCACTTTATTTTGCTTGAAGTTGTTCAGTCATTAGTCTTCATTCTTCAATAGCAAAATTCTGATCTTGTTCAACTTGTCTAGCATTGTTCATGATTTCCACCATTCTCACCATTTGAGATTCATGACCGATTTGAAGTGCTTTCACTTGCTCAGATAGATGTTGATTCTTTTCAGATAACTCAAAGATTATGCTTTTAGATCCGTCAAAGATGCTTCCAAAGCTTGATCCAATATGATCAAATATTTCATCAATAGGTTCTTCATGATAACTGATTTCATTCAGTTGAATTGCAAGGTTCTTCCTATCAACCAGTAATTTCTTCAATTCTTCCTTGGCTTGTTTATACTGTTCCACAAACATCTGTATTTGTATCTTCTGATTCTCAATAATCTTGTCAAGTTTGTATCTCTCCATGACTTAGATCTTTACCCTTCAGTGGTTAGACTGTTCAACAAGAGAACTGAGCTCTGATACCAATTGTTGGAATTAGGACAAATAGGTACTGAGAGGGGAGGGGTGAATCAGTGCCTTCAAACTTTACTTGTAAAACCTTTCAGATCTATAACTGAATACTGTGATAACAGATCAAAAATAACTTGCATACAATTGTATAAATCAATCATCTAGTTAATTGAAGAAAGTAAACAACATGAAATCAATATAATAATCACATAACAAAAATATTTTGGTAATACAAAAACCCTTGTAAGAAGGTAAAAACTGCGGTGGGGATGACACCCACAAATTCTTCACTAGTGCAGATAGAAAAGGTTTTCCTGTTAAGGCTACAAGTTTTGATCACTTCTGGTGATCTTACCCTGTTAGGAGTAACATGTCAGATCAGCTAGATCTACCTAGCTATAGGATTTAAACAACACTAATGAAGTGTGTACTCAGTTAAGAGATTTACATAAGATTGTTAAGTCTACTCTCTTAAGAGATTTATCAAAAACTCTATCACAATTGTCAGAAAGTAATAGGTAATTATCTGCTAGTTGAAAACTCAATTGTCTGAAATAGATCTATAAGTGCTCATCAAAATATCACCTTATTTGTGATGGTTTTCTACTTTGTTCTACTCGGTAGCCTTCTCTGATTTTGCTCAATCTGATATCCTCCCTGCTCTGTTCTACTCGGTAAACTAATTGTCTTGAAGATAGGCAATTTCTTCAAGTGCTCCGTGATTCATATATATTAGTTTAGCCAACCTCATAAAAATGGTGCGAACATACATAATATATAGTGTTCTATTTTGCCACCTTAGTAAAAATTAGGTTACAAAAAATAATCATAACCCTAATATCTATGGTGCAAAATAACCTAGATCAACTATTACAATAAGATAAACATTACATTTAATGTGTATCTATTTACAATAAATGCTCCTCGATCTTGGTAAACTATTTTATGATCTATTGTAACTATTTGCATAGAATAATGTGCCATTTTAGATTACTATGCCATTTTCTATGATCATCAGTAAACACTGTATAAACTGCTTGGTGTATACTACGATGCTCAGTGTTTACTAACCATCAGTGTCGGTGTCGCTGGTGCTCGGTTAACTATGTGATGCTCGGTGTAAAGGCTTTACCGACTACTCCATCTTACTTTTGGTTACCGACCATCTCATTATAAGTAACTGACTGACCTATTTACAATCCTTTGATACTAATGACAACCCTAAATGCTCAATAGAGATTAATAGAAGAGGTGGTAGATTCCATAGAGGAAGAGGTAGATCCTATGGTGAAAACAATAGATCTAATCAAGATAAAGAAAATTTGGATAAAGGAAAGACCAAGTGGAAAGGTGAAAGTTTGGCTAAAGGAAGAGGTAATAAATACCAAGGTGGTTATAGAAGAGGTGGATTCCGAGGAACTTGTTACAATTGTGTAGAAGAAGGACATAGATCATTTGAGTGTACACATGCAAGTAAGAAGGTCGGTAGCAATATAAAAGCTTCGGTGCAAGAAGACTCACTGAATGAACCTAAGAAAGAAAAGAACTTGATGGTCAGCAGAGCACTTTGCAGTGAAAGTAATAAGGAAGATCCAGTAAGGAAAAATTTGTTCAAGACTAGATGTAGATTTTATGATGAAGTATGGAAGGTAATCATTCATAGTGGAAAATCAGAGAATTTGGCATCTGAGGAAATGGTTACAAAATTGTAGTTGGAAAGATTGAAACACCCGAAGCCCTGCCAGATTTTATGGGTCAAGGATGAGCATACAGTGTTGGTAAGTGAACAATGTTATGTGAATTTGAAAATTGGAAAGTACTATGATAAGGTGGTATGTGATATCATGCCTATGGATTTTTGTCATATTTTGTTGGGTAGACCTTGGCAATATGATAGACATGCTATATATGATGGAAGATTGCATAAATATACTATTTGGGCTGATGGGAGAAGACAAATCTTGTTACCTTTGATTGAAGAACCTATTAGTAGTGTTTTTACATCTGTGAAAGTTTGTTTGGTGGAAGGAAGAAAATTTGTTAAGGATTTGAAGAAGAATGATGTATTTTTTTATGTGATTCCTAATAAACTGAGTGAGAAAATAGTTGATAGCATCCCTAAAGAGATTGATAAGATACTCACCAAGTATAGAGAGATCATTTTTGATAATGTACCCTATAGTTTTCTACTAAAAATAATTGTTGATCATTGCATGGATCTAATCCCTGGAGCTAGTTTACCAAATAAGGCACCACATCGGTTGACACCTACTGAGAATCATGAATTGAATCGATAGATCCAATAATTGTTGCAGAAAGGTTTGATCTAAGAAATTTTGAGTCCTTGTGTAGTACCAGTGGTATTGGCACCTAAGAAGAATGGAGAATGGTGAATGTGTACAGATTCTAGAGAAATCAACAAGACAACAGTGAAATATAGGTTTCCTATATCGAGAATGGATGACATAATGGATAGTTTGACTGGAGCAAAGTATTTTACCAAAATTGATTTGAAAAGTGGATATCATCATATCAGAATCAGAGAAGGTGATGAGTGGAAGACTTCTTTTAATACAAGAAAATTTTTGTATGTGTGGTTGGTTATGCCTTTTGGTTTAACTAATGCATCAAGTAATTTTATGAGATTGATGAATGAGGTTTTGAAGAAATCCTTGGGTAAATTTGTGATTGTGTATCTTGATGACAATCTTATATTTAGTAAGACTAGAGAAGAACATTTGTTGCATGTTGAAAAAGTATTGCAAAGAGTGAAAGAAGAAAAGTTGTTGATTAACTTGAAAAAGTGTTCCTTCATGAAAGAGGAGATTGTGTATTTAGGATTTTTTATTTCAACTGATGGTTTTAAAATGGATCCTGAAAAGGTTGAAGCTATTTTGAATTGGCCTACACCTAAAAATGCTAGTGAGGTAAGATCATTTCATGGTTTAGCAAGTTTTTACCAAAATTTCATTAGGAATTTCAGTTCAATTTTTAATGCTATGACTGAGACTATGAGAGGAGATCAATGAGAATTCAAGTGGACACATGGAGCTGATAAAAGTTTTGAGACTCTGAAGCAGAAAGTTTTTGAATTTCATGTGTTAGCATTGCTTGATTTCAATAAGGTATTTCAAGTTGAATGTGATGCAATTAGTAGTGAAATAGAAGTTATGTTGAGTCAAGAAGGCAAACATGTTGCTTTCTTTAGTGATAAGTTGAATGATGCAAAAAGGAAATATTCTATGTATGATCAAGAGTTCTATGCTATTGTGCAAGCCTTAAAGAAATGGAGACATTGTTTGATACCGAGTGAATTTATGTTGTATGTTGATCATAAGGGCTTAAAATATTTGGGTAGTCAAAATAAGTTGAATCAAAGACATATGAAATGGGTTGAATGTTTTTAGGGTCATACATTTGTGATAAAACATAAGAGTGGAGTCACTAACCAAGTTGCTGATGCATTGAGTAGAAGAAGATCTTTGATGACCAAGATGGGAATTGAAGTTCTTGGTTTTGATGACATGAAAGGATTGTATGTGTATCATGGGAAAATGGAATCACTTCCATTTAGGACCAGTTTAGCCCTCCGAGTAAGTGGTCTGGGTTCATGTCAAGCACCTTGAGTGGGTCTTTGACTGGATCTGGATTTTTCCCCTTCTTCTGCTTCTCTCTCCACCTATTTCCAACCTTTTTCTAGCACCTTTTCCTGAGAATATAAGATCTTTGACCTCAGGTTCAAGGTCAACCTTCTAGGTCAAGGTCAACCTTCACTCTGACCTAGTTCAAAGTTGACCTCGACCCTGACCTAGGTTAGAGTCGACCTCGACCCTAACCCTGGGTCCAAAATTTAGATTCTAGAGGTTTCGGGATGTCGAGCTTCAGAAAGTTTTATTTCCTTCTTTCGGGTTGATTGTTTCAGATTTCAAAATGTTAAAATCTTAAATTATATTTAATCTAGGCCCATTTCTAGGGGTTAATGTTTAAATGGGAATTTAATTCTCCTATGTTGGCCTCTCTAGAAGTTTGTGCCCTAGACTAGTATAAAAGGAAGCCTTCCTCTTTCATTTTCACAATCCACTTTTCATGATCAAGCATCCACCTTCCATTGAATTCAAGTGTAAGTGAAATCAAGTGATCAAGAAAGAAAGAAGGAGAAGGAAATCATTCAAACATTCATTAAGGAGATCCATTAATAGCCATTGAAGGATTCAATCTCTTTGGAGCCCTCTTGTTGAAGATTTCTCCATCCACATTCATTCAAGCTTCTTCCTATTCCAAGATCCATTCAAGATTGGTGTTGAAGATCTAAAAAAATTTATTTGAGACATCCTACATATAATTCTACATTCATTTTGAGCACCCATACTTGTGGATTCAAGGATTCGAATCCACCACAAGGATTTCAACATAAGCAAGGTGAATAGTTCCATTTGCTTTGTTTATATACTGCAATTTCAATTACATTTCAAGGTTGATTCCAAACTAGGGTTTGACAAAGGAAAACCCCTCATCCAAAAAACAAAACCCTTTTCCTTGTAGGTACAAGTGCGCGATAACGAATATTAGTGCAGATCTAAGTACCCTTTCCAGTGAACTTTCAGGATCCGCAAACAAAATTTTCATCAGAGCAGTACATGTCAAGGTTGACTTTTTGGGGTAAGATTGTGCCCCTGGGTAAGATCTTGCCCTGATCTTTGGTCAAGGTCGATCTTTCTCAAAAAAGCAAAATTTTCTAGGTTTTCTCTTGTTAGAAAGTAAAGTCCACCAAGATAACTAAGAGGGGGGGGTGGATCAATTATTAGATAGTTATAACTTTTATCATGTTCAACAACATTAAACCATATAAGCAATATAATTACCAGCTAGAGAAAGATATTCATACACAATTACACAATAACACAAGATATGTTGACAAGGGAACCTCTTGATCAAAGAGTAAACCCCGATGGGAATGATGCCCACAAAAGATGCACTAATATGAATATTCCTCGTGAAAGGATGGACTCTGTTAGGAGTCTTATGAAATACATTTAGTACATATGAATCCCTGTTAGGAGATTTTGAATCCCTGTTAAAAGATTCTAACTCTATTAAGAGTTATGGAAGACAGAAGGACCCACTGCCCAAACAGCTTCAGGGTAAGATCACTAAACTCACTATCCAAATAATCTTTTGATTATTGAATAGAATAATATATTACCTCTTCTCTAACTGTTCCAAACCACACTCACTGATACATCATATCTCAATTTTAGATTTTTGTACTTCGCATGTCTTCCTTCACAAATTCGCTTTCATACTTAGCTCTATTCTTCACTTCATGCATACTGCATCACACATCATCACAACTCTCTCTCCTTTTTTTATATCATCAACAAGGAAAAACATTCCTTCCTTTATACCACACTCAAATAATTACAAATGAGTCAGTACTCAATTACAAAATAAAAGATTCCACATGCTACACCAAAATTACATAAAACTGTCGGCTTCCAAATACAATAAATCTTCACTCATGTGACTTCAAAGTTTGTGCTATCATCCACATCACTGTCAATGTGTCTCTAACTTCCCTTTAACTGCACAAAGCCAAATTCCATCCCGATTAGGAGATATCATCTGATTTCCAAAAACCACTACTCAAGAACATTGCTTGAATACTGCTTCCACCAAAATGCTCATAACTTTCATGAATAAAAGAATTACTGTTTGCACTCTTAACCATAGACATATAACATATCAAAGAGTATATCCTCAATGTAGCATATCTCCAACTACAATATACCACATGCGCTAATCAAAACATTGTCTGCTTCTCTGCAAGTCTTCGGTAAAACACTGTGTTGACATCAATGACAATCATAGTCATGAATGCAACAACAACTGCTACAGAATGGGTGCCAAACACTTTAGCATTCATTCCTAAAAATCTGCCCCATTAGCATTGATGGAAACATAGATGAAAAACATCCAATGTTCCAAAAATCCAATACTGCAACACTGCTTCTGCAAATCCTCTTCATCAATCAAATCTTGCTTCTTTATCTTGTTCAGTTCTCTCATATTGTTTTTCATACATACTTCTCCCCCATTGACATCAATGACAAATTTCATCACTATGTCAACAACAACTCAATGTCAAAAGACACTATTAAAAAAAACATTTACTAGAGTCCTCATGACTCAGCTCAGATACACATACTCCCCCATAGAGGAAGTACCAACATCCAATCTAGAAGAAAGATAGGGCTTATATATTACTAGATGAATGCAACCAACTGCATCACTACTCAAAAGTAGGCTGGGGCATAACCCCAAGCATACCTCTTAGATACTCAAATGTTGGCAAAGGCTTTGTAAAGATGTATGCTATCTGTTCCTTTGTGCTTATGTACTCCAGTCTGACTCCTTTCTTAGCAACTTTCTCTCTTACAACATGATACTTAATCTCTATATGTTTTGTCTTAGAATGTAGTACAAGATTCTTAGACATATTGACTGTACTAGTGTTGTCACAATGTATAACAACAGGTTCAACAAATTTAATTCCAATATCGTTCAACATCTGCTTAATCCAAATTATCTGGTTACAATTGTTTGCTACTGCTACATACTCTTCTTCTATTGTGCTCTGTGAAATACAATGCTGCTTCTTGCTTATCCAAGAAACTAATCTTCCTCCAAGGAAAAATGCTCCTCCACTAGTGCTTTTCTTATCATCAACACTGCCTCCCCAATTAGCATCTGTATATGCACATAGGGTAAAATCATCAGATTTTTCATACCACAATCCATAGTCCATTGTGCCTCTTAAATATCTCAGTATCCTCTTTACTACTGCATAATGTGATTCTCTAGGTTCAGCTTGAAATCTTGCTACAATTCCAACTAAATGTGCTATATCTGGTCTTGTGTGTCAAATACTACAATCCTCCAATCATGGATCTGTATTTCTTCTGCTCAACTGTCGGTGTTTCATCTATGCTAGATAACTTATGTCTAGTTACCATAAGTGTTCCAACTAGTTTACAGTCCTCCATTCCAAATCTTTTCAGAAAATCATTTCAAGTACTTTGTCTGACTTACAAAGATACCATCATTGTTTTGTGTTATCTATAATCCCAAAAAGTATTTCATCTCACCAATCATACTCATTTCAAATTCAGTCTTCATTTCATCAACAAATTTGTCACTAGCCTCATCTTCTCCTCCAAAGATAATGTCATCAACAAAAATAACTATAATCAACAAACCATTTTGAATTTCTTTTGTGTATAGATTGCTATCACCTGTACCTTTAGCAAATCCCAACTTTAACAAATACTTATCCAATCTTGCATACCAAGTTCTAGGTGCTTGCTTTAGTCCATTTAATGTTTTCTTCAGTTTACATACCATTTCTCCTTCTTGATTCAATGGAAAACCTTCAGGCTGCTCAATGTAGACTTCTTCTTCCAATTCTCCATTCAGAAATGTTGACTTCACATCCATCTGATACACTTTGAATTTCTTAAAAGCTGCATAGGCCAAAAACATTCTTACTGCTTCAATTCTTGCTACTGGTGCAAAATTTTCTTCATAGTCAATTCCTTCTTGCTGTGAGTATCCCTTACATACCAATCTTGCTTTGTTTCTTACTACTTCTCCTTGTTCATTCATCTTGTTTCTTAATACCCATTTAGTTCCAATTACATTCTTGTCTTTAGGTCTAGGGACCAATTCCCATCTCTTGTTCTTTTCTATCTGATCTAGTTCTTCTTTCATAGCATTAATCCAATGTTCATCTTCACAAGCTTCACTAGTAGATTTAGGTTCAATTTGAGAAATCAAACATAAATGTACCTTATTCTGAGTTAGAACTCCTCTATCCAAACTTCCAATAACTTGTTCAACAGGATGATGTCTTGATAAATACCTGTTCGGTGTCATAGTCTCAGATCTTGCTTCAACTGTAGATTCTTCTCTAGATTCCTCTCTAGTCTCTTCAACATGATTCTCATTCAACAATTCACTGTCAGTCTCATAGAATAATTCAATAGTTTTAGTGTTAGGCTTAGGATAAGCTTCTTCATCAGATTCATAATCAAGCATTCTTTCCTAAATTTTGAACTTTTCATCAACTTTAACATTTGCGCTCTCAACAATAGTTTTAGTTCTCTTATTGTAACATCTATATGCTTTTCTCTTCAAAGAATATCCAAGAAAAATACCTTCATCACTTCTAGGATCAAACTTTTCAATATCATCATCTCTCTTTATATAACATTTTCTTCCAAAAATTCTAAAATACTTAACTGAGGGTGCATGTCCAAACCATAATTCATAAGGTGTTGTGTCTGTGTCTACTCTGATTTGTACTATGTTCATTATATATACTGATGTATTCACTACTTCTCTCCAAAATGTCTTCGCTAAATCATTCTCAACTAAGATAGCTCTTGTTGCTTCAGTCACTAATCTGTTTCTTCTTTCTGCAATACCATTTTGTTCAGGTGTTCTAGGGGCTGAAAACTGTCTCTTAATACCATTCACTTCACAAAAAGTGTTAAACTCTCTAGAAGTAAATTCACCACCTCTATCTGATCTCAAACATTTAATCTTCATTCCAAATTCATTCTCAACTTTATTTTTAATGATCTTAAACTTATCAAATGCTTCAAATTTTTCTTTAAGAAATACAATCCACATCATTCTTGTAAAATCATCAACAAGAATCATAAAATACCTTTCTCCATAGAATCCTTTAGTCCTAGTAGGACCACTTAAGTCTGTATGAACAATCTCCAACTTCTCTGTCGATGTGAACTTCTTACTAGGAAATGAACTTCTCTTATGCTTAGCCATCACACATTCTTTGCAAATCATGTTAGTAGGCTTCATAATTTTAGGCAAATCCCTTACTGCAAGTGTAGTACTCACTTTCACAATATTATCAAAGTTTATATGACCAAACCTTCTATGCCATAACCAATTGTCATCAATATTAGTAATCAAACATGTCATCTCAGTAGGATTCAACTGAAATACATTACCTTTGGTTCTAGATCCAGTTCCAATTAGATTTCCATCTTTATCCTTTATCGCACAAGTTTTCTCAGTAAACCAAACTTGATATCCCTTATTAACTAACTATCCAACACTCAAAATATTATGTTTCAATCCATTCACAAAGTAAACATCATCAGTATTAGTCTTTCCATCAAGAGTAATAGATCCTATACCTTTAATCAAACAAGGTGCATTGTTACCAACTCTAACAACTCCTCCATCATAATTGTTAAACTTTATGAACTTTTTCATATCTCCAGTCATATAATGTGAACAACCTTTGTCTATAATCCAATCAGCTTTCTTTTCAAATTGGGAAACTAAGGCTTTTTCTTCCTTAACATTAGTTTTAGAATTTTCTTCTTTAACTGCTACAAATCCTATTTCATCATTATTCTCAGTATCACTTTCACTTAAATTTCTTTCAATACTAGCTTCAAGGTCTTCATCATTAGCATAATAACATTCCTTACATCTTCTAGGCTTGAGATTATTTCTGTACTTCTTAACTCTCTTAGGACATTTAGATGCAAAATGACCATATTCTTGACAAGTCCAACATTTAAAAAATGTCTTACTGTCTAGTTCTCTTTTCACAAGCAAGGCAATACCTTCTTCAATCTTCTTATCTTTTTCATTTCTAGATCTGTTGCTGGCATAATCTCCGCTCACACTAATACTTCTTGACAATGTAGGGCAAACACTAAGAGCACTGAATGTTGTCTCCATTCGTGGTAAGTCTCC
Organism: Chamaecyparis obtusa; assembly: GCA_027943335.1. Classification (NCBI taxonomy): domain Eukaryota; kingdom Viridiplantae; phylum Streptophyta; class Pinopsida; order Cupressales; family Cupressaceae; genus Chamaecyparis; species Chamaecyparis obtusa. The sequence goes on from BSBK01008863.1 coordinate 302,630, forward strand.
TGATAACCTCAGGTTCATCTCTGCTACTTCCAATCTTCCAAGAAGAGTCTCTCTTGTAAAGTTCATAGTACAATGTATAACTTGTTCAATCATCTGTGTTGTCTGCTTAAATACAGGAGTCAATGTCCTCAAAATTTTCCATATCACTTCATTCTCTATCTTTGTTCCTCCACAAGATTTTATCCCTACAACAATTTCTAACATTCTACCAATATAGCTTCTAACAAATTCATCTTCCAACATTCTTATATCTTCATATGCACATATCCAATTATGTAATCTAACTCTTTTTGCATGTTCATCACCTTCAAAAGTAGAGTGCAAAGCTTTCCAAATTTCATTAGACTTTTTCAAACATTTTACCTGACTATATTCATTCTTTGGAAGTGCTGTCAAAAGTGCTTCTCTTGCAAGTATGTTACACATGAATAGATCTCTCTCATCATTAGAGCATGTCTCAAGATCATCTTCTTCAATGATAGTCTCATCATTCTTTGTAATCAACCAATAACCTAGTCCTAAACATAGTAGATGTGTCTTCATCTTTTCTTTCCAATTGTCAAAATTTACTCCTTCAAACTTAAGGCTTTCTTTCCTGAAATTTTCCATGGATCTCCTTAAGCTTTTAAACTTCTCTTTCAAGGACCTATTGCTCTGATACCAATTGTTAGAAAGTAAAGTCCACCAAGATAACTAAGAGGGGGGGGGGTGAATTAGTTATCAGATAGTTATAAATTTTATCATCTTCAATAGCATTAAACCATATAAACAATATAATTACCAACCATAGAAAGATATTCATACATAATTACATAATAACACAAGATATGTTGACTAGGGAACCTCTTGATCAAAGAGTAAACCCCAGTGGGAATGATGCCCACAAAAGATGCACTAATATGAATATTCCTTGTGAAAGGATGGACTCTGTTAGGAGTCTGATGAAATACATTCAGTACATATGAATCCCTATTAGGAGATTTTGAATCCCTATTAAAATATTCTAACCGTGTTAAGAGTTATGCAAGACAAAAGGACTCACTACCCAAACAGCTTCAAGGTAAGATAACTAAACTCACTGTCCAAATAATCTTTGCATTATTCAACAAAATAATATGTTACCTCTTCTTTGACTATTCCAAACCACACTCACTGATACATCAGATCTCAATTTCAAATCTCTGTACTTCGCATGTCTTCCTTCACAAATTCGCTTTCATACTTAGCTCTATTCTTCACTTCATGCATACCACATCACACATCATCACAACTCTCTCTCCTCATTTTTTTTATATCCTCAAAAAGAAAAAACATTTCTTCCTTTATACCACACTCAAATAATTACAAATGAGTCAGCACTCAATTTCAAAATAAAAGATTCCACACGCTACACCAAAATTACATAAAATTGTTGGCTTCCAAATACAATAAATCTTCATTCATGTGACTTTGAAGTTTGCATTGTCATCCATGTCATTGTAAATGTGTCTCTAACTTCCCTTTAACTATGCAAAGTTAGATTCCATCCCGATTAGGAGATATCATCCGATTTCCAAAAACTGCTACTCAGGAACACTGCCTAAATACTGCTTCCACCAAAATGCTCATAACATTCATGAATAAAAGAATTACTATCTTCTCTCTTAAACATAGACATATAACATATCAAAGAGTATATCCTCAATGTTGCATATCTCCAATTGCAATATACCATGTGCGCTAATCAAAACATTATCTGCTTCTTTGCAAGTCTTCGATAAAACACTGTGTTGACATCAATGACAATCATAGTCATGAATGCAACAACAACTACTATAGAATGGGTCCCAAACACTTTATTATTCATTCCTAACATCTCTATTTCTACATTTCTAGGGTAGATTCGGTAGCATAATTCCTTGAAACTAGACACAGACACCAGAAAATAGTGTTTTCCAAATTTACCCTATTTTGAGGTTAGTATTTGTCTTCAATTCAATCAAGATTCCAATACATACTTTCTAAAATGAAATATAAGGTTTTCTCATTTATTCATATGCTCCATGAATTGATTCATTTGTGCATTAACCATTCTCTTTTGGTTGATCCATTTGGATCTTTCCCTTGGGAATTTGGGTTAATAAGTATACCTTACATTTTGATGATCACACATCTCATCTTTTTATACATTACATTTTACGACACTACATTTTGGTGAACCTACGATATAAAACTCTTTCTTTTATTGTGTTAGATTTTGCATATATTAGACTTCTTTTATGTGTTTGCATCTCATATAAAATAAGAATACAAAAAAAATCATTTATTCATGCTTTGTGTTTTCTTAGTTTATTTCATTTGCATTGCATTGGTATATGAGCTTTACTACCTCTAGTCCTACCTATAATATTCTGGTTAGAAGAAGTCATAGACTTATGGGTGCCTTTGATCCTGAGTCTTCCTCTCCTTTCCTTAGGATCCCAGATGACAATTTGATTATTCATGATTCCAACCCTATTATGGAGAAAAACTCTTCTCACTCATCTCATGATGAGGATGATACTTTAAGAGTTCCTCCTGAACAAGTCCAAAAACTTTCAACCAAACTTGATAAAATGGGTAATTGGCTTATTCAAGAAAACCATAATCAAGATTATATTAAAGCTATAGAGGCTCTTAAGAAAGTCCTTCATGATAATGATCAAGGTGTTAATCTCATGTGTGGTATCACTCACCTCATGCATTCAAATGTTAAACCTTTAGCTCAAGAATTTCAAGATTTAGGATTTACTCCTCTGGTTACTAGTGTGGAACCTTCTTCCATTCCTTTACCTAGTATTCCTACTTATACTCCTCCTTTGGTGACTATGATAGTTCCCTCTCTTCCTATGAGTGTTCCTCCTATGTCTCTTCCTACATCACAACCTTCTTACCATAATGTTCCTTTTACTTATTCTAATCCTCTTCCAACTATGGTTCCAAGTGTTCCTCCAGTTGTGTCTTCCATTCCTATCACTTCATACACTTTACCTAGTGTTTCTAATGTTTCTATGCCTCCTATTTCCTCTAATGATTCAAAAATCATTAGTTTAGCTCAAACCATGTCATCTTTACAACAACAACTTGCATCCTTGACTCAAAACAAGTTTAGCATTCCTACATGTGACATGGGAAGTCCTTTATCCCTAGACATCATTCGCACTCCTCTTCCTTAGAAAGTTGATATGCCTCATCTTGAGAATTATAATGGTAAGGGAGACCCTATTACTCATGTTAAAACATTTCAAATCCTTTGTAGTGACTATGCTCATGACCAAAGGATTTTAGCCAAGTTGTTTGCTAGAACTTTTTGTGATAAGGCCTTGCAATGGTAATGTTCCTTGCCTCCTTATTCTATTGACTCTTTTCCAAAACTTGCTAATGCTTTTATTTAACAATTTCAAAATAACATTGGTTTGCAAGTGCCCTTAACTGATTTTGATGCATTGTAAACAAAACACTAATGAAAAATTGACTGAATTCATTGGTAGATTTAAGCATTTACATGCTCAAATTTCCTATCCTATTCCTCATATTGATATTCAACCTATGTTTATTTCAAATTTAGAAAAGGATATTAGAGATAAGATTCTTCTTACTGAATTTACTTATTTTCAACAACTTTGTGCAGCGCTTCATCATTATCAAGTGAGTCAATTTGAGAGAAACACTCCAATGGCTCCTGTTCCAATTGATAAGAGTGATTCTAATCCTAATCCAACTAAATTTCAAAAACCTAACAACTATGTCAAGATAAATAAACAAGCAAATGCAGTTGTTGATCAAGTTGTTGCATCCCACAATGCTACTTCTGCATCCACTGCTTTTTGTTTGAATCATACATTTACTCCTCTCTCTGAATCTTTACATTCTATCATGAATAGGTTGTTAACTACTAATATGATTACTTTACCTCCTATTCGACCTCTTTTACCTGCTATGATGGCATCTAAATCCTTTGATCCTAAAGCCTTTTGTTAATACCATCGTCGGAATGGCCATGATACTAAGAATTGTTATTTTTTAAAGCATAAGGTTCAAGACTTAATCAATTCTAACACCTTATCTATTGATAATTTTGATGGTAGTGGGAACAAGTCTATCTCTCCTCCTAATCAAATCCTCCAAATCTATACAAATTATTTACCTACACATGATACTAATACCATTTCTTAGCCATCTTCTGTGGATATTGTTTATGATTCAAAGATGGATGATCTTAATCACATTGTTAACTATGTGGAGAATGTTGCATTGTCTCAATTTGCGTCTCCACCCCAACCTCAATCTCAAACTCAACCTCAAGTTTCACTTGAACCTAAACTAAAACCTCAACCAAAACCTTGAAAACAACCTAAGAATAAAAGAACTAGGGAACTCTTGATTACCTTTGATGATTCTGAGACTATTAAAGCTCTTGACGGTCCCCTTTACATTTATGCTAGGATTTCTAAGATACCTACACATGGTTGTCTAGTTGATCTGACATCCTTAGTCAATGTTATTACTGAAGAAAATCTTTTTATGAAAAGTTTGCAACATGATTCTTATGATACATCTGATGTGTGGATTCAAACTTGTAATGGTTTCCTTTATCTATCATTTAGTACTATTTGCTTGCCTGTTGAACTTGGTGGTAAAATGGTGGAACTGCCTTTCTTTTTGTCCCTACTTCTAATCAGTTTCAAGTTAAGCTTGGTTTTCCTTGGTTGAATGCCATGCATGTTGTTTCTTCTCCTATCCATAAATGTCTTAAATTCATTCATGATGAAGAAGTGAAGATGATTAACCATAGTTTATATCAACCTTCTAGGCCTAGGGATTGTGCTACACTTGACTTCTTTTGGCCTTCAATACCTAATTCATGTCCTTCTCAACCTGATAACCTTTTTTTCCATACCAATAGGCACCGCAAGATTCTTGAGTTAAGTATGCCTCTGATGGATCTTAATCATGGTCTTTTTCCTACACCTTCCATACCTCCTTTATTTATGGCTTCTAGTTCTGTTAATCAAGCTCCTAGTGTTTCTTTTCAGTCTTTTGAGAATCCTACTAATTCTCATATAGAACCTGTGAAGGATCCGATAGTTGTTCCTCCTAGTTCTCAACATATTTCAAACAAGACAAAACATAATGGATCTACTAATGAACATCATAAGAAGTGTCATGCTCAAGCTAAAGCCCATACTTCTGTTATTCAAAGTTCTTTACCTTATTTTGACAAGCCTATGCATGATGTGTTAGAAGAAGTCACTGCTAATAATGATGTTAAGATGAAAGATTATGATGATTTTATTCACATCTTAGATCCTATTTTGATTAATCTAGATGAAGAAGATACTCTTGATGATACTAATGATGTTAATGATGAATATGAGACTATTGACATTGACATTGATTTATCTAATATGCTTTCATCATAATTGACACTTACACCTAGTATCGATCATTATGATTCTCAAGTGGATCCTTGTTTGGAACTGGCTATCATTCCTACTATGTTGGATATAGTCCCTCTTGTGAGTTACCCACTTCCATAAATGATATGGAATGAGATGGGGAGAGTAGGCGGTGCACTTGATTGGTTGGTCCTTCATGGTATCTTTTTTTGTGTTTGTCTGTTGTACTGTGCTTCTCCCGTAATGTGTTTTCTAAATGCCTGTTAGATTATTTTATACGACCCTTGTTACTTTGTTGGTGCAAGGTGATAAAGGAATTGAACCTATTGTACATCACTTTTATATGTATCTTTACTCTTCTATATGTTGTTTCATGTTATGTTGTACCTATGCTATTGTTTTTAAATGTTTCTTTGTGTAGTCTCCTTGGATTTGAGACTAGGTAGCACTGATTCTTTTTGGTCTCCATGTCATGGTCTGAAAAGATTCTTCTTCGTAACTCTTCTATGTTCTTTCCTCCATTGTGATTGTAGTTCTACTTTCTTTGGGGAATTATGTCAATTCATTTGCAATAATATCATTTATATTTTATCTTATGATCATGTTGACCCCACGATAGGTAGATCCCTTCTGTGTTCTCTGTATGTTTATGTGGTATTTCCCTTGATTTTTCTTTGTTTGGGGGCATCTCGTAGTGGAAACGTAATCAGTGGAGTTTTTTATGTTTCCATTCAAGCCATTGCTCCTGTTAAAGTGTTAGCAATGACTTTAACGTGGGGGCATATGCTCTGCTCACCTATTGCACACATGCACTTTCAATACATATATTTTTCAAGGTACTTTTCTCCCTTTATGGATTAGTGACTAATCCTTAAAGCATGGATTTTTATTTTATAGGATCTCTTGGTCCCTCCAGTTTCAAAATTTTGATCCCTTAAGGTCGAAGGTGTCCTCAAGACTAGATCTCTTTTGCTTCTGGTTTTACTCTTATGGAATAGAATATTCATAAGGGTGAATCTCTGATGGGTTGACTAGTGAGTAGCCACATTCACTAGGTGGTTCAATTCCATCTTTCCAATTGTGATATTTCCTTGTGTGGTTCACAATGGGACATAAGTTCTCATTGGGCAAGATAATCAAACCCTCTCTTTCTCTCTCTTTTCTAGAGATGTCTCTCTTATTGTGATCTTAGATTTGATGAAGACTTGAGTCCCTAGGGGATTTAGGATTTTTTTGACCCTTTGATTTCAATAAGATTATCTTTTCATTATGATCTCCTTTACCAAGAGTTTGCATCGAGTCCATACTCTTGCTAAAGTGGGGGATAAATGTATCATCAGAAAATGGAAGCACTTCCATTTAGGAATAGTTTAGCCCTCTGAGTAAATGATTTGGGGTCATTTCAACCACCTTGAGTGGGTCTTTGACTGGATCTAGATTTTTCCCCTATTCTGCTTCTCTCTCCACCTGTTTCCAGCCTTTTTTGGGAACCTTTTCCTGAGAATGTAAGATCTTTGACCTCAGGGTGAAGGTTGACCTTCTAGGTCAAGCTCGACCTCAACTCTAACCTAGGTCAGAGTCAACCTCGACCCTGACTCTATGTCCAAAATTTAGATTCTGGAGGTTTCGGGATGTTGGGCTTTGGAAAGTTTTATTTCCTACTTCCGCGTTAGCTGTTTCAAATTTTGGAATGGAAAAATCTTAAATTATATTTAATATAGGCCCATTTCTGGGGGTTAAGGTTTAAATGTGAATTTAATTCTCCTATTTGGGCCTCTCTAGAAGTTTGTGCCCTAGACTAGTATAAAAGGAAGCCTTCCTCTTTCATTTTCACAATCCGCTTTTCATGATCAAGCATCCACCTTCTATTGAATTCAAGAATAAGTGCAATCAAGTGATCAAGAAAGCAAGAAGGAGAAGGAAATAATTCAAGCATTCATTAAGGAGATCCATTGATAGCCATTGAAGGATTCAATCTCTTTGGAGCCCTCTTGTTGAAGATTTCTCCATCCACATTCATTCAAGCTTCTTCCTATTCCAAGATCCAATCAAGATTGATGTTGAAGATCTAATACAATTGATTTGATACATCCTACATATAATTCTACATTCATTTTGAGCATCCAGACTTGTGGATTCAAGGATTCGAATCCTCTACAAGGATTTCAACATAAGCAAGGTGAATAGTTCCATTTGCTTTGTTTATATATTGCAATTTCAATTACATTTCAAGGTTGATTCCAAACTGGGGTTTTACGAAGGCAAACTCCTCATCCAACAAACAAAACCCTTTTTCTTGCAGGTACAGGTGGGGGATAGTGAATATCAGTGTAGATCTAAGTACCCTTTTCAATGAACTTTTGGGATCCGCAAATAGAATTTTCGCTGGAGTAGTATAGGTCAAGGCTGACTTTTTGGGGTAAGATTGTGCCCTAGAGTAAGATCTTACCCTGATCTTGGGTCAAGGTTGACCTTGCTCAGAAAAAAAAAAAGTTTCTAAGTTTTCTCAGTTTCTACATTTCCAAGCCAGATCTAGTTGTAGAATTCCCTAAAACTGGACACATACACTAGAAAATAGTGTTTTTCAGATTTACCCTATTTTTAGGTTAGTATTTGTCTTCAATTCAACCAAGATTCCAATACATACTTTCTACAATGAAATATAAGGTTTTCTCCTTTATTCATATTCTCCATAGATTGATTCATTTGTGCATTAACCATTCTCTTTTGGTTAATCCATTTGGATCTTTCCCTTGGGAATTTGGGTTAAGAAGTATACCTTACATTTTGATAATCACACATCTCATCTTTTCATACATTACATTTTCCCACACTACAGTATGAAACTAATCCTGATTTTTCTTAGTCGTGGAGGAAGTGCAGAGAACATATTCAAGATCAACTGAGTACTAAATGGGAAGACTATTTCATTCAAGATGGTATGTTATGTAAAGGTATTCAATTTTTTTATGCCGAGAGGTAGAGGAGCAATGAGAACTAATTTGATAAAGGAAAAACATAGTAGTGGTTTGGCTGTACATTTTGGTATTGACAAGACATTGAATTTTCTTAAGGAGAAATACTTTTGGCTGTAGTTGTATAAGGATGTTCAAAATTTTGTGAAAAGTTGTGGAATTTTTCAAGTTGCAAAGGGAGTAAGTCAGAATACTAGATTATATATACTGATTTCTATTCCTAAGAAACCTTGGATTGATATCAGTATGGATTTTGTTCTTGGCTTACATAAGATAGTGAGATGTAATGATTCTATATTTGTTGTTGTGTATAGATATTCTAAAATGGCACATTTTATACCCTATAGAAAGACATCAAATGCAGTGCATATAGTAGTTTTTTTTTAATAAAATTGTCAGATTACATGAATTACCGAGGAGTATCATTTCTAACCGAGATAGTAAGTTTGTTGGATACTTTTGGAAGACTCTTTGGAAAAAGTTTGGTACCGATTTGAGGTATAGTTCTACATTTCACCCACAGGCTTATGGATAGACAGAGGTTGTGAATTGAAGCTTGGGTAATCTTTTGAGATGTTTAGTTGGAGATAAACTGAGTAATTAGGATTCTATGTTGGCACAAGCATAGTTTGCATACAATAAGTCAGTGAATAGGAGTACTGGAAAAACACCTTTTGAGATTGTTAATGGCATACAACCAAGAGGTATATCAGATTTGAAGGATATTACTGGTGAAGAAAAGAGAAGCACTGAAGGAGTAAAGTTTGCTGAGTTCATTAAGACATTGCATGAAGAAGTGAAACATAAGTTGGAGAGTAGTAATCAGAAATATAAAGATAGAGCAGATAGATCAAGAAGGCATAAGAATTTTGCAGTTGGGGATGAAGTAATGGTACACTTGAAGAAAGGCAGATTTCCTATTGGAACATATGGGAAGATGAAAATGAAGAAATTTGGTCCTTGCAAGATATTGAGGAGATTTGATAGTGGAAATGCTCATGAGATTGAGTTACTTGATGACATGGATATATCACCTATATTCAACATTGCAGATTTGTATGAGTACCATGAATCAGATGAAGAACTGACAGTACCGAATGATTATTCTAAGAGATAAATAGATGAAGTTAAGAAAATTTTGGAACATAGAGTTGGCAGAAGCACAAGAGGAAAAAAGTATATGGAATATCCAGTAAAGTTGAAGAACAGGCCAATTGAAGACATTTCGTGGATTTCACAATCTGAGTTGGATTTAGCTTAGGTTGTACTTGCTGCATGATTCAAAGAATCATTTCAAAACAACCCCAAGTGTCTGATGCAGGAGCATCTCAAGTGTTTGGAAATCTTGTATCACCAAAAATAAGTTTAATTTTTTGTGTTTCTCAGTTCCTTCTTTGACCAAGTTAGCTCAGTAGTTGCTCGGTTTCTTCTTTGACCGAGTTGGTCAATTATTTCCTGGCACTCAGTTAACTTTCTTACCGAGTTGTTTGTTTTGATTTCCTATTGAGGCCAACTTGTGCATTTAATTGTGGTCATGGAGTTAATATTGGTATAGATCATTGGGAATCATGTGGACCTAGATCTGGTCATTCCTTTGATTGATGATGGATTTGAAGGCTGACTTGTTTTGGTAGCCTCTTGTATAAATAGTTTTGTTTGGTTGAAGTTTAGGGATCAGTGTTTTTGGAAGGTAGTTGGTAGAAGTATCAGTTTAGAATTTTGAAGATAGTTTCTGAATCCTCACATGTTGGAGGACTATTGTAATTGAATTTGATGTATTAACCATAATCAGGAAGGCCTTACATCTCGGCATGTATGAATCAACTAATGAAATATAAGGATCTTTACTACATTCTCTCACTCACTCACTCACTTGGTGTGTAATTACTTTCGTGTGTGATCTCTGCAAGGAGGATTTGGATTAGGGTGTTCCTTTGGCCCCTCTTCATGCACTGCCTTGCATCAGATTATTGTCTCAAATTCAACACATTCTCCTTTGATTCCTTCATCTCCCAACTCACTTCCTTGTGTCTTTCTTTGAATCATCTTTGAGATACAAGGATTAGCTTCCTTGATTTTCTCTTTCAGCTCCTCATTCTCTAATTTAGTGTTCTCAATGTCATCCATCATGATATACAATATTCATTATAATATTATTCTCCTTCCATCTATTCAAACATCCTAGATCTCCCTCAAGTGGTTAAACTCTATTTTCAAGGGACCAAAGCTCTGATACCAATTATTGAATAGGGTGAATAACTAAGAAGAGGGTGAATTAGTTATTCAAAAACACTTTTCACAAAATTTATTGATATGGTACAATCATAAACCATTCAGATAATTAAGACTGACAAAAACTTAGCAAAAATAGTAAACATTATAACACCAGATATAATGTGGAAACCCATGGTGGGAAAAACCATGGAGAAACTAATTCTCATAAATGTAACACTAGTTAAGGTGATTTTTACAAGGGCTCACTTTCAGTTTAATCGGTGCATGTAGGCTCATTGCCACTTGGGATAACTTCCCTGGTACAAAAGATTTATTACAGAAAATGTCTTACACACAAAATATGAACTGATGGAGTTGCATCTATATATGCATGAAATAGTTCCAGCTAGTAGCACAACAATAACCAATTACAAAAGAACCGGTTATAGATCTTTTGCCTATACTTATTTACCCTTATGCAAAACTAAATGCAAACCTTCTCTCTAATTCTATAATAACCTTTCGCACACACTTCACCACTAGGTATTCACTCACAAAACCACACACGCATCATACCACCTTTAGCATATTCTCTCACTCATATATTTGGATTTGAATAATTATTCTATGCACACACACACACACACACACACACACACACACCAATGAATCAAATACATATATCAATGTAGCCACAAACATGCCATCTTAAGCTACAAAAAGATATTACAATATAGTTTAACACGCTAGCACCAAACCTGAAGAGTGGGTCATACAAATTAAACCTTCATACCACATTACTATAATACCTAAAGATAGGTCACACTTAAGATAATAATTTTACATACTGTAAACACTGAAAGACAAGTATATTCTAGGGCCAAATGGAATGCCACAACCAAGTCCATGACTTGATCTACAAAAATTTTGAACCAATCTATGGATGGAATAATATGGGGACCTATCCAGAATAGAGTGAAACTAACATACCAACAATCTTTTGATATACTACATGAATGTCCAAGTAGTAGGGATACATTCAAGAACTTTGAAACACAACAACAAATTATATCCATCCAAAACTTCATACTTCTTTTTTTCACCGAATTACAATACATGTACCAAGAAGATATATTATCAAAAAGAGAACAAGGATATCCATCCACATAAAATGTTACCAAAATGAATCGCATCGAATATATTTGATCTGCATAGAATAGATCTAATCTGCAAGATACTGAGTATAATCCACCGACAATCAATTGCTATAGACATACAACGGGTACAAGGGTTTTGACATCAATGACAATAATACCCACATATTCTCAATACTCTCAACACACCTTTATGAGGTTGGATTTCCTTATCATAGGGATGAATAGTAGGAGGATTGATCTTGATTGGAAGATGCTCAATACTTTTTGCATTAATCATATCCAATGTGATAATTTGGAAATAATTATTCTCATGTAGGTTTTTATCTTCATTCGATGCTATGTTAAAAGATGGATTATGCATAACATCATCTTGTGTCAAAATATTTTGATTGCTAGGATAAGAGAAACGAGGATAATAACACTCTTAGTCTCTTGCACTAGGATATCTAATATTGCAACATGGAATGTGTAGGAGGAGAGAAGTTATGTTCTTTTTTTAAATATACCCTAGGAGACATGTGATTATGATTAATTAGTGCTTCATATGTGGAAGATGTGTCATTTTGGTACAAAAAAGGCAAAGTGTCATTAATAAAGGTATCTATAAAATAATCGTCTTGGCTAAAAAAAATTGTGATTAAGAGAAGTTTTAGGAGATGGAGAACCATAACTCATTAATGCCTAATCTAGATAAGGTATATCATTAAAATGCATAGAGAGGAAATTCTCCATCATATTATCATTGTAAAACACAATAATATCTTCTTGCACCAAGGTACTCTTATAAAGAGGAGACATATCAAGAGAATAATCAACATCATTATCCAATAATTCATCCCAAATAGGAAGATCATTGAGAGAGGTGGTTAAAAAATGTTGCATCAATATTTCCTCATTAGGGATAGAAATATTCAAATGTTTACAAAGAGGATTTTCATATCCTTGTATCCTAATAGAATCATCTTGCACCAAAGAGCACATTGTTGGAGAATGATCCTCAAAAGATGTGGTAATAATATCTTCTAGCATAAAAATGGCCTCATAGGTGAGATGAAACTTGGGAGGGGGTAAATCATATTCATTAATGAGAGAGATAACTTAAATTGTCATCATAAGCATAAAAGGGAACATTTGAAAGATCTTTTAAAAAACTTGAAATTGAATTAACATAAGAATATGATAACTCTATTTTTAAATGTGATGAAATAATGTAAATAAGATTGATGAAATACACACAAATTAGATATAATGGCCAAATTATAATGGAAATATAAGGACGTCAAGCTCACCAAAAATATGATGAAAGAATTTAAGTACAAGGGACAATCACTAGGATGGATAATCAAGATAGGAAGTTCACACCTAAATTGGTTTCATACATGAGAAGGAAGGTTGATCCAATAGGCTCAAGAAGGTTGGTGTGCTAAGAAGATGCAAGGATTCCTTCACTATGGAATTGAAACATGAAATTATGTAAATGCAAAACAAGAACTAGAATAAATTGGACATAAAATTAGATTATAGACAACAAACTCAATTCTAACACCAATTCTGGAAATTAGAAATAGAGACTAACCTATAATTTAAATCTTAGTCTAAAATGGTAGGAACTAGGTAACTTGGAGGGCATAGAGTGACCTAGCTCACTAGAGGCCTTGGGAGGTGCCCTAGTCCTATTAAACTCTAATGAAAGTTCTTCCACCGGAAACCTGTTGTCAAATTTGCCTGTAATTGATCTCGAACCTTCACCACTTGTCATCTACATACAAAAAATATGAATTTTGTTGGGAGAAATCAGTTTTCTTTGGCCAAGCCCCTATTTAGGATTTAACCTTAAATTGAATTGAAATGCTTGAAATAAGTAAGTGTTCTATTAGTAGTAGATGCTTGAATAAAAGAATAAGATGTCTTATACTTTGAATGGTGCCATTGTGCTTGAAATATAAGATCATTTTTGTTGATGCAATAAGATGACTCCATAAAGACCTAAAAGGACATAAAAATGAAATTCTTGCATAATGATTATTATAGCTTGCAACATGGATTTTCTCCTTGAAGGCTTAAACTTGAATGAAGACTTGATTGAATGGATTGATCATAGATGCTTGATAATAGATGGATGCCAAAATGAAGGAAGTAGCATTGCTTTTATACCTCTCCAATCCATTTTAGGGTTCAAAACTCAAAGAGGGCTTACGAAGATTTGAATGTTCCACTAAAAGCCTAAGATATTTCTCCAAATTAAATTTGGGCCACATTTAAGTTGAAGGGGGCACCTCTTGAGGTATGGGAAAATCTATTTTTTCATGTGCCTTGTAGGGTGCCATGTTCCAAGAAAAAGTGGTCTGAAATTAAATCAAGAGCCACTTACGAAATGGGAATTTGGAAAATGTGCAAGAAATTGGATTTGGATATGAAATACAAAAGGCCACCCAATTCTAAAATAGGGCCTATGTATCCAAGATGAGGTAAATGATTGAAATAATAAATGGGACACATCTAATCAAGGGGTCTTCATAGAGATTTGATGACATTGAATTTATAAATGGGTTGTATTTTAAGTTAATTAATTAATTAAATATAATTGAAGATTTAATTTAAAGGGGTACACCCATTAAAGATGACCTCTTTTTAGTTTAAATTAATGAAAAGAGAAATATCTAAATATTTATTAATTAAATGCATAATGAAGTTTAATGATGCATTGAGGAATGCACACACACTAAAATGGGTGCTAAATAAGAATAAATTGTGCACCTTAGTAAGGTGATTACAATTTATGACATTGCATATCCTTACAAAATATAATTTCTAAATGACTTCATTTGATCTCCCAAAAGCTAAAGAAAATTAAATTTTTATCAACATTTTTGTAGTTGTTAAGGAGACTCTTTTATTTGTATGATTTAAATAGAACCTCAAGGCTTAGGTCATTATATTTTTAGAAATGTTTGATTAATGAAAAAATGAGGATGTCCTAGAAGTGAGATGCATTAGTATGGTAGAATCCTTGAAAGAGAGAAATGAAGTTCATTAGACTATCTAAAGGTATTATGGAAGAATACGTTGCAAATGAAATATCTCTAAAATCTTAAGTGTTTATTCATAGTTATCACTTAATACTAGAGTTTCCCCTCGACTTATTATTTGATGCTTTGAATGTAAATTTTGTTTGAGAATGTGATGTAAGAGGGTTAGATATAGTCTAAAATCCTCTCAAAACTACTTCAATTAATCTTAAGACAAAGTAATGAAATTTGCCAATAAATTTTGAAAATGAGCCTACAACTTCAATCTTTATTTGCACAAGATAAAATCATGATTAAAAAAATTTTTTTAGTCAAAAAATGACTGATAGGAAGCATTATATTATCATTAGAAAAAATGAAATGAAATATGCAAGCTACAACAAAAAAGCAAAAAAAATTCTTAAAAAAATTTCAAAAACTTCTACTATGCACTAGCAACACTACAACTCCATTGAATTACTTGAATCTTCATTTTTTTCTACAAAGCACTTCAAATATGAAACATAACATCCTTCAAACCCTCTTGAGAGTGTTATTCCATACCTATAGGTCTTCTCTCTTCAAACCCTTCAAAAACTAAAACCATCAATGAAATGAAACTACCTTAAATTTCGTGTCATTTTCCACTCCCAAAATGGTATTCCATTAAATTGTTGCTGAAAAAACATGGGAAACATCAAGAATATGTTTTTCCATTTTATTCATGCAATTTCATAACTCCCCAATAAAAATAGGAGTTATAATTCTCCACACCTCACAAAAGCTTGTGAATTGGAAAAATCAAATTTGTATGGATGGGTTTCCACCTCCTCAATCCATTTTTTTAGGAATCATGAATTAGGGTTTTAAAAATTATTTTTCTCCAAAACACAATGCCTTCATTTGCCTGCTCAATCATTTTCACTTTTTATTTCATTAAAATTATAAATATTCATTTTTCCACTATGTCAATTTGTCATTGTCAAATGTGAATATTTGAACACGCATGAAATTAGACCAATTTCCTCAAAATGCACTTATTATTCATAAAATAAAAATTAAATAAAACTCAAACCAAATTTAAAATGCAATAAATCAAATTGACATCTTTTTGGTTGATAAATTATTGCCAACCATCCATGGATGCTCCTATATCAGCATGTGGCAACATTTTAAACCATTTATAATCATTGTAATGATCATTCACTATTTACTTGTGGACTTGTACAATTTGATTGTGGATAACTAAATACATTTAGTCTATTATCTTTCACTTTGATGAATTTTTTTGCTTGGATTAATTACTCAATATTTTATCTTTAATTACATTCATCCCTACCAACATGACATTTTTATCCGTGATTAGGCATTGACCTACGACAAATTGGACTTAACCATCAATAAATACTTCCCTTTTTAGTTTGGTTAGTCAATGTGGTTCATGTTTCACCATATTTATGTCAGAGTAATAAAGTCTTTACATATTAATATTGATTTAATTATTAAGTCACTTATTATCTCTTTCTACTTAAGCTAAAATTTAGGCATATAATGATTAATTACTTTATTAATTATTATAATGCAACCTAGATTTGTTCACCTTTTTAGGGTTTTGATCTCCTTTATAAGGATTGATCTCCTTATTTTCATAACTTTGAGAATTTTGTAACATCACTCAACACAAAAATATTTCATTGTGATTGTCGCAACTTTTTTTTTTTGCACATCAAGGATGTCTCCTATCTCGTGGATCCATGCGTTCATGCCTCTCTAGCTTCTTGCTTCTCTCTCTTTTTGTGACAGGTGTTTGCATGTAGGTGTTCTTGGGAGCTATGGGTTGTTTACTCATAAACTCCAATATGGTATCAAAGCTTCAGATCTATTTTCCACTGTCCTCTTTCTAAGAGATTTGACTATGTTCGTCAGATCTGTGTTTTAGAGGGTTTCTATTGAATCTAATTTGACCTCTCTTTCTAGTCATCTTGGCTTCAAACAGACCTCATGGTTGCATTCAAAGCATCCAAGAACCCCTAGATCCATATAAAATTTGTTAAATTTGGACGAAGTTGGAATTTGTGGCAAATTTTTTTTGTAACCGGCCCCAGCACGGATCCTAAGGTGGTCACTGGTATTTTAGAGCATTTTTTTCTCAAACGGACCTCACCGTTGAGCTTGCAACATCTAAGAACCCCTAGACCCATATTAGGCATGTCCAATTCAAATGCCATTGTAGTTTGAGGCAAAATAATTTTGCGTACCAGGGTTGTACGACCTTGGCACGCATCCTAAGGTTTTACGCCAATTTTTTTATAAAAAATTCTATGGCGATGGCCATTTGGCCATCAAATTTCATCCGCTAGTGGATGCAGCCTCAGCCCCTAGTCATATAGTGACCAAGGGCCCAATTTTTTAGCCCCCGAGGCTTGTTTTGCAGCGACGGCCATACGACCATCAATTTTAATGCCATGAAGTGCTGACATCAACACATGTCAACACCCTAGACACCATTTTTTTGGGCCACTCAGCATGTCTATGGTCTTTTTCTCATAACTTGAGCATACAGTGTCAAAATCAGGCAAATGAGATATCGTCTGAAAGTTGGTTCCGAGCTCTATCTAGATTTGAAAGCTTGAATTTCTAATTTTTTTTTATGTTGTTTTTTACTGTCAAAACTAGATGTTCATTTTTGCACTCTGAGAGCTCTATCTTTCTCATCTGAACTCTATTTTAGGAAAACAATATATCGTTGGAAATCTTTTTCTGAGACCTTTCCAGTGTTGTGAGTCATTTTTTCAGATTCTGCTTTAGGTATATTTTATTCAATTTCTTGCATATTTTCATTTTGGTAGATATCTTGGATGTTTCAGGTCCTGGGATCTTTTCCTTTTATGGAATGACTCTTCTTAGGTTGTTTTTTTGTTTCTGAAGCCTTCACTCTTCTTTGAGTAGTGTATACTTCACTTTTGTAGCATTCTTTTATGCACACACACTGAGATAAAGTGACATTTTATTGCATGTATGGGATCTTGCACATGTTCATGCTCTATGTACTTGCACTCCATTATAAATTGTCAAGGGGGTTTGATGTTTTCCTTTGTTTTCAATCTACTTTTTTCATGTGATTATTCCTCCAATGACATTAGCCTCAAGTATCTCTATTTGTGTTTGTACTCTCTCTGCACTTTTGATGTTCCTAGTTCTTCTTCATCATGCAATTCATATTGGATGTCCTTTTCAGTGTACCTATCATTACTCCCTTGTTAGTATTATGGGGGGGTCTCTACTGTTGGTTCTACTACTTCCTTGATTCGATAGTGTGAGCTATGTATTTAGTATTTGTTCCTATGTACTAGGCAGATGCAGTGTCTGGGTACCTATGCATTCCAATGAGATGGATCATTTACCATATGGACACTCTTTCTTTCCTATTTTTGGAAGCACTCTTCCATATTGATTGATCAGCTCTTTAGACTTTGGTATTTTTATGCCATCTATATCTTCTACTTCAAGTGTTTGCCTTTATTTTCATTCTAATTCGAGTAGTGTCATTTGAGGGCACTCGTGCAGATTACAGTATTCTGTATCTTTGACTTCAATTTTTTTCCTCTTGATTTGAGTAGTGTCATTTGAGGGCACTCATGCAGATTACAGTCTTCTCTACTTGGTCATATTTCAATGGAGGATCTTTAGATCAATAGTTACATCTTGATAGATTTTGTAGCTTCTTGCTTCAGTGATGTTCTACATGTTCATCCTTGTTCCTATTTTCTAGAACATTCCTAGTTTTGGAGGCTTCTTCAGTCCTTCAGACTATTCTCCATCTCTTTTTGGAGTAGATTTTTTCACATGTGGTTTTCTCTATTTCTCCTCTTTTACAAAGACTTTCTTTTGTACTTGGGTACTTGATTAGGCCTTTTGTTTTTAGGACCCATATGTTTTCAGTAGTTCTTTCTAGGTTTTTAGCTTCTCCCAAAGTTTATCTTAAGGGGGGTGTTAGAGTAATAAAGTGTTTACTTATTAATTAAATCATGTTGATTTAATTATTAAGTCACTTATTATCTCTTTCTACTTAAGCTAAACTTTAGGCATATAATAATTAATTATTATCATGCAACCTAGGTTTGTTCACCCTTTTAGGGTTTTGATCTCCTTTATAAGGATTGATCTCCTTGTTTTCATATCTTTGAGAACTTTGTAACATCATTCAACATAATAATATTTCATTGTGATTGCTGCAAATTTTATTTTTACACATCAAGGATGTCTCTTCTCTCGTCAATCCATGCATTTAGGCCCCTCTAGCTTCTTGTTTCTCTCTCTTTCAGTGACAGGTGTTTGCATGCAGGTGTTCTTGGGAGATGTAGGTTGTTTACTCATCAACTCCAATAATTTATAGGGAATATTATTTATAAGCTTGTGTGAGTCATGTATCTTGCTTTCATCTTGCACTCATTGTGATTGTGTAATTGACTATGTAGAAGTAGTAGGGTAACTAATTGCTCTCATGCTCAATGAAAAAGCTTTGAAGTTTAATCATTAATTTTAGACGTATAGTTACCACCATTCATGACTATGTTTTTGTTTACTGTAAGCTTCCTAGAATACCCTCTTGAGTTTAAGTTGAGCTCAAAGTGTAGGAGAGAAAACTCATTCTCATATAGTTGACCTTGAACTCTCCATATTTTTGTTGATGAATTTTTTTCACTTGCTAGATGACAACACTGGTCATGTGAGTGGGATTTTGTTCTAGAAAGAAAAGTAGCAATTTTGGAACCCACTAATTACCTATTTTTTTATTTTAAAAAAATTAAATTTGGTAGAGCTTGACATGTTTTAATCTAGGATAGATTCTGAATTCTTGTGTCATTTATTTAAAATTACTCTATTTTTTATAAAAGAGATTTTGTTCCCCTTTTCAAATGGAATCGAAGTACCCCCTAATGTTCCCCCCCTCCAAAAAAATAAAATAAATAAATAAAAATAAATTGTAAATAGATAGAAAAGGATAGTCATAAATACCACAGAAGGAACATGTATACATGAATAAGATATAATATGTAAGGATGATAAGGATCATAGCTAATGAACTACAACTGATTGAATATTGGAATGAATTGAAGAAATAGTTATTAGAGATCACTAAGCTATTGAAATGATATGTAAGATGATTAAATTAGTCAATATGTTGTCATTAATGTCAACTAGTTTTGACAGTACTTATCATGTTAGTTACAAACATCTGAACATCTGTTGAAGGAAGAAAAGATGAAGAACTGAGATATCTACATGAGGAAAAGATGGATATGACAGACAAGGATAAGGTAAACATTGGATAACTTATTGATGAGTCTATGGCTTTATATTGTTGACTTGAGCATGTTACATTAATCTATTATGAAGAAGAGATTTGAAATTGAACAAGTCAATGTGGTCAGTAATTAAAGATTTATGTATACACCGAGCTAGTGTAGTGTATACCGAGTGACAATATTAACTAAGTTAGTTAGCTAGTTATCACCAATGCATTTCTATATCAACCAAGTATGGATGAAAACATTAAATGCTAATAACAACCGATTGAATTTGATGAGCTAGAAATTGTTATGATTTTGAGGTTAAGGATAAAGTTTGTTATGAGCTCCACAATTGACAAAATTCAGAGAAGATCTAAAGGATGAGATTCAAATGTGTTAATGACACATTTGCTGAGGAAGGTTTAAGCGGCAAAATGGATGAAGGAGATTAAGAGGAAAAATCTAATGGCTGATATGAAAATGTTTTACTTGTCTATATAAGAGATATGAGTTTCATTATTGAAACATGCCGGAAAGAAGAAGACTGTAGAGGTTTCACGTGAAGACTATATTCATGCATGCCTGATCAAACTTGTTATTGAAAGAACCGAGCTATAGACATTACCGAGCGTCAAAGAACTATTTATCAAGTGAAAGTAAGTTGAGAAATATTGAGGAAGTGAAATTGATTAATGATTAGAGGATTTGTATGGGCTTAGCATAGATCTGAATATTTTCAATTGAGTTGTATTTGAATCAGATTAGTACTATATCAGTTTAACCATTGGTTCAGAAAATCTCTTAACCGAGTGGAATTAACAGTCTTGTGTACTACCCTATGACATTCATTGAATGTAAAGTGTTATCTTGTTAACCCCATAGTGAATGCTAGTCAAAAGTTAACTATTAGTGGGAAATCCTCTAACCAAGTCACACCTAACAGTGTGCATTGTAACCTTTAATAGGGTTTTCTCTTCACCGAGCTCACTTCAGAAGAGTGAATTATTTTGGGTTACTGGTCCCAGGTGGTTTTTCCCTTAGTAGGGTTTCCATGTTAAATCATTATGTTATGTGTTATTTGTTATGATTGTTTTGCTATCATACTTTACATACTGCATAGTTGATTTAGTTGGTAATCACAGTTGGATAATTACTAGTAATCTGTAAAGTGGACAAACATATTGATATTTTATGTTACCAAGCTGCATAATTTGTTGGAATTGTTTTGTAAGGTACATCTTTGTATTTGGGACTGTAGGATAACTGATCTAAATGATTCACCCCTCCTCTCAATTACTCTAACAATTGGTATCAGAGCAGTATTGGTTGCTTGGAAGAAAGTTTTAAGGACTTGAGTAGAAATATTACAAGATGTATAAGAGGGAAGTATCAAAGCTGAACAAAGACAACTTTACCACATGGCAAAACTAGATGAGACTTCACATATCTGGAATTGGAGAATCTGCTATACATTTACTTGACAATTTCTACTTACAACTGAATGTTGGACCTTTGACTCTTGATCAGTTGAGAGACCGACATGAACACAATATTACTATGATAGAGATTGTTGCTGCTCTATTTGATGTTGAATTTGAGGATGTCAAGGATTCCACTACAATGAAGAAAATGTGGGATAAACTTGCTCTAGTTTATGGTGGTGATGTGAATGTGATAAGAGCCAGAGCTAAAAGCTTGAGAGGTAGATTTGATGACATGAAGATTAAGGAAGGAGAGAAAATTACACAATACACAAACTGAATTAAAGAGGTAGTCAATGCTATACGAGGAGCAGGAGGTATTATTTCTGAAGATACAGTGTTAAGTAAAATACTAAGAACCTTGTTGCATGTCTATGAAATCAGAATATCTGCTATTCATGAAATGAGGTATGCACCTAATAGCACTCTTACTCTTAATAGTCTGATTGGAAAGTTAACAACTTTTGAGTTGAACAATTTTGATAATAGTGTTGTATCGAGTGTTGAGTCTGATTTTATGTCATCTCTTAAGATTTCTAAATCTAGTAGTAAGCATAATATAAGGAATAAAAGTGACAGTAAAACTGATGATTAGCTTTATGAGCTTGAAGCACTTATGGCCTAGAGACTGCACAAAGGTAAAGGAAAACATAAGGGAAAGTTACCTTTAGCTTGTTTTAATTGTAAAGAGGTTAGCCACATTGCTGCTAGATGTCCTAACAGGAAAGAGGAAGATAAATATAATGACCAATCTGGTGATGGAAAGTTTGGCAGAAGGAATAACAGAGGAAATTGACACTACAATAGAGACAACTAAGATTACAAAGATAAAGGAAAAAAGGCATGTTACCTTGTTGGAGAAGATGACACCGACACCGACATTGATGATGATATTTAAGTAGTATTTTTTGCAATGAAAGATGATTCAAAAGAGGAGGAAAGGTATGTAGAAATAACACATATTTCTAAAGTTAGTAAGAATGATACTTGGATCATTGATAGTGGCTATACACATCACATGACCGGTGATGAAGATAAGTTCGATAATCTTGAGCATTATAATGGAGGATCGGTCAAAATGGCAAATGACACACCTTGCATGGTAAAAGGAAAAGGATCTATTCTATTGAATGATAAAATTAGATGTGATAATGCATACTGGGTAAAAGGACTTAACTACAACTAGATTAGTGTAGCACAACTGAATAACTCAGGTCACCAAGTTGCATTTGAAAGCAAGAAGGTGAAAATCTATGATGAAAATGGAAAGCTTGTCAGAACAGGAGGACAATCAAAAGGTAATTTATTTTATCTTGACAATGCTAAAACTTCTTGTTTACTGGTGAAGAATGAAGATGCATGGTTATGGCATAAGAGGTTATGTCATGTAAATTTTGATAACATGATTAAGATCAGTAGAAAGAGAAAAGTTAGAGGATTACCTAGTCTAACCAAACCTGATCATGTTATGTGCCATCAATGTCAGAAAGGAAAGATGACCAAATCTAGTTTTAAAAATAAGGACTATTCATCTAAAGGAATTTTGGAGTTGGTTCTCACCGAGTTATGTGGTCCTATGAGAACTCAAAGCTACTATGGTGATAGATACTTTATTTATTTTTTTGATGGCTATACTAGACTGATGATAGTTATGTTCTTGAAAGAAAAATTTGAGGCATTCAAACTGTTTAAATGGTATCAGGCTAAAGTTGAAAAAGAAATCGAAAAAGAATTGAAATGCTTAAGGTCTGATAGAGGAGGTGAGTTTGTTTCTGATGAATTCACTAACTTCTGTAATGAGCATGGAATTAAAAGGTGGGTTTATGCACCTAGAACACCGCAGCAAAATGGAATTGCTAAAAGGAGGAACTGATCTATTATTGATT
Organism: Chamaecyparis obtusa; assembly: GCA_027943335.1. Taxonomy (NCBI): domain Eukaryota; kingdom Viridiplantae; phylum Streptophyta; class Pinopsida; order Cupressales; family Cupressaceae; genus Chamaecyparis; species Chamaecyparis obtusa. The sequence goes on from BSBK01008863.1 coordinate 326,062, forward strand.
GTTCTAGAAAATTGATGATTGAGAAAAATGTTGCATAGATGTACTGGAGAGAGGCAGTTAGCACAGTAGTATACACCCTGAACCTATTTCAACTGAAGAAAGACACACTACTACATTTGACCTCATTTTTCTACCAAAATTTTTGACAATCAATTAAAAAGGTTTAGGTTGGTCGGATTATAGAAGGAAAACTTCCTTTTTTAAAAATCCATGCCTGTGTTAGTCAAAATTTTGACCAATACAATGTAGGTCAAAATTTTGACCAACATGGGCATAACTTTAAAAAGAAAAAAGATTATGTATCTCATTTCATTTGGAGTGCACGAAGGAGCTGGAGCATGCTCCAAATGAAATGAGATACGAAATCTTCTTTATTTTAATTTGGAGCGTGTGAAGGAGCTGGAGCCTATGATTGTTTGAACTGTTATTTGGTGAGAGTAAAAGGAGGACCACCTACCTGTGAGGGTTTCCACTATGATTTGGTGTAAACAGAGGACCGCCTACCTATGAGGGTTGCCACTGTGATTTGGTGTAAAAGGAGGACTGCCTATAAGGATTTCCTTACTCTAAATTGGTTTGGAATTATTTTATTGATTACCTACTTAGGGCCCGTGAGCAATGTGCTAGGGCATCATGTATTTGGTATTTGCTGGCATGTTTTTTATCATTGTTTATATACATTTGATTTAGAGATGAACTTGTAGAGATGAACTTGCAAAACCCTAAATTTTTGAATCACCGCATCATGTTACACTATAAATGTACTAGTGTTAGGTTTATGATTGTAAGGTTGGAAGAGGAAATATTGCAAACAAGATTGAGAAAACTACATTTTTAACATTTTTTTTACTGGTATTTGTTTTCTATCGACTTCATGTGGATTGGAATGTCAAATCTAACTCCATTAGAAGTCTACCTGGAGTCATAGCTTTCAATTGCGACCAATCTGAGATCATTTGGTGGAGAAATCCGAAATAAATCATGTGAAAGTCATCTATAGACTATTTTTGACATAAAACTAGGGCATTCAAGTTTCTACAGTTGGCTTTCTATGGACTCTTTTAGACCAGGTGTGACTATCTACACACTATGGCTTTAGAAGTGCTTAAAAAGACCCAAAATAACAAAGAAACCATAGACTCCTTGCACTTCCAAGACTCCAAACCTTCGTCAATATTTAATAATGTCTAAAAATGAACAAACCTCAAAGGAATAGAGCTCAGTCCACCAAGAACCCCAAAATCCCCAAATTTAGCACTTCTAAACCCTTAATCCAAGGGTTTCTTAAATCTCCTATCTCCGATCACTTCTAGGTCCAATAGGTAGTTGTTTCACCATTAGATGATCATTATAAGATGATCCAAATCATAATCTATGTTCCTCCTTCAGACCAAATGGCTACTGTTGTAGCATACCAAGGAAATTCATTAAGTTTCCTCTAGAAATTATGGTGATCACCCAAACATGCTTCCTTCTCATTACATTAATGGATTAGGGAACTATAGTACATGTTAATACTCAGTCATTCCATGTTTTATAGTGGTTAGAGGTCATGGAATGACCATATTCAATTGGAAACTCACAAAATTGTCAAAGGAATGGCTTAAACTACTCTGCCAATCAGAATTAATTGAGCAAAAATATAAATACAGACCTCACAAATGCATAGATGTGGTTTAGGATCAATATCTAACTATTCCAAATGCATTGAAATGTAAGAGAATAACAAAATAAATCCAAAATCACTCTAAGAACTCAAGGAAATTGCATTTGAAAGAAGTTTATTTATCAAAAACTCAATACAGTTCATACACCAGGCCTTTTCTATCGTACAATGAAACTTTGGCATATTTGATGGACTCCTAGAAATTACCCCAACCAATCCCAATCAGTTGGATGGATTAGTTTGCACTAAAAAATAACAAAATCCAATTCCCTCCATTTTCTAATAACCATTGCATTTCAAATTTTTGAATTTGCAACATTACAAATTTGGAGTTTTTGAAACTTTTAAAGATAATGAAGCCTTAAGATTTTGAAATGTGACCCAAATGAAATTATAAGAATTATTAAAATCAAATCTAAACTATTATAAACTTGTAACAGCAAATACCATCCTAGGCTCTTATTTTGGTCCTAAGGCCTATTAGGCCTTTTAAGACTTATTACATATTTGCCATTTGCATTGCATGGAATGACCTTATAGGCCATTATAGGTGCCAATACATTCCAATTGATGTCTTTAGATGTCATTAGGTTCATGGTTGTCATTATGGACTCTTGGTAATATTTTGATGTTCTAGGTGCCCCTGCACCATGTTCACCACCTTTGAAAGGATTCTTGTCCCAAGAATCAGTCCTGGCATTGGATGTCTGATTCTGAACCTGTACTTTAGGAATATGGTGCCTTGATAGTTGGTTCTTTCTACCCATTGGACATCCACATCTGAACATGGTTGTTTACTGGCTTCCCTTCAATAGGACACTTGAAAGTACCTATTTGAACATAGTTCAAATCCCAAAAGTCTACATTTCTAGGACTGTGCAGCATTGTTGTATTCAATCCTTTGTCCTTTTCTTCCCAAACCTGATTTGTCCTTCCTCCTCTTCCCCTCATTGAAGAACCTCCTCTATTGCTGCTATTCTATCCAAAAGTTCTTCTTCTTTTAGACTTCCATCATACATAGGGATATCTCCCCTCACCTTATGCTGCTCATTCTTCATAGCCTTTAATATCCTGATTGTCCTTTGCTCTCCAGGATCTAATTAGGAGAAGAGTGGGAGAAGATAATCTAAGATTTTGAAGACCTAGAATCCCTTGTTGAACCCTTAAAGTTGAATTATCCTTTAAAGAGAGTTCCAAGGTGGTCGTTCAAAGTTGAATGAATCCTAGATTGTAGATGAAGTGTGGAGAAAATTTTTTCTAACATTAGAGGGATATAAAAAAGATGGTGATCATCAATGTAGATTTGGATGCAAGGTGCATTGTGGAGCCATGCATATTCAAGACACATTGTAAGTGCAAAAACAAAGTTTGTAAAGTTATAGTGTCAAATGGTGTGTTTTCAAATTTTGTTTCCATTGAGATGGTTCGGAAGTTGAATTTGCCAAGGACACTACATGAGAGGCCATATAGGGCACATGGGATTAATGTGGAAGACCAAGTTAAGGTGACAGACCAAGCACAAGTGCACTTTAGCATTGGGCCATATGAGGACATCCTATGGTGTGACATCATTCCCATAGTGGATTTTCATTTGATCCTTGGGAAAGCATGGTAGATAAGTAAATGTACCCTCCATGATGGAGCAAAGAATAGTTACACATTCTTGGATAGAGGAAGGAGAGTTGTGTTGCAGCCCTTGAAAGATGAAGAAGTGTCATGGGCATTGACAAGGAGTGTTGGTATTTTGGACTAGAATGGACTCTTGGGGAGTGAAGGGAAGACTAAAGACAAAAGGATAGAAGAGAAGATTGGTGAGAATGCTAATGACAACATTGAACAATTAGTAGAACACCATATAAAGTGTTTTTGAATAGAGATGCATGTGAAGATGAATAGAGAGAAGTCAGAGTATGAGGATACTCATGAAGATGATAGGATTGAGAAGACAATGAGGATGTGTGGGCCACAAAAGGAAAATTCTCAAGAAGTTGAGATAACAGAGATAGAGAAGGGAAGCACAAAGGTTGTTGATGAACTAGATGAGTGCATGGATGAAGGAATCCAAGTTGGGACAGTCAACTATCCATTAAAAGTTTATCTTGAAAAGATAGAAGACAGGGTTGTGAAGAAAGCCATAGATGACATGTTTGAATGCCAAGGAGGATGGCATTGGAATGAGAAGTTGAAAGAGGTCTCAAAGGTGACATGGACCTTAGAGAGTGAAGAGTCAAATCTCTTGAAGACAACATTGCAGCAAGAAGCCACAAGTTGGCATAAGAAGATGAGAAAGAGGGTTGTGTGGCCTATTAAAAGGCTTATGGAAGAGAAGAAACTACTGAATGGAGGACTCACCAAGAGATTTCAAGGAGTTTCTAATGAGGAGAGTGTACAAGCTTCTTAGAGTTGTATAGAAACCAGTGGTCAAGAAAACCATGTTTATTTTTGTTTCTAACACTTTTATGACAGGTTTGCCGGAGTTTGATAGTGTCTACCATGCAAGTATTGTTTTTTCACACATCTATGGGAATATAAACATGAAGGATGATAGATTTAATGCTTTCCATGAGCACATAATGTTTGATTTCAGGGGCATAGAACACATGAACATGGAATACTCTTTTGTTGTAGGTCCTCAACAAGAAGTGGACAGAGATTGGAGGAAACGAAAGAAACTCCCAATCCAAGGGACTTGGATTGATTTGATCCTTGGGAGTATGGTGTAGGGAACCTTAACAAAGTCATGAAAAGGGCTCACTTGAATGGCTCTTGAAGAATGATCATAAATATTATAGGATCTAAAAGATCAAAACATGAATATATCAATGTAATTAGACTTATGGTCCATTTTGTGAATTTGATGGAATGTCATGTAATAATCCTAAATCTATAAAGGCATGAGTTGATGTAATAGGAGTTAGATAGTATAGGATCTTTAGGATCTATTTGTTCCTCTTCTTCCTCTCCTTCCCCTTCCTTATGGGTTTCTTCCTCTTCTTCACTATCAACACCTTCATTTGTTGCTCTTCTTTGATTGAATTCCAGTGCTTCAAGCTTGGCCAAAAGTGCATTGTAAGATTCCTACAACCTTGTGTTCTCCTTCAACTCCTAGATCTCCCTGGTAGTACCTGCATTCCTTGGAGGCATTTTCACAAACAATGTCAAACTTCTTTAGCAAAGTGTTCCTCTATCCCTATAAGGCACCATTTGTTTTAGATAATTTAATTTTAACTTTGGTTGTGTTAATAGAACTACGTTGACTTTATTTTGTAGTTGTTTAACATGAGAGTTTGTAGATTAATAGGAGTTCATAGATACTAGTGTGCCATAGTTGCCCATCTATAACTAGTGAGATGCACATAGCTCGTGTACCTCATGCTAGTGTACTTGGATACCTTGTATACACTATTTTTCATTAGACTAGACATTATCCAAATAGTGAGTATTTATATAAAGTGCTATAACACATAGGCGGTCCTCCTTTTACACTAATTAATAACAGTGACAACCCTCACAAGTAGTTGGATAATGTCTAGTCTAATCCAAGCACACTAGCATGAGGTACATGAGTTATGTTCATCTCACTAGATATAGATGGGCATTAATGCTCAATTGAATGATACATTCCCATAAAAATTTGAACTCCTATTAATCTACAAACTCTCTTGTTTGAAAATATCAAGTAACGAGTCATTCCATTCAAGAAAGACCATGTCTGACAATATCAACCTAGAACAAAATAAGGAGTATGAAGAATTTAGTGATTGTATCTTCCATTAGAGCCACTTCATATGCACAGGTGATGAACATGCATATTTTCCTGAGCGCTATTGGGAGCTTACCTAGCAACACATGTACTATTGTGAAAATCACCACAAATCTATTTTCTGTTGGGTCTAGCTCCCAATATTTCTTGGTCAAATATGCATGTTTTTCACCTATGCATATACCTTCTATGATCAAATCTTATATGAACAGGTGATGAATATTCAGATTTACCTAAGTAGTACTTTGAGTAGTCCTCCAACACATGTACTATTGTGAAAATCATCACAAGTCCATTTGTTGGATGAAATCTCATAGTACACATGTTTGGAGGTCTGAAGGAAACAATAGAATTTGAAGAGTCACGAGTCTTAAGATTGTACTTAATATAGCCAAGCTTCATTCAATGGTACATTCAAACATGAAACAAACCATTCTTAAACTAGATTAAACTCGTAAACCAAAGGACATACTGATTATAAGTAAACTAGTAAACCAAAGGACATGTTGATTAAGAGAACTATGTTGACTTTATTTTGTAGTTGTTTAACATGAGAGTTTGTAGAGAATCATGGAGATGAGCGAAGCGGAGGGAGGAAGCAAATTTTTGAATGTGGCATTGAGTGGGAAATTTGCAGAGAAGGGACAAGATGATCAGACTGCAGGCCTAGACTAGGGCAAGGACAAAGGAAAGGTGGATGTGACAGAAGATGGGGACCCATGGGCCTTGTAGTTAGATCCAGGTAAAAAAGAGGGTAATGCTCCAAATCCAAGTGCATCTGGAGGTGCCCTAGGTCCTTTGGGACAATGGAATAATTTTTTTGGAGTCAAACCATCGGGTAAATCCTCTTTCTGAAAGATTAAAGATATTTCAGACAAAGAGAAGGGAACTCTTTCTTTAGAAGTGCCTTCTAAGCTTATTGATCATAATATTTTGAGTATGGCTACAACTCTTGTTGGCAAGTTCATAGGTCCTAGCCAAACATAGATTTGGTTCGAATCTTTGCTAAGAATAAGTGGGATCTGAAAGGATAGGTTGAAGTTACAGCTATGGCCAAAGGGTTTATGTCTTTTGAGTTTTCTTGCCCTGAGGATTACTCAAAGATTCTTTGTGTGGGAAACTGGTCGATGGGGAAATCCACTCTCATTCTTTAGAAATGGACCTCTAACCTTGATCTCAATAATGATTTCTTGACCTAGGCCCTGGTCTGGATAAGGCTTCCAGAACTTCCCCTAGAATACTAGCACGAAGATGTTTTTGATGGCATTGCTAGCTCTTTTGGGGATTTTCTATCTATTGATCTAGTTAGGGAAGCTAAGAAAAGACTCACCTACACCAGAATATATGTAGGGGTGGTTGAAGGTCAGGATATGCCAGAAGTGATTGAGTTCTAATCAAGATTAGGGAGACATGTGCAGTAGATAGACTATGAAAATGTGTCTTTTGCCTGCTTCCATTGCAAAAAGGTAGGACACAAGGCCAAAATGTGCCCTATTTTCATAGAGAAGGAAAAAGTCTGGAAGGCTCAAATCAAACAAGGAAAAATAAAAGAGACCCAAAATCAGCAAAAAGGATCAAATCAAGTTGAGGGAACTAGGAAGGTGTGGAAGGAGAAAGCTCTGAATGAAAAGATCCCTGAGGTAAAATCTCTAGGGGAGAGACTCAGTGACAAAATGGTGAACCATCTTGACCACTAGAGTTCAGAAGGAAAGAAAATAAATGAGGACAAGGAGCAGCAAAAGGCCCAGATGCAAAATGGTAATGGTGGAAAGGGAGATGTGGAGGCCATCCCTATTATCCCAGCTCTTGCAGTTGGGGAGGGGGACAAATGAGGTAGGGACCATTCTGAGGAAGGTGAGATCATAGTGGAGGAAATCAATGAGGAATCCTTCGTTCCAGTCACCTAGGAGAATGGGGGAACTTTGGAGTAGCAAGGCCCTTCTCAATCTCAAGAATCAAACTTAAGCAGAAGCACTTGGTTGTCTCCAAGGAAAATTAATAGAATTCTAGAGATGGTAACTGCCTCTACTCCAAGACAAATATCTAGAATGGAGGCTCTTTTTGATAGCTAAAAAGCTGACAATGTGGGACCTTGGACAATAGTTAAGGAAAAGAAAAAGAAAAATAGTAGGGACCCATCACCAGTCTCTCCTGCCGCTACGAGGAGTAGAGCTAAAGCTGACACAGGAAGTAAATCTAGCACTCCAGGCGGGAAGAGCAAGAATCAAATCAGAAAGGAAGAAACAAGAAAAATATAGTGGATGGAACCCATAAAACCATCCAGGAAACATGTTCCCAAAACTAATTATGAAGGTCATATCTTGGAAAATTCATGGACTCAATGGAATCCACAAACAGGAAATTGTTAGGAATATGGTAAGGGATCGTAGGCTAGAAATATTTTTGATTCAAGAAACAAAAATGAAGAAGGAGAAAGTTGAAAGCATTATTTTCAATAAAGGGATGAAGACATCGGCAACCGATTTTGAGGGTGCTTCAGGAGGTTTGTTAGTGATATGGAAGGACAACTTAAAAGTGGATATCATTTTTTATGAAGGTAACATTTTGCTTATTCAATTCAAAAATCTCAAAGATCAAGAAAGTTGGTTCATTATGAATATCTATGCCCCAAACACAAAGAATGGTAGAAGACTCTATTGGAATAAAATTTGTAATCTGATGGCCAAGTTGGGAGATCCTAAGGGCATTATTATGGGGGATTTCAATACCCCTCTTATGGCCACTGATAAATTAGGCGGGCTCCCACCAGACCTGGAAAGAAGACAACAACTGGCAGATATGATCAATGACCTGGCCCTTATAGATGTTGAGTTAGGAGGTGGAAAATATACCTGGTCTAACAGGAGAGTTGGGATGGAAGGTATTCAGGTAAGGCTAGATAGAGCCCTAATCACTTTGGATTGGATGAACCATTATCAATGCAAACTTTCATCTATGGCGAGACTTGGTTCGGATCACTCCCCTATTTCTCTCACCTTAGAAACTATCAATAGGAAAAGGCTTTCCTATTTAGATTTGAGAAGATGTGGTGGCTAAAAAACTCAAAAACATTAAAATGAAGATCAAAAAGTGGAACAAAATGGACTTTGGGAACATCTTTCAATCAAAAGAAAGGATTATGGCTGAACTTGCAGATGTGTAGGAATAGATACAGAATATGGGTTATGATGAAAGTAGGTTGGATGTTGAAAAGGCTATTCTGGCTAACCTTCACAACATTGTGGGAAAAGAGAAAAATTTTTGGAGGCAGAGGTCAAGATCAGTGTGGTTAAAGGAAGGGGATAAAAACTCTAGGTTATTTCACCTATCTATTATGAAACACAGGGCTGCCAATAGAATTAGTGGTATTAAAAAGGGGGATGATACTATAGTGGAAGATAAAGAGATTGCTAACAAAGGAATTAAGTATTTCTCTTCTATCTTAACCAAAGAGCTCAACTTGGGAGATGTGGACCAGGTGGAAATTCTCAAGACCATACCCAGTGTGATAACTGCTAGCCAGAATAAGGATTTGGTGGTTATTCTAGAATTTGAAGAAATCAAGGAGGTTGTTTTTATTCTGCCAACTGAAAAAGCTCCTGGCCCTAATGGGTTCCCTACTTTTTTCTTCTAGATGTATTGGGAAGTTATAAAAGATGACCTTGTTAAAGCGGTTCAGGAATTTTTTGGAGCTAGGAGCTTGCTTAAAGAGATCAATGCTACTTTTCTGGTTTTAATTCCTAAAGTCATAGGTGCAGATTCTTTTGAAAATTTCAGGCCTATAAGTCTTTGCAACTCTTTTTACAATATTTTTTCAAAGTTTTTAACTAACAAAATTATCAAAATTCTTTTGGAGATTATTGCACCTCAGCAATCAGGATTTGTCCCTGGTAGACAAATCCTTGATTCTATCATTTTCGTGCATGAGGTGATCCATTCCTTAGATGAAGGAAAAAGGGAAGGCTTTCTACTCAAACTTGATCTATCTAAGGCTTATGATAGGGTGGACTGGCTGCTCCTGGATAAAGTTTTGGAAGCTTTTGGTTTCAATGATAAAACAAGAAAGATTATATCTCAACTGATCTCCACCCCCACTTTCACATTGATGGTTAATGGTTCTCCTTTTGATTTCTTTAAATCTTCTAGGGGTCTTAGGCAAGGTGACCCTCTTTCACCAATCCTCTTCATCATTTTGGTTGAATGCATGGGAAGACTTATTCAAGACAAAAGGAGCACAGCAGAAATTACTGGGTTAAAACCTTCTTTCGGTCCCTTGATTTTCTCCCATCAGCAATTTGTGGATGATACCATTTTAAGGGGAGAGGCTTCGCTGAAAGAAGCTAGAAACGTGAAGACAATTCTCAATACCTATTCCAATGCCATGGGACAACTCATTAACTGGAGCAAGAGCTCAGTCTTCTTTATTAACACCCCTATGGGTAGATAGAAGAAAACTATCGGCATTTTGGGTTGTGGTATTGGATCTCTCCCTTCTACATACTTGGGGCTTCCTCTGGGGACCAAACCTCTTGACCTCTTTTGGAACAATCTCATTGATAGATTCAATAGAAAGTTGGTGGGCTGGAAAGGCATTACCCTAAGTCAGGCTGGGAAAGTGCTTCTGATCAAATCTACTTTGCAGAATTTTCCAACTTATGCTTTAAGCCTTTTCTCTATACCTACCAAAGTGGCTGATACTTTGGAGTCCATTCAGAGGAATTTTCTATGGGCTAGTACTGATGGAAATAAGAAGTACCTGCTGGTGGCTTGGGATACTATTTGTAGACCCAAAAAGTAAGGGGGGCTGAGGCTAAGAAATCTAAAGCAGTTCAATCGAACTCTGCAAGCAAAATAGATATGGAGGATTTTCAACTCCACAGGGGAATGGAGGGATATTTTGAAGGATAAATATGTATCCAATATTAACTTCAAATAGTTCATCAGTAGGGACTATGACCCAAGGGGATCCAACATCTGGAATAGCATTCTCAAGACTAAGGGCATAGCCATTGAGAAAGTGAAATGGAAACTAGGCAATGGTGAAGATATAAATTTTTGGCATGATGACTGGCTAAGATGAGGGCCCTTATGGAACATTGAGTTGTATAATAGATGGGCAAACATATGTATGGAAATATTTGGCTAGAGAGTGAGAGACTACAGGGTCAATAATGAATGGGTGAATCAGTCTGAGTTGTCCCGGGAGCTAAAGTCATTGATGGACAGGATTATGCATATCCTTTTGTCCCTCAACAAGGATGCTATTATTTGGGGGGAGACTATGGATGGAAACTACACCATTGCCTTAGGTTACAAAACCATGCAAAACATTGAAACTATCCCTGTTTAGGCCAAAGCCTGGTATCCTAGCCTTATTCCCAAAATCAATATTTTTTTCTAGATAATGCTCCAAAACCGTATCTTGATGATGGAAAACCTTACCAAGAGGGGTTATCTGATGCCAAATAGGTTCATTCTATGCAAAAACTAGAGTGAGAGTGTGGACCATATCATTATTCACTGCCACTTCACCAGAGAAATATGGTCTTATTTCCTATCTTTTTTCAAGTTGACCTGGTGTTTTCCCAATAACACTAGATATCTCTTTGAAGAATGGCACCATGGAGCTATTGGGGATGTGAATAAGGGCTTGTGGGAATGGATTGTGCCTCATGTCTACTGGGGAGTGTGGAAGGAGCAGAATAACAAAATTTTTAGGGAGAAAGAAACTAATGCTAAAGTTGTCTTCCACAAAACCCTTAACGCTTTGTTAGAGAACTATACTATCAATAAAGGTTGTAACTCTCTTCTCATCACAAAGGAAATTGATAGAAATAGGAGAGAGGACTGTAGATGGACTCTCCCACTTGAGGTTTGGTGTAAAGAAAACTTTGATGGGCAGCTAAAGGCAACCCAGGTAAGGCTGGGGTGGGTGGAACCATCAAAAATTCCCATGGCAAAGGAATTGCTACTATTTTTGCTCCTCTGGGGTTGCAAACTAATCACTATGTGGAGGTGATAGCGGCTCATCAAACCATCAAACTTGCTCAAGACATGGGAATCAGAAAACTATGGTTGGAAGGAGATTCTAAGAATATAATAGACTGTCTTAATGTGAAGAATGAGCCTACGTGGATGATTGTGAATATCATTGAAGAGTGCATTTAGATCCTTAAGTCCTTTGATAATATATATTTGGCTCATGAGTATAGGGAAGCTAATCAAGTGGCTGACAGGCTGGCCAACTAGGCAGTTAAGAATGATGAAATGAAAAGATGGACAGACGGACATAATATTTCACTGGAAATCCTACATTTGATAGAAAGGGAGAGGATCCTGGGTAGATTGGGAAACATTAAATATCAATTATGAAAGGTTATGTTCTATGGGATAAGTGCCTAAAAATGATGTGTAAGTACGATAGCCAAAGTATGAAACACCTTTTTAAAACTCATTAGCACACTTTGAGGCCTGATTTTGGGTATAACTTACATGAGGCTAAAACAAGTTTCGTAAAAACCATACATATCAATTGGAATCAGGCTTCAAAAGCTATCACTACCAGGAGAAAAGCTTGCAGAGAGGATGAAAATATGGTGGGGGAAAGACACAGGAGGGAACCTGAGGATGAAGCAGATAAGTGGCATCGGCGCTCTAAGGTGTGGAGCATTTTGAAAAAAGGTGAAGTTACCACGTTCATCAACCAGCTTCATGGGTGGAAACCCTTTGTTACGTGTATCATGGTTAAGAGTTGGAAGGAGGGGATTGTTAAAATTGATGGGGTGGATTTCATGGTGATGGAGGAGGTTATCTTTGCGGTGACGGGCATACCCATTATTGGGAAGAAATTATATAGAGATAGATGTATTTCTGGGCAAGCTGTGATCGAATTTGCCAAGGATGTAGAGGAAAAGAAGGTATTAGTGAAGAAAAGTACCTACTACTTGTTGAGATCTATCAAGCCGCTATGGAGGTTTGTGTTGAGGGTTATTATCAAGTACATCTCCTTGGACACGAGATTCGACCGCCTCTGCACTCACCACTTCATGCTTCTTAACCATTTCAAGTATGGGGTGAAGATTTAAATCCCTTTCTTCCTATATTCATCAATTAATGAGAATATCAATGACTATAGGGAGAAGCCCATTGGTAATCCTGCTTTCCATGAGGGTCTTTTGCTGTTAATTTATGAATTTTTTAAGGCTAGGACAATGGGGAAACAAATTAAGAATAGGAAGGTGACCAAGGAGGGTAAAGGTGAGTTGGATGAATCAAGAGAAGATTATATCCCATTCGATACTGAAGATAGTCAAGAGATGCATTCGAATACGGATGAGGATGCTACCCCACAAACCAAAAAGGGGAAAAAGAAAATCAAAATCGATAAAAAGGAGACTCCCAACCCTAAATAGAGCATTGAGATCTCATCTGACAGAGACTACAATGAGAGGGTAGAGGGTATGGATACGGAGGTAGATAGCACTGATGGGGAGGAAGATACCAATTTTAGAGAAGAGGAAAATAAGGAGAGGACGGGAGGAAAGGGAACCATTTCTATTCAGATGCTTGTCAACAAAGAGGAGGATTCCTCTAGCAAGACTTTCAGGAGGCTGAAAAGAGGGAAAGATATCGAAAATGAATCCAAGGAGGAAAGGTAGGAGGGGGGGGAGGATAGTGATGAGGAAGAGGAGAATCAGGGGAGTGGGGAAGAGAATGAGCAGGGTTTTGAAGAATATGGGTCTGGCCATTACACTTGCAAGATTTCGGGCAAAGACAAGAATGTGGTTTGGAGGAATTTTGATAATGTTTCTGTGAGGATGGGTCTCAAGAGAGAGTTGATGAAATCTCTAGTTAAGGAGAATAAGGAGGGAAAAATTCAAATGGAGGAGCTTATTTATCCTATCCTTGTTATTTTGAGTGACATCACTAAGGAGAACCCTCAGATGGATGTGCTTAATAATGCAAAGAACAGCACAATTGACAGCTATAGAACCACAAAATGGACCTACCATGAATTTCAGGAGCTAAAATATAGAGTGGGCATATTGGAGAGGGACAATTGTAGCAATATGAATAGGAAAATAGAGGAGGAAAAGGATATGGAAAATGGAGAGGAGGAAGTGAAGAGGAGAGTTCAGAGCATCAAGGGCACCCTATAGAAAATTGCAGAGCAAAGCTATAACATTATTAAAGCTTCTAATGACAACATAAAGGTGCTGATAAATAAAATTGAGGAACACAGGGGTAGTAAGGAGGAAGACCAATCTCCCAACAGTGGTAAAGATAAGTCTCCTGAGGAAGGATCAAGGAAGAGGACCATATCCAGCACTAAGAAAAAGGACATCCAAGAACCTGATAAGGATCTTTCTAACCTTAAGGAGGTGGCTGGAAGAGTGTCAGAGCTGGAGATTCGCACTGTGAAAATTCTCAAAGAATTTGCCTGAGCTATTCTCTTGGCTTTGGGCCTTTCCTAGGTTTTTTGTTTTGCTTACCTATTTTCTTTTTCTTGTTTTATCTTGCTATCTTGTGGGGGGTTGTTGTTAAGCCTATGGCTATTATGTTGTTGATACTTTAAACACTTTATCTTTGTTAATCTATTAGTTTTGTAGGGTTTTAGGGCCCCATCAAAACCTATTTTCCATAATAAAAAACATGAGAGTTTTTAGATTAATAGGAGTGTGCCATAGTTGCCCATCTATAACTAGTGAGATGCACATAACTCATGTACCTCCGCTTACTAGCCGTTACCTTAGAAAAATGAGCAAGAAACCAAAAAAGAAATGATTAGCAAAAAATGTTAATTACAATCATTTCTTTTTTGGTTTCTTGCTCATTTTTCTAAGATAATGGCTAAGTGAAGCATCAATATCCTCATCATTCCCCTCCTCTCTCTCTCTCTCTCTCTCTCTCTCTCTCTCTCTCTCTCTCTCTCTCTCTCTCTCCACTATTGGTCCTTTGGCGTGTATTAAACAGAATTGAATTTTTAGCATTTTATTATCATTCTATTTCTTTGTTGTAAACATGCCATTGGTTTAGTTTTGTAATTTGTTTTTGTATTAAATGCATTTAAAATAAAGGTCTAATTCTCTAGACTGCTGATGCAGAGCCCTCTACTATCACCTTAAATAGGCCAACTCAACTTGAGGATTCAACAAGAAACTTAAATGGAATACACCAAGAAGTACCAAATGATGAATGCTCAATGGTTGTAATGGCAAAGCAATATCAGAACCGTCCATTTCTAGAACTTGATTTTTCTATAGTCCTAATGATTTTTCTTATTTCTTGAACATTGTTGACATACTTAAATGGAATACACAATACCAAATGATGAATGCCCAATTGTTGTAATGGAAAAGCAATATCAGAACCATCCATTTCTAGAACTTGATTTTTCTATAGTCCTAATGATTTTTCTTATTTCTTGAACATTGTTGACATACTTAAATGGAATACACAATACCAAATGATGAATGCTCAATTGTTGTAATGGCAAAGCATCAAAATCGTCCATTTCTAAAATTTGATTTTGTATAGTCTTAATTATTTTTCTATAGTCCTAATGATTTTGAAAATTGTTGACAAAGAGTGTTTCTTTTTTTTATTATAGTATAAATAATTTTTCTATAGTCGTAATAGTTTTTATTATTTCTTGTCTTTTGTCCCTTTTTTATTTCCTATGTCTGTGCTTCGTGACAGGATTTTTTCACCTTCTTTTGATGGTATATTTCATTCACTCTATGTGGAATACTATTTTGTTCACTATTTTATTTCAACTTGATATTTCTTTCATTTTTCATATACACAAAGACTACACATGTTGATAAAAAATGAGCTATTTGATTTAGGTTTACTTTTCATTATTGTAAATGGTTAATATTTTTGATGGTACTCCTTGGTGTATTCCATATAAAAATAATAAATGTAGTAATGATGGTGCCGTGCATTATTGATATAGGCTCGATGGCTCTTGTCAATGTGCCAAACTATCAATGTGGTGGTGGGAAGTGTGTGTTGAAGACTTTGTAGACACAGAGCAACCCTGGACAACAATTTTAGTGCTGGCCAAATAGAAAAAAGGTTGCTAATGTGTATATATTTAATGTTTCTAATGTAAATACTATTCATTATATTATAACAACTAATGTAGATTGGGCATCATAGGGAAATAATGGCTACGGATTCTTTAGTTGGGTTGATGACAACTCATCTGCATTTATCTTCCCATCTCCACTTATCCACGATGAAGGATTTGAGTGCAAAATGTGTCAAGCTAGGAAAAATTCTGAAATTATATTTTTACTATGCCTTCTCTGTATTGTAATCACATATCTTTGTTGCGACCATATGCAGAGATGAACTCAGGAATTAGTTAGTTTAGTATTTTCATATTGTAACTAATATTTTAATATGGATATGACGTAACTTCTCTTTGCCTCAAGTGCACATATATATGGTTTACATCTTTTTTTAGAATAATTCTTCATGTTTATGGCTCAGGTGAGCCCCAAAATACTATCAATCACATGATTTAATGTATAGTTTTTTCTTGGTTATTCCATTTGTTCCTTGACCTTTGAAGGCCATTTGGTAATTTAAACTACACCTAAGGATCCATCAGTAGTTGTGGAAAATAGGATTCATGTTGCAATGCCCAAGTTGCAAGATGGGAAAGAGAGGCAAGAAGAGTGGAAAGAAGATGATATTCCTAAGATCATGGATGGACACAATGTTGCAAACTTTATTGATCTAGATATCTTGCAGAGGCTTGAAGAACTAGAGAGGGAAGAAGGGATTTGGATGGTAGCTAAGGGCGATGAGGATGATGAGATGGGGGAAGATGAGATGGGCTTGCCAACATCTGTTAAATACAAGGTATCAGAATCATAGGCTATAAGTATCAGAATATAAACTATTGTAAAAGGAAGAAACACATATGTATCATCATTTAATACAAAATATAAAAGTATCCCACAGACACACAGTTGCTATTATAACAACCATCCCCTAATCCCATGGTGTACTAGTCTCAAGGTAAGAACAATTTACTCAAACCATCATATAAGTATCATCCTAAAGTTTAAATAGACATTGACTATGGATTGACTATCATTTTCAAGCTTGAGTGAGGCTTCATACCATGCACCATTCATAGATTTATACGCAACACTGATTTAGGCTAGAGGTAAACTACATGTGTCATGTAAACAACATGGTTGAATGCAATCTCTTTTGCATGTTTTCAAGAGTTTTCCCACCAATACAAGTGTAAATAACGCATTGAACGTAATCTACGAACACTGTGTGGTATGAAGTCTCACTAAAGTTTGAAGTTTGAAGTATGAGCGTCCTCCCTTTATTCCAGTGAGGGATTGGAATGAGTTCATTTTGGATGCAAAGGAGAAAAGGGATACTCAAAGAGGAATTACACCAGCAAATGAGAGAAGAAGGTATGCAATAGTATTAACTACTAGTAGAATGTAATAATGCACTAATTAGCGATCTTTATATCTATATCATGTAACATATTTCAAACTTTTCATAGGTTGCAGGACACATCAAAGGAAACAAAGGCCAGACTGCAAAAGATTTCACAATAGCTGACAAACATAATTGTAGGCATCATGGTCACAATTTTTTGGAGACAACATAATTGAGTTCTATACCTAGATGATGGAAAGCAACTTCCGCTCCTCTGATTCCAAGTTGACACTGTGGGATCCAAAGACCATAGATAAGGAATAAATTTAGAGAGCGAAGGAGGGCCATAATGACCAAAATAATACAAGATGAACCTCAAGTTAAATGAGGTAGTTCTGCAAACATTTTAATACATTTTTATTATTAAATAATGAAATTTTCATATACAAGTGCTCTAAGCCCCCTCTATGCAAATTTCATTATTTAATAATAAAATTCTATTAAAATGTTTGCAGTTGCCTCATTTAACTTGAGGTTTGTCCTATATTATTTTTGTCATTATGGCCCTCCTCCACTCTCTAAATTTATTCCTTATCTATGGTCTTGGGATCCCACAGTGTCAACTTGGAACCGAAGGAGCAGAAGTTTCTCTTCACCATCTGGGTATACCACTCAATTACGTTGTCTCCAAAAAAATGTGTCCATGATGCCTACAATTATGTTTCTCAGTTGTTGTGTCCCAGGACCCCTTATGACCCTTTACAACCATTTATGACCTCTAAGAATACATCTTAGAGGTCTTAAAATGTCGTAAAGGGTCATAAGAGGCTCCTAGGAGGTGCCATATGAGCTTCCACCTTCACGTGGTTGGCCCTGTTAAGTAGAGAATGTTAATTAAACTATTCTTGAAACAAAGAGAAGCTCAATAATTTAAGATTTCAGTCCACGAACAAATTAAATTAGACTTACTAAGCCTCTTATTGTAGTTTGTAATAAGATTGATTTGCAACCACTAGAGACTACTCTATAAGCTTGAAGAAGCGGTATATTTTGGCAAATGAAGAGTGGAAAGAAGATGATATTCATGAGATCATGGATGGAGACAATGTTGCAGACTTTATTGATCTAGATATCTTGCAAAGACTTGAAGAACAAGAGAGGGAAGAAGGGCTTAGGATGGTAGCCAAGGGTGATGAGGATTTCACAATAGCTGACAAACATAATTGTAGGCATCATGGTCACATTTTTTTGGAGACAACATAATTGAGTTGTATACCCAGACGGAGTGCAACTTCTCCACCTCTGATTCCAAGTTGACACTGCGGGATGGAGAACAACTTGGAACCAGAGGTGCAGAAGTTGATCTCCATCATCTGGGTATACCACTCAATTATGTTGTCTCCAAAAAAATGTGACCATGATGCCTAAAATTATGTTTCTCAGTTGTTGTATCACAGGACCCCTTATGACCCTTTACGACCATTTATGATCCCTAAGAATACATCTTAGAGGTCTTAAAATGTTGTAAAGGGTCATAAGAGGCTCCTAGGAGGGGCCAAATGAGCTTCCACCTTCACGTGGTTGGCCCTATTAAGTAGAGAATGTTAAACTATTCTCAAAACAAAGAGAAGCTCAATAATTTAAGGTCTCAGTACAAGCACTAGAATTGAGTTTTTTGGCACGGTGAAATGTCCCCTTCTAATTTTTATATCATATTTAAGTCCTCTAATCAGATTATTAAATCAAACAAACAACACTTTGAAATATTATGCAATTTCTCAATAAAACCCAAATCGGGTATGCCCGAAATAGTGCCAAAAACTTCACAGCTTCACATATTATTGATAAATCTGAAAGTAGATATTTTTACAAAAAAATTTCCAACATAATAGCCTACAAAATGACATTTCTATATCTGTATAGAGTTTACACAACAGCTCCCAAACGGAGGACAAAAACAATGCTCATCGGGCTCCCAAAAACAACACAAAATAGCCCGGAAACACCATAAAACACTAATAATCTATCATAGAAGCATAACCACAACCCAAGACATATATTCAGCTCTATTTTAACATCAAAATTTCTACAATACAGTAGAAAACCAAACTGATATGAAATACTCAATCGAAAACACCAAACTCTTACAAGAAACACACCCGAAAACTCACAAATTTGCACTGTTCAGTACAAGGGAAAACTATGCATGATCTTGCACATGGAATGGCCTCAAAATATCATCCTTAGCCTTCCTAGAAACCTGAAAACTCCCATCTTTGGGTCTCCTTCTCCACAGGTTTGGCAGCCTCTGAAGAACAACAAAGCAATGAGCAAAAATCAAGTTCTAGAATGAGCCCGAAATGCCTCCAAACCCCTTTAAAAGAGGGCATAACCCTAACTCATGACCAAAAGGGGTCAATAATACATATTTTAATAATAATTATCATTTTTTAATCCATTGGTTTCCAAAGATTAGCCCCTTTTCCTGAAACTTCACTTTTTGAGCCTGCCAGCCTTAGCAAAAGTTATTATTTTTAATTATTTGAAAAGGGGACATGACACACGGGCTGGGAAATTTTTCTATATCAACATGCAATAGAGTTTGGGAAAAAAACTCTATCGCATTTTGATATACAAAAATTTCCCAGCCGTGCTGAAAAACTCAATTCTAGTGTGTGTACTACATGACTAGTGCCAAAACAGGGCTTGCCCAATCACTGACTGTGATCCATTGGCAACAAGCAATAGAACGAGTGTGGAAACCTGAAGATAAACATAAAATAGGGGAAAAGAACCTGCAACAACATAGGCAATAGCTGTAGATATAGATGAGGATATCCCAAATCCCTAATATAATAAATACAGTGAAGAAAAAGAGTAATGCATAAATTATTACTATTTTGGAGGATGCAAATCCAATCGAGGAGATGCTGAAGAGGATAAATGAATTGACAGCATGAGCACGTTGTTTTGAAGTAAGCAGTAATGAATCTTTAGTTATAACAAAAGTTCAATAAATTTTTATATTTTATACTCTTTTATGTCGTGAACTAAAATATGTATTTGTTCTTGTTACAAGATTTTTTGCTTGCTCAATTACCTGGTCATGGACATCATGGTGAGGCTGGTAGTAGCATCATGAAAAATAGTAATAATTTATGCATTGACTCTTTTTAGTTTTTTCTTCACCGTATTTATTATATTAGGGATTTATGGGATATCGTCATCTATATGTACAGCTATTGCCTCTGTTGTTGCAGGTGCTTTTCCCCTATCCCAAACATCAAATTGTGACAAAAATATCAGTAAAACTACCATAATAACTCCATGAACATTGTTTTAAGTAATTATCTATGAATGTTGTGTATTAATATTGAATTATATGTCATGTTAATGAATATTGTTATGTTTTAATGGGGAATTTAGATTGATGTTAGGGGGAGGGGGGTGAGGCCAGATGAGCTTCCACCTTCACGTGGTTGGCCTTGTTAAGTAGAGAATATTAAAGTATTCTCAAAACCAAGTGAAGCTCAAACTAACATACCTTCATTATTTAATCAATTTCATCTGTTCTAGGTCTTTGCTCATAGTGCATTTTGAATGTGTCATTGTCAGGCAACTATCAAATTAAAAACTAGAAGGGCCAATAGTCAACTTCTCATTTTTATTGTCTGGCATGATTTAGCTTCATTTTGTGTAAGTAATCTCGTATTGAATGTGTCAACCTCTCTTGGCCTAATGTGGATTATTTCAGTGGTTTGTGTTTTTGAGTAGGTGAAGTGTTAAATCAATTCCTATCTTCTATTCTTAATTTGTTCAAACTACAAGAGGGCCTAACAGATATACTCAACATAGAATTGATTGCTAGTCTGGGCAATTGAACACACTAAGTCTTTGGCTTGAGAGAAAGAGTTGGGTAATGTTGTTTCTAGAGACCTATGTAATTGTCCTCAGTGGCCTCTTTTTTTTTAACATGTTATTTTTATATATATGTAGTGTCCATGTTTTTTTTTAACATAGATTCTTTTTGTGTATATGCTAGTGCTATGGAACCTAAATAAACAATTATAAATGTAATAGTTAATGTCTTCGATGAAGGAATTGATGTACCACATGTAAACCAAAATCCATGCTTAATGCCATTTTATGCAAAATGAGTTTGTCTATTAGCATATCAGATTTTGTTACACGTTTCATTATTGTAATGTTTAAGTTAAGTATTGATGCAATTTTCTAAAGTAGCAAGTTCTATTGTCATTGTTTTTTTTCTAGTGGTTCTAAGGAGATCAAGAATTATCAAGGAAAGATATTGAAGTGGAAAGAAATTTTTTTTGAGAGGTTACAAATATTGAGTCATCGATCAAGTATAGTTTTTTTTAAGTAATCACTACAGAAATGGTTAAGTTTTCTTAAATTTTTAAAATAAGTCATAATTATTCAGTATCATATTCTTAGCTGCAAGTTGCAGGTCTTCATACCATAAATTTTAGAGTTCAACTCTTACATGGACAAAGTTGTAGGTTATATTGAACCATCTGTTATCTTTTTTGACTCTTTAGTTGTCAGAAAGATTAAATTCACATCCTAGTTGTCATTGTGTTTGGGACATAAAGCTTTATTTAACTAAATTAATTCTTTTAATATTGAGATAAAAAATCTACAAATAAAGCCAAGACTGGGGACTGCATAGGAAACTATCATATGAAGAACTACTAAAAACTATCATATGAAGAACTACTAGTGATCTTTATCATATAAAACATTTAGCAGATCTCCATAAAATGGATGTACATCATCTTGGTGGGGGAAATCATCTTAGCAAATACATCTGAAGCAATAGCAGTAGTAGAAGCAGCAGCAGCAGCAAATACATCACTGACACTTTTCGGGCATATTTCATTCACTCCTCAAAATGAGCAGCCTTTATTTCAGCTACCTCATCACTATCATCCTCATCCATTGCCTCAAGGTTCTCACTTCTTTTTCTTTCACATTCAATATCCTGTAAAAGTGCAAAGGAAAGAGAACATGACAAATTGAAATAATAAGATACAAGTTGAGGAAAATTGAATCAAAAAATGTAAAATTCTAACAAACCAGTTCAAAAAAAACCATTCAGAAATTCATAACCAAATATAGTTTGTAAAAGCCACCACAATTGAAACTCACCTTCTCAATATTTTCTCTAATAGCATACTTGCAAGCCCGCTGACAAATCTCTGTAATATCGGCTCCGTTGAATCCTTGGGTATAATAGGCCAATGCCATTAGGTATAATGAAAACTATTTTCTTGGTTGTCATACCATCCATCTCCATCAACAACTGGTTAAGGACTCTGTCCGTAGCACCACCAGCATCCCCAACACTGCTTCCACACTACAAATATGCAAACCAATTATGCATCACCAGTCAGAGCCTATCTCTCAAATAATTCAAACAAAATGAAAAAACCCATAGTTTCATGCAGAGCAAAGCAGATGGATTGCTAAAGCCCGCTGACAAATCTCTGTAATATCTCATCAATAAATATAATGGATGGGGCATTCTTCTCAGACTCCTCAAAAACCTTCCAGAGATTGCTTTCACATTCTCCAACCAACTTTGACATGATCTCAAGTCCATTGATATAGAAAAAGAAGGCACCGGTTTCATTTGCCACTGCCCTAGCAATTAAAGTTTTCCCAGAACCAGGAGGCCCATAGAGCAGAATAACCTTTAGGGGCTTCACACCAATAGATTTGAAGAGTTGTGGGCATCTAAGAGGAAGCTCTACCAATTCACGGATCACCAGTCAGAATTAGTTGAATTAGACTTTCTTTGTTGTAGAATTGATTTAGTATAGAATATTTTCCAGCAGGATTTTTTTTTAAAAGCAAGGTTTTCGTAGCATTATCTACCGCTTGAGCAAAAGTTTCCATAGCTAAATTTCCTTTCCACAATTAATATTTCTCTAAAGACTTACAAGTTAGTAAGTCCTCAGCTAGAACATACACATTTGTCACTTCATTAAGATGACAATTGTGTACTAAGTTTTCTAACTATATAAGTCATCGTCATCTTTATTAGTTGTTGTAGCAAATACATTTGAAGCACCTATAGAAGCACCAGGAAATCAAAATTCAGAACCAAAGCCTTGAGATTTCTGTAGTGTTTGTGCAAAGGCTTGATACTTCTGAATATCACCATCACTGACACTTCTCCGGGCATATTTCATTGACTCCTCAAAATGAGCAGCCTTTATTTCAGCTACCTCATCACTATCATCCTCATCCATTGCCTCGGGGTTCTCACTTCTTTTTCTTTCACATTCAATATTATCCTGTAAAAGTGCAGAGGAAAGAGAACATGACAAATTGAAAAAATAAGATACAAGTTGAGGAAAATTGAATCAAAAAATGTAAAATTCTAACAAACCAGTTCAAAAAAAACCATTAAGAAGTTCATAACCAAATCTAGTTTGCAAAAGCCACCACAATTGAAACTCACCTTCTCAATATTTTCTCTAATAGCATACTTGCAAGCCCGCTGACAAATCTCTATAATATCTCATCAATAAATATAATGGATGGGGCATTCTTCTCAGCCTCCTCAAAAGCCTTCCAAAGATTGCTTTCACTTTCTCCAGCCAACTTTGACATGATCTCAAGTCAATTGATATAGAAAAAGAAGGCACTGGTTTAATTTGCCACTACCCTAGCAATTAAAGTTTTCCCAGAACCAGGAGGCCCATAGAGCATAATACCCTTTAGGGGCTTCACACCAATAGATTTGAAGAAATGTGGGCATCTAAGAGGAATCTCTACCAATTCATGGATCACCAGTCAAAGCCTATATCTCAAATAGTTCAAACAAAATGAAAAAACCCATAGTTTCATGCAGATCAGAGCAGATGGATTGCTAGAGCCCAAAGCAGTCTGGAAAATAGAACAAGAAGGGACCCACTGGCAATAAGTAGCAGAATGAGTGTGGACACCTAAAGATAAATATCTAGACTAATCACCCATCAGGATGTCATTGGTGATTAGTCTGGATATTTATCTTCAATTTTTTTTTAAACACTACGCATTTTGTCAAAATTTTGACCCACCTCCGTCGAAAGTCTAGCATAAAATTGACCATTCTGTGTCGAAATGTGGCGTCACGGGTTTGGCATCCTAGTCGGAGCTGCTAAATATTTTGACCAACTGTGGTTGAAATATAACCATCACGAGTTTGGCATCCTGGTCAAAGAGACCAAATTTTTTGACCAATATTAATTTATATTGGTTGAAAGATCGACCAATACACGAACACATGCCAATGTTATTTTCGACCTAGATTGCCCTCATTTTTTACCAATATTGGCGTTGATATTTTGACGGTTTAAGGTATGGGTCGATATTTCAATGCAGATAATAGCAATGAACTAGTTGGTCGACTATTTGACCATGTTGGGTAGAAACTTCGACCAATATTGCATCAGAAAATGGTGCAAAATGTACTAGTGACACAAACAAGACACCTTACGAGTTATGGTTTGGATACACACCGAGTGTAAGTTATTTCAGAATCTTTGGTAGTAAGTGTTATATTTTGAAAGATGATAGGAATGGTAAATTTGACTCTAAAGGTGATGAAAGAATATTTTTGGGATATTCTACTAAGAGTAAAGCTTATAAATTTTTGAACAAGGCTACTAATAAGATGATAGAAAGTACTAATGTTAGAGTTGATGAGTTTGCTGAAAAGAATGATGAAGAAATCATGAAGGAACTAGAAGATTATGGTAGGTTTGCTTATGTTGAAGATCCATGTTATCTACTAAAGCCATAGGCTAAGTCTACCGAGCATCAAGAAATGCTACCAAGAATCAACAAATGCAAACTAAGAATCAGGAAGAAGCTACCGAGTAGGCAAATCAACCTAAACCGAACGATGAGTAGAGAAGAGATCAAGTGCTAGCAAGATTTGTTAGAAGACACCATCTAGAGAATCAAATCATTAGAGATAAGCAAGCTAGCATGCTAACCCAAAGTAAGTTAAGACAAAACACATGCTTAGTTTGTGAGTTTGGACATAAGAATGTTAGGGATGCACTTGAAAATGAGGAATGGATCAATGCTATGAATGAGGAAATTGAAAAAAATTGAGAAGAACAATACATGGACATTAGTGCCTAGACCAAAAGATAAAAATGTTATTGGTACTAAGTGGATTTTCATGAATAAGTTGAATGAAAATGGAGAGGTCACTAGGAATAAGGCAAGACTTGTTTGCAAGGGATATGCACAAGACGAAGGTATTGATTATGGTGAAACCTTTATACCTATTGCTAGACTTGAAGGAGTCTTCATATTACTTGCATATGCTGCACATAAGGGATTCAAAGTATATCAAATGGATGTGAAATCAGCTTTTCTAAATGGAATTCTTGAGGAGGAGGTCTCCATAGAACAACCGGAAGGGTTAGTTGATCAAAATCATAAGAACATGGTATGTAGACTGCACAAAGCTTTGTATGGACTGAAGCAAGCACCGAGGGCATGGTATGAAATACTACATGCTTATCTTATCAGTATTGGGTTTGTAAGAACTAGTAAAAATAGTAATTTGTATATGAAAGGAGAATTTGATGAAAATATTTTGATTGCTGAGATATTTGTTGATGATATAATCTTTGGTGGACAAGATATGATTTGCAAATATTTTTTTGATGAAATGAGAAAGGAATTTGAGATGTCTATGTTTGGAGAGATTAAATTCTTTCTAGGTTTGCAGGTTATACAACAGAATCATGGGATTTTCATTACTCATTCAAAATACATTAAAGAAGTGTTGAAAACTTTTGGCATGGAAGATGCTAAACCAGTAGGAACACCAATGGTAACTGGATGTAAATTGACAAAGGATGATGAATCTGTAGAAGTAAATCAAACTTTGTACTGATCTATGGTCGGTAAACTGATGTATGTTTTACACAGTATGCCTGATATTGCACATGTTGTTGGGATTGTGGCTAGATTTTATGTCAATCCTAAAGATTCACATATGGTTGCAGTGAAAAGAATTTTGAGATACTTGAAAAATACAGAAGACTATGGTTTATGGTACACTTTTGAAGGCAAATTTGAACTTAGAGTTTACACCGATGCAGATTGGGCTGGAAACATAGATGACTAGAAGAGCACAACTGATGGAGCATTCTTTTAGGGGAAAGGCTTGTGACTTGGATTAGTAAGAAACAAGCATGCATTTCTCAGTCTACTATTGAAGCAGAGTATGTTGTTGCTGCTGCAAATTGTTCAAATATTGCTTGGATTAGACAAGTGTTGGAAGGAATGAATGAGGTAATCACTAACCCGGTGATTATATATTGTGACAAAACTAGTGCTATAAATATTTCTAAGAATCCCTTGATGCATTAAAAAACAAATCATATGTCTATTAAGTATCACTACTTGAGGGAACAAGTTCAAGAGAAGCAGGTGAAACTAGAATTTGTAACATCTAAGCAATAACTTGCTGATATTTTTACTAAACCCTTACCGAAGGACACATTTGAATATTTGAGGACTAGACTTGGGGTCTATCCCCTATATACCAGTCACTGAGGTGATCTGGAGGTTGCATCAACCTATACTTATCAAAAGATCATTCATGTTGATGCACATAGCTCACACTTTGGATTTTTTCTAAGGTTGTGAAAGATTGTAGAAGCTAGAATAGAAATTTGTTTATCTATACACTGAAGATACTTGATATGAACCGAACAATAGAGAATTACTTGGTTGTTGAAGAGCTATTTGTATATTTTATTTGGTATTTTTGTCAAAGGGAGAGAAGTTCAAAGAGAATGAATATGGAAAATCAGTTAGTGAGAACACAAACAGGGAGAGATATCGCAGAAAGAGAGAGACTTGAATATTTGTTGCTGAGGAAAAAGGAATCTGAGAACTTAAAAGATTAAATCTGTAGGGAGAGTCTGCATGTAATGTTGTTATATTTTGTAGTGATTAAACATATTAAATATCAAGCTAGGGAGAGCTTACCGAGCTACAACATTTACTTACATAGTTGTAGAATACATGTTTGGTATGTGTATGGCATATTTTCATATTGCTTGTGTTTCCATCAATGCCAAAGGAAGAGATTGATGAACTACAACTAATTCAATATTTGAATGAGATGAAGAAACAATGATTAGAGATCACTGAGCTACTGAAATGATATGTAAGATGATTAAATCAGTCAATATATTGTCATTGATGTCAACTAGTTTTGACAGTACTTATCATGTTAGTTACAAACATCTGAACATCTATTGAAGGAAGAAAAGATGAAGAATTGAGATATCTACATGAGGAAAAGATGGATATGACAAATAAGGATAACATAAACATTGGGTAACTTATTGATGAGTCTATAGCTTTATATTGTTGACTTGAGTGTGTTACATTAATCTATTATGAAGAAGAGATTTGAAATTGAACAAGTCAATGTGGTCAGTAATTGAATATTTCTATATACACCGAGCCAGTGCAATGTATACCGAGTGACAGTATTAACCGAGCTAGTTAGCTAGTTATCACCAACGTATTTCTATATCGAACGAGTATGGATGAAAACATTAAATGCTAAGAACAACCAGCTGAATTTGATGAGATGGAAATTGTTATGATTTCGAGGTTAAGGATAAAGTTTGTTATGAGATCCACGGCTAAAAAAATTCAAAGAAGATCTAAAAGATGAGATTGAAACGTGTTAATGACACATCTTCTGAGGAAGGTTTAAGTGGCAAAATGGACAAAGGAGATTAAGAGGCAAAATCTAATGGCTGATATGAAAACATTTTACTTCTCTATATAAGAGATATGAGTTTCATTATTGAAACATGCCGGAAAGAAGAAGACTGCAAAGATTTTGTGTGAAGACTATATTCATGCATGCCTAATCAAACCGGTTATTGAAAGAACTGAGCTACATACATTACCAAGCATCAAAGAACTATTTACCGAGTGAAAGTAAGTTGAGAAATATTGAGGAAGTGAAATTTATTAATGATCAGAGGATTTGTATGGGCTTACCATAGATCTGAATATTTACAATTGAGTTGTACTTGAATCAGATCAGTATTGTATCAGTTTAACCATTGATTCATAAAATCTCTTAACCGAGTGAACTTAACAATCTTATGTACTACCCTATGACATTTGTTGAATGTAAAGTGTTATCTTGTTGACCCCATAGTGAATGTTGGTCAAAATTTAATTGTTAGTGATAAATATTCTAACTAGGTCACACCTAACAATGTGCATTGTAACCTTTAACAGGATTGGCTCTTCACCTAGCTCACTTCAGAAGAGTGAATTATTTTGGGTTACCAGTCCCAGGTGGTTTTTCCCTTAGCAGGGTTTCCACGTTAAATCATTGTGTTTGTATTATTTGTTATGATTTTTTTGCTATCATACTTTACATACTGCATAGTTGATTTAGTCGATAATCATAGTTGGATAATTACTGGTAATCGATAAACTGGATAGACATATTGATATTTTATGTTATCGAGTTGTATAATTTGTTGAAATATTTTTGTAAGGTACATCTTTATATTTGGGACTGTAGGATAACTAATCTAACTGATTCACCCCCCCTCTCAGTTATTCTTACAATAGCATACATAAGGAATGTGACAATTTGACAAACATGCAAGCATAAACATCATGTATGAAATTCAACTAGACTAAGTGTGACACTTAGCTCAAATCCAAATGGATAAATTTATATGATCAAAGATGCCAAGAATTTATTTGTTGATATGCAAAAAAGGGCCTTGTCTAGACAACACATCAAATTTCGTAAAATGACTATACTCTAGTCTAGTTCAAATCCATTCCTCAAAAATTATTCTTTGCACCATGAATCTTGTGCATGACACTAAACCTAACACCTGATATTGAACTAGGCAAGAATCAATGATTGTTACAAATATGCTTCAATTTGTTGTATTTGTGTCTAAAGTGAAGAGGTGTTGAGAGATGCTATTTGTCAACTTACTAAGGAAGGATTTGTTTTGTGTTTCTCAAGCCTCTCTATAGATGGTTTTAATGGCATTAAACAAATTCTGAAGAAAAAAGAAAGGATAAAAAAAACCTAGGATAATGATGCAAGTAGATGACACAATTAGGATGCTATAGGATATTCTTGTATGAATGTTCCTCAAGGATCCTAAATCAATCATAGACGATTGTATGTGAATTAAAGAGTCTACCTAAATATAACATGCTACACAAATTCACACAAATGTGTACTAAGTCAACTGTCAATGACTAGTAGGAAGTTGATGATAAGGTTTAATTTGAAATTTGAAATAAAAAATTTGATATTCAAACTTATGTAAGCAAAACTAACTTGAATCAATTCTACAAACATAAATCTATACTAAAATGACCAACAAAATATATAATAATTAAGTCTAATTCTTGAAACAAAAGATTATGAAGAAAAAATAAAATAAGATTGACAATCACATTCTATTAAAGAAATGATATATTTATAAAAAATTTATCATATAAATAATATTTTCATAAAAGTGAACCCAAAGAATGAAAGAAAAAGAAATGATATTAGTTTTTTAATTGCTATTTTTTTCAACAGTAATCTATATTTTTTTATTAAGTTATTATATAATATTTTTTCATTATTCCAATTAAAAAGAAAAAGGACATGCTGATGCCATTACAAACTTACAACTTCTTCCCTTAAATTTTTCATCCCTACAATTTCACTTTTACCCACTAATTCTCTCTGTCAGTTAAATCTAATTCTTCATGTATACCTTTTCAGTACAGTATAAATTCCTCATAAAAAAACTCATCATTTGTACTGTGGATCTCAATTTGCAGGCACAAATATTCTTTCCAAACAATAATAAAATTAGTCCATTTGTACTGCATTTCAATCTCCAAGCACAAATATTCTTTCCAAACATTTAATACAAAGAATATTGGAACAATATATTGATTGACATACCCAATCAAATACACAATAGAAAAAGAAAAGTTATACTGTGGATGTGTGAAAAGAAGAGCTTTTGCATGGAGAGCATGTGTGACAATTTTTTTAAAGGAGAAACAAAACATAATAATAATAATTTTACTTTGAAAAATAAAAATAAGGAAAAAACTATCCTCGTAAATCCTAGATTGGGAAGTGTGTGGACCTAGATCTGGTCGTTCCTTCCATTGATGGTGGATCTGAAGGTCGACTTGTTCAGTAGCCTCTTGTATATATTGTAATCTTTGTTGGTAGTTTTGGAACATCAATTAGGACATCAGTAATAGAAGCTAGAAGATTGAAGATTGTTTCAGATCCTCGCATGTTGGAGGACTTTTGTACTTGAATTGTAATATCTGGCCTAAACTGGGAAGGCCTTACAGCCCGACATGTATGAATCAAATTGAATACATAATAAGAAGATATATGCATTCTCTCTCTCACTTGTGTGTTTTTTGCTTCCACGTGTGATCTCTGCAAGGTGGATCTGGTTAGGGTGTGCCTTTGGCCCCTCTCCCTGTCTACCCTTGCGTCATCCTAGAATACCCTCTTGAGTTTAAGTTGAGCTCAATGTGTAGGAGAGAAAAATCATTCTCATATATTTGACCTTGAACTCTCCATATTTTTGTTGATAAATTTGTTTCACTTGCTAGATGACAACACTGGTCATATGAGTGAGATTTTGTTCTAGAAAGAAAAGTGGCAATTTTGGAACCCACTAATTAGCTATTATTTTATTTTAAACAAATTAAATTTGGTAGAGCTTGACATGTTTTAATCTAGGGTAGATTCTAAATGCTTGTGTTATTTATTTAAAATTACTCTATTTTTTTATAAAAAGAGATTTTGTTCCCCCTTTCAAATGGAATTAAAGTACCCCCTAATGTTGCCCCCCAAAAAATGTAAATAGATAGAAAAGGATAGTCATAAATACCATAGAAGGAACATGTATACATGAATAAGATATAATATGTAAGGATGATAAGGATCATAGAATACATAAGGAATGTGACTATAAGACAAACATACAAGCATAAACATTATGTATGAAATTCAACTAGATTAATCGTGACACTTAGCTCAAATCCAAATAAATAAAGTTATATGATTGAAGATGCCAAGAATTTATTTGTTGATATGTGCAAAAAAGGTCCTTGTCTAGACAACATGCCAAATTTTATTAAATGACTATACTCTAGTCTAGCTCAAATCCATTCCTAAAAAATTGATCTTTGCACCATGAATCTTGTGCATGGCAATAAACCTAACACCTGATATTGAACTAGGAAAGAATCAATGATTGTCACAAATGTGCTTCAATTTGTTGTATTTGTGTCTAAAGTGAAGAGGTGTTGAGAGACACTTTTTGTCAACTTACTAAGCAAGGATTTGTTTTGCGTTGGTCAAGCCCCTCTATAGATGGTTTTAATGGCATTAAAAAAAATTTGAAGAAAAAAGAAAGGATAAAATAAACCTAGGATAATGATGCAAGTAGATGACACAATTAGGATCATGCTATAGGATATTCTCATATGAATGTTCCTCAAGGATCCTAAATCAATCCTAGACGATTGTATATGAATTAAACAGTTTGCTACACAAATTCACACAAATGCATACTAAGTCAACTGTCAATGACAAGTATGAAGTTGATGATAAGATTTAATTTGAAATTTGAAATTTGAAATAAAAAAATTTGCTATTCAAACCTCTGTATGCAAAATTAACTTGAATCAATTCTACAAATATAAATCTATACTAAAATAACCAACAAAATATGTAATAATTAAGTCCAATTCTTAAAACAAATGATGATGAAGAAAAATAAAATAAGAATGGCAATCACATTTTATTAAAGAAATGATACTTATAAACTTTTTATCATATAAATAATATTTTCATAAAAACTAACCCAAAGAATGAAAGAAAAAGAAATGATATTAGTTTTGTAAAATTGTTATTGTTTTCAACAGTAATCTATATTTTTTTATTAATTTATTTTTAAAAAGGACATGCTAATGCACACATGAAATTAGACCAATCTCCTTAAAATGCACTCATTATTCACAAAATAAAAAATAAATAAAATTCACAATAAAAGTTAAAATGCAACAAATCAAATTGAAATCTTTTTGGTTCATACACGATTGCCAACCATCCATGGATGCTCCTATATCATAATGTGGCAACATTTTAAACCATTTATAATTATTATAATGATCATTCACTATTTACTTATGGACTTGTACAATTTGATTGTGGATAACTAAATATATTTATATTTCACTTTGATTATTTTTTTTGCTTGGATTAATTACTCAATATTTTAGCTTTAATTACATTCATCCCTGTCAACCTGACTTTTTTACTCATGATTAGGGAGTGATCTAAATCAATCCTAGACAATTGTATATGAATTAAACAATCTGCTTAAATATAACATGCTACACAAATTCAGACAAATGTGTACTAAGTCAACTGCCAACGACTAGTAAGAAGTCGATGATAAGCTTTAATTTGAATTTTGAAATTTAAAAATTTGCTATTCAAACCTCTGTATGCAAAACTAACTTGAATCAATTCTACAAACATAAATCTATACTAAAATGACCAACAAAATATATAATAATTAAGTCCAATTCTTAAAACAAATGATGATGAAGAAAAAATAAAATAAGATTGTCAATCACATTTTGTCAATGTAACACCGGTGCTTGGGTACATCGGGACGTCAAGACGCTGGGACGAGTTTCTGGGACGGGGGGACAAAGGGCCTCAATTTCGGGATGGCAGGGGAACGGTGAGAGGATGGCGGCTGGGGGCGAGAGGGCAGGGGGTGTTGTATACTATACATATATAGAACTGGAAATGCTAGTTACGAAATGAAGTTTCAGTATAACATACCAAATTGAAATACTTGAACATAAGAAAATTGCAACATGAAACATAACCATTGAACATTCAACATAGTACATACCCAATAGTAACATTCAAAAATAAAAATTCAAATAGAAATTCAAGTACCTGTCCCGCCGCCAGCATGGTTGTGGAATGGCGGAGGTGGGGGTACTCGGGTACTCCAAATACCCAGTGTGGGGACGTCTCGGGGATGGGTACTTCGAGGTTTTTGGGAGGGTACGAGTCCCTGAGTTTCAATACATTTTATTAAAGAAGTGATACTTATAAACATTTTATCATATAAATAATATTTTCATTAAAATGAACCCAAAAAAAATGATATTAGTTTTGCAATTGTTATTGTTTTGAACAGTAATCTATATTTTTTTATTAAATTATTATATAATATTTTTTCATTATTCCAATTTAAAAAAAGGACATGCTGATGCTATTACAAACTTACAACTTTTTCCCTTAAATTTTTCATCCCTACAATTTCACTTTTACCCACTAATTCTCTCTGTCGATCAAATCCAATTCTTCATGTATACCTTTTCAGTACAGTATAAATTCCTCGTAAAAAACCTCATCATTTGTACTGTATATGTCAATTTGCATGCACAAATATTCTTTCCAAACAATTATAAAATTCATCCATCTGTACTGCATACAAATATTCTTTCCAAACATTTAATACAAAGAATATTGGAATAATATATTGATTGACATACCCAATCAAATACACAGTAGAATGAAGAAAAGATATAGTGTGGGTGTGTGAAAAGAAGAGCTTGAGCATGTGGGACAATGAGAAACAGAACATAATAATAATAATTCTGCTTTGAAAAATAAAAACTATCCTCGTAAAATTCACCCACCATTATTCATACCAGTCCATCAAAATTTTGGGGCTTTCAAAAGTGGGGACAGAAATTCAAGACATACATTCTTGCCACTCATTATTATTTGACAAAATATTTCTTTTGCAGAGAAGGAAATATCACACGACTTGACTGGACTGAGTTACCAGCTTGGTTTTGCAGCCTGAAAGTCAGTGAGGAGTATACAAGGACGGCCATTGTTATTCCATGAATAGTAGGAATGATGGAAATATATATTTGAGTTCTAATTTTATAGTGCATTGGTTGATGGAAGTGATAGAAATACATGTAAGATCTATTTTTATAGTGCATTGGTTGATGGAAATATAATTGTTATAATATTCTAAGTGGAAGTTATCTTTGTTTAAGAATAGAGGTTTTAGTTCATAGATTAAAGGTATATAGAGATTGAGTTTGGTTCAATTGTATTTTGTTTGAATCTTGAAAGATGAGATTGGAGAAACTTACGGTTATTTTTATCAATTGAATTTAACCAAAGTTGTCTTTTAGTTAAGTAATTATAAGTAGGGGTGGAGTTCATCTATCGAAGGTTTGAAGAGATTGAATTTGTTCTACTTGAATTACGTTCAATCCATCCGTCAAAGGTATGGTCAATAAGTTAGTCTTTCTTGCTGGTCTCTACTTTTATTACTATAATTAAAATGAAAAAATCTTTTTCTATTTTTTATAGAAAAAAGAAAAAAGGAAAACTTTATAAATAATATAATGGCAAGTTTCAAGATTCAAACGAAATGCAATTGGGTCAAGTTCAATCTCTATATACCATTGATAGATGAACTACAACCCGTGCTTATAATTACTTAACCAAAAGAAAACATCCACTTAAAATATTACAACAATTATTTCCAACAACCAATGCACCAAAAAAATAGAATTTATTAATACATAAGGGTTATAGTTCAATTAGTTAAGTTCAATTGGTAAAAATAATTATAAGTTTCTTGAGTCTCATCTTCCAAGATTCCAACAAAATACAATTGGACCAAACTCAATCTCCATATACCTTTGATAGATGAAATGAACAAATACAAGAAGACCAAATTCAATCTCTTTATACCTTTGATAGATGAACTCAAACCTTTCTTATTATTACTTAATCAAAAGACAACTTCTACTTATAATATTGAAACAATTATTTCCATCAACCAATGCACTAAAAAAATAGAAATTATTAATACATAAAAGTTATAGTACGATTAGTTGACTTCATAAGATTTTTTCTTTTAATATACCTTTAATGGATGAATTGAACGTAATCCAAGTAGAACAAATTCAATCTCTTTAAACCTTCGATAGATGAACTCTACCCCTACTTATAATTACTTAACTAAAAGACAACTTCTATTTGCAATATTATAATTTCCATCAACAAATGCACTAAAACAAATAGAACATACTACTACATAATGGTTATCATTCGATTAATTAAATTCAATTGACAAAAATAATGGTAAGTTTCTTGAATCTCATCTTTCAAGATTCAAACGAAATACAATTGAACCAAATTCAATCTTTATATACCTTTAATATATGAACTAAAACTTCTATTCTAAACAAAAAATAACTTCCGCTTAAAATATTATAACAATTATATTTCCATCAACCAATGCACCATAAAAATAGATCTTACATGTATATCATAAGATTTTTTCTTTTAGTAGTTGTAAACAGCGAAAATTGACCATTAAATATCATGACAAATATCATCTTAATATAAACCAATATCACTCCTAATACCTTTTTTTGCTTGAATAATAATATCGTATTGTAATCAAAATATTTTCGAAATGGGATTTTCCTACAATGCTCCCGAACTCTGCCGACGAAGGATCTAGGGTTTCTGCCGACCTGTGCGGCTAGAGAAGTCATGGCTTGCCAAAGAGACTTGATTCGGAGGAGTGCGGGAAGCTCAGGTTTGCGCCTGAGCGATGGGGAAAGTAATGGAATCCCCATTCCAGCTTCTTTAGTAAGGGAGGACAACCCGCGGACAAGGACGATGGTGACTGGAGGAGGAAGAATGGACAAGGGTTTGGGTTTAATGTTGCTAATGGAATCGGTTGTCCCCACAAAGGAAACGAGTTTTTACCGAGGCACATTTGTTTAATTGGATGAAGAGTAGTGGTTTAAAGGGTTTTGAAAAGGGAGAGTCGTGTCTATTGGGGGTTAGTAACTAGGCAAGTGTGGATAAGGTGCATAAGGGTTTATGGGGAAAGGAGGACAATGGTGAAAAGAAAGATATATAATTAATTGTTTGTTGATGTGGCTAAGAAAGAGGAGTGCGATGGAGGAAAGGGTTCAATATGGATCAAACTTCTTGCAGAAAGGTTGATAGTCTATTTGAATGGAGAGATTGAAGGGGAGGTTGCTGAAAATGAAAATCTTTTTAGAGAGATGGGGCTAATCAGGAGGTTCAATGGTTTTTGGTCAAGTCTCAGTCAACTTCATAAATAGATCTCTAATCACCGGAGCCCTATTTTAGAAGGGGAGGTGCAAATCTATCTAGGTGCTCAAGGCTTTATTTTGTGGTGGTATTTGATAATGAACTTGATAGGAAGAAAATATTATATGAATCTCATTGGTGTTGAGAGAACAAGTATGATTTGTTGCTAAAACCTTGGTATTTGGCTTTTAATCTAATTTTATAACCCTTCGACAAGATTCTTGTAGGGGTAATAATTCCCAATTTTCCATTACAACTTTGGTGTGATTCTCTCTTTGAGGTTATTGGGAATACTTTGGGAAGATTTTTGGGTGTGGATGGGGGTTCTCATGAGTTTTTTCATATGACTTTCGTGTGTATCTTGGTAGAAATGGATCTCTCAAAAGCCCCTTTGGGAGAGTTATCTATAGCACTATCTACAGGGATGTGCATAAAACATGTAGATTATGAAGGAATTCCTTTTAGGTGCAGAAGATTCTTCTAGACCAAGCATGTTACAACTAATTGCGCAAAAAATAAAGTTTATAAACAGGCTTGTTGGTGGAAGGAATGCTCTAAATAGATGTATAATACAGAAAAAAGGAAAATTTAAAAGGGAAAAAATGATTGCTAAGCCTAGTACAGGGAATACTCCAGTGGTCACTTTAGTTTTTGATTCAATACAGGAGGATGTATAGGACCAACCTAATTTGATCACAAAGACTCCAGAAAATTTTAACAACATTTCATTAAGAAATAACTCTACACCTATGATGCTTAACCAAGATGAGCATCCTATTTTGTCTGAGGGGGAAAATCATACTTCTTCTCCTAAGGAGTCAGACAGAAATGTGCATTAATTTATAGTCAATTTAGCCACTAGAAATAAAAATGTAGGGGTAGGAGGGGATCGTGTTAATGCTTCTTGACTATGGAAAAAGGAAGCTAATAAGATGGAGGAGGGTTGGCAAGTTGTGAAAGGCAAAAGGAATAAAAAAATCAAAGAAAGGTTACTTTAGACATGGTACTCTACTCCCATTCTAAGGGTGGTTGTACTATGGATACTGATGTAGAGTTATCTGATCTTTAACTCTCTAACAAAAAAACTTATTGGTTTTCCAAACTATGCCTTCAAAACCTCAAGGTACACTAGCCCTTGCTCCTTCACTAATCTCCACCCAAGTGCTCAAATTGGGTTCCCAATCCCAACCACTCAACCTAACACCTTCTAGGTTCTCAACATGCCCTTATCAACTTGTATCAATTGTCCATGCACACCCATTTGACTGATTCATTCATAACCTCTTACCCAAGCACTAACTAGGCCTAATCCTAGTAGCCCTCTCAATCGGGTATATCAAACTTTTCACCAAGCTGTTCCAAGACACCTGACAAAAAAAATCCACTTCTAGATACCCTTTCAAAATTTGTTTAACATATCTTAGAATCATACCTTATTCCTTTGGACCAATTAACCAGACCAATACCCTACAACCTTCAAGCTAGGCCTAATTAGGACACATTTACAAAGCATACACTATCAAATAAACTTCCTAGGTTTCCCAACCATGAAAAAGTCTTATAAAATTTCTCAAATCAAAGTATTTACAAACTCATTTTCCCAGCCATGCTCATTTCATGGGTTAACTACAAAACCCTCACCAATAGTCCCTTATATCTAGTGCTTTCAAAAAAATACATCTCCAAACACTTCCATACTTGAAAAAAAGTTTTTTCACCATATTTTGATCATGCACAAACTTAATCCATCATAAAACCTTTCCCTCATTTGGACAGATCTTCAAATCAAATACCTATGCCCTCATTCCCATGCACCTTCTCAAGCAATCTTGCCCTCAGACTCGGTGATCACCATATTATCAATTTGATCTATGCATTTGTGTTAGTCAATCATGTCATAATACATTTCAGGATTTCATTCCTCAAGAAACAAAAATTACATAAAGAGG
This sequence comes from Chamaecyparis obtusa, assembly GCA_027943335.1. NCBI lineage: Eukaryota > Viridiplantae > Streptophyta > Pinopsida > Cupressales > Cupressaceae > Chamaecyparis > Chamaecyparis obtusa. The sequence goes on from BSBK01008863.1 coordinate 364,134, forward strand.
AATGATCCCTACATATCCATTTGGCTTACAAAATTAATATAAAATTGTCACTTACAACACTATCAAAGAACAGTCCCAAAAAATAAATTCAAAACAAATAGAAAATCCTTCAAAATGAATTCAAATGCATGTTAAGACTTCAAGGGATCATATATTGTATGTTACTAAAATTAAATGTGAGGAAATCAATTCAAATAACCAAGCAATACTCAGATTTTGTGCTCAAATCTATAGAACCCATGCATTCTCATTAAGAAAAACTATTTTCCTTACAACTCCTCCTATTCTCCACATTTCAAAAACATCAAATAGGAGTGGATGAGAAGTTTTTAATCTTCTTTTGCTTCCTAAACCGCCCATAACTACTCAAACCTCCATTCTAACCAACTAGCAGTTGGAATTCAAATTTGAAATTTGCAACTTTTGACTAATTAACTTTAAAACTATGCCACCAACTCAAAAGGCCTTAGATTGCATTCATTACATAAATGATGACATAAGAATACCTAAATCACCCAACTAGACCCTTCAATCACATGATTGCATTATTTTTCTTCAATGATCAACTTTTGACAGCATTGACACAATAATAACATAAATGGCTTTTTAAGCCTTATTATTTTGTTTTTAGGTCATGAATGACCCCCCAACACATCAAACATGCCTTATAGGAATCATAGGTATATCATGACCTCTTGGTACTCCTACGCCATACTCCCCCATATGAAAATCTCTTGTCCCAAGATAATAGGGGTATTGTTCTCACTCCATTCATCCTCCTAGCAAGCCACTTGCAATTATAACCTCTTGCAAACTTTTGTTGTAATAACAAATCATCGAATGAGTTAGACTTCCACCTAGAACTTGCACCAAACTTATGCAAAGTGTCAATTTCCAAAAACTTGTTTATGGTTCTCTACCATACACAGTCATTAAGTGACTATTATTGTTGTTGCTTATCAACTTTTTGTTCAAGGTCCAACTGATCTTTTACCCTACTCACATTAAAAGGACCTCCATTGTCCTTAATCTTCTCATTCAATGGACACACTATGTCCCCAAAAATCACTTGATCCTTCTCCATTGTACACTGCAGACCTGACCTCATCTTACTGTCATCACCCATATGTTGTTGCATCACAAAAGGTTTCTCATACCTCTGATCTTTGTCTTGTGTTCCCTTCACATTTGGAACTTGCAAACTCACACATTCTTTCCTACCAAAGAAAATAACTCTAGGTTCAAATGACTATTTTTTTTGCAAAGGTGTTAGCATAAACCTCTTACCATCCTTGTGAACACCATATGTGTTGTTGTATCCATCATGCAATTTTCTTCTCTTATATTTCCAAGGTATTCCCAAGAGAAAATGGCAACAAGTCATTGGCACCACATCACATAATACCCCATCATGATAGTCCCCTATAGAAAATTCCACATAACATTGTTCTTGGACAAATAGGTTTTGATCATTGGTCACCCAAGTGGCCTTGTATTGCCTACTATGTGGGATCCTCCTTAAATTTTATTTTTTTACCATCTCTTGAGAAACTAAATTATCAAAAGAACCTGAATCAACTATCACCTTACATACTTTACCTTGGCTCAAACATTGAGTTCTGGAAATGGGAACTTGTGGTTGAACTTGCTTCTGCCCTTGATCCCTTCTAAACATCAAGAAATTCCCCTCCAATACATGACTCTCATTACCGCAAACCTCAACCTCTTGTTCTTCATCATTCACAAGGTGTACCCTCTTATCTTCCTTCTTACTATCTTGTTCAAGTAATGGACACTTTAATGAAGGGTGCCCAACTTCATTGCATGTGTAACACCTCCTTGTGAACACATTGGATCCTCTTAAACCCCAAATATACCTCCACCTCTGTATCCTCCTCTTTGATCGTAAGTAGACGCTTTACCCTTGTCCTTATCTCCTTGACTCTTATTTTCTTGTGTAGGTCTATTGCCCCTGCCTTTGCTTGTACCACCTCTACCACTACCACCTTGTCTTTCTTGTTTTCTCTTCACCTTTTCTTCAACCCTCATATCCAATTGAAAAAAATCTCTAAGTGTCTTTGGTACACTCAATCCAACCTCATCTCGCAAGTTATACCTGTATATGCTAAATGTGGGCCTCTAGTTTAGCCATACACTTCAACATAGTCTTATTCATCAGTCACATACAAGAATGAATGTGGGATCATTCATTTTGCATGCCTGGATGAGTCGATCTATTGCCTCCTATCTAGGTAGGGTTTTGAGTAGGTATTAGAATTGAGAGTCCAACAACCATAGACTAACTCTAGAATGGAGGGTTTCAAGATTGAAAGCAAATGCAATTATTCTAGAATGAAAGTATGAAATTAATCTAGAATAATGAAAGATGAGTATTAATCTAAGAGAAATTAAAAATAACCTAAGCCATATTATTAATCTAAAAATGACATTAATCTAGTATGCAAAGTGAAATTAGCTAAAGCTTGAATGCAAATAATTTGAAATAACAATTTGATAGAGATTCGATACTCAAAAGTTGCATCCTCTAAATGAGAAACAAGAGAGTTCTTTTATAGAATCCCAGAATCGATCGATGGTTGAGATTGAACAGGACGAACGGTGGAGATTGAAAGCAAGTTCAGTTTAGAACGGTAAGTTTCCTATAGAGACACAGTCAATTGTTTTCCTTTTGAGTGAGTGGAGCAGTTAACTGGCTTGTTGCACTTTTGGATTTCCAGTTAACTCAAAGTTTCCTTTTCTGAACTGAGGTGAGGATTTTGGAGAGAGTATTTGATTAAATAAATACAACATGACCTCATAAATGAACTTTCTCAATTATTTGAATATTTAAATTCAATTATTAAAATGAGGATATTTATTTAAAAACCAAATATCATTTAATTCCTTTTTATGTGATTTAGCTAAAAGGGGTGGATTTAATTTAATTAAAATGCTAGGACTTTGTAATTAACTTAATCAATCATAGGGTTTCTTTACCAATTATAGTCGATATTTAGGAATTAAATATAATATGTGATTGATGTAGATTTAGGGTTTTCTGCATTTGACACTAAGTCAAGTAGAGTCAATTAGGAAGATAGAATTGCTCAGGACAATAGGATTTCGATGATTTAGAAAGTTGGTAGAATGAGACTAAATGCAAAAAAATTGGTTAGGGTTGCAAGATGCAATTTTGGGGTATTAAATTTTGCCCCTCTTTGAATAGATGTGCGAGTAGCACATTGATTCAAAGAATAGTTTGATGTGACGATTGATGAGATTTTTACGATTATCTTCAAAACCAAGCTTAACCCTTGGAAGTCTAGGTTATATTGCCAAGACACCAGTTAAGTTATCACCTTTTATAAGACCATCCCCAGAATGAGGCTCAATCTTCAGGAGTCAGGGTTAGATTGCCCCAATACCCATCTATCAGATGATAACTAATACAAATTTTAGGACTATCTCCAAAATGAAGCGTAGTCCTCCAAAATCTAGGTTATATTGCCCAGATACTAGTTAGAAAGAGCTTTTGAGAGTCATCTTCAGAATGAAGCTTGACTTTTAGGGATCGACGTTAGATTTCCCCAATACCTAGTACTGAGATTTCAAGAACCATCTCCAGAACGAAGCTTGATCCCCAGGGATCTGAGTTAGATTTCTCAGATACCTAATAGTGAGATGAAAAGATGTAAGGAACAGAAATGCCCCTAGTGATTTGGGATACCCCTAGCGATGAGGACTTTCGAGTTCAAATTAGATTGATTCGAGAATTGATTCAATGATTCAATGATGCAATCATCTTGCCCCCTCGGGGACAAAATTGAAAGATGACACGTCATAAAGATGATTGACAGTAATAGGTTGTAGATATAGAGAGGATCGAATGTCTGGAAGAATTCAGAACAGATTACAAAAGATTCAAGAAGATTTGGAAACAATTGGGAGTGATTTCAAGGTTCGGTTGACCAAAGTTGACTTTTGATGAAAATGTTGAAGATGTCGAGAAAATGTTGATGTAAGATGAGTCTGAGAAGAAAGCGATGTCAAAAGGTTGACTACAGGAGCATCCGATCATGTCGGTCCCAAAAATTTTAAAACACGATTTTGAGCTATATAGAAGTGTCAGATTTCGATTTGGATCCTGAAAATGGATTCAAAGCGGTTGATTTAGCCAAGGGTCAAATTTTTGCACAAAACGGAGCACTTTTGAAAATTAGGTCAAAACCTATATAAGGTCTTGAATAGTGGTAAAATGGGTTCACCACTATGAATGGAGATTGAGTATTGATAGGAGAATATGAATAGATAGGGTGTGAAATATATGTGATGGAAAATGTTATGGACATATAAACTTAGATGAAATAGAAATTCTTATCTCAAAAGAAGGCTAATGAAGAAATTATTGTTTTATGATGTCTATGCACAATTTTGGGAAATTTTGCAACCTACTCCGAACTGGAAATGTCGAGACAGAGAAAACCTAGAAAAAAATTTTCCTTCTAAGGTCAGGTCAACCTTGACCTAGATAGCGGGGCACAATCTTACCCCCCATTGAAGGTTATCCCTGACCCAACTGCTCCAACAAAAATTCTGTTCACGGATCCCAGAAGTTCACCAAAAAGGGTATCCATATCTGCACTTTAATTCATTGTCCTGTACCTGTAAGAAAAATGGTTTTGTTGTTTGGATGAGGGGTTTGCCTTAGTCAAACCCCAGTTTGGAATCAACCTTAATAATGGAATTGAAATAGAGAATGCTATCAAGTAGTAGAAGTAGATCTAACAATGAAGCTATGATATTCAATAGATATGCAATTGTATTTCAAATGTAAACAAGTATGTTGATATGAAAGCTTGAACATAACATTAACAGATGTAAATCTAAACCTCCATGATTGTATGCTTGGAATCCACCTTGAGGGAAGAATGAATAGATCTTGAAGATGAACAAAAGATCTTGAAGGAAGATCACACCACCATGATGGATAGATATAGGGTTTTGAATGATGAATCTTGAATGCTTGAACCAAATTCCCCCAAAGGCTTTGAATGCTTGAATCCTTGATCTTCAATGGAGAACTTGGATGCTTGAATGGATGATTGCTTGAATTCTTGAAGATGAATGAATGCTTTCTTTCTTTCTTTCTCCTTCTTGCTTGCTTGATTGCACTTGAGAGCTTGAGAGATTATGAGATGAGATGGATAAAATGAGAGAGGAAGGCTTCCTTTTATAGTGATCTAGGGCCCAAACTCCTAGAGAAGGCCGAAATTGGAGAATTAAATCCAAATTAACCTTAACCCCTAGAAATGTACCTAGATTAAATGCAATTTAAGATTTTACTATTCCTAAACCCGAAACAGTCGACCCAGAAGCGGGAAAATAAAACTTTTTGAAGCTCAACACCCTGAAACTCCTAGAATTTGAAATTTGGACCTTGGGTCAAGGACAAGGTTGACTCTACCCTAGGTCAGGGTCTAGGTCATCCTTGACCTAGGTCAGGATCTAGGTCATCCTTGACCCTTCAGGTCGTCCTTGACCCAGAAAGTCAAAATCTTTAGATTCTCAGATAAAATTGTCAGAAAGAGGCTGGAAACAAGGGGAGAGAAGCATAGCAAGGGGGAAACAACCAGATCCATGCAAAGACCCAATCAAGGTGCTTGACATGACCCCAGACCACTTACTCAGAGGGCTAAACGCTCTTAACATGGAAGTGCTTCCATTTTAAGTCGATACATTAAGCCCCCACTTTAGCAAGAGTATGGAATTGATGCAAACTCTTGGTAAAGGAGAAGAAAGAAAAGATCTGAGTGGATTCACAACAAGATAAAATAACACTTAGCTAAGGACACAATCCCCTAGGCTAAGGATTCTAACTCAACATACACACACGAGGGTGCAAAAAGAAAACCAAAAGCAACACAAAAGAGGGGTTAGTACAAACAAACCCAAATCAATTAGCATAATAAACCTTGCTAAGAAATATTTCTCATACTAATATCATATTTGGAAAGCTATCATAAAATCATAAATGATTACATAAGAAAGACAAGAGAAACACTATAAATAATATAGCTTCATGATCTAGTCCTACTAGCATGAAAGCGAAAAAAGAGAGAAAAGAGAAAGTGATTACCTTGTCCAGTAAGATGCCCATCTTACCATGAATCACCAAGGGAGGGAGAGCCAAACAGGTGGCCAAACCTAATAGTTCACCCATAAACTATGCTTGCAATTGTAATGCATCTTCAAATGGCTTTTGAAATACCCATAAATCCACCTTCTTGTATCACTATGAATATGAAATGTGTGTCTCCTTGGGATTTAGCAACTTATGTGCATTACCTTCAAAAGATTTAGCATATTGGAAATGCGTGTCTCTTCTGGATTTAGCAACTTATGTGCATTACCTTCCAAGATTTAGCATGTTGAAAATTGAAAAATGAGTGTCTCTTCAGGATTTAGCAACGTATGTGTGTTACCTTCCAAGATTTAGCATGCTGTAAAATAAAAGGTTAGAACAACAATGCATAATATAGAGTGAGGGAGGCCGTATATATGCCACCCTCCTTAAGATGGAAAAAACATATTATTTTGACATGTTAAGGAAATAAAAAGAACAAGGATAAATCCTTCTTCAACATCAAGACAATATCCATAGACAACACCCAATCCAAGCCAAGAAAGTCACAGCTCCTATAAGGCCATGGAAGGGACGAATGCAAAGATATCATGCAAGAAGTGAAAAAGTAACCTTTGTGAGGGATAGCACACTGTTCAGCTTCCAAGGTGAGAGATTTATCGACCATGAAAACCCAATGTCAAATAACAAAATAGGTTGTGATCAAGGACAAAGATCCTCAACACAAACCAAAATTTTCATGTATGACTGGATATCACATAATAGATAGATATTTCTTAACCAAGGAAAGAGGTGAATCTTGAAAAGATAGAACGGAAGGAGATGGCATCCTTTCCCCCAAGCGTAGGAACAAGGATGGAAGGGGACCTATTATATCGCTCACAACACTATACAAGACAATGAGCCCCCAAGATTCAGGCTAACATTGTTTACATAATGTGGAGCTCCATAATAGGAACATAAATGTCATTTAGAGAAAACAGGATTGAAATACAACTCATTGCCACATGATATATAAATAACCTTACTATCAATGAGCTGCCTAACCTTATAATGTAAAGCTTGACATTCATTAGTAGAGTGATCATGAAATCTATGATATAAACAAAAAGGAAGAGTCTTCAAGTGTGGACTACGTTTCTTTTTACGTTTAGGTCTAGTAATCATCTTAGTACGAAGGAGTTTAGGCAAAAGAACTTCTTGGTCAAATTCCTTCATAGTTTCATCATGTTTTGAAGTGTTATTTGAGATTTTGTTAACATTGATTTCTTGTTGAGGATTAAATCTGAATCCATAAGAATCCTCATGCCCTCCATTCTGTAAGGGCATTTGAATTCCATGTTTATCCTTACCACATCTTTGACCATTAAATCCTTGTTTAACAAGGAAATGATAACCAAGACCATATCAAGAAGCCATATCAGAAGGAGTCAATGGAACTTCAGCAATCACAATATCATCCTTAGTAGATTTGACAGATTCATTGTGGGTAGAAGCAACGACAAAGTTATTATGAAGGGTTTTAGAAGTAAAAACTCATTGTTCAAATTCTCTTTGTTGCTTCATAAAATCAAGATCAGAAACTTTATACTCTCCAATAAAGGTAGGAGTAAAATCCAAGGTTCCCCAATCATCGCCAGGAAGAGAATTAGAGGAATAAGGATTACTATTAGGAATAGGAGTAGTGTGGGCTTGAATATTCAAACAAGGATTCGGCGCATCATCCGCATGAAGTGTATACATCTTTTTGTTATATATAAACTTGACTTTATGTAGAAGGGTGGAAGGAATAACATGCATCTCATGCAACCAAGGTCTTCCTAAAAGAAGGTTATAATTGAGAGGTCTAGACATAACATGAATAGGTGTATTCAGGATGACCGGACCTACTTTGATAGGTAAGGTAATGATGCCTAAAGTGTTCTTAGCAATATTATCAAAGCCATGTATAGGAACATTGTCAGGCTGAATAGTTCAAAGATCGACTTTAATCGCTTTGAGCATGTCCATGCTAAAAAGATTAAGCCCAGATCCATTATCAATCATGGTCTTATGAATGATACTTTTATTGATAGAAACAACAACCATAAGAGCATCATATTGATTCTAAAATTCTTTAGAAGGTAAATCCTTTTGAGTAAATACAATGTTAGGAGGACCCGTGGTAGCATGCATGCATTGTAAGAAGTTATTGATGTTCTCTTGATTGGGAGGTGGAGTAGGAAGAGTTGCTAGAGCTTTTTGCAAGGCTTTATAGTAGGTAGGTGAAGTTTGAAGAAGCTCCCATAAAGAAATCTTGGTAGGAGTATTTTGCAATTAGTTTATCAAATCATACTCCTTGCTAGGAAGATGGGGTGGAGGAGGAAGAATGGGTTGAGAAGGTGGTAAAGAAGTAGAAACCACTAGATTAGGTTGAGGGTTATTTCTTGTACGATATGTGTCAGCTATCGAATCTTGGTCATTGAAAGACTCTAAAGACTCCATGATTTACCTTTGATAGTAATGCGAGGACAACCTTTGATAGTCAACAAGGGTTTCAAAAAAACCATATTAGTTGTCTCAACACTATAAATAAATTCACAAGAAGGAAGAAAAGAAGACATCCTAGGAGGAGATGAGGTAAGATCTAGATTCTCCATAAGATTATCACTAAAAGAGACAGTATTAAGGGAATTCATATCATTCTCCGCTAATGCCTCTTCACTAGAAGGAATCCCAAATGGAGGTAAAGCATCTATAATATCATCTTCTTTCACTAAAATGTCTACATGTGTTTTAGAAAAAGAGTTATCATCATGTATGAATATGTCATCCATTAATAAATCACCCTCTTGTATCAAAGCTTCCTTGCGAGGAGGGGATAAATCAATGTCGTCATGAGGAAGAGAGTAATCAACATCCAAATCCAAATGTTCATCCCAAATAGGAGGATTATCATCCCTACCAATAAAGCACATTGTAGGATCCCTAGAGGGGAAAGAAGGTAAATTATATCCTAAAGTAGGCTCATAGAAAAAACATGTATTAGGAGAAGAATTAACATCAATCCCCAACTCATCTCCATTAAGAGAAATATGATGGAGAGATCGATTAAAGTCATCTTCTTTCTCTAATACATGCTTACAAGGTAATACAAGAGAGGAAAAAGCAACATCACACACACTATATAAATTATTTCTAGGTGTAACACCATGCAATGGTAAGGTAAGAGGAGGATGTTGTGTAATCCTAGAAGAATTTTTAGAAAACACTTGAAACTTGTGCAACATGCATAGAAAATAGATCTAGATATATCCAAATGCATTCAAATGAAATTTATAAGCATGAAAAGGAAATTGAACACCACAAACACAATAGGGTATCTAAGTCCACAAAAGAAGGAGTTGTCGTAAAGAGGGTTCACCAAAATGAATAGTGGTAAAATGGGTTCACCACTATGAACGGAGATTGAGTATTGATAGGAGAATATGAATAGATAGGGTGTGAAATAAATGTGATGGAAAATGTTATGGACATATAAACTTAGATGAAACAGAAATTCTTATCTTGAAAGAAGGTTGATGAAGAAATTACTATTTTCTGATGTCTATGCACAATTTCAGGAAATTCTACAACCTACTCCAGATGGAAATGTTGAGATAGAGAAAACCCATAAAACTTTTGTCCTTCTGAGATCAGGTCGACCTTGATGTAGATAGCGGGGCACAATCTTACCCCCCACTAAAGGTCATCCCTAACCCAACTGCTCCGACATAAATTCTATTTGCGGATCCCATAAGTTCGTCGAAAAGGGTATCCAGATCTGCACTTTAATTCATCGTCTAGTACCTGTACCTACAAGAAAAATGGTTTTGTTGTTTGGATGAGGGTTTTCCTTAGTCAAACCCCAATTTGGAATCAACCTTAATAATGGAATTGAAATAGAGAATGCTAGCAAGTAGTAGAATTGGATCTAACAATGAAGCTATGATATTCAATAGATATGCAATTGTATTTCAAATGTAAACAAGTATGTTGATATGAAAGCTTGAACATAACATTAACAAATGTAAATCTAAACCTCCATGATTGTATGCTTGGAATCCACCTTGAGGGAAGAATGAATAGATCTTGAAGATGAACAAAGGATCTTGAAGGAAGATCACACCACCATGATGGATAGATCTAGGGTTTTGAATGATGAATCTTGAATGCTTGAACCAAATTCCCCCAAAGGCTTTGAATGCTTGAATCCTTGATCTTCAATGGAGAACTTGGATGCTTGAATGGATGATTGCTTGAATGGATTATTTCTTGAATGGATGATTGCTTGAATGCTTCAAGATGAATGAATTTTTTCTTTCTTTCTTTCTCCTTCTTGCTTGCTTGATTGCACTTGAGAGCTTGAGAGATTATGAGATGAGATGGATAAAATGAGAGAGGAAGGCTTCCTTTTATAGTGATCTAGGGCACAAACTCTTAGAGAAGGCCAACATTGGAGAATTAAATCCCAATTAACCTTAACCCCTATAAATGGACATAGATTAAATGCAATTTAAGAGTTTACCGTTCTGAAACCCAAAACAGCCGACCCAGAAGCGGGAAAATAAAACTTTCCAAAGCCCGACATCCCGAAACTCCCAGAATTTGAAATTTAGACCTGGGGTCAAGGATGAGATAGACTCTACCCTAGGTTAGGGTCTAGTTCATCCTTGACCTAGGTTAGGGTCTAGGTCATCCTTGACCCAGAAAGTCAAAATCTTCAAATTCTCAGAGATAGTTGTTAGAAAGAGGAAGGAAAAAAGGGGAGAGAAGTAGAATAGGGGGAAACAATCAAATCCATGCAAAGACCTAATCAAGGTGCTTGAAATGACCCCAAACCACTTACTCAGAGGGCTAAACGCTCTTAACATGGAAGTGCTTCTATTTTAAGACAATACAGGTCCAAACGAGTCATTTTCAATTCAGTTTAAACCTTTGACTTTGTGAAAAGAGCTCTGAGAAAAAATGGTGGGAGTCCCCATGAGATCACATCAATTTGAGCATTCGAGGCATCATAGCTAGCCATCGAGGTATGCCGCACCTATAAGTAGTCGAGAACGTTGCTTGCATTTCAATTTTTGAATTATTTTAGTAGATTTATTAGTTTTTAGCATGTTTTTAGGATTCAAGTTGTGGGTTCTCGCGCGAGGAACTAGGTTCTTCACGTGGGACGGTGGAGATCCTCACACAAGAAAGTGCTAAATGTATATGCTAAATGTGGGCCTCTAGTTTAGTCATACACTTCAACATAGTCTTTATTCATCAGTCACATACAAGAATGAATGTGGGATCATTCATCTTGCATGTCTGGATGAGTAGACCTATTGCCTCCTATCTAGGTAGGATTTTGAGTAGCTCTCAGAATCGAGAGTCCAACAACCATAGACTAACTCTAGAATGGAGGGTTTTGAGATTGAAAGCAAATGCAATTATTCTAGAATGAAAGTATGAAATTAATCTAGAATAATGAAAGATGAGTATTAATCTAAGAGCAATTAAGAATAAACTAAGCCATATTATTAATCTAAAAATGACATTAATCTAGTATGAAAAGTGAAATTAGCTAAAGCTTGAATGCAAATAATTTGAAATAAAAATTTGATACTCAAAAGTTGCATCCTTTGAATGAGAAACAAGAGGGTTCTTTTATAGAATCCTGAAATCAATCGATGGTCAAGATTGAACAGGATGAACGATGGAGATTGAAAGGAAGTTTAGTTTAGAACAGTAAGTTTCCTACAGAGAGATAGTCAACTGTTTGTCTTTTGAGTGAGTGGAGCAGTTAACTGGCTTGTTGGACTTTTGGATTTCCAGTTAACTCAAAGTTTCCTTTTCTGAACTAAGGTGAGGATTTTGGAGAGAGTATTTCATTAAATAAATACAATATGACCTCATAAATAAACTTTCTCAATTATTTTAATAATTAAATTCAATTATTGCAAATGAGGATATTTATTTAAAAACCAAATATCATTTAATTCCTTTTTATGTGATTTAGCTAAAAGGGGTGGATTTAATTTAATTAAAGCGCTAGGACTTTGTAATTAAATTAATCAATCATAGGGTTTCTTTAGCCAAATATAGTCAATATTTAGGAATTAAATATAACATGTGATTGATGCAGATTTAGGGTTTTCTGCATTTGACACTAAGTCAAGTAGAGTCAATTAGGAAGACAAAATTTCCTAGGACAATAGGACTTTCAAGATTCAAAAAATTGGTAGAATCAGACTAAATGCAACAAAATTGGTTAGGGTTTCCAAATGCCAATTTTGGGGTATTACAATACCTAAGCCCATTAACTTACCTTTCCACTTTCTCATCTTCATGCTCCAATCCACCTCTAATACTTAGCTTATGGAATTGCTCAATATAGGACATAACATCCATGTCTTTTTGCCTCAAATTATTCCTCATCCTCTTAGTCTAAATAGCATAATCAAATGGAAGGAATTGATCCTTTTCCATGGTCTTAATCCTACTCCAAGTTGTGACTTTAGTCATTCCTCTTGCCATTCTTTCTGCCTGAACACTAGTCCACCATGTTCGTGTTGTCCCTCTCAATTTTGTATTAGAAAACTTCACCTTCTTCTCCTCATCCATATCTTCATACTCAAATTAATTATCTAGGGTATCTATCCTACCCAAAACCTCTTCACTATCCATCTTACTGTGATAGATAGGAAAATTAATATTTTTCTTGCTTCCACCACCTTGGATTGCCTTCAATAACCTTACTATCCTCCTCTCTTCAGGATCAAGTTCCTCTTCTCCAATCCCTTCATTCTGATTCTCACCTGCTACAACATCTTCTTCTTCCCCACTCTCACTTTGTGGTCGTCTCCTAGAACTTCTCTCTAAGGCTTCCAACCTTTCTTGCAATGATGCATTCTCCCTTCTCACTTATCTCATTTCCCTTTCATTTGCGGCTTCTTGTTCTCTTATTTCTTTTCTCTACATTTCCAAGGTCTCTCTCAACTCATGGTTTTCCCTAGCTATATGTTGTTTAGGTGGCATCTTGTCTATACCCCGGCTCACTACACAACTTCTTCCTTATTAATCCCTCAAGAACCTACTAGTGGTTATGATACCTATATGATGCATAGTTATCTAGTCTTTAACTCTCTCACAAAAAAACTTATTGGTTTTCCAAACTATGCCTTCAAAACCCCAAAGTACACTAGCCCTTACTCCTTCACTAATCTCCACCCAAGTGCTCAAATTGTGCTCCCAATTCCAACCACTCAACCTAACACCTTCTAGGGTCTCAACATGCCCTAATCAACTCGTATCAATTGTCCATGCACACTCATTTAACTAATTCATTCATAACCTCTTACCCGAGCACTAACTAGGCCTAATCCTAGTAGCCCTCGCAATCAGGTATATCATAATTTTCACCAAATTGTTCCAAGACACCTGACAAAACAATTCCACTTCCAAATACCCTTTACCAGACCAGTACCCTGCAACCTTCAAGCTAAGCCTAATTAGGGAACATTTACAAAGCAACCACTATCAAATCAACTTCCCAAGTTTCCCAGCCATGAAATAGTCTTAGAAAATGTTAGGAATAAGGTGTCTCAACCTTGGATAATTCCTATTCTTATTATTTTTTTTTTTAAATGTATTTCTTGCAAATAATGTTGATGTGTCGGCATCTTGAATTGTGTGTAAGGAGATCATGGCTAAAACGGTTATGATGGATTCCTATGACACGTAAGAGCTATGTCAGGAAGATTCAATGATAGGTGAAGACATGTGGCAACTAATAAATTTGAGTACTATACACTCTTCCCCAATCGTGGGGTTTGGGGTTCCTATTTTCTCGGAGAATGGTAAAACCCTAATACGGTTATCTTTGGGAGTAGCCCTAAAAAGTGAAGTGCATGATATAAGCTTTTTTAGGGTTGCGAAGAGAGATGATATGAGTGTATTGTTGGAATGTTTTTATGCTGCCATGATTTGTCTTCAAGGTTTTAGAAATCTTCTGAAAGAACTTGCATTGCAAGTGTATTGTAAGCTATAATAGTTTTGATCAATACATTGTGCAGGTTTTGGAGTGCTAGGGTTTTTACCGAAAGGTTTCCCCAGGGTATATCATTGTGTCATTCTCTATTTTTTTGTATGCATGGTATGTGGTTGCAATATCTTTGTTAAAGTAGTTAACGAATCTGAAATTGTAAGGATTTATAAGAATTTGCACAATACTCTCCTATAGAGATTAGTGTAGGAAGCTGTTTCCACACCTGAGTTTCCTTATAGAAAATGTGTCAAATCAAAGTATTTTCAAACTCATTTGGCCAGCCACACTCATTTCATGGGTTAACTACAAAACCCTCACCAATAGTCCCTTATATCTAGGGCTTTCTAAAAAATACATCTCCAAACACTTCCAGACTTGAAACAAAGTTATTTCATAATATTTTGATTATGCACAAACTTAATCCATCATAAAACCTTACCCTCATTTGGACAAATCTTCAAATCAAATACCTATGTCGTCATTTCCATGCACCTTCTCAAGAAATATTTCCCACAAACTCAGTGATCACCATCTTATCAATCTGATCTCTGCATTTTTTTTAGTCAACCATGTTATAATAGATGTCAAGGCTTCATTCTACAAGAAAAATAAATTACATAAAGAGGAATGAGCCCTATGCATCCATTTGGCTTACAAAATCATTGTAAAACTATCACTTACAACACTATCAAAGAACAATCCCAAAAAATGGATTCAAAACAATTAGAAAATCCTTCAAAATGAATAAAAATGCATGTTAAGACTTCAAGGGATCATATAGTGTATGTTACTAAAATAAAATGTGAGGGAATCAATGCAAATAACCAAACAATACTCAGATTTTTTGCTCAAATATGTAGAACCCGTGCATTCTCATTAAGAAAAAATGTTTTCCTTACAGCTCCTCCTATTATCCACATTTCAACAACATCAAATAGGTGTGGATCATAATTTTTTAATCTTATTTTTCATCCTAAACCGCCCATAACTACTCAAACCTGCATTCCAACCAACTAGTCGTTGGAATTCAAATTTGAAATTTGCAACTTTTGACTAATTAACTTTAAAACTATGCCACCAAATCAAAAGGCCTTAGATTGACTTCATTACATCAGTGATCACATAAGAACACCTAAATCACCCAATTAGACCCTTCAATCACATGATTACATCATTTTGCTTCAATGAGCAACTTTTGGCAACATTGACACAATAATAACATAAATGGCTTTTTAAGCCTTATTACATTGTTTTTTATGTAATGAATGACCCTCAACATCAAACATGCCTTATAGGCATCATAGGTATATCAGGACCTCTTGGTGCTTCTACACTAGATGCTTGGTTGTATAACACGTTATTGGGTTTTCTATGAGGATGCTTGCCTTTAGGGAGGTGGATCTATGTTTGTATCTACCCCCGATTTAGGCTAGGCTAAAAACTCAGACTTCTTAATAAAATAAAGCAACTTTTTACAGACCAAAAAAATATCATATTGTAGTTAATTAAATAAATTTCATTATCTAATTAATTGGGAAAACCTTCATCATTTATCCAAAGAAAATCTAAATTGTTTATGCAAATCCAATAAATAAATAAAAATTTAATTTTCCACACAACTACCCACAATCATTTTAAAGTCGTCTCAATCAATCTCCACCATTCATTTGCAATCAATCTTGATCATAACCATACATTTTTCTTTACTGAGTGACCTAGGCTAATCTAAAAATATTCATAAACATATCAATTGGCTAATTAAATGTGACCTAGAATATCTAGTAATATGCATACACATTATTATATCAATTGGCTGATCAAATGTATTTTGAGATCTAGTAGATTGATATTAGTACCTTCAAGAAACTAAATAAGAAAGAAGATGATACTTAGCTCAATAAGTGAATAATAACATTATATAAGTAAGATTCTTAAATATGTACCTTGCAAATAGTGCTTCCTTGGCAGTGGAATTATATTTTGTGCTAGATCTCCATTGAATTAGATAATAAATTTATAAATTTGGGACAAGTATAAAACTATGGATATGTACTTATACTATAAGCTCAACTTAAAAATTTGAAGGGTTCTATTCCATAATTTCACTCGATACACCATTTTTTCTTAACATTTTCTAAAAGTTGGGATTGACAATAGTTGTAAATACATTTTTTATCTTGTTGTAAATTGAATTGTGAGGGTTCTACACATTAATCACCCATTGAATTTGAACATTCAAGATAAAAAACAAAGATTGTAAGATGCAATTTTTTTACTCTTTTATCAAATCAAATTAAAATATGTCACTTTTGATTGTGCTCAAGAACAATTGAAAACTCAATTGTACATGAACATAAGAGTTCATTATTCAAAAAATGGAATGAATGCATTAGATGTCTTTAAATACCAACACATAACATCAAATCACACTAAAGTTTTCTTAATAATTCATACTCAAATTTTAAATCTTATATTGGAAAGGAACAAGTTCACAACTCAAAATTCAATAATAGTCAAATTTGAGTGGATAATGATTAAATAGAGATAGGTGCCTAGATAAGTGCTATATATAGACATATAAGATAAATGTATAAGAAAGTGTGTAAATAGATAGAACAAGGTTAGATGTTTATGAATACATGTATGTTTAAATGAACCCAGCTTCTCATTAAATCATTTCATTTGTCATTGAGTACATGATTAAGATAATATTTTAAAATAGGCACAAAATAATAATAAAATGTCATTATACAATTATTAATTTATAAAATTAGATCCAACCAAAAGATAATATTTCCAAAAAAAAATTGTTATAATAGTACATAGTATTAAAAATATAATGTATTTAATGATTAATAAATTTACGTTTGATTAAGAATAATTTTCTTTTTAATCTGGGATCTAAGACATAAATCATGATGAATAATAAATTATATCTTCTAACATTAACCTAAGAATTAAATAGATGTTTATAAAAGAAAAGTGTTAGAAAGAGAAGTAATGGTGAGAAATCATGTGTGATTTACACTTATGATAATTTTGATAGATGTTGAAGTTCAAGAGGAGGAATCATGTATTTGGACTCTATTATGATTAGTATCTTATGGTTTTATATTAATTATGGTGGAGTCATGAGTATTCTTGTCAAAAAAATGTGTTATAATGTTTGTGTGGTTTTATTGGTGTGGAATCATAAATATTCATGGCATATCATGTGTTGTAATGTTTGTATGGTTGTAATAGTATTTACTTTATATGTTGGCATTAGGTTAATCTTTAAGAAACCTCCCTTCAAAAAAGGTGTAAAAAATTGGCGAAATTTAGAAAACTACAAAGGAAATTATTAATTTTATTGGTGAAAATTTTTTATTTTCAAAGAAAATAAATAATCTCATTTGGCGAATTGTGTTTTTGTTTCAAAACTACCAAAATATATATTGACAAATAAAAAATAGTATTTATAGTATAAAAAATATATATTGGCGAATAAAAAATAGTATTTATAGTATTAAAAATATATATTGGCAAATAAAAAATAGTATTTATAATATAAAAAATATATATTGGCGAATATTCAAAACATGTGTAGCTTCGGTAGGCTAAAAGGAGGGTTGATGCTAACATTTACGAAGATACGTAATGGTCAGGTTGACAGCGTGCGTGACTTCAGCGGTTATTTTGGCAATTTGGAGTTGAAGGCCATGAAGATACGCAAAGGACAGGTTGACAGTGTGCGTGACTTCAGAAGTTATGATCGCAGGTAGGATATGGGGGTTCCGAGGCCACGCTGGTAGTTTGCATAACTTTTTCGTGAAGTTACAGTGACATTGAACACTGAAATGCAATTAATGAGACTTATCAATGCCAAGATTTTGATTAAGCATTAAAAAGGATAATTTGTACGAGATATGAGTTGTGATTCGTAAACATTCATTATTTTTATTTTCAGAGTCAAGTCACCTTATTTGAAACATTCCTTCAAAATTTAATGCGGCTGCCAAGTTGTCAGTTTAAAATTTAAAATCACAGCTAGGATATGGTGGTTCCGAGGACACATTGGCAGTTTGCATAACTTGAGTAGTACATAATCCAGGCCAAGATTTTGATTAGACATTAAAAAGGATAATTATATGAGATATGAGTTGTGATTCATCAACATTCATTATTTTTCTTTTCGACTTCGGAGCCAAGTTATGTAGGATACAAATGTCTACAATTTTTGTTTATCGATATTCATTAATTTCCTTTTACGAGGCAAGCCACCTTACGTGAAACATTCCTTCAAAATTTATTGCGGCTAGCAAGTTGGTGATTATTTTTTTTATATACTCCTCAGTAGTGAAATTGCAAAACACAGGGCGCTTTCTAAATTTCTGAATTTGGAATCTTGGATGATAGAATGGGTCTTCCAGTGGCTGAGGGATCATCAAATGAGAACCTAGAACCTATTATCCAACTAAATTTTGATATGGAGGAGGAGATTCAACAGGGTGTCCTCAGTCATCTTATGTTTGTAGGATGGGATCATGCTACCAATTACGTCAGATACCAAAGCGACATGTTCGAACTCTAAGTAGAACATGACAAGGTGGAGATGTGCACCATTTTTTATGATCATGGCTTCAACTAGGATGGGTTCCAGGAGGAGATGATCCGATTATTTGCTAGTCTACACATCAACTGGTCTTTTTTTCTTTGTGGATAGTATTATTATATTATAGTTTATACTATAACATATTAACAAATTACTATTACTGTCAGACTAGGCTTTTGTAATTTCCTCTGAAAGTTCAATGGATCTTAGGAAAATTTTTGTTACTTGTAATTTGTAAATGCTAAATTTGAACGTACTTTTCATTTTGGTTTTGGAAATGGTTGGAAGCTTGTCGCTTCTCCTTCTAGGGAAACCACAACCGTTCAAAACTTCAGTCACTCAGTGAATATCAATCAGTGACTCAGTTACCAGTAGTATGTATACCTAATAATAGTTTTTGAATTTAATAGTAATACTGTATACATATGAGAACTAGAAGACTCTTTTTCAAATAGTGTTACTATTTTTAGTTTTACGCATTATTTCAATTTGC
Organism: Chamaecyparis obtusa; assembly: GCA_027943335.1. Taxonomy (NCBI): domain Eukaryota; kingdom Viridiplantae; phylum Streptophyta; class Pinopsida; order Cupressales; family Cupressaceae; genus Chamaecyparis; species Chamaecyparis obtusa. The sequence goes on from BSBK01008863.1 coordinate 383,410, forward strand.
TAATACTTCAAATTTCAATACTAAATAGTCAATACAGTAACGTGTTATGTGAATCATGAAATTGAAGAATAGTTTTATAAGTTGAAAAATATGTAAATTGTAATTATTAATTAACTTGAACTTTGAAGTATCTGTGAGTGTGAACTGTGATTCTGTATAAAATTATAAATACCTATTAACTGATTCAGAATGCTAAATCACAATTCACTTCACTGACTGAATGAGAAGTCTGATGCCTCTAAAATCTAAATCCCACATGGCACATGGAAATTTGGAACCCACTCCAAGCTCCAAAGTTACACCTCACTATTTCGTAACTTCTCAATGGTTAATTTATTATGATGGTGATCGGTTCTGAAGTTACGCCTAGCTGTTTCGTAACTTCTCAATGGTCATGTTTTTATGATGGTTAGGAGTTTCAAAGTTATGCCTGGTTGTTCCGTAAGTTTGTAACTTCTCAACGGTTAAGTTTTTACGATGGTGATGGGTTCCAAAGTTACGCCTGGTTGTTTCGTAACTTCTAAACAATTAAATTTTTATGATGGTTAGGGGTCTCGAAGTCCTGACTAACTTCATGCGTAACTTCGTAAGGTGTTGAAAAGTGAGAGTAAGTTGCATACCACGTGGAAAGTGTCAAAAAATGGAATGTTTGTAGAGCTTCGGTAGGGTTTCTTGGTCGCTTGTGATGGCAGTTACAACTTACAAAGTACAAGTGTCATGCTAGGCTATGTCATAACATCTCAAGGTTTCATTTCCCTGGTTAGTTTAACAGTCTCGAAGTTTCAAAAAGGTGTTGCGTGACTTTGCAAGTCTCAAAGTTTTAGGATTTCAAATTCAAAGGGCCAAGGACCATGGCCCCTAATATGTAGGTAGCAATTTAGAAAAGTTGAGATAGGGACCTAGGGTTAGATGTATTGTTAGCATAACTTTGGCAAAATGCCAATTATTTTCTCTCGGATCACCGCCAAATCTATGCTGGAAGTGACAGTTGACAGTGAAACTTTTTTGAAAAAGGTAATTACTAATTTCATGTGTGTGCACTTGATGATATTTTAATTTTTAATATAGTAGGTGGCCTGGTGGCTGGTTGTGAGTTGCTAATTAGTTATTAAAGATATTTCAAACTTCATAGAGCATCCATAATTTTCAGAGCTGAAGAGCAACAGAGAGTTGAAACCTTTAAGTGCAGAAAAGGAGCTTACTACTTAGAGTTTAGTATACATAAAGAATGGCAGAACAAGCATCTCTTGATGTTGTTGTAGTACCGGGAAAGAGTTTTCCTTCAAGGACAAAGAGGCCAAACATATATGCTGAAGAATGGATGAAACTGTTGCCTAGATCCTCAAATTTGCAATCAACTAATGCTTATGAATGGAGGGACCCTTATGTGTTTTGCAGGGATGTTGTCTACCCAAAAACAACTGGGTATGATCTCTTCACGTATTTATATAACAATAGATTGAGAGGCCCTCCTGTTTCAAACCCATGGGACATGAACTTGGGAAAGTTGATAGTACCTGAGGTATTTTTGGATGTAGACCTCATGAAAGTGCAAATTGAAGCATACAATCTAGTGACACAAGCTTTCCACAGGCAGGACAAGTCTATACTCTCCATGTTAGATAGCTCAACTTTTATTCAATCTTTCAACCTTCAGGGACCTATGAGTGTGGATATCGACCTAGCAGAAGAGGAGGCCCTATTTCATAGACAAAAAATTTACTACACTGGAAGGGTTATGAGGAAGCATATTCCTAGACAAAATAAAGAGGCAGGGTTGTTGCCAAAGAAGGTTACAAATTCATTTGATACTGAGCTTTTTTTCTCCTATTTCTAGAATACCATCTATGTTCTACAAAAATTTATTGGAATAGATGGAGGTTTGAGAGTGACTCCTGACATTTATGTCATGGCTACAAATGTTCAGGACCTGTACACCAACAAGGAGTTTGATTATGTGGGGCACATAATCAATGAAATGCACACTGAGTTGATGATGACAAAGATTGATTTGAAAAGCTTCAAGTTCAATCACTACTCCATGTTGATGTGCTTGATCCTATTTTGCAATATTTTCTACATCAACCCATAGTTCATCAATGAGACTGAGAATGTAGGAGGAACTATTCCGCTTCAGCTCTGGACCAGGTTATGGGATAAAAGTCACCATTTCTCTAATTAAATTGCTTTTTATAGTGATTTTGTGGATCCAATAATGAACATGTTAGGTATTGTGAGGAATAGATTTCCTTTACTAGTTAGAAAATTTCTTAGATCCCTAGCATTTAAAATTGACAATGAAACTAACCACAATTGGGGTGATATATTTTTTTTAATAATTTTTCTATTATAAGAGTGTATGCTTTCCCTCAACCTCCACACATACTGCCAAAATATGTCCCAAAAAGATTGGCAGTAGTAGAATTCTTGTGGTAGCTTATCATGATGGATAGAGAACACTTAGGCCCTAAAAGACATAAGGGAACCTTTCTAGTAAGGAGGTTCCAAATAGGGGATTTCTCTATAGGTAAAGATGTTGTGGACCAAATCCATGAATTCCTGAGACAATTCAGATTGCCCTCTAGTAATGCAAGGATGTTTGACCATGAAGACTTCATTAGAGGAGCATTGAGAGAAATGAGGAATCACAATTTGGCTCAAAATCAGCCTATGGAAGATGAGGATGTTATTAGAAATATGCTCAGTGAAGATATGTTAGGAATGGGAACACTGAGAGGGGGGGGGGGGTGAATCAATGTTCACTATATTTAATCTTTTTACTTTACTCTTGAAACTTAACTTGATTGCTTAAGTACTGAAATGAACATCAATGTAAACAAGATAGAAAATCACAACACATAACACCAATATAATTAGGGGGAAACCCAAATAGGTAAAAACCCCAGTGGGAATTAACACCCATTAAGAACTGCACTAGTGTCTTATGATCCTTGTTAGAAGATCTACAACCCTGTTAGGAGTTGTTCTTTACAATGCTTTTAGTACAGTGACCTGGTCAAGGGTTGGACCCTGTTAGGAGTCTTTTACAATTGTAACCCTATTAGGGGTGGGGACACACTGTCCTAGAGCTCACTTCTCAAGTGGTGAAGGTTACAACCTTCTGATCTTAGATACACACTATATCTTCTCGATGAAATGGTGTTGTGACACTGCTTGTCGGATCAGTTTCTTTGATGTGCTGATGCTCCAACCTCTTGTGAAGCTCTACAACATACTAACTTCTCTTCCCATACTTCTTCTCTACTCCACTTTCTCTTTATTCTTATTACTACTTAATTACCAAGGTGCATGTCATATTTATATGCGCTTAAAAAACAATTAACTAGGTCGGCCCTTTAACCGATTGCATACAATGCTTCCAAGTGAATTGGCTCAAGCGTGTTTACAAAAAAAGATGTTTACATGTCTAAAACATAATTACAATAGGTGCATAGCCTTTACAAAACATTATTATAATCGCTAATCAAAATATAAACAGTCGGTTGCATACTCTGTTCTGTTTTGTCGTTCACTGGTGGTATCTCTTCAACTGTATGTATCTTCATCATACTGTCGCATCTGATCATGCACTCTTAGACTTAGCATGAATACACATTGACCATCTTAACTTCAAGAACACATACCATAACTCATTCATATGCATATGTGTTGATGCTTTGATCTTTTGGTGCTCTGTTATCTGTCCAGTCTTCTATACTTAGTCATATTTTGATCTTATGATAATGTGTGTTGACTCCAAAACTCTATATGACTTTGTTTCCATAATGACAACACTAAATACAGTCATATACTTCATTATAGTCAACTTTCCAACAATCTCCCCCTTTGTCATTAATGGCAACAAAGGAATATGGCAAAGTTACTAACTGTTCCCTTATACAAAATTTCTAATATATACTCTAACTTATATCCTTCTATATTTTTTCTTTACATCAATTAAAAGGCACCATATTCTTCCTTCTACATATTCTATTCCCCTTTTGACATTAATGACAAAGGTGCTCAAAAATGTATTCACAAGTACTTACAAAGTGAAGACATTCGGATATGCTAACTTCAGCTTAGAAATCTCATTCTACCAAAATTTCTTCAGTGTGTCTATTGTTTGGAGATGGGTGCACAAAGCATATGTTAAATTTTCCATCTTCTCCAATTCTATACATGGACCTTGATCATATTTCACCATAGTGGCATCGATCTCCTTGATGTTCTGATTCAAGACATCTAGTGAGGGCGTAAGAGCATTTCTCAACTGTGTTTGCCTTGCCCTTGTTTTGGACATTTCTTTTTCTGTCTTTTCTATCTTTTCCACTTGTCCCTGGTATACATTGTTACACATGTTGATATCTGTACTAGGATCTTCTACTAATTTCTTGACTTGTTTTATCATAGCCTTTGCCTCCTGAATTTTCTTATAAAGATTTGTTGTCAACTTATCTTGGTTCATGCAGTCTGTTATGAGTTTCCTTCCTTTGGCTATAAATTCTTTCAGTGAAGCTTGACCAACTTTTAAGGAGTTGAGGTCAAGTGTAAAGTTTGCAGATAGCTCATCCAATCTTTTCTTAAGATACTTCTTTTATGCTATCTTAGCCACTGATTCTTCGAGGCCAGAGAAGTTTGCCTTGAAGCTTGTTAGGATGTTGCTGACATCCTCCACTAAGTGTACCTTTTGTACCTTGGTCTCTGCTGGAAGTAGGCTATTCAAGATGTCTATTGACTCAACAAACAAGGGATTTCTCATAACTTATTTTTCTCTGGCCTTCTCCATAGCAAGGACACTGATTTTGATCAGGTCTTCTTCTCCCCAAGAGTCCAAGCTTGTAGTATCAGGAGTCAAACTTGACAACAATGATGTTGATGGAATGGGAGTGATAGGTGTGTTGTCCATCAATTCTATCTTAGCCTTCACAAGTTTTCCAACTGAGAGTTCATCTGATGTTTCCTTTTCTACCTCCTTTTCTCCTTCTTTCTCTTTTTCATTTTCTTTTTCCTCCTCTTCTTCTTTACCTGTTATGTCTTCTATCAATACTTCCTCTTGGTGCTTAGGTGAAATATCACCGCATAGAATTTCTACTTCTTGTGTACTAAAAAAATCTTCTTCAAATTTGTCCAAGTCTTTGTCAGTGGCCGCCATTGATATCTCCACATTGTCAATCATAATTGTGTCATCTTTTTGAGTTGCGGTCATGGTCGCAGACTTTATTTCAACTGTGGGCACTGTTACTGAAGGTGCTAAGTCCTGGGGACCTGGCATAGGTATATTTGTGACCTCATCTACATTCTCTTGCTTAATAAGTGCTTGGCTTATGGGTGCAAGTGGTGGTTGCATGCATTGTTCTAGAAACACTTTCTCAAAGGATTGTTCTATCTCCTTTGTTATCTACTCATAATCCTTGTTCATTATGTGTAATGTCCTCATCTTAGTTCTGAGGTATGGATTTACCAAACCTAGCAACAATGTTTTCTCATCAATTGAGCATACTGGGATATTGTCATCTAGTATTTTCTCCCTGATTCTGAAGTCTTCTTCTGATGCTTGTCTTTTTAAGGAATCCAAAATTTCCCATACTTGGAATCTCTAACTTTAGTTCTAGAACTGTCTTCTTGAATTTGATCATGTGTTTGATTAGCATCTCATGGATCTTAGACTTGTCTATTGCATGATATTTGTCATAGAACTTAGCTATCTGATCTAGCATTCCTTCCTCTACCACTCTAGTCCTTAACACTTGAAGACTTGGTAGGAATCCTACCTCAGGAGGTGGTTGTGTATTTCTTCCTCTGCTTCTTGTGGCTCTAGTTGAAGGGTGACTTGTAACAGTTTTCATCTTCCTCTTAGGAACCTTAGGAGATGCTTCAGTCGACTCCACATCAACTGTATCTGTGGGCACATGATTGATATCATTAGTTTTCTCAACTTTTATCTTCTTTGTCTTAGGGTCATCTATTTTCTCTATCTTGGCTTCTACAGAGGATGCACTCTCAATATGCATAGCTATCTTAGCTTATTTAGCCTTGTCCAGGTCTTCTTGGGTCACACCATGGATCTTCAAAATCTCAGAGGTGATTTTAGTGACTTTTCTTTTGGTTGTTGCACTGTTTAGGACTGCATCCACTTCCCTGGTCTTTTCCTCATAAGTTCCCAATCTAGGTTCATTAGGGTCCTTGGGATCTGATAGTAAAACTTGAGCATAGGCTTCCAAGACTTTCTCCTCTACTTCATAGCCAAGTGGATGAATCCACTTAGTTCTAGGCTCAATAGCCTCCATACAAGTACTGTCAATTTCCACCATAAAACAAATGTTGTCCTTATATTTTTCAACAATACTTTCAGGTATCCTATACCTCATTTGCATCTTTATCCTGAATGTTTTCAATTCCAACTCCATGTAGTCTCTTAGAGTGCTTTCAATTGATGCCTTAAGGGATATCTAAGGCATTGTAGGTAAACTTTTGTCTAGGTATAGGTCAGATACCTTCCCAACTATATGAAAGAACATGTATATTATCAAAGACCCAAACCTGAATACTTTGGTCTTATCATGCTTGATTGCCCTTATATTATCCATCAATTGTGCGCGCAAGATTTCACACAAGTTGAATTCACCATTTTCCCTTACTATCCTTATGGCTGCAAGAATAGTGGTTGTGGACACACTGTTGACCCTGCTGGCATGTTGGAATCTGTAACCAAGAATCATAGACATCAATTTGATGTCCTTCTCCTCAATTGGCTCAATAGTCATCCTACGCTTGTCACTTTAGGACTTGTAATTTTTTTCAACCAATTTCCTGACATCCTTCCTAACTGGAAGAACGACGTCTACCTTAGATAAACCTATTATCTCATGAATGAGGTTAGTTGTGATTCTGACTGGTACTTCACCTATCCAAAATAAGTCATCATGGATCCTGCTTAACAAGATCTTAATCCAGTCTGACTCATAGAATTCATGTGTAGTAGTATACTCAATGATAGGGTGGTCTTCTAGGTGCGCAAACTCATTTATGAATATTTTATCAAGTTTCATCATTGTCTCAAGATGCGACCTAATTCTATCTAAGCCAAATAGATCCTTTTTGCAATATACATACGCGCGTATGTCTTCCACATGCGTGACATCCATTGGGGTTCTTGAAAATGCACCTTATAGGTCATTTGGGGTTGACTTAAAAGGGTGCCTCTTGAAAACATATCTCTTTCTCTCAGAAACATCAAATACAATTGTTGTAGCCATAACTTACTTGGTTAATGCTTTAAATCGGATTCCAAAGACTTCTGAATTGACACGTCGGACTAGGGTTTCACAACTGATCAATCACACTTCTTCATTGGTAAATCAAGCTCCAACACTTCACAATTCAATTGCTAGGGCTCCTATGTTTTCCAATCACTCAAACTTGAATGCAATGAGTGATCTATAAGTTTCTGTAGACTATAAAGTAAAATTTCCACCATTAATGCTTACCGCGTAAACCAAAAATTGACTGAGAATTTCCAACTTCTATCCTACAATCAGGTAGTGCACTCTTGCACATAGCATCACATAATCTCCAAAATGTTAAATCCAAAGGTGCATACTCTCAGGGTGAGTATACTGGTCGCGCAAGGGTCTAGAGCTAAATTAGCTCCCCCTATGACCCTGAGGGTCATTCATCTAGATGTAGAGGGTGTGTCCACTGCGGATGCATCCAATACATACTCATCAACCTTATCCTTCTTTTCCTCTGACCAAATTTATTGCATGAATAACAATAACCATTGAAAGGTCTTACCTCTTTACAATTCCTTTCTATATGTCCATGCTTGTTACATGCATAACAAGTTCGGTCTACTGGCTTGTGCTCATCCTTGATGGTTCAATATTGTCTTTAGTCTAATTTTTAGTCTTCTTAGCATTTTTGGTGTCTTCTAGTGCTTTCATTCTTGCTCGCATGTTATCAATCTGATTTTGTGCTTCATTGAATCCAATGTCGCCGGTATCTCCTTTAAGCTTCTAAGCATATAACTGAGATTCTATCAGATCCTTTCTTGTGTGTAATTTATCAATGTGATTCTTTGCTTCAATCAATTCAGATTCTAAATTTTCTTTTTTGTTTCTTAGCTCCAAGATTTCCATATTTTCTTGCCTCAATTCTTCATTCAGTTGAAGGTTCTCTTTGATATGTTCATCATAAACTTCTTGATTGTTAGTTATCTTTTCATCCAACTCTTCAATCTGATCTTGTAAATATGTGTTCCCCTCATTCAGCTTATTAACCATGTTTCCCAAATCATTGTTTGTACAATCCTTCAAATCTTGTCTCATTTTCTTAATGAATACTTGTGCGCTACTGACTTTCAATTTTAGTTCTTCAACTTCTTTCTCAGATCTATCAAGGTCTTTAAGAGCTGTCATAAGATTCTTCTTCAAATGTTTTGCTTCTTCTAAACCCATTGATCTCCTCAAGTGGTTAAACTTCTCTTCAGAGGACCACAGCTCTGATACTAATTGTTAGGAATGGGAACACTGAGAGGGGGGGGGGGGTGAATCAATGTTCACTATATTTAATCTTTTTACTTTACTCTTGAAACTTAACTTGATTGCTTAAGTACTGAAATGAACATCAATGTAAACAAGATATATAATCACAACACATAACACCAATATGATTATGGGGAAACCCAAATAGGTAAAAACCCCAGTGGGAATTGACACCCACTAAGAACTGCACTAGTGTCTTATGATCCTTATTAGAAGATCTGCAACCCTGTTAGGAGTTGTTCTTTATAATGCTTTTAGTACAGTGACCTGGTCAAAGGTTAGACCCTGTTAGGAGTCTTTTACAATAACCCTATTAGGGGTGGGGACACACTGTCCTAGAGCTCACTGCTCAAGTGGTGAAGGCTACAACCTTTTGATCTCAGATACGCACTATATCTGCAAGATGAATTGGTGTTGTGACACTACTTGTCAGATCAGTTCCTTTGATGCGCTGATGCTCCAACCTCTTGTGAAGCTCTAAAACATACTGACTGCTCTTCACACACTTCTTCTCTACTCTACTTTCTCTTTATTCTTATCGCTACTCAATTACCAAGGCACATATCATATTTATATGCGCTTACAAAATAATTAACTAGGTCAGCCCTTTAACTGATTACATACAACGCTTCCAAGTGAATTGGCTCAAGCATTTTTACAAACAAAGATGTTTACATGTCTACAACCTAATTACAATAGGCACATAACCTTTATAAAACATTATTATAATCGCTAATCAAAATATAAACAATCAGCTGCATACTTTATTTTGTTCTATCGTTCACTGGCTGTATCTCTTCAACTATCTGTATCTTTGTCATACTATCTCATTTGATCATGTGCTCTTAGAATTAGCATGAATACACATTGAACATCTTAACTTCAAGGATGTATACCATAACTTGGTCATATGCACGTGCGCTAATGCTCTGATCTTTTGGTGCTCTTTTATCTGTCCAATCTTCTATACTTAGTCATATTCTGATCTTATGATAAGGTGCACTGACTCAAAAACTCTATATAACTTTGTTGCCATAATAAAAACACTAAATACAATCATATACTTTAGTATAGTCAACTTGCCAACAAAATATTGTAAGGGTAGAGGAACAATTGAAAAAGGCAGACCCTACCTTCCCCGATTTCTTTCCTGATCTCAAATACATGCTGAGAATTAACATGTGTATAGAGAATTACGAAGATATTATGTCTAAATTTCCACACATCCCTGGGGAGAAGGAGGAGGACATAATAAACCCTGAGGAAGTTGAACCTGATGTGGTGTTTATGGTAGAAATAGAACAAGCTAAGCCATCCACATCTGAGCAAGGGCCATCAAAGAAACAAAAGCTGATGAATGTACCACAAGAGGCAAGGCAAAAGGCACTACAAATCCTACTAGGTAATTACAATTACTTTTTTGACTTAAGACAAAAAAATTTGACATCACAGGCATAAGAGGGAGAAAAGGCCCTAGATGAGTTAGAATTGGCTGCAGCTAGATTGGATGACATGGTCATCCAAGCTAAAGAGTTTATAGATGATGATGAATTCATCAAGTTCGATGAGTTTAAAAGTTTTCTCTTTAGAGTTAAGCAGAATGAATTAACATTGTCTTTGAAACTAGGGGAATCATGGGAAAAGACTGTTGAAATAATTGAAAAATTACAGGCCTGTAATAGGTAAAATATGTGGTGGGGTCTAGGACAATAGTTTGCACATAAAAGAGACCCCAAAACCAATATTTTACACATACATATAAATTCTAAGGGGATGGAATGTAAATCTGGAAATGCTAATTTTGAAATGAAGAAATAAAGGTACTTACCTTCAAAAAAGAATTGGCTAAAAACCCTGTCAAACATTCTCAGAAACTGTTGATTTTTGCAATCTTCAACCGAAACTGCGAGATCTACAAAACCCAAAAATATTTTTCTTTTCTGAGCTAGGTCGACCTTGACCTCAAGATCGGGGTACAATCTTACCCCCATTGAAGGTTGACCTTGACCTAAAACAGCTTCGACGAAAATTCTATTCGCGGATCCTGAAAGTTTGGCGAAAAGGGTATCCAGATCTGCACTGAAATTTGGCATCCCGCACCTGTACCTACAAGAAAAATGGTTTTGTTTGTTGGGGGGGGAGGGGTTTACCTTAGTCAAATTTTCAATTTAGGAATTGACCTTGAAATTGAATTGAAATTGCAGAGATAAACAAAGTAAATGGAACAATTCACCTTGCTTATGTTGAAACCCTTGTGGAGGATTCAAATCCTTGAATCCACAAGTATGGATGCTCCAAATGAATGTAGAATTGGATGTAGGATGTCTCAAATCAATTGTCTTTAGATCTTCAACACCAATCTTTAATGGATCTTGGAATAGGAGGAGGCTTGAATAGAAATGGATGGATAAATCTTCAACAAGAGGGCTCCATATAGATTGAATCCTTCAATGGCTAACAATGGATCCCCTTGATGAATTGGATCTTGAATGCTTGAAGGCTTGAAGATGAATGAATGCTTTCCTTCTCCTTCTTGCTTTCTTGAGAGCTTGAGAGATTATGAGATGAGATGAGATACTTGATTGAGAGATGGATAAAATGATATAAGAAGGCCTCCTTTTATAGTGATCTAGGGCACAAAATTCTAGAGAGGCCACATAGAAAATAATAATTAAGGGTCCATGGCACAAAACTCTAGAGAGGTGCACATGGAGAGGAAATTAAATTAAAGTCTTGACACAAAACTCTAGAAGGGGACCACCCTTAATATAGAAATAAAAATAATTATTTAAGAGCCTTGTCACAAAATTTGAGGTAAGGCCAACCCCAAAGTTAATTTGAGCATTAGGCACAAAACTCAAGAAAGGATAATCTCCAGTAATAAATTAGAAATCCTATACAAAGCTCAAGAAAGGTCCACCTCAAATATTAATTTGAGAACTCAACACTTAACCTGAGAAATAGTGGCCCCGAAGAGGGAAAAGATAAAATTTGATGAAACCCCGAAACTAGAACCTAACCCCAAGGATCTCGGACCCTAGGGTCAAGGTCAAGGTCAACTTTGACCTAGGTCAAGTTCTTTGACCTAGGTCAAGGTCAAGGTTGACTTTGACCTAGGTTAGAGTCAAGGTCGACCTTGATCTAAGAGGTCAACCTTGACCCTGAGGTCAAGAATCTCAGGTTTGCAATTCAGGATGTCAGAATTATGTCAGGAAGAAGTGGAAAATGGGGTAGAACAGGGGAAAAAGTCAGATCCAAGTCAAACACCCATTCAAGGTGTTTGACATGACCCCAAACCACTTACTCGGAGGGCTAAACATTCTTAACATGGAAGTGCTTCCATTTTAAGATGATACAAGGCCTATGATCCCAACAGTGAAACATTAGCTGTGGAGGAGGCAAGAGATCTTGTGAAGAGAAGTGGCATGTTGTTGATCCCTAGATGGGACTTGGAGTCCTAATTCTTAATTGAACAAATCAAGAGGCAAGATAAAGTTGTAGACTATGAAGCTTTTGGCCCTGATGGACTAAAGAGGGGTTCTGGATTCAATATGGACAGTAAGACACTGGCAGTATGGTGTGTGGGCCCATAATCTAATAAGCCCAAATTGGTTGACATCCAAGACACAACACAAGGTAGCTAATTAATATGGAGGTTGCAAGACACTATAGGATCAGAGATAGAAAATCTCCCACATCATGCATCCTCCATGAATAAGGTAGTGGTTGAGGACTTAGAGACTAGGCTAGCAAGGACATCCAAAGATTATGTGTCAACTAGGAAAAAGTTTGAAGAGGAATTGAAGAAGAATTTTGTCCTGGATAATACTGTGAAGGAGCTAAAAGATGAAATAAATAGTCTAAAAAATTAGTCTTGGGCATTTACAGAGGTCTGTGATGCTGGGGTCCAAACTGAGTATGAGGGGGGCTTAGCTCTAGAACTTGCAACAGAAAAGATAATAATGGACGTTGATTAGCTTGCTGATACTGGAATTGCTAAAAAGGAGACTTTGATGAAGGTCCTATTGAACATAGTAAATATTTTAAAAGGGAAGTCTCAAATCCTTCATGGTACTTTCATTTCTTTGTAGGGGACAAAATATCAATGTTCTAATGCCTTGTATGTACTAACCCCATTATTTAATACTTGGGGCCCATACTTACAATTCTTTGATAGGTTAGTTTTACTAATGGGAAAAAAAATGGAGTTACCTGACAAAATAATTGATGTTAAGGAAATGGTGTTATTAGTAAAGGATTTGCATGCATTTTTCACTGGAAAGTTACAAATCGTTCAGCCAAAGCTAAAGGTTTTTGCTAAAGAGTCTAAAGGATATATCCCTGCTATTGTGGACACAGAGGGACACTTGAAGGAATGGCGAGAGTGGGTTGATTCTTTCAACCAAATTTTGGATGCTAGCAAGGTGGCTTCTTATTTTGTTGGTGATGCTGACATTTCAACTTTTTATGATGTTGTGGATGAATTGTACAAGCACAAGATTAACATGAATAATTTTGTTACTGAATCTTGAGCCATAATGGATACCAAGTGGAACAGATGCCTTGAAGACTTGGATACAATTAGAGCAATAACGTGGCCATCAAAGAGGGAAATTGTGGTGTGGGAAAACATTGGAGAAATTCAAGCCTTCTCAAATTGACATGGATGATGGAAGTAGTTGAGACGGTTCTGGTATTAGATGAAGAGCCAATAGAGGGAGGTTAGTTAATTCAAACATGGTATCTTATCTTTGCAGTTCACTTGTTGTGGATACACCTTTGGGGAAAACCAAGACTAATTCTAAAGAATTTGGGCTAGCAGTTGTCACTCTTATAACTATTTCCAAACTTGTTTACCAATGTTAGTTTTTATTTTCTGATAGAAGTCTCTGGTAGTATGATCATTAATCATTGACATTGATGTATAAATTGCAAGGAAGTTAATACAATTATACAAGGATATTTTGTAATTTTCTGATAGAAGTCTCTGGTACTATGATCATTGATCATTGAATTTGATGTATAAATTTCAAGGAAGTTAATACAAGGATATTTTGTAATTTTGTGATAGAATTGAAAGTCTCTGGTACTATGATCATTGAATCTTGATCATTGATGTATAAATTTCAAGGAAGTTAATACAAGGATATTTTATAATTTTTTGTGCCTGTGTAATTTTGTAAAGAGCTCAAGATCGCAGTTGCAATTTGTTTAAAATTGAATGTAATAATGTATAAAGTCATATTATTATATTAATATTTGCTTTTAGGAAATTAGGAATTATTAAATTAAGTAAATGCTTTTATTTTAAGGAATTAAGGAATTAAGTAAATGCTTAGTATTAGGAAATTAGGATTCAAGAATGACTAATGAGTATGACAAATAATAAATTGACAATTTCTAAGAAATTAGGAAGCTTTGACCATCGACAATGTTCCACAGTAATGCCTGGCTATTTTGTAACTTCTCAATGGTTAATTTATTATGATGGTGATGGTTAAAAAGTTATGCCTGGCTATTTCGTAACTTCTCAACAGTCAAGTTTTTATGATGGTTAAGAGTTTTAAAGTTACGCCTGGCTATTTTACAAGTTCGTAACTTCTCAATGGTTAAGTTTTTATGATGGTGATGGGTTCCAAAGTTATGCCTCGTTGTTTCGTAACTTCTAAACGGTTAAATTTTTATGATGGTTAGGGGTTCTGAAGTCCCGACTAACTTTGTGTGTAACTTCGTAAGGTGTTGAAAAGTGAGAGTAAGTTGTATCAGCATGCCACGTGGAAAGCGCCAAGGAATGGACTGTGACATGTGTCAATGGTCGGATTAATATTTGTCACTTTGTCAGGAACAGTTCCAAACCTACCATAGTAATGATCAAGTGGTTACAAAGCTTTGTGAGGGTTTGTTGGCCATTAGTGTTGGCGGTTACAAAGTTGCGATGAAGCATTTGGCGGATTGGCATAACTTGGGAAAGGTTAATCAGTTACAAGATTAAATAGTTCAAAGGTTATGAAAGGCTTTGTGTGGGACTTCACAAGGTTATATGATAGCGGAGATGTTAAGAAGATCATCACCGTAACTTCGGAAGGGTTCCAAAGGTCTCTAATTTACATGTAGCGAAGTTGAGATAGGGTTAGATGAATTGTTTGCATAACTTTGGAACCAGGCTAGCTTAAGTTTTGAATCTTGATTCTTGATTCTTGAAATAACATATTAACATGGTTGCATGACTATGAGGCATTGAGGGCTGAGGCGTTTACACTTTACAGTGAGGAAAAAGGACATTAATAATTATATGGTTATACTATATACTTCAAATTTTATGAACATTCTACATTACAAAAATCATGAATTCAAATCACAAATTACAAAAATCTAAATTCAAATTACAAAAATCATGAACAATACTTATTACTTGTAATATGATTCAAATTGTCAATATCCAAGTCCAACAAGTACAGTAATAACTAAAAGGTAATAAGTATTAAGTATACAGTGTATAAATACCTATTAACCAAAATTTGAATGCTAATTCTAAATCACTTCACTCACTCAATGAGCAGTCTGTAGCTTCTATATCCCACATGGAATCCAGCTCCTGAAATTGACTAGTAGCAAGAGCTTCTTCTTCATTCTAAGTTGGGTATTCAAAATCAAAAAATTCTTCATCTTCATTCTGAGTCTGGGACCAAGATCCATCATTTGTCTCGAAACTAGCAATAGCACCAGTACCACCAGGTTTTGAAGTGTTCAAAAGCCCTCATCTTTCACACATGGAATTCCAAATTGTCAATGCCCTATTATAAGGAAAGTCTCTAACATTGTACTGAGTTACAAACAACCTCAAGAAAGTTTCCAAATTTCTGTCTAGTTTGTTTATGATCTTTGATTTAAAAAACCCCAATGCACTGAAAACTCTTTCATCTTCCACTGACCCCAATATCATTGTTTGACATAAATCAGCAAGTTTGAAATATTTTGATATTGAATCATGCAATACTTCACTCTGCTCTATCCTTTTACAAAGCTTGGTTATTGCACCAAGTTCAAATGGATTCTCCAAGTTTTTAATTTGCAATTTCATACATGATGCAAATTGTCTACATTATTTTTTAAGATTAGTTGAATCTAAAATTCCTTCAATTGTTGTCCATTGCAATTTGCATGTTTTGAAAACTCTCTAATCAATTCATCAATTTTTTTGTGAAAGATATGTGCATCAGTTTGTTTATCTCCGAAGTTTTTCCAAAAATGAGGAAACACACAACCCATGGCTTCAAGAATTTCTTCTCAAGGGAATCTTTCACAAATCTCACTTGAAAGTTGGTAGGAAATTGACTTCAAATTATCACTAATAGATTTAACAATCCTGTCAAAATCAGCCCTTTTAACTGGAAGTAGTCTACCTCGTTTGCACGTCTTAGATTGGTGCATTGGTATTTCATATCCTTTCACAAATACACATAAATCATTTTTTACATTAAATTGTAAAAAATTCTCAGCATGATTCAAATCTGTAATTGTCTACCAACTGAAAAAAAATTGGGCTTTGAATTGTTGTCATATCTGAGTGCGGACAATCCAGGGCAATGCATGTCATTCTACGTAAACTGCTATACTCATGGATATACATAGTTCTATGTTGGGATTTCTTAACAAGTTTGTTCATTAAATCCAGCATGGGGAGAAGACTGGCTAAAGTTAATAGATTCTCTATATCACTTAACTTATGTAACAAATTAGGAGCTTTTTCTACTATGAGGCATTGCTCATATATTAGTCTGATCAAGGATTGATATCCTATTAGAACTCTTTCTACTGGTCCATGCAAAGAGATCCATCTGGTCTCAACATCCTTGAGAAGCTTGTTTCCTAGTGTTACTCCCTCTAAAAAAATCTTAAATTCTGCAAAATGTTTAGGACTTATGCAGAAGTAAGAGTATAGCTTGCGAACTAGATCTTAACCTTTTGACACTGTAGGAAAATCGCTTACAATTTTATATGCTAAATTCATTCAATGGGCCATGCAATGTATGCCAAGCATGTAAGGTGAAATATTAGTTTGTAATCTTGCACAAAGACCATTTCTTTGGCCTTACATTACTACAAATCCATCAACTCCAACACACACTAACTGCTTGCCAATTGTCAAATCATCCATACCAGCAACTTCATTCAAAGCATTCTTCACTTCAAAATATAAGTTTTCTATTGTTGAATTGCCCCTCATTTTGCGAACACACAATAGATGAGCTTGGAAGACATGTTCTTTTACTGTATACACATGCATACAAACCCAAGTAGTGTTATCTACTGCAGTAACTTCATCTATGGATAATGAAATGAATCTGGATTGTTTTACTTTCTCCTGTAAATTTTGCTTTTCCACCTCAGAAAGACAGTTTGCCATTTCCCATCCAATGTTTGTTAACCAATGTGACATAGGATAGTGAGGAACTCTCAAATAGGATAATAAGTTACCATATTCTGAGAAGTCTCTCATAGGATGCCCTCTCGACATAATATGAAAACAACACTCATCTAAACGGTCTTTGCTAGGTTTGCTTCATTGGTTGCATGTTTAAACCCAACCTTGATTGGATTTTCACTACTAGCAATTACTGCCATTCTCTTGTTATGCTCTTCATATTCTATGGCATACTTAACATGAAGACATTCTTCCTTTGATTTCTATCTCACTATTGATATTTCTTGTCTGTCTATGATCTATTTTTCATAAACCTTACCAATATGCTTTTCTATAGTGTCAAGCTTTAGCTGCAACTTCTTTTCTCTTTTATTTTTCTAGGTACAAATCTTACAGCTGCATTCTGTTGGTTGTTCATCATTGTTTAGGACTGGTTCAATGAACCAGTACTTTGCTACCCAATCAACCTTAAAATTTCTTGTCATTTCCCACTCCCGCCCCATTTTTACTTCCCTTTTTATTTTCTTCCTACCAACATCATTATTATCTTCATTGCTATCATTTTCATCTAACTGGTTCTGCATATCCCTTATAACATCTTCTATCATGCCACCATTGTTATCCTCATTTGATGCATTTTGATTTATATTTAACTCAATGACAACCCCAGCTTGTGGTAGTGGTACTGGTGACCTACTGTGAATGGCTTTTGCACTTGCAATTGCAGAAGTTGATGGAGCATAAACATTTCCAACTCCAAAGAAAGCCTTTATGGTAGTATCTTTAAGTTTTGGGTACTTTGATGGCCTCCCAGACCCTTCACTTCCCTAAGGAGTCTTATCCCGCCCTTCACTGCCCTGACGATCAGGAGTCTTACCCTTGTCTAGCTTTCCAATCCCTTCACTGCCCTAAGCACAGTGAGAAGTTTGAGTCTCAAGTTCAACCTCCCCTGATGTCTCAATCCCTTCAGCAGCCTGAGGATACTCATGATAGTCACCCTTATCTGACATCTTGACCTCTCACTAGTCACTAGGAAATTAATAGCAATACCGTGAAATGTGAACAAATAATTGCTTACCTTGGTTCAGCTTCCTCTAAATTCTGATTCTTTGAAATGTTGAATCCTCTGTTTACTATTGCAAGATTTCTGTTTGTAAATTTGGCCCTCCAAAATTTTGTAACGAGACACGAAAACTAAAAGACTAACAAATCTCATATTAATTTATATCAATCCATGATTCAAATTTCCATTTTTTTTTAATTCCTGGGATTTTGGTGAAAATGTGCCGACCTAAATGTAGGAATTAACAAATGGTTGGCGAAATAGGTCGTGGTCAATATAACAATTAATTAACAGTTGGTGAAATAGGTCATGGTCAATATAACAATTAATTAACGGTTGGCGAAATAGGCGTGGTCTATATAACAATTAATTAAAGGGTGGCAAAATAGGTTGTGGTTAAAGATAACATTATGAACCATTTGGCTATTTTAGATTTTATATGCAATTCATAATTAATACTCTTGGTGAATAAGAGATCATTAAAAGAACCATGTCAGATTGGTTAAAAGGCGAATATATTGGTCAACCTCGTCAAACATAAAATCTTATTAGCGATTCCAATGAATATTTAACCATTACTGTGTCAAGATTGGGCAATTTGGGCCACCGTATACCATGCGTGATTTGCCAATTCCACCAAAAATATTTCCCAAAATTTGCCAAAAGGCAAATATTCGCCACTAAAAATTACGCTGGTTGGCATCTTATTGTTAGGATTTAGGTTCCATCAACCTTGTAAATCCTCAATTTATTATTTTCTTAATGCCTTTTGTAATTTACCCATAAGAGGTTAAACTATTTAACCAACGCTAGCGAAAGAGACTGTGTAAAGGAAAAGTTATTTTTACCATTTGGACTCTAGGAAAAAGGACAAAATAGCTAGGTGTCCCCTCTTGAAATCTCCTATTTTGAGGTGCTCAAATACTTGTCAGGGGTTGCAAGTACATGTATGATAGTTATGATAGTCATGACTGAGTCCTATGGAAGAATCTATGACAAAACCTCCTATATTGGTCCAGGGGTGCTAAAATAAGTTAGATGCCTAATGACAACTATAAGAGCATCTATAAAAGGCTATTTTGGGGGGTGGGTGTGAGGTTTTTCCACATGGTTTTACTATTTTTTTTTTTAATACCACAATGATATTCATCCTCACAAACTCATATAAATCGGTGCCTTGAGCTAGAGTTATTCATTCAGTCTTATTTATTTTCCAGGGTAACGTAGTGTTACCAAATTATACAGAGAAGTGTATGATTGTTGTATTCTTCATTGGATTAGTAATATACTTGCCTGTCTTTTTGTGTTGGAGTTTATTCCTAAAAGGGTTTCTCCATGTAAATCTAATGTTTCATGTGCGATGGTTTTCTAGTTCTTATATTAATTCTGCAATCACTTTGTTGAGGGTTAATCTTTAGTTTCAAATTTGTATTAATATTTAATTTAAGTTCATATTGCAAGCTTTCTTCACCTTGTTTTACGACACCTATGTGGTCATGATAGTGTCTTCATTGTTGAAGTTATGGAGTTTTCATACCATGTTGAAGTTATGCAACAAGCACCTCTGAGATCAAACAACAAAGCAAGAAAAAATAAACTAGAGTTAAAAAAACAAACTAGAGCCCAACTAGACTGAGCTAAATTAAATTAGGCTCAACTAAGTGAATGTAAGATAGACATGCATGTGCATACATGTGCTCAATTATGAATGTGAATATGCATGAGAATATTTTTGAGCATGTGCACAATTAATTATGCAACAATATAAAATGTGCCTAATGCAACATAACTATGTATGAAGCAACATAAATGAATTTTCTATCACTCACAACTATGAAAATGGTATCTTCACTATAATAACATCCTCTAAGATTCTATAAACCATGTTTACTTAAAATATATTTTTGGAGATAAGTAGGTTCTTTCAAAATATTTATGGATTTGCCTCAATCAAAACCTCAATTCTAATTCAACTAGAGTATTAAAGTCACTTTTAAATTTGTGTGAATTAATCTCTAGGTTAAAAATAAGTGTGTCACTATAATAATGAAGGTTCCATCTATGGACGTGTCTATTATGTGTGGTTGTTTTTGTTGTTCATGAGTTTGGATCTTGCATTGCAATGTCTCCTTTTTTTGGATTCACATTTTCTTACCTTCACACTATAATCACCTCAATAATAATACCACATTGCTAATGAATTAAGTGATTTTTTATTGTTTATGGAGCTCAAGAGGAGGAATTATGTATTTGGAAGCCAAATCTTAACAAATAATATTTTTTTACTTTTAGTTCTTGATAATTAGGATTTTAGTATGTATTATTTGGTTTTGACTATGCGAGCTTTTAAGTGAGTAGTGTTTATGGATTCAACTATGTAAGATTCTTTTGCATTGTATTGTTTTTGGATTCTTGTAAGTATGTGAGCTTGTTCCTCAACATTTAAGATCAAACTCTATGATCTATCATTAATAAATAGAAAGCAAAAGAAAAGAAAAAAATGAATGTTTTGATCCACCTATGGCGTGACTTACCTCCAACTAAATTTATAGCTTATTCTTTTATTTAATAAATGTATTCTCTTACAACTTTACTATGTCAAAACTTTTGAGATATAATATCTCATTGCTCCTTCCTTTTTTAAATATAATACAATATACTGCTTTACACAAAATAATATGTAAAATATGTATTCATCAAAAAGTAGCTTAATATTTTTTTAAAAAATCCTCCTTACATCAAAATTATTAATAGATGATAAATCCAAAATCACTAGGGAAAGGGCATCGATAGTCCATATATCTAACATCACGCACCCTAAGTATCTAAATGATACATAGATTTTGACATTTTTAATGTTGTTTTTGTATGTGACTTAAGAGTTTAAAGCTATTGTTTGAACTTTTGGGTAGTATCGAAAAATGTGGATGCTTTCGTTATGTGTACAAAGGTCAAAAAGTGGTCATTTAGTGGAGACACACAATACATACTTATAGACGTCCCAATAACCATGCACTACAACGACCTCAAAAAATTGCACAAACAGTCCAACACATTCCTCTAATAACCAATACATATTCTCCTAATAACTTTGACCAATACTTATGCCAAATGCTCCACTAGTAGCTCCACTCTAGCTACAATAAAGTTGACAAATTTCCACAATCCATAATTGTTGCATTGCTTGATTTCTATGTTAGATCGTGTATTAGCTTTTTTGTATCAACGTTTCGAATGATGGATCACAAGGTGTGATCTGAAACATTGATTCAAAAAAGCTAATACACGATTTAATCTAAAAATCACAAATTGTCGCACAACTCTAATTCAATATTAGAACTTCTACTAGGAATACAAGTGACAACTATAGATACAAGTAGAATCTTTTAATGATTATCATTTTTTCAAGATTATCAAATTTAACTGAGAAGTTAGATTAAACAAGAAGTATGAAACATTCTCTCTAACTAATAGCGTTATCTATAGTGTAACCAAAATGCACCACTATAGTATATGAAATAAAATAGACATTAAAAAGCACTACTAAAGAATGCATTCTGATTGCCCCATAGTACATAAAATTGGTCCTCACTAACCCCTTTTTTAATATTATATAATAGATTGATTGTATAAAAGTGTACCTCTTAAATATCATACGGCATATGTTGCTATTTGGTAAACATTGCACCTTGTCGGTACAAATGCTGGTCTATAATGTAACCAGAATGCACCACTATAGTATATGAAATAAAATAGACATAAAACTGATTGCCCCCATAGTACATAAAATTGGTCCTCACTAACCTCTTTTTACAAAAAAAAAGAAAAAAAAAAAGCAATAAATCTCATTTTCTTAATTAAAAAAGTGAACATGGCTAGAAATTAGATTTCAAATTACATATAAAAAATTGGGCGAAATTCGAATTATTTCACACTGAACACATAGTTGCTGCAAAACAAGGAGGATCCAAATCTCCAAAAACATACTCCCCACTCTGTTCCAGTCTTGAGATAATGATTCAAATCTCTATAAAATCCGTCAATCATTGTCAGCCGCTGCCATTGAAGCCTATGACACACCTTAACTGAATCACAGGTCCCCTCAAACGCTCCACATTCACATCAACATTCACATTCACATTCACATTCATTCTCTCCTGCACTCTATTTTATACTGAATATACAAATGAGGAGGAGTATTTTAATCTCATTCCGTATCCTGCCCTGTTGGGATACGCCGTAAGGTGCAATGATAACTGTAGAACAATCACACGCCAGAAATCTCCATTGGGATTCAACCTCAGACATGACACAACTCTAAGTCTAGGTCTAGGTCTGTGAGATTAATTAGGCCCATCACATCACCATGACTGGGCTTAACAAGCAAATAAAGTAATCTGGCGAATGCCCATTACTTCCTGCCTCCAGCAAATACCGCACTTACTCATTCCTGTGACTGCTCTTCTGATTGGGAAGCGTGCAATGGCGTAAGGCGTGGGTTCGAATCTCCATGAAAGTGCTCATGGGTCGTGGGATGTTTGTTTGTTGGTACGTTCTTTGTCATTTTGAAAGCCCCAGGCACGCAACAAATTGCAACAAACCTGCCGTACTTCACAGAGTAGTGATTGCGGTTGCAGCATCTGCAGGTACCCTATCCAATCCATTCTCTTCTCACACACAAACTCCTCCCTCCCTACCTCACTGTCAAACCTTTTCTCTCGGTCCCATGTCCTTCAAAATAGGTATGCTTTAGCAACTTCAAGTCGCTGTTATTCTCTACACAAAATAGTATTATGGTACCTATGTGTTTATATGAAAATCTAAATTTTAATCCAAAGACTTTATCCTTTTCTAATCTAAAATGTTCAAGTTAAAAAAGAGGATCAAAATCTCTTAACCTTTCACTTTCATGTGTTCTCAACCCACTCTAAGCTCACACATTAGCATGCATAATTTGTCCCCACTTCAGGCTCAGACATCTTCATTCATGCTAATTTAAGGGACCCTAAATCTTGAATCCCTTAATCTCGATTCGTTCTCACTCATGGTTAACACATGTATGAGCATATTTGACTCGTACCCATTCCATGTTCACACATCTTTGAGCATGCTAGTTTGGAGGAATATTTGACCTTTAATCTCATCTATTAATCTTGTCATTGCTCACACATGTGAACATACTTGATTCATAACCATTCCATGCTTACACATGTGTGAGCATGCTTGTCTCATAACACATTTTTAAGCATTTTAATTTGGAAGTATCTTGACCCTCTATCTCATCTCTTAATCTTGATTCATCCCCACTCTTTGCCCACACATATTTGAGCATGCTTTACTTACACACACTCCATGCTCAAACATTTATAAGCATGCTAATTGGGAGGAATCTTGACCTTCCATCTCATCCCTTAATCTTGAACTATCCCCACTCCTTGTACCCACATAAGCATGAGCAAGCTTTACTCATACCCACTCCATGATCACACCTCTACGAGCATACTAATTTGGAAGAATCTTGACCCTCCAGCTCATACCTTAATCTATTAATTCCCACTCCTTGCTCACACATGTGTGAGCATGCTCTTAACACATGTTATCTCCATGCTCACAGATGTGTAAACATTCTAACTTAGAGGAATCTTGATCCTGCATCTTAACCCTTAATCTTGATTTGTCTCTACTCCTTGCTCACATGTGTGAGCATGCTCTTAACACGTGCCACCTTCATGCTCAAATATGTGAGCATGATTGATCCTCCATCTCATCTTCAACTTGCTCGCATTGTCCCTCTTGTGATTTAATAAAACCTCATCCATTGATAAGAATATTGCATCCTCTTGTGACACTTGTCAAAAGGCTAGAGACCTTGCCCATGCAAGGTAATCTCAATTTTTAATTGTTGTGTCTTACACTATTTGATGCTTGCCTTCAATATTCTCTATCTCAAGTGTATCTTTCCATTTATGTTTTGAGCTTTATCATTGCATCCAATTCATTTTGCAACTCAAAATTAAGGTTTTATCATTGCATCCAATTCATTTTGCAAGTCAAAATTAAGGTTCCACACTAAAATGTTTTGTTTCAAAGAAAAGTATGTACTAATATAGATAGCTTAAATACATTTATCTTAAAAAAATGTTAATTTGGAATGCCCAATTGAATAGCTACATGTACGGATTGTGGTGTTTCTTTGATATTAATAAAATTACTTTTCTCAAAAAAGGCGAGAGATGTCAATTTGAGGTTATTTCGTTTATGTTAGAATAATTATATTACTGTGTACATGGACACGTAAATTTTATTGTGTCTACATAATTTAAAATTTTATTTATGTTTTCTTCTATATTTTAGGTTTGGTTGATTATTTAAAGTCTATTTCTTCACCCAATTTGTGTCTATCAAATTCTAACTATAGTTAATAAATTATAAAATTCTTAAATTAGCAAATCAATTTTATTTTTTGACTTAAAACTTTTTTTAAAGTTAATTAACCTTTAAATTTAAATTTTAAAAACTAAAGATGGACTCACTCATTGGTCAACACCTCTCTCCAGTTAGACACGATTTATCCATGTTTTCACATATCTCTATACTCTAGTCATTTACTACATCTATCCTTACAGGTGTACCCATGCATTTCTTCTCCACCTTGATATTAACACTTTCATGTCCCAAGTCAATCCAACTATGTGTTAGATCAGTCCTAAATGGAAGTGACCCCCCAAATTTTTTTTTAAAAAGAACAAAAATTCAAATATGTGTGAACTAGGTCTATTCAACTACCGATTATGAGCTAACTTGGTACACATTTATATCATTATTTAAAGGCATTCAATATGCATCTTTTGATATTTAAAAATCTAATTTTTGCTTAAAACTATCATTTGCATGCCATTCCAAGAACCTTTTGATTTGGATCACTACACAAACCCTAATTTTGCATTCATCATCCTAGGGCTTTCCTTGAATGAATGTTTTTTCATTTGATCATTTCCACAACTTCAAAATCAACCTAATCAATGAGGGTTTGACCAAGGAGAACATGACCCTTTCCATTCGACAATCTCCCTTGGGTATTTTTAAATGCCATCTATCCTTGATAGTCAATGCAAAGTAGAGACCATGGCAAGTTTAATTGCATAAGTCCAAAGTGCATATGATCACTTCAACAAGTTTTAAATCAAGTTTCCACATGTCAAATCATTTCCATGGAAGGAAAGACCATTCACATGCAAAATGAATTCATCCCATGACAGATTTATAAACTATTTTGAGCTTAAGGAAAAGTACAAATAGAGAGCATTCATTATTGGTCCCAAGGCAAATAGATTTTCATTGCAACATAAAATTCATTCTTCTCTCACATTCCCAAAGTTAAGTGTCTACATCTCTCACTTAAATCTCTCATAATTTAGCATTTCAATTATTCAATTTATCATTCCTAACTCTAATAAATAAATCTAGGTTTATTAAAACCTAATCTATGTGAACTATTCAATGAGGCACGATTAAACTAACAGAAAAAATATTTTACCTTCTCATTTTTTGTGAGCCTATCCATGTTTACTCATCAAGGTTTGACCATGTGGTTATATAGTCACTCATTTTAGGGTGTTTTCACGTATGATATAGTTATAAATACTATCATTCATATTTAGATTTTCTCTAGTTTTGATTTAGTTATGTTTATTAGATTAGGGTTTGGATATTACACATTGACACACATTTTTTCACTTAATCTCCCTCCATAGGATAACCTTACCTAATAGATCATTTTAGGTCTTACTTATTGTTTGGTATTCTTACATACAATTTATATTTTGATTATATTTTCTTCCATTACCCAAGGTCCTTATATCATTTGCATTCACTTGACACATTGATGATAGGGGTATGTCTTCTATGAAGATTGTATACCATTACATCTTATATTTTCCTTCTTTCATGGAGTTGATAAGTGCTCATGTTGCTTATTAGATACACATATTTTATATATGAGTCTTATGATGATCATATAGATTATGGTAGTGATGAGTGCATGATTAGAGAGATTTTAGCATGTGGCATGCATTGTAAGATGGACATAGATGATATATAGGTTTACCTCCACAATTGTATGAGGTTGCTATATAAATTATGATCATATACCTATGCAATCATACATTTTAGATAATATGACCCCTCTCATATGTAATTATGTGTTGTGCGATGATCAATCTTCTACATCTCACATTCATTTTACCCACACATCCTATTATGCTTACATACCATATAATAATACACCTTTAGATATCTGTGTGGATGATTGTGAGATAGTTACATGCAACATTAAATTCATTTTATGATGACATTATGAGCCTTATTGAATAAATGTCTCATAATAATTATGATGGATTTATAAATGAGTGCTAAGTATTCCATTCATTATCATGAAAGATGGGTTCTTGTGAACCACTACTCATGAAACATGGCTCAATGAGTTTCACTAAAAAACTACATAGTTGAATCCTGGTAGCAATATCACAATTGACTTGTTGTGGAAAATATCTCCTACTTATCAACCTTGGTTATACTTATCTTATTTTTCTACATCATACATTCTTCTCTAATCTTCTTATAATTTAAGTTTGAAGGACATTTGCCTAAATTATGTTGGGTGATGAGAATATATTTGCACGAGTATTATTTTTATTGCTTATTAATTTTATAATTTTTTATATTTTATTAATATAAAATATATTTATGAATATTTTAGAATTTATATCTTTTATTTTTTATGTGATTTTAATGTTAACAAATAAATTATTAAAGCCTATATTCAAAAATCTTTTGGCTTGTTCAAGCAATACAAGCAATTCAAATCATTGATATTTATGAGTCTCTTCCACTATTAACGTTCAAATAAGATATTATAGAGTGATCTGGTTGAAAATTTTGAATCCATTGTGAGTATTCCAGTAGCTCATAAAAACTTATTATTAAAACACCTAAAAAATACTTACAAAATTATTATCTTGTTATCCCTCTAAGTTTTAAATTATATCTAAATAAACAAGTGGACATGGTTGTCTCATGTTGCAGCCACAATGCTTTTTTATTGAGGTTGAAACTTTTGTAAATTGTAGATGATATTAAAATCCGACTTCTTTATATAATAATTTTGAATTCTTTAAATAATAATTGTAGTAATAATATAGTAAATTTTTTGACAAATAGTATTGAGGAAAGTTTAACCTTGAAGCATCTAATTTTAAATGCTAAAACATAAAATGTTTTTCCTTAGTAAATAAAAGACACATTGCATCTTGCTCCTGTCAATTAGTAAAATCTATAACATATTGCTTAGTTAAACAACATTGTAATAATAATGATTTGCAAGTAACAAAAACTAGATTGGTATGGTAAAGCTTTTGCAAAAAAATAGAGTATGTGAAATCACAATTAAAGCTCAATGTACAATATTTTTTATCACTAAATTAAAATTAATTAATATATATTATAATAATAATTACATCATTGTAATATCTATACAAATATTATCGTTAATGAATTAAATATAATAATTAAAATAGTTATAGTATCACATAATAATAATAATAATAATAATCAAGAGCTGCTTTAAATCGTTTAACTCTGTGGATATTCTCATGCTTCAAGAAATTAAAGCTATTGGTTTTTTTTTGGATGTTAATCTTGAATACATCTGGAAGGATGCGACCAAGGTTTATACTGATCATCCTAGGGGTAGGGGTGGGGTTGGTATCCTCATTAGCCCGAAGTGGTCTAAGATGATCACAAGGCGTGGTGTCTCTCCTTGCAATAGAGTGGTGTGGGTTACTTTCAACCACCAGGGCTCGACCTTTAGTATTTGCTCGATATATGCCTTCAATAGCCATCAAGATAGATCTGATTTGTGGGCCTGGATTACCTCCCTCCCTAACATCCCTTGGAGCGTGGGTGGTGACTTCAATATAATCGAGTCCCAAGATGACAAAAGTGGTGGTATCCCTTTTGCTTGGAAAGACGTGGAGAAAGTCCAATGGAATAAAGTAAAACATAATAAATCTCTCTTTGATCCTCTTGCTAGTGGGAAAACTTCTTCTCATGACATTTGGTATACGTGGTGCAACTTCTAGAATGACACCTCCAAAATCTATTCTAGGCTTGACCGCTTTTATGCTAATAAGAACTATTTTTCTTTTATCCCTGATAAACAAGGGAACTTTATTACTGTTACCCCCAATACTCTATTAGATCATCATCCTATTTCTGTGAACATTAGATTCAATAACTTGCCCTCTTGCTGCAAGCATAATAACCCGAAGTTTATTTTTAATACTAGTCTCCTTAGGGATGAAGACATCCTTGCTGCCATTAACCTTATCAAACTTGTTAATAAAAACAACCATTATTTACCTTCTCACATTAATAGATGGAATCAGAATATCTTGGCCTGGCAAAACTTGCTCCAAACCATTGGCAAAAAGAAGGCTAAAGACATTAGATTTATGGAGAAAAAGCTCTCTATTGATCTCCACTTGGCCGAAGAAATTAGCATTCAAACCAATCCTTCTGATAACAATT
Organism: Chamaecyparis obtusa; assembly: GCA_027943335.1. Taxonomy (NCBI): domain Eukaryota; kingdom Viridiplantae; phylum Streptophyta; class Pinopsida; order Cupressales; family Cupressaceae; genus Chamaecyparis; species Chamaecyparis obtusa. The sequence goes on from BSBK01008863.1 coordinate 412,031, forward strand.
TGGTTCTTCAGGTTGCCAAAGCTAGGGACGCTCTTAGAAGACACCAACATGTTAAAACTCGGGGGGCTGTCATTAGATCACATGCTCACTAGATTCAACATGGTGATAGAGGCTCTAAATTCTTTTTTAATCTCCTAAAGAAAAAATAGAATAATGAATCTATTGATAGAATTCTTGTTAATGATAAGGAAATTGACAACCTCGATGACATTAAAAGGGCTTTCTCAGTGTTCTATCAAGATCTGTTTACCTCTGAAGACACTCCTGAAGCCAAAATCCTTAGAGACCAATGCAAATCTCTTATTCCTACCAGAATATCTTACTATGACTCGGCCTTGCTTAGAAGGGACATATCTATAGAAGAAATTCAAAAAGTTATCAATATGTTAAAAGATGGTAAGGCCCTGGCCCTGACGGTCTACCTATTGAGTTTTATAAAGCCAATATTAGCTAGATATGCACTGACCTTCATGAGATTTAATCTGAAGCTCTTAATAGGGGCTCTTTGGGAGATTTGATTAATATGGGAATTATTAAGCTAATCCCCAAAGAAGGTGACAAAGCTCTCATAAAAAAATGGAGGCCTATTATGCTCCGTAATACTTCTTATAAGATTATTGCCAAGATTCTGGCCATTAGACTTGAAGAGATTCTTCCCAAACTTATTTGTACCACTCAGAGTGGGTTCATTAAAGGTAGATATATCTTGGAAAATCTTATAACCAAATGGGAAGCTACGAGCTGGGCTAAGCACTTGCAATAGGATGTGGCCATGTTCCTTCTGGATTTTGAAAAGGCTTATGACAGAGTTGAATGGGATTTTATTCTCATGATGCTTGAGGCCTTTGGATTTCCTTTGCACTTTTGTAATATGGTCAAAATGTTGCTTAAATATTTCTCTGCAAAGATTGATGTGAATGGTTCCCTCTCGACCTCTTTTCCCCTTGGCAGATCTATTCGGCAAGGCTGCCCCCTTGCTCCTGCCCTCTTTGTGATTACCTCTGATGCTCTTTCCTACATCCTTAGAGATAGCTCCCTTTCTCTGAGCATCAAAGGTATTTGTCTTCCTGACAACTCTGAGCTCACTCAATGTCAATTTGCTGATGACACTGCTCTCTTTTTTGAACTTAATGAAGCTAACTTTGAGATTCTGCATAATACACTTAATTTTTTCTGTTCTATCTCTGGTGCCCAGTTATCCTAGGCTAAATCTATTCTACTATGCTGGGATGATCAACCACCAGACTGGATTTGTAAGTTTGGGTATCAGTGGGATGATCCTCACTGGATTGTCCGCTATCTTGGCATCCCCTTCTCCATTGAGTTGTCTCTTAGGGAGATGTGGTTGTGGATAAAAGAGAAGATCAATAAAAAGCTCACCAAATGGCATAATAGATCTCTTTCTTTGGCTGGTAGAGTGCAAGTTTTCCAAAAAATGCTCTCATCTTACAACATCTACTACTCTTCTGCCTGGATTTTTAGTAATTACCAGATTTTGGAAATTTTAAAAAGTCATTAAGAATTTTATGTGGTCTGATGGCAAAGGAAATAGAAAGCTTCATGTCGTCAAGTGGGATTGGTGCTATACTAACAAGCTCCTTGGTGGGTTGGGGTTAAAAGATCTTAGATTGCAAGGGATTTCCCTTGTGGCCAAATGGATATTTCACTCCTTAGAGGGGTGTGAACCATGGAAAATCCTAGTTATGAATAACATCCAAAGTGGTTGTCCTAAGAATGTTAAAACTTGGAAGAATCTTTCGATGAAAAATCTTATTGAAGGTAATTTCCCTGTCATTGTTCAGGGCTCTATTGTTTTTAAATCTATTTGGAAAGCATGGGAGCATATTAGGATGTTCATCCCTTCCAGGGCTTTCCATGCTAACAACCTCCTGTTTGGTGAGTGCTCCATTTGGTGGAACCTTACCCTCTCTGGCAAGCCCCTTTCCCTCTCTCAAGGTTGCTCTACTAGACATTGGGTGGGGTTGGGAATCTCACAACTAATAAGTCTTTTTGAGAAGGACAAACTATTAGTTGGGAGACCCTCAGCTCCTCCTACAACATTCCTCACTCTCAAAAGAAGACTTACAACATGATTGTTAAAGCTTGTAAAGACATTCCTTTTATTTGTCATATTGACTCTCACATATATCTGAATATGAAATGGCCAGATGGCTCTATTGTGACTAAAATTAAAGCTAAAAGTATATATAATGTTATTGCTTATAACAATTCCATCATTAAACATTTTAATAATCTTTGGTATTTTGATTTTGATGACTCTTCTTGGAAAAGGTGCTTTAGTGTCATTTGGAAAAGCCCAATTGATCCTAAGATCAAATGTTTTAAATGGCTTATGATGCTCTATAGGCTGCCTTTGAGAAAAGACTCTAAATGTTTGGAAATTTGTGACATATGTAGACTTCCTAAAACTGGTAGACATAATTTGTTAGACTATGTTGTTGCTAAAGAAATATGGCTTGTGTTTGACATCAATTATCCTCAAAATATTAATATTCTTGAGATTATTACTGGTTATATACATGGTCTTAAAAAGGATACTAACCTCTTTTGGAGCATTCTCTCTTCTAACATTTTATGGCAGATTTGGAAAATTAGAAATGAAGATAGGTATCAAAATATCCCCAGAATCCTTACTGATTCTTTTCGTAAGCTCACCCATTTTAAAATTTTCTCTCAAGTTATAATAAACATGATGATAGATCGTGATAAGCTAAAAAGGTTCCTGAAAGGTGGTCATGCTACGATAGTTTCTTTTGAAATGAAGGATGGATATGACTGGAGAAAGAACTTGGATAACCTTGTTGCCTTTGAGGAGACTGTGAAGATGCTCAATCGAGAGATTAAGAAGAAGATGAATGTTTTTTATGACAAAATCCTCATGCTTAGTCAAATCCAAAAAAGGTCAAGCATCATTTGGATGGAGGACCCCAAAGGATGGACTACTTGGGCTGAGTCTTGCAAAGATATTTTACATTAGTGATCTGTCTTTTTTGATATCTTGTTTTGTATCTCATGCTACACTTCGATATATGTTTTTGATACTCTGGTGAGCTCAGTGTGAGGCCTTGCCTCCCATTTTCTCCTTTAGATGTAATTATCTTTTTTTGATCTCTCTATAGTTAATATAATAATAATAATAATAATAATAATAATGCTCGAAATGGTTTAACTTCGGCGATTTGACTTTTATAATGGGTATATTGGAAGTGTCTCTGCAGCTTCAAATACTTGGTCTCTTATGTCATTTACTGTTCGATGGTAGATCAAGTTTAACAGTCATGGAGGCGCGGGTTTTGCAAGGTATGAAAAGCTGGCAGTGTGGTAGATATCACCATGAAATTATGCCATGAAATTTTAGAATTCAGCTGCGATTTAGGCATTTGGAGGAGGCTCTACTGGCACACATTGATGAGGCTTCTTTCTCCTCTATGTTCATATGCCATTCACATGCGATTAGGGCTATAGTCCAGTCGATTAACTCGCGTATAGCATATCACTTGCAATCCCTGGTATATGGGATATTTTTGTAACACGACTAAGTGCTTTTTGGGCATCTTATGCATCAACACATGTAATTATCTATCTACTTTATATGCTTGTATATAACTACGATCCCGGGGTTTCTTACTGGTTCTTCCACGGGGGAGTTATTGAATCAGATTATTAATAAAATATGGTGGATATCCCACTTTTGCTTAAAATAATAATAATAATAATAATAATAATAGATGTTATTAATAATTTATATTATAATAGATGTATAATAAAAACTTGTTATAATACAAATTATTAATAACATCTATTATTATTATTATTATTATTATTATTATTATTATTATGTTCGATAATAAACTTAATTTTACCAAACATGAACAAAATAATACATATTTAAAGTAGTATAAATTTTAGACACCATAAAAATATCAAATTACACATGTCGGAACTATATTTGATATAACGAAATGCCTAATAAAGATATTGAGATCTTATTTAAACAAAATCTCAGAAACTACACATTAAACCTAGCCCAAAACTGTGACTATCAAACACTTAAACAAAAATCACCAAAGAGAACTAGTAAACTTAAACATTTTCACCACATACAAAAATTGGCCTACCACTAGACTACCCTCCAATTGGAATAAAAAATGTGACCATACAGGAAAAAGAAGGGAGCACAAGGTCACCCCTCTATTGTGTGATACTTGCCTAGTTAGGAATGAACCAAACCATTGCATCAATAGTCTTGGAGCTTGAAGGACCATGTCTTCATCTCACCTGCTACATTCTTTGTCCAAGCCAACTCCTCCCTTTCATGAAGGAAGCCTTTCAATGCATCCCAACCAATGCCTCAAATCATTACTCCTCGCCAACACTATACCTCGAGACCATACGAAGAAATAATGAGCATGACATCATCTAAAAAATGGCGGCATATAGTAAAAAGCCTCATTTAATGATAAATCTTCCCACACCTCACTTGTTGCATCATCTTTTAAATCCATTGCCCATTTTGAAAGCTCGTTCGTTGACTCATTCCAAACATGCATACTATGGTAAATTAGAATTCCTTAAAAACATTGAGTTTATCCAAAGTCCAAATTTATGAGTCTTCTTCCAAGTGAATCTTCTCAACAGAGACACTTTTCCATTTTCATTGCATGCCAAGTTGCTTGAGCATCAACCAGATTATTTGTACCATCTTATAATCTTTTGGTCCCAATGGTCACAATGTTTCCATCATGGTCTCTTTCCACAAATCTAGCCCAAGAGGGCCTTGGGTTCATTTGGCTTAACCCAAGTTGGCCAATTAATAGGCCAATAACATCTATTATTATTCATAGTAATTATTTTACTATTTATCAGTAATGACTATGTAATAATAAGTATTAATTATTCAATTATATTTAAATATATAATTATTATATTATGATTATTTCATTAATATGTATAAATTGTATTACATTATTAGTACTTGCTTTTAGACTAGTAATATTGCATAGACTTTGCTTTGACTTAGTTTTTAAATTATTTGGTTTTCCACCAATCACAAGAATATATTTATCTTATTTAAAAAAACTTCTAAGTTTAGATGTAAATTTTTTAATTTTATAAATTATAGAATCATTTTTCTTGAGACTTATTGATTAAAAACTTTTTGTATTATAAGGACACATTTTTAGGCTTTACTATTTTTTTGGATTGTTATTTTAATAATAAAAATTTACTATTTTCATGGTGATCCTATCGAAAATCTTACCTCCATAATTAAAATTTATTTTCCTTTCTATTTACCTTATCATTTCAATTTTTACAACATTATTTAATTATTTTTTTGCAATTTTAGAAACTCAATGTTGTATATTTAAAGACATAATAAAAATATATTATATTACATTTATCTCATATTATATTATATAACTATTGGAAATATATTATTCAATAAATTACAGCAAATTAGTTAATAATGAATTTAAATTTACATATTTATTATTAAATATTATTTTCATGGGAAGGTCTGCAGGAAATTGTCTCAAAATTTGCCACAGTGTCAAAAACACACAGTGTTTTTGAAAGTCCATGATGTTTTCAGTTTATGTGTTTTCAGCCTTCGTTGTTTTCGACCCTGTGCTTCCTACTTTTGTGCGCTTATCCTTTGGCGTTGAAAACTCTGTGTGTTTTCAGTCTTTCTCTGTGTCAAAAATCTTGTGTGTTTTTGACCTTGGTCTTAACTGCGCAGGTGAGATGGATGGTGGAGCCCAGTCCTTCAAAGTTTCTTGTCATTGATTCTCCAAGTCTCCAGGTGGTTACATCTTCTATCCAGTGACTCGGTGACTGTTAGTCGCATGATCTCTGAAAGATTGCCGGTTATCTGCTAACATCTCATGAACTTACGAATGGTTAGTCATGTAGTCGCTGAGTGCTTGGCGGTTTGTCTCTTCTCATGCTTCCAGCATGGTTAAAGTTCAGACAGGATTGATGGTTGCCACAAGTTCTCATGGTGAAGATACACGAGGTTTATTTTTCATGCTTTTGTGACAACCATCTGATCCTCTAAAAGGTAAAGCTCATGTCCGATTGGTCCATGTGCCGGTGACTTGTCAAACCTGTCAGTGGGGCCCTGTGTCAGAGATAAAAAGATCTACGGTTGGCGTATGATCACATGGAATATTCTAACCACATGTGATCATGCGCCCACCGCCTGATTGGGTGCCGATGGGTGTGTTCATTCTGGGCCGCTGTCAGAGGTGGTCATGTGGCAGCTTTTGGTTGGCTGTCGCATGATCACATAGCCCATTCTTTGGCTATGCGATCATGTAATTGGTTGACACGTGTCCCCAGGGCCCGGTGAGAGGTGGTAATGTGGCATCCGCAGTGGTGACGTGCTGAGTTCTGATTGGTTGCCGGTGTGCTCGGTGGCAGGGGGTTTGTGGTGGGACCCATGTTTATAGTGCCTGAGTGTATTTGGCTTCGGCGGTGAGTGCTAACGGTTAGTCACATGTTTGCATAGTCTTTTTCAAGGCTATGCAATCATGTGACTCATGTTTTACGATAACCCTTAGCGGTGGCAGTTGTGCTGGTAGTTTCAGATTGTAGGTTGTAGCATGTTCGCATAACCCATCCCCGGGCTATGTGATCATGCGACTGACCATCTATTATCATGGTTGCGGAGTTGTGGTGGTAACATTGCCAGGGACTTTTCCTGCGGGGTTTTTGACCATTGACTGTGGCTAGGAGACCGCAGTCGCATGATCGCACGAGTTAGTTTGGTGACTTGCAATCACATGACCAAGCATAGGGTGAGACCGGTTTTCTGTGGCGGTGAGGTTTGTGACCGCACGGTGGCGCGACTAAAGATTGTGGTCAAGTTGCCAGGCCCAGAAAAAATAAAAGATCTGATGGCGGGGATATAAAGTTGATCTGATTTTGAATGAGGACCGCCAGTGTGCTTCTGGCGCCATGAAGGTAACCATTGGATTTAGAATTCAAATTTGCCGAAGGGTTTGTAGCGATAGGAAGTACTTGAATTTATGGTTTCTTCGGTGGATTTTGATTGGTTTGGTGGCGCCAGTGGTTGCCAGGTGGTCCAAAGGCCTGTTACTTGATTGCATGATGACTTTTGTGCTGTTTGAAGGATTTTTTTTTTGTGCTCGAGGTTGCCTGTGTTTCTTGCTCATGTAGTAATTTTGATTGGTGTGGTGGGTGAAGGCTATGCCTTAGCTATCCGTAGCTTGTTGCAACCTGTCATGGGTTTCCAAGGCAGCTAATGGTATGAAGTGTCAATTTTTTGACTTCGAGAGGGTTCTAAATTTTGTCAATTCCAGTGAAAGTTTTTGCTTTGTAGATTTCCCCTTCTCTCTGCATATAGGGTGTTATGTTTCCATTGCTGGTTCAGAGAAAACAATACATATTGTAACAAACTTATTTTGTGTATGAGAACTCATTTTATTCTTACTGTTACTAAGCTATCTCTATTTGAGCTCTGAATTCATTGATCATGCATCAAGGGTGTTTGATTTGTCTGCTTGTATTGCCTATGTGTTTGCAAGTGGAGTTATCTTCGCAGAGATAACTGGTTCAGGGTTAGTGTTTATGCATGTATGAGCTAAAATATCAAGGATATGTCATGCTTGTCTTCCAGTGGATGCTGGTAAATGTATTGTCTGATTCATAGGTCTCTTCTAAGGGGAGGGTTAAAATCCTTTAAATGGATAATAAAATGCTTGGATGCAGAGGTGGGTGTTAAGTTGAGGTTTGGTTATGGTGTGTGATTGATGTGAGGCATCAACACATCGAGCATATTGTGTTCTTATTTCACAATTATCTCTTGCAGTAGGGTATTTGACTCTGTGGCCCATTAGATAAGGCACTGGTCTATCAGAGACTTAGGGAATCTCAATGGTCCTTTCAATCCTTTTAAAATTATTTCCATTCAGTCCCACCTTTTCCCTTTCATGTTGTTAGGATAGGTCTTTGGTTTTCATACTCACTTCATGCAAGTAGGGCTATTGCATGAGATATTGGCTTCATTGAGGTACAGGATACCTAGGAGTTTGAGAACCATTCCACAGTCAGTGACCTGCAGGCCTGTAGTGTGACACAAGTTGTATGAGTGTGTAGATGAGGTACACCTGCCTGAGTGATGTGGAGCTCAAAGTATAGAAGGATCTCTCTTTGATCCTTGTCAGTTGGCCCTTTTTCCTGTCAGATTTAGAGTGTTGAGTGAATGTGATACTAGCCATGTCAATCCCGATGCCAAGCTAACCTTTGGGAAAAAGGACACCAACAAGATGGCGACTCTACTGGGGATGAAATAATTTTACTATTAAGAGTATCCCAGAGTCTTGTTGTATTCAATTTGGGGAAGAGTCTTATATGTTTTCCAATCTAAGAATTACTTTTCAAATTTGCAAATGTGTTACCTGGATTTGCTGATTGGGTCATATGTGACTTTGTTGTGGAAGAGCCCAGAGTCTATTGGTGTTTCAAGACAGATCAAGAAAGTTTGTGTCCTCTAAAGAGAGGTGGCGACTCTATGCTAGAAAGAACCTGAATTGCGAAGTTTTGTTGGGACTTCAGTCAGATAAGAGGAAGGAAGCAGCATTCAACAGGGTGATCCAGGTATTCTCCATCAAAATTTTATGTATATGCATGGTCCTTATCGAGTTATTAAGTCACTAATGAGAGGATAGTGAAGCTTGTGCACACTTAGCTCTTAAAAGTTAGTTGACAAATTTGTCAGTTAAGTGTGTAGTGGTTTCAAAGTAATTTTGAAATTTCAAGAATTTCAATGATAAATGATTTTACTCCTTTGAAAAGATTTGTTAAGTCATGGGTGTTAAAGGAAATTTTTGCTTAAGAGGTTACCCGGCTATGAATTTTGTTGATATACTTGGCTACCCAAACTCCACTCCCCTAAATGCTATAAAATTTTTACAGAAGTTCAGTGGGGAAAACTTTGGGTCTACCTATCAACATGCTAGAAATTTTTCAGATCTGATGTGTGACTATGGTGTTGAGCATGAAGATGTGATAATGAGATTATTCATTCAGTCACTGATAGGAGATGCAAGAGAGTGGCTCTCATGTTTGCCAAATAATGACATCTCTTCATGGGATGATTTAGTTGCAAGTTTCTTAGTCCAATTTGCTAAAAAGGTAAATGACTTTGACATGCTTAAGGCCCTTATGGATATACAAATGGAGGAAGATGAGTTGGTTTCTAGTTTCAATGCCAGATTTATCAAGACATGGGAAAATATCCCTGGGAAGTGTAGGCCAAGTGATGATATCTGTTTGATCATCTACTTGAATGCTTTTGATAAGAATTTCAATTTTGACTTAAGGAATAAGGAACCACTAACTTTGTATCAGACATTTCAGTTTGCAATGGATATTGAATCTAATTGGAGATATCATGCTGTAAGAAGACCACATGTTGCTGCTGATTTTCATTCTCAGAGTGTGGTAGATAATAGGAAAACGGATGCACTGAAAGGTTTAGAGCCATATCAGCATATTCTTGTCCCTGTTAGTGATGTGCCTTGATTTTCTAAACAGGATGTGATCCATGATCATGTAAAGGAAAGTAACTTATAGCCACATCGTGCATCACTTGAAGAAGAAGATTGCTTTGTAACTGAAGCTTGTGTGGATGATGAACTTATTGCTGATGTATATCTAGTTGAAACTCAATATGATGAATGATTGTATGCATGGTGTCTATAGCAAATTGAGGAATTGGAGTTAGCTCTTGCCATTAATGGTAAGAAACTTGAAGAACTAGAGGTGTGTAGAGCCATGGATAGAGAACTTGCTCAGTCCAATGAGTGTGTACCTTTAGATTATGACAATGAACTGGATAGCTGTCTATCAGAAAAGGGTTATGCTAAAAGTGTATCAGATGAAGGTATGATTAGTAATGTTTGTAATCAGTCTTTTGCTGATGATGAATGTTCATCTGATGAAGTGGGTAGTTCTAGTTCGAATGATGATAGTTGGGTAGCATTTTTGCATGAATTGAATGAAGATAGGTGGTACACACACAAAGATGCTAGAAGGCACAAAGTTTTAAAGGATTGACTATCAAGCACACACACTTGGTATATTGTTCAATCCTATCCTTTTGTGGTTCATAGTAAGATCAACACATCTTACTGGGTGAGGTAATCATGTCTCTCTCTCTCTCTCTCTCTCTCTCTCTCTCTCTCTCTCTCTCTCTCTCTCTCTTTTTCTTGCATGCTAATAGGATTAGGTCATGGAATTTATATCATCTATGATGTTTCCTTTGTCTTTTCTATGTGATCATTTATGCTCTTGCAATAGACTTCCAAATATGATATTAGTAGATGAGGCATTTCTGATCAAGTTCTCTTTCACTGGTTGATTTGGATTTTGTTTTAGTACTAACCCCTTTTTCTTTGTCTTTTTTTTCTTTTTGCTTTGTTTTCATACCCTTGTGCATGGGTGTGGAGTTAGGATCCTTGGTTTGGGGGCTTATGTTTCATACCTAGTGATGTTCTATCTCTTTTTAATTTGTCAGAGTTTTTCTCATCTTCTCTCTCTTCCTTTACCATGAGTATGACTTGCCTCATACTCCCACTAAAGTGGGGGGTAAATGTATCATCTTAAAAATGAAGCACCCATGATAATAATTTTTATCCCTCATTAATGGGATGACCTAGACCCTTTTGAATTCCTTCATAATGATTGGATGTCCCCTATTTCCCTTGTGCTTCTTGTACCCCTATTTTCTGTTTGTTTTCACTTCTATTTTCTCTTTCCTTGAGACCCCAAGCACAAAACCCCATGGTGAAACCACTTGAGGGTAGGCTAAGGTCAACCTAACCCCTTGGGGGTAGACTGAGGTTGGCCTAGCCCCTATGGTGAGGCCAAGGTTGGCCTCCCCTCCAGGTGGAATGCCTCAGGGTCTTGGGCCCATATCAGGGTTCAAAATTCTTTTCCTACCTTGTGCAATCAGCCCTTTTTAATTTTGCTCACAAAATTGGTATAAAAGGAGGCCTACTCACTTCATTTTGGGAAGGCAAGTTATCCATCAATTGAGAATGAGTTGTATCCAAGCATTTAAGACATTCTTGCAATCATTCAAGGTGTCCATTGGAGATCAAGCATTCAAGTGTTCAAGCAACTTAAGGAGTTTTTTCAACGCATTCAAGATATATATCATTCATGCATTTTTTCCTCCAGATCTACCTTCTTTCTTCAACGAGATAGTGGAGTTGGCCATGAAGGAGAGAAGATCCACATTCATACATTCAATATCTACCTTCATACCTTCAAGATCCACATTTGTACCTCCAAGATCTACATCCTTCAAGGCAAATTGCAAGCACATACATACATGAGGTTTTGATTGATTTCCTTTCTAGGTTTTTGGTGTTGAATCAAGGCTATTGCATCATCATAATTGATTACATTTTTAACACAATTTCATTTTCATTGATATAATATACTTGATTGTTAGATCTATTTCTACTACTTGCTAGCATTCTCTTTCATTGTCTCAATTTTAAGGTTAAGGTTAATTTGTAAACTAGGGCTTGACCAAGGCGAGCCCTTCTCCAACAAAAAAAACTATTTTTCCCTTGTGTAGGTGCAAGTTATAGGTGCAAATTTAGATTCAAAACTTTTAGAAATAAGTTTCTATTACAAATCTAGATCTCGGGAAAATTTGTTGATCAGGAGGAGGCTGATTTCGGCCTAGCCTTGGGTGGATTTTTGTCCAAGTTGTCATGGCACCTCCAGGTCGATGTAGTCCCAAGGCTTCCAATTTTTTATGTTTTGTAAATCTCATTTTCCACCCTTGAATCTCGATTTGTTTCAGATTCCAATACAGTCTTCCATGGCATTCTCATGTTTGTATTATCAGGATGAGTTGGCTTCATTGCTTGATTTCATCACTTACTTTGCATACTAGTTTCAATCCCCTCTTGTAGGGAAAGGAAGAAGTTAATCCAAGAAAGTCTCCCCTTTGTGAAGGTTACACATTAGCACTTCCTCTTTGTGTTAATCAGACCTCCTTTGGTGGTAAACTCTTGGTATTCTCTCTTCTTGTGTAATAGGATAGGATCTCATTTCCCCCTGTATAGGAGGTAAGTGAGTGTATTTGGGAGAAGAAATGATTAGGCAATTAGTAGTTATTGAATAACAAAGAAGTTGATAAGTTCTAGGAACACAAGGAGACATTGAATGAGAAATTAGGGAGTGATTTACTAGTGATGATGAAGATGCAAACATTAATATAAGTATAGAAGTCATGCAATGAAATGGGGGCAAAGTAAAGTATGGGGTTGCATAAGAGTATCAAGAAGAGAGTAATTTTCACAAGTCACTCTTTATGAGTTGAGTGAGTGAACATACCGCTAAGAGTTTAGGTTGAATGTATAGAGAGGGAGGAAGGCTAATGAAAAGGCTATAATTGTAATTCAATGTTACAAATTTCCCATGAATGTAATTTTGATTATTGTTGCAATTTGAGTGTTTACTTGTAAGCGTAGAGTATCTGCATATATGTTTTGATGTTTTGAGTTTGCAAATTGAATGCTGAGCGAGTACCTCTTGCATCAACTAATTTTTTATTAAAGAGGTTTAAACATATGATGCAAAGCCTAAATTTTCTTAATCATTAGTGCAATAAATTTAGAAACAAAAAAAAAATATTAAGGTATTTGCATAAAGTCAGTTAATATTTGTTGCAAATGGTAACTTCAAACTTGGTAGCCAAGGAACACGGATCATTTTATTTGACAACTACATAAGAAGATTATACAATAAATATTTATGCACACTATAAAAGATCTACTAAATCACATTTTGAAGTAGTAGTGTAAGGATATAATGCTTTATGTTGTACTCTATAGAGTATAGACGACAAAATATGCATCCTTGAAAATATTTAGTCTCAAGCTATACCTAAAATGCTTAGTCAAGTTTATGAAATGCAATCTTCTAAATTTTATTTCAAGCATAAAATAATTTTGATTCATCCAACTAAATCCTCAATAAAATTTCAAGAACGAAACTAAAATAGTATGAGTCCAAAGCTAATAAATACTAAAGGAAAATATCCTTACATCATTTTTTTTCCACAATACTAAATTAATAGAAATGCATAATATATTATTCCATTGATAAGTAGAGATAAAGTTGCATATTAAAACCGTAAAGTGATCACTTGTGAACACATTGCATATGTCTATCATTTCTAAGAGCAAAGAAAATCGGTAGTTCATGTATTCTAGTTGAGAAAAGAAAAGAAAAATGGATATTAGAAAAGTGATCACAGAGAATGATTATAGTTCTAAAATTAGATAAGCATATGTTACAAAAAAAAAATTGCATTACTTAGCTTGGATTGTAAAGGTGAAAGTCTTCAAAATGAAGAGAAGAGAATGAATGTATATGGTGATTTCTCTAATTCATCAAATGGTATACACTAAATCCACATCAATAAGAAAAACATTATAAACAAAAATATTATGACAAATACCTCTTAAATTGTTTTAAAATGGTTGTCTGTAAAGAAAAATAATAATGTTGACACTTTGAATGTGAAGAAAATTATTCCATATTTGTATTCCATTCTACCAAAAATCTGCTCAGGACATGATCCCAACCTCATCCCTTAATCCCTTATGATATCAGAGGCCTCATCCCTTATGATATCAGAGCCTTTTGATGCAACACACTCATACACATTCAAGCCAATTCAATCATTACAGAATAAGAACAACTAGAACTCAAGATAGATTTGAAAATTCTTTATTTCCATTCACCAACTTTGCTTGTACAATGATAAAACGATCTTTAAATTAAAAAAATCTCAAAAAAATAAAAAAATGAAAATTACTTTTTTTGGTAGTTTTCACAAAAAAAATAATTTTTTGCCATTTTTTATAACTTTTAAAACAACTCCGAAAAAGATGATTTTTTTTTCGTGAAGCTTCCTAAAACTAAGATAAGATGAATTGCCAACTAACCTTTGAAATTGAAAACAATATTTCAAAGTTATTAACAAAAATAACCTTCTAAAAACTCACAAAAAAAATTAAAATCTTAAAAAGCCACTAAAAGCTCCTGCATCATTCTCCTCTGATTGAAAGAACGTAGCTCTTGCAAGTTATTTTTGAATGCATGCTTCTTTTATGGATCTTATCCTTCCCATTATACTAGATATTAATTGTATTGAGTCGAAGAAGAGAAAATTGAAGCCCTTGAATGCAAGTGTACTCCTTTTTCCTAGTCTTCCAATTCTTTGGCAATTTGTCCTTCATCTTTGCAACTGCCCTTGGGTTCTTCTTCCTCTTCTTTTTCTTAACCCATCTCCTATTCAACACTCTCTTGGACTTTATGTTCCAAAACTTAATTTCTTGTGCATATACCTTAGTAGCATCATTATTTTTCTTCATTGTATAATATAGCAACATATTCTCCATTACCAAAATTTGCATAATACCCTTGTAAATTTGCATATACCTCATTAAGAAAAAAATCTGCAACATCTTCATTGAAACCTTATTATGAACAAGTCTTTCCACTTGCTCAATTTGAACATCAAATTCAAACAATTGAAAATGACAAGGAGACTCATCCACAACTATGTTTACCTTGTATTCTTCAATGCTTGATATCAAAAAAATCATAGGTATACTGAGATTGAGATTTGGGAGAATGGAGTTGTCTATTGGAGCTTCGCTGGATGTCAGGGTTTCGACTAGGGCTTTTCCTCCCGTTGGAGCCTTGCAATTAGATGGAAAGTTCCAGCCTTCGCTGGATGCAGGAGATTCTAGGGTCTCACTGGTTGCTAGGGCTTCGGCTAGGGTTTTTCCTTTCGATGGAGTTTTTTTGTCAGCTGGAAGGTTCTCACTGGCCGCTCGAGTGTCCACTGGTGTGTCATCAGTAGCTGTTGATGGGGTGCTAGAGGTTTTGCAGGCTGTTGGATTAGTTTTGTTGGTAGTTTTGCAGTCAGTTGGGAGGTTCTCGCCTGTAGGTGGTGTGTCGTTGATAGCTGCTGATGGGGCATTGGAGGTTTTGTAGTCTACTAGACTGGTTTTGCCAGAAGCTATTGGGGTTTCCCCTCTTGCTAACTTCTCTATTTGTCCCATTCTAGTTGCTGGATCTTCGCAGTCTGCGAGTATTTCTCGACCTGTTGGGGGTTCAGTATCTGGTTATGTTCCTCTTGGTGGTGCTTCAGTGTCTAAGGGGATATTATCGTATGCTAGTATGGTTTCTAACGGGGCCTTAACCACTCACTCTGGTGGGGTTGGGATTGGTGGTGGTTCAGGTGCTAAGGAACCTCTCCCTGTCTCGAACCCTATCCAGATCTACCTGGATGAGGAAGTGGTGGAAGATATTGAGTGTGCATCCTTTGATTTTTCTTCTCATGGTGTGATTTGTCACTTCTTGGGTTTGTGGCTGAGCCTTGCTGATTTGCACTAGTGGATCTTTGCTCATTGGGAACCTATTATTTCTGGTACTGTTCATATTTTCCCTATGGCAAAGGGTTTTTTTACTTCTAAATTTGATAATGCTGAAGATAGAAAGTTGATTATGTGCAATAACTCTTTCTCTTAGGATAACTGTTATATGCTGGTTATGAAACCTTGGTTTCCTAATTTTTCTCCCTCTTCCAAAATCTTTTACAAGATTCTGATTTGGGTGAGGCTCCCCTATCTTCCCCTTCACTATTGGGTTGACTCCCTATTTGAAGCGGTGGGATAGTCTATTGGAGACTTTCTGATGGTGGATGAAGAGTCATCTGATATTATGCACTTGACTTATGTGCGTTTACTAGTAGATGGATATCTCTAAGGGGTTACCAGAAAATATTATGTTAGAGTACTCAACACTAGTACAATTTGCACCTATTTTCGATGGATAATTGATCGAAGTTTCTACCCAAATGGGTCAAATACTCAACCAACTGGTTGGTCACTATTTTTCTCATCAAATTTTTGACATATCGCTGTAACTGTAGAATGTTATACACCAATCTTGGTCGAAAAGGACATTAGAAAGTGATGATATAGTCATCGAACATTCAAACATAGTTGGTCGAAATGCTTGGCCCATTCGACCAGGATGTGAAAACCATGACGGTCATATTTCGACCAAATTGTGTCGCAATTTAGACCAATATTGGTCAAAATATTTGGTCGCTTCGACCAAGATGCCAAACCCATGATGCCACATTTTGAGACAATTTGGTCAATTTTTAGACCAAACTAGGTCAGAGTTTCGACGTCGGTTAGTTGAAACGTCGACTACGGTTAGTTGAAATTTTGACTAAATATGGAATGTTTAAAAAAATAAAATGAAGATAAATATCTAGACTAATCACCAACGACATCCTAATCAGTGATTAGTCTAGATATTTATCTTCAGGTGTCCACACTCGTTTTGCTGCTTGTTGCTAGCGGGTCCCTGCTCGTTCTATTTTCTAGATTGCTTTGGGCTCTAGCAATCTATTTTCTCTGCTCTGCGTGAAACTATGGGTTTTTTCATTTTGTTTGAACTATTTGAATATAGACTCTGACTAGTGATGCATAATTGATTTGCATGTTTGCAGCATGGAAGCAGTGTTGGCACTAATACATTTGGGGTGAAATTGCGACGGCCATTTGCGACGGCAGGCAAATGTCATGCGGTTTTGCCCTTTTTTTTTCAAATATAGCCCGACACCATCGCAATTTGCGATGACAATACATTTGTCACTGTCGCAATTGCGACGTTGTCAGGATATAAGCGCAAAATTAAAAAGGAACGTTGTCATGTGTGTTTTCAACAGCGCCGTAACCCTCTGTGAAATCACATCAGGATATAAGGGAAAACAAAATAAGAACGTTGTCATTTGTGTTTTCAACAGCATCGTAACCCTCCGCGAAATCACATCGGGATATAAGGGCAAAAAAAACAAGAACGTTGTCATTTGTGTTTTCAACAGCGCCGTAACCCTCCGCGAAATCACAGCTACAATTTCTGAGTACGTTGGGTTTATTTTTCTTTTGTCATTATTATGTAATCTGGTATTCAGTTGTTAGAGAGCTAAAATACCTAGAAATGAGGACATATCTATGTTGAATTTATTGTTAGCGGCTTTGGTTATTTAGAAGTTTAATTTTATTTGTTTATCTTTCAAGCACAAACATTTTGTGGACCGTAACGTCTTCATTGTTTCGGGTATGTAGTGAAACAGCCCTAACTCGCAATTGCGATGTTGTTGGGATATAAGGGCAAAAAAAAAAAGGAACGTTGTCATTTGTGTTTTCAACAGCACCGTAACCCTCCGCGAAATCACATCGGGATATAAGGGCAAAAAAAACAAGAACGTTGTCATTTGTGTTTTCAACAGTGCCGAGAGAGATTCCCTCCGCGAAATCATAGCTACAATTTCTGAGTACGTTGGGTTTATTTTTCTTTTGTCATTATTATGTAATCTGGTATTCAGCTGTTAGAGAGCTAAAATACCCAGAAATGAGGACATATCTGTGTTGAATTTATTGTTAGCGGCTTTGGTTATTTAGAAGTTTAATTTTATTTGTTCATCTTTCAAGCACAAACATTTTGTGGACTGTAATGTCTTCATTGTTTCGAGTATGCAATGAAACAACCCTAACTTGCGACTACCTTCACGGTACTTGTGTACATTATCATGTTGTCTTTACAGTGACTGTCCTCATTCAAGTGGCAATTACACAAGGGACAGTCACTGTGAGATGTCCTCATTTGTGACAAGGACAGTCACACTTAGGACATCTCATAGTGATATTCCCTTGTGTAATTTCCACTTGAATGTATTGCTATTGAACCACATTAATGCTTTTCTTCTTCAACAAATGAGGACAGTCACTGTAAAGACAACATGATAATGTACACAATTACCAAAAAATGATCTTGTTAATTGATGTAACACTTTGTCTTGCTCACTCCCTATCCTTCACTAGGGTCTCTTTAGGCCAATGTTTTGACTTGATAGGGTACTTAACTATCCCTACACTCTTTAGGTATCTCTACCCAAGATCCCACTCCTTCAACTAGTGCACACCAACAAGAAATACAACGAACTCTGCTCAATACCAATCTAGCTACTAGGACACTCCTAGTCTTGTCTTCACAAATTGAAACACATTCAACTAGAACTTTACTCCATGGAGAGGCTGGCCACTAGGACCTCTATTGGTTTCAATATTACTCCTTCACCTATACTTTTCATCAGTACTTCAATCCGGCTCATCAAACCATGCCAATTGCACCCAAAAATAGGCTGCTAGCAATTAGGCCTTTGTCAAGCCTTTTTGTTTATATTAAGCCACCTAAAGGGCTTAGGATTCAGATGCCCTTTATTGAGAACTCCAAGATATCTAAGGTCTTCTCCTCCTAGATTTTTTGTACACCAACTGCTACAGCCATGCCTGAAAACAAGTATTTTGACACAACTTGGACAGTCTGACTAAGAGTTTGTTTTCTTAGCAGCCAAAGAAACTCACCCAATCTTCTAATTTGACTTGGGGCTTCTTTAGATGTGTGTCTACCTCTCCATGAGATTTTAGTTGAAGCAACCAATGCATTCAACTTGTTGTAATCTTCTTGTAATGATTTGTCATCCCTAACTGTGCTCAACTGACTCACCTAGGACATCATTGCAAACATAGAAAATGAGCTTCCCAGGGCCCCTCCTTCCAAACATATAGTACATGGAGTCTCCTCACCCATTCCAAGAGCCCGTACAAAATTGACAATGGAATGATGAGCTAAGACTCCATTTGTTCAACCTGCCTGGTTCAAACCAATGATAGGGTACTTAACAAAAGAATTAACAAACTAGTTGGAATGCTTCAAAACTCAAAAAAAACACAACACAAAATAAAAAAACAACTTGTACTAACTTTTCCAATAGACACTGCGAGCTATCTAATCCATTAATCAACTGAAAACAAAGAAACAAAAAAACTCAAGAATTCACTAAAACCGTGTTACTCTACAAATCTTCTTAATTCCAAATGTTTTTCCCCCCAACCTTTTGCACAGATCGATGGAGGCCTCTTATAGTTGATTTGATGCCTAATTCAATGGTTTCATATAGTTACATAACCATCTTACTCGAAAATGCTCCCTTGCACAAATGTTGTCAATGTTGTGAATGACAACATTGACAACTTGTTACAACCTTTGGGATTTTGGTTCAAAACTTATTGTTCAAACACCATAAGACCCTAACCATGACTTAGTTAGGCTATTTAGACCTCACATAGGCCACTTCTACACTTCTTTGCCCAATTTGACCCCTAAATGCTTCATTCCCACTTTTGCCACAATATTGGTAACTTGGGTACAAATTGGCACTTGCCTTCACAAACGTCACACATGAGGACATCTCACAGTGATCGATTGTCCCTTGTGTAATTGCCACTTGAATGTATTGCTATTGAACCACATTAATGCTTTTCTTCTTCAACAAATGAGGACAGTCACTCTAAAGACAACATGATAATGTACACTCACTGTAAGGACAGTCACAAATGAGGACATCTCACAGTGACTGTCCCTTGTGTAATTGCCGCTTGAATGTATTGCTATTGAACCACATTAATGCTTTTCTTCTTCAACAAATGAGGACAGTCACTCTAAAGACAACATGATAATGTACACTCACTGTAAGGATAGTCACAAATGAGGACATCTCACAGTGACTGTCCCTTGTGTAATTGCTTCTTGAATTACACAAGGGACAGTCATTGTGAGATGTCCTCATTTGTGACAAGGACAGTCACACATGAGGACATCTCACAGTGATTGTCCCTTGTGTAATTGCCACTTGAATGTATTGCTATTGAACCACATTAATGCTTTTCTTCTTCAACAAATGAGGACAGTCACTCTAAAGACAACATGATAATGTACACTCACTGTAAGGATGGTCACAAATGAGGACATCTCACAGTGACTGTCCCTTGTGTAATTTCCGCTTGAATTACATAAGGGACAGTCATTGTGAGATGTCCTCATTTGTGACAAGGATAGTCACACATGAGGACATCTCACAGTGATTGTCCCTTGTGTAATTGTCACTTGAATGTATTGCTATTGAACCACATTAATGCTTTTCTTCTTCAACAAATGAGGACAGTCACTCTAAAGACAACATGATAATGTACACTCACTGTAAGGACAGTCACAAATGAGGACATCTCATAGTGACTGTCCCTTGTGTAATTGCCGCTTGAATTACACAAGGGACAGTCATTGTGAGATGTCCTCATTTGTGACAAGGACAGTCACACATGAGGACATCTCACAGTGATTGTCTGTAATGTCCCCTTTTTGGCTAACTTGGAAAACAGGAACAATTACTCCACTTCTCAGACTTACTCTATCAGATACTTACAATTAAACTAAGTAATGGAGGTTACTTAAGATATCAACCGCTATTTCAGATTCAATCACAATATGTGTGCAAGATGATATTGATACCAATATGTTTAATAGCACTGTCGGATATAATGATATGAAATATGCTATGAATATGATGTTTCCTATCACTTATAGTGATAGTATAATGATGGTATGTCTGATATAAACAATATCGATATACAATCAATAAGTATTGCTTACAGCAATGTATTTGCTGTGTCTGATATGATGATGTAATTATGCAAATGTGTAATATCGCTATGAGTGATATGTTGCTATTTCAGATTCTGAATTATATGCTTGCAACTTCAAATATTGATGCTGTTTCTGACTATCCTTTCTATCTGTGCAATCATGGTGTTGTCTCTGATCTGCAATGATAAACTTGAAACCAAACTGCCAAAGGCAGATGCTCTATTGAGTATATCCAAATATGGATAAGTAAATAAAGTTCTAATGATGCCTTGAGTGACTGACGAGAATGCATTCTTATATTGTCTTTAACAAATGAAGAGATGCTATGAATGAGACGTGTCTTGTTTCTTCCTCCATGTCCCTTTGTTAATCACACCTTTCCATAATCCGACAGTTCACATAATATTATTTCATTATTTTCTGATCATAGATAACTCCCAGATTGACTCAATATCAAATCTTTTTATGAAGGTAATCTTCCCTAATTGGTAGTGCAACCAGTAGTTAACATCCATTGTGTTTGTATTAGTTTGGTCTAACTATCATTAGTATTTAGTCAATCGATATTAACTCTTGCCTTATCCCATATTGTTATGATGATATCCAATCTTTCTACTCTGATATAAGTCGATATCATTTTCTGATAATTGTCCATTTATTGGTTGATTGCTGGTAATGGAGTTTGATCTTCAAATTGACTTCCATTCCTGTTAATACTTAAGGATACATTGTACTTATTATCCATGACTGATGCCTCATTCATCAATAGCTTGTGATATAATCACTGATGCTTTTGTGTTTCTACAAGATGTGGTTTATCTCAGACAATCGATAATCTTTCAATCCTTTAGTCGATATCCTCCTATGTGGTGTCTATTGATATAGATAGTAGAATTCAATCTAGTTTATGTTATTGTCATGATAACATAGGAAGTGATGGTGCATATTTGCTAGCGGGTCTTCATGTTTGATATTGCTTTATCGGATATGTCATTGTCTAAACTTGTGCAATTAATGATTATTTATAATATATGAATGGTTATCCTTCTTGCTTATCAATACATCTTCTGAAACACATAGCGACCTATCCCTTATTCATATCATGTTGATCTTGACTTCATAGTATTTGGTTCATTAATCATCCTCTCATGGTATCGATGTGTAATGACTAGTGATTGTTGTATCACTTCTTCATTCCTCATCATGATAGATAATGCAGATGTTTAATGTAGATGTATATCGATTACAGATATTCGATATTGCTTTAAACGTTATTATTATTATTATTATTATTATTAATGTTATTGTTATTATTAAATATTATAATTAATGATGTTAGTAATATTAATAATATTATAATAAATATTATTATAGTGATAACACATTGTTTTATATTGAGAGGTTTATTAATATTATTTATATATTAAAATTATTATATCAATAATTGATTTAATATTATTACTTAATATATTATTATAATATAATATATATAATTTATTAATAATTATTTATTATTAATTGATATTATAATTATAATCATAATTATATTATTTATTAATATTTTAATATTATTTAATTAACATATTACTTATTATGCTAACTATATATTATTATTATCTTTTGATAATAATTATATATTATTGTTATATACCATTAATAATAGATTATTATATATCATCTAATCATTTTATTATTATACTAAGTTCAATATGTCACGGCTCATGACATTGTCCCTTGTGTAATTGCCACTTGAATGTATTTCTATTGAACCACATTAATGCTTTTCTTCTTCAACAAATGAGGACAGTCACTCTAAAGACAACATGATAATGTACACTCATTGTAAGGACAATCACAAATGAGGACATCTCACAGTGACTGTCCCTTGTGTAATTGCCACTTGAATTACACAAGGGACAGTCATTGTGAGATGTCCTCATTTGTGACAAGGACAGTCACACATGAGGACATCTCACAGTGATTGTCCCTTGTGTAATTTCCACTTGAATGTATTGCTATTCAACCACATTAATGCTTTTCTTCTTCAACAAATGAGGACAGTCACTCTAAAGACACCATGATAATGTACACTCACTGTAAGGACAGTCACAAATGAGGACATCTCATAGTGACTGTCCCTTGTGTAATTGCCACTTGAATGTATTGCTATTCAGCCACATTAATGCTTTTCTTCTTCAACAAATGAGGATAGTCACTCTAAGGACAACATGATAATGTACACTCACTGTAAGTGTACATTATCATGTTGTATTACAAATGGACCTTATGTTGGTCGGGATATAAGTGCAAAAAAAAAAAGGAACGTTGTCATTTGTGTTTTCAACAGCGCCGAGAGAGATTCCCTCCGCGAAATCAAGCGGGTTATCATTTGTGTTTTGAACAAAGCAGGTTGTCATTTGTGTTTTGAACAGCACCGAGAGAGATTCCCTCCGCGAAATCAAGCGGGTTGTCATTTGTGTTTTCAACAGCACCGAGAGAGATTCCCTCCGCAAAATCACAGCTACAATTTCTGAGTACGTTGGGTTTATTTTTCTTTTGTCATTATTATTTAATCTGGTATTCAGCTGTTAGAGAGCTAAAATACCCAGAAATGAGGACATATCTGTGTTGAATTTATTGTTAGCGGCTTTGGTTATTTAGAATGCTTCCCCACAATACTTAATTACACAAGGGACAGTCACTGTGAGATGTCCTCATTTGTGACAAGGACAGTCACACATGAGGACATCTCACAGTGACTGTCCCTTGTGTAATTGCCACTTGAATGTATTGCTATTCAACCACATTTATGGGCCCGTTTGGACCATGACACACAGTAGCATCTACAGAGAAGAATATCCCAGGTGTAACAAGTTGTAAGAATATACCAACAGTTCTAAGAAGTTCCCTAGCACGTAGTAGCATCTACAGAGAAGAATATACAACATGAGGGCAGCCACTGTAAAGACAACATGATAATGTACACTCATTGTATGTGTACATTATCATGTTGTCTTTACAGTGACTGACCTCATTCAAGTGGCAATTACACAAGGGACAGTCACTGTGAGATGTCCTCATTTGTGACAAGGACAGTCACACATGAGGATATCTCACAGTGACTGTCCCTTGTGTAAGCCACTTGAATGTATTGCTATTCAACCACATTTATGGGCCTGTTTGGACCACGGCACACAGTAGCATCTACAGAGAAGAATATCCCAGGTGTAACAAGTTGTAAGAATATACCAACAGTTCTAAGAAGTTCCCTAGCACATAGTAGCATCTTCTAATTGTCTATACCACTTCACAAGGTATTGTTTGCACACATTGTTTTTGGTTCTTTTGATGACCCTTGTTTTGAAATTGCTATTAGGCCTTGTAGCTTATATGTTTTGATTGCTGGAGAGCTTCTAAAGCTAAGCAAGAAGACCATTGCACGAGTTATAGCCGTGCGCTCAGGTTTGAAAATTGTATATTTTTTAATCTAATGTATATTTTAACTAGACTTTTAGCTTATTTTTGCTGTATATTTTAATCTAAAGGGAATCATGGATGTGAACTTGAAAGAATTTTGTACTTAGTTCTTATGGAGAGAATAGTAGTAGTTTACGGTCTAATATCAAATAGAGTTTTCCAATTACAGAAAGTTAATGAATTCTAATAGCTTATATGTTTTGATTGCTGGAGAGCTTCTAGAGCTAAGCAAGAAGACCATTGCACGAGTTATAGCCACGCGCTCAGGTTTGAAAATTGTATATATTTTAATCTAATGTATATTTTAATCCTTTTGCCATGTCATGTAATATGTCTTGCCTTGTAGCTTATATGTTTTGAAATTGCTGTTAGGCCTTGTAGCTTATATGTTTTGATTGCTAGAGAGCTTCTAGAGCTAAGCAAGAAGACCATTGCACTAGTCGTAGCCGCGCGCTCAGGCATGAAAATTGTATATTTTTTAATCTAATGTATATTTTAACTAGACTTTTAAAATATTAAAGGATTTAACTAGGTCTAAGAAGATTTGTGTACTTTTGACAATTTTGCTTAGTCACTGAAAGTTGTAGACCGAAGTTTTCATAGCCCAATTTTTGCTTCCTGTGAAGAACGATCATGTCAGATAATATAAGTGAAGAACAAAATAGGGAGACAATCGCTAGATTGTGGTCTAAATTGAAAAGAAAAGGTGATGGAAAATGTTATTGTCCCTGCAAAATTTGTAAGGGCTTAAACCGTAGAAGATTGTTAATCAAAACAGTTAAGAGACATTGTAGGGAGAATGGTCACATTGAAGGGGGGCATGACTATCATCCACTGGTAAGTTGTTCATTATATCATTTTAACAATTTATATACATATGAAATCACTTGATGATGAGTTGAAGATCATGGTTTATTTATGTTAATCAATTTTATATAGGTTGATCTCCCCAGGGAAGTACATGATATGGAGGAACATGGGGGTGCGAATATCCAAGGTGAAGATAATGATCCCATGGAAGATGACGATCATGCACCAGAAAACACAATTGAAGATGATGGTATAAATACATTGATCCATGACACATTTAGTCCAAGAGAATCTGATCATGATGATGATGATAGCCTTGATGTACCTCTACTTGAGAAGGCATACGAGCCCCTATACAAAGACTCCCAAACAACTCTTCTCTCTGCTGTATTGTTGTTGTTGAACTTGAAGGTTATGAATGGTTTATCCAACATAACAATGTCACGTATGTTAAGGTATGTCATATATGTCTTTATAGTTAACAAAGGGTGAATAATGTACCACTAATATTGTTTATATTAACAACTTATATTTTTTGTTGTAGATTGATAGGCGAGTTTTTGTTACCACCATCAAATATTCTACCTCGCTCATATCAAGAATTATCTGCTATTATGAAAGATATTGGAATGGAGTATCAAGCAATACATGCTTGTCCCAATGATCATATTATATATTATAAAGAACATGAATTTGCAACACAATGCCCTGTATGTCATACGAGTAGATATCGAACAGATCGAATAACAAAAAAGGTGCCTCACAAGGTTCTTCGTTACATCCCCATTATTCCACGGATGTGACAATTATTCAGGTGTACTAGCTTGGCACAATTTATGGATTACCATGCACGCAATAGAAGTCAAGATGACATTATTCGAATCCCTGCGGAGGGTTCGGCATTTATGCACATAAAGGAAAAGTGGCAACACTTCAAAGAAGAACCTCATAATCTCAGGCTTTCATTGGCAGCGGATGGTGTCAATCCATTTGGAGAGATGAGATCTGTTTGCTCGGTGTGGCCTGTTTTTGTTATCAACAATAACATTCCTCCGTGGATGTCAATAAAGAGGGAGCACATTATGTTGGCAATGATTGTTCCAGGTATTTTATCATTTGATAGTTATTAATTTACATGTACTTACAAATCTTACAGTAAAATGGTCACAATAATTATGTAATGTTACTGTTCATTCAAGTAGGTAAATATCAAGTTAAAGATATGAATGTATATATTGAGCCTCTTATTGACGAGTTGGTGGAGTTATGGAACGGTGTCACTATGTATGACGTGTCTAGACCAATAGGACAAAGACAATTTCAATTCCATGCAATACTTGTATGGACAATACATGATGCCCTAGGGCTAACACATTTTTGTGGTATGTTATAGTGAATTCAAGTTGCGCATGATAATTCTAATTATAAAAATCAACATATTTAATAATCCAATTATATCATTATCTTGTAGGTCTTCAAACAAAGGGAAAATTTGCATGTCCAGTTTGTGGTCCAAAGATGAAATCTCGTCATTCAAAAAGTTTAGGAAAGCATGTGTTTGATGAGTACAGACACTTCCTCCACAGGAATCATAAGTATCGAAGTATGGAAAAACATCTTTTCAATGGGAAAGAAGAGACTATATCAAAGCCACGAAGAATGACACCTCGCCTATGGAAGTTGGAATATAATAGAATTAATCGTCGAGGTAATGTCGTTCCACTTAATGGTTTATGTTTGTAATTTATATATTTCTATTGTGATTTTTGTTTACTAATTATGTAATTGATGATCGTGAAGGTCGTCAAGGCACTACTGACAACCTTCCAAAGGGACTAAAAAGCTATCCCAGACAATTTAGTAGGTTGCCCTACTACGAGGACTTACAAATTGTGCATTTGTTTGATTTTATGCATGTTGGAAAGAATATAACAGAGACATTGTGGAAAATACTGGATGGAAGGCATGACAAAGAAAAAATTGTCAAAATTTGTAATGACATTCATGAATCCAATCATGCACTGAAGAATTTCATTCACTCAAATAGCAATAGAGATCAGATTAATATAAGTGCCCTTCCTTGGTTATTAACGGACCAGCAAAGTGATGCCATAAAAGAAGTCATACGAAAAATTTGATTTTCCACAGGATTTGCTGGGAACATAAGCAATCTCATATCAAAGAAAAGTGAATTTGGGCTAGGGCTCAAAACGCATGATTGGCATACTTTCATCAAGGTAAGTTATGTTCTTCTGTATTTACAATATATTCATAAACTACGTGTACTATTCATTATGTTATGTTAGAAAATAATGAAATGATTGGTTTATAATTACTGCAGTACGTGCTACCTCTATCTCTCCCAGAGCACTTCAACAATAACATCAAACAAGTGATATATGATCTTGAAAAATACATGAGGTAAGCAGTAATATCTGTTCAATTTGTTGTATATATTTATTATATTCGCGATTTGTTTTTCTTGCTATGTAATCTATTGTATATTATTTTGTAAAGTCTCGTATTTATATATTTTTTGTGACTTGAATCTCTTAATGTAGGTGGTTGTCATCTAAAGAAATCCATAAAGAAGATATAAACTATTGGAAGAGAAGAATTCCTCATTTATTGTGTGAAATGCAAAAGTGTCTACCTCCAACTTTTTTCAATGCACAAGAACACTACCTCATACACCAAGTTGAGGAGATTGAATTGTGTGGACCTGCACACACTAGGTCAATGTGGATGGTTGAGAGGCACTTGAAATCTTTGAAGGCTTTGGTTCGACAAAGAGCACATCCTGAGGGTTCTATGGTAGAGGGATACATGGTATACCAGACTATGGTGTACATTACCGAATATCTTCCTAAGTTTGCTTCAAATATCCATGTAGATCGCATTTGGGATCTCAACCATTTTAAAAAATTCAAAGGGGAGTACTTGATGGGGAAAGGTAGATTGAGGAAAGTGACAGGTAATAAATTATAAGATGTTATTGTAATAAATTATTTCTTAATCTTCAAAATAAATCGGTTGTAAGTCATCTATTTTTTTTTTGTACAGTTGCTCGAGAGTGGGATGCACTACATTTGTATATTGCAAACAATCTTGATTGGATGACGGTATGGATTGAACGATGTCAACATTCTAGTCACACATTAACATGGGAAGATGTATCTTCATTGGTTAAAGAAGCTCATCGTAATGGAGATTCTAATGTTACGCAAAGGGAAATAGATTTAGCATATGGTTTAAGAGATTTCCAGGTACGTACAAAATTATTAATCACCCGTATGTTTATCAACTCACGATATAATAATTTTGACATGTTTCACATATTATTGCAGGTTAAACACCACAAGGGTATGTTCTGTAATGGTCAAAAATTTCGCGTCAAAGTGTTGGATGACATGAAGAAAACTTGTGATTCTGGAATAACTACAGTCTTTCAAGTGACTAATATTTCATCTAGAAATGACTTAGATCCTCAAGAGTCTAAAAATCAATACTATGGCATTTTGGATGATATACTTGAGTGCGACTTTAGTTCCTTCAAATTAGTACTCTTCGTTGTCAAATGGTACAGGCTACGACTTAATCCAAATGATCCTAATAGAACTGTTATTGAACATGATAATGGATTTACAATGGTTAATACAAGGTCGTTTGAGCCAGTTGGGGATGAGCCCTATGTTCTTCCAAGCCAATGTGAGCAGGTATTTTACTCAGAAGTTTCACATAAATCGGGTTGGTCATTTGTTGTTAGACATGAACCAAGAGGAAGGCCGATAAAGTATAATGCGATGGAAGAAGAAGATACCGAAGAAGTAGAAGATGATGTAGATGATGATCACGATCGACAATTATTGGATGATGTTCCTGAGACAAATTTTCATGAAGAAGAAGAAGAAGATGATGCTGCTACTGATGATGATGATGAAGATGATGTTGATGTTGATGATGATGATGTTGATGATGACGACAACGACGACAACGACGACGACGAGGATGATGATGATGACGACGATGATGAGGATGATGATGATGATGATGATGATGATGATGATGATGATGAGGATGATGATGATGAAATTTAAAGGTATGCCATCAATCCTTAATGTATTTAATATTCATTTCTTGATAGAAATATATTTGTCTTAAATGGTTACATAGTTTATTCATTATCTATTTAAAAGCTATAAGTGTTATAATGTGTACGTTTTAATGTTTTTAATTTTTATGTGATGCTTATGATGGATGTGATTATGATTATGATGTGATTATGCTCACGATAATTGAATTACATTTGCAGGAAATTGAACCCCTTTCAAGAGCATCCCGCACAGTCTCATGGATCGACAGGTATAAGTCAATACACCTTATAGAAAGTCTATTTAATACACTTATCAATAGTAAGATTGATGTCTTCTAAGATCTCTCCCATTTGCAGGTACCAGCAAATAGGTATTTGTCAGAAGTGTCTTCCTCGAGTGAGGGAAATATAGGAATAGAAGAGGAAAGTGAGACATGCAGTTTATCTAGAATAGGGAGATTAACTAGAGGTCAAAGGACTAGAAGGAAATTCAATAAACACATGAAATTTTTCCTTGCTCAAGGGGGGTCATGTTCTTATGATGATGAGATGAAAGGCGACATCGAGGTGCCCTTGAGGTACCAACATCTACAGAAACATTGGGTACCCAAGGAACTTCCTCCAATAAACACTGATTTTTGTGTTAATGAGAGGATATATCGCATAGCACCATCATCATTACATGGTTTGGGCCTATTTTCTATGGATGGCATAAAGGTGTCTTACAACAAAGTTTCTGAATTGATGGAGTATGTTGGACCATGTTACGATTACAAAAGTTGGATGCATATTGCTCAATATAAAAAAAGTATGCGTAGGTATGCACTCTCGGTAAATTATATACAACAGCAAGACAATAATCAAAGTAAAAGTGTGGCTATATACATTGATGGAAGGCCAAAAGCAACAGGGAATATTATGGGTTTTATAAATAGTACACGACCTGGGTCAACTATAAAGCAACCCAATTGCATATTTGAGGCGCGCGAGGGAAATCGTGTATTCATCTGTGCGATAAAATCAATACGTGCAGGGGAAGAGCTGCTTATTGATTACAATTTGAACTGCATAGATACAAACGAGGCTACTATCATGGGGGTGGTACATACTATTAAACCAACTTCTAATCAATGACTCCAACATACCATTTAGTTATTAAATTTTTGGCTAACATTTTTATACTTGATCTTTGACACAGGGGCACAATATGGAGCAACCGCCCGAAGGTGATGGTGACGATATTCCTAGCTCATCTACACATGAGCAGGTAAAACTCATTGTAATTGTGCAAACTAGATAGAAGCAAAATGTTATTTTTTTTAATGTTATTTTCTTCATTGTTTTGGAGTAATTTTGATAATACTAATACTATTGTTGTCACAGAGGGCTGGTGGTCGGAGAGAGGGAAAGCAACCTGCAGTCCCTCAGGAGTCCTCCCTTGTGGACCCTTTTTTTATTGATTTAGCAGAGACCGATGACCCGATCAGTTCCATTAAAAAGCTGCTAAAGAAAATTGGGAAAGAACTTCTACGTTTGGTATCCATACATCCTCAGACTCAGGAAATAAAAGACAGGGCAGCTGAGTTGTTGCGCACTTCTGAAAACTTTAAAGTAAGTATTAATGAAATTTTTAATTATTACAAGAGTTCAATAATGGTTTTTATGTTATGCTCTTTTATGACATTAATTAAAATATGGATGCATTGTCTTTACAGAGTTATTTGCGTAATTTTGAACCCCATTCCCATGATGAGGCCGGTATTGCAAGTGGTTCAGGTAGATCACATGTTCCATTCTCCACTTGTGTTTTCCACTGAATATATATAGGAATGATCATAATCATTGACAATACATGCTCGAACAATCTTTTTTTTTAATGCTCTAACAATCTTGTCCATGCTAGTCCACACGTTCTATATTTATGCATGCTCTAACAATTTTATTCTTCAGCTCCTTTCCATGATGATATACCAACACCGCCTCCATCCAGGACAGCCACAAATGTCTTGCCGACTGCCATGTCAACAACACACAGCCTAAATGCACCAACTGTTGCACCATCTACTGGTACACAAATCCCTCTTTTTCTCTCTTTTGTTATGTGTTTAAGTGTTATGTGTTTACGATGTAGATCCCTTGATTGTGTTTGTGCCATGGGTGCTCTGCACCAATTTATTTCCCTTAAAGTATTATTTCTTGGAGGCATTTGATAATGGTTTTCATTTTTTGCAATAGGAGATGCAACAAGTCCCGATGCAACATCATTTCCTGGATGTTCCCGTGTTCCTAGTACGGGAACGGTGAAGGATTGCGTATTGATCATCAGCGACGATGAAGGCGTTCCCTTAAAAGTATCCAAACTTCCAGGTACTTTAAAGTTATTATTATTCTACAGTGATATAATAGTAATTTAGTTTTTGATCACTCTTCATCGACTAATGATCCCATGATTATTTTGTAGGGAATGATATTTTTTGGCGAAAACTTGGTGACGAGTGTTTGCGGATATTCGGGCCCACCATACGTACATGGTGGAACATCATATCCTAACTAAAACCCCAAACCACTATTTTGATTTCATATCATTGCTAGAATAGTTTTCCTTTTCATCAATTTCTTGAACTATATTAAAGGTAGCTTCTCTTCATTTATGAGTCTAACATATTTTTTTTTACTTAAAAGGTGGAATAACCAAGATAAAAAGTTGAAGGATGATCTTGTACATAGTATGACCCAGCTTTTTGGACCTCGTGCATTCGAGAGAAACAAGCTCCTTGAAAGAGCTGGTTTATGTTTGAAGTATATTAGGGACCAGTACATGAAATATTTAGAGGTTAACCCAAGGCACGAGCATCCGCCCTGTGTTCTTGAGGCTGAGTGGCAGGGTTTGATTTTGGATGGAAAGTATAAAGCCGACATGAAAAAAGGAATTACCCCAGTAGAGAGTAGAGCAAGGTATGTGATACTTTTGAGAATGTAATTATGTACTAATTAACCTCTAAATTTTTCCTATACTGGTCTCTAACATATTTCAAACTTTTCATAGATTGCCTGACACATCAAAGGCAACAAAGGCAAGATTAGAAAAGCACGGGACACACAAGCTCGGCTCTGGTGGTTTTTCCAAACTTCAAGCACGAGTTGTAAGTATTAGTAAATGAAAACTTGTATCAATTTTTTTATATATTGCAAGGAAATTTTTTTTGATCAAACAATGCAAGTAAAATTCACCATACCAAGAAAAAATGTAGGGGTCAGAGTTCAATAGATGCCTCACAGAAGAGGACAAGAGAATTGGCTTCCAACAAGGCTATAGAGCCGTGGCTGAACGGCTACGAGTTGAAATCAGTGTGCAAGGTTCAAATAATGATGCATCTGAGCCACAGGTAAATAAGCTAAATGAAATTTATTTCAAATTGAATACTTTACCAATTAGTCTATTTGATGTTAAGTTCTAATATAAAGTGAGTATATCTGTTTTAAGAAAGCAATGATAACAATGTGTAGGATATTGGAATGTAGCCTGACAATCCTTCTACACAATCTATGCATAATGAAGGTTCGCATGATGTGCATCCTAGTGGTGGAGGTATACATTTGCTATTAAAATTTTTATATGTAATTACAATTGGTGTTTGGATTAATGTAACATTTTGTATAGCAACTGTAGAGGATCGAGGGGTTGGTGCTCATGAGCATGTTGAGGTTGAGTCTAGAAAAAATGATGTGGCCAGATCAGGTAATTAAAGAGCGCCACAGTTATGTTCTTTAAAATAATTAAATACTTGTAACAATTATAATTAAATATTTTAAATTTAACTCTTTTATTTGTTATTGTAGAGGACCCCCCTTTGCAGTAGCATAGGAATTTGAGATCATCAAGAACAAAGAACAAAACAACTGATGAGGGGGGTATTGATGATAACACTGATGCTCCTCTTAGAGCTTACATAGAAAAAAAAATTAGAAAGAGAAAAAAGAAATGATTGTCATCTAAATACCTTAATTGATAATGACTGAATTTTATGTCTCAATGAATTTAATTATGTGCTAATGAATGTTCATGAATTATGTGTTTATTTTCATATTGATGAATGTTGTGTGTTAACGAATCTAATGTGTTATTGAATGTTATCATGTGATATTGATTGAATGTTACATTTTATTAATAATTGAAAGAATGAATGAATGTTAGATGTTAACGGGGAATGTAGAGTGATGTTAGGGGGAGGGGGGTGGGGCCAAATGAGCTTCCACCTTCACGTGGTTGGCCCTGTTTAGTAGAGAATATTAAACTATATTCTCGAAACAAAGTGAAGCTCAATAAGATACTAAATGAGTCAAAATGGTTATCAAGGTCCTCTATCCATAAGATACTTGTAGTCAAAATGGTTATTAATAAGATACTTGTAGTCAAAATGGTTATCTAGGTCCTCTATCCATTCCATAAGTTCTTCACCATTCAAACTTCCTCCATAACAAGGAATGTGCTCTAGGTTAGTCATGAAGCCTAGCATGGACTCTCTGTCAGATAGAGCCACTATTTCAGAGCCTTTTCTGTGCATTTCCTTCAAGCACTGTACAGTGTACAGATGTGAAAGGGAGGGCAGACCAGTGTGGAAGTTAGAGTATTTATATCTTATGCTTTGAGAGTTTATTTGGTAGATTCAAGACACCTTATATCAAAGTTATTCCTTTTTCTTATCTGTTGTTCTGTCAAACCCTCATTTTTTGGGTTATTGCATTCAAATGGCCTTAACTTGCAAATAAACCATAGGATATCCTCTGTTCTTTGTAAAATGCAAGTTAAGGGGGTTTATTTTCATATTTTAAAAGCTTTGGAACATGATACTAAGCCAGAGAATTTCAAGAACAAGCCCTAGGTCAAGAATCTCAATGTTCTTGACTAGGGGTTGATGGATTATGCAAGATCAGAGGGTAGCGGCAAGTAAAGGACCTCAAACCTTGTTGAATCTAGATCTTTAGAGCATGGTGGACATCTTCAAACTCTGATCTTGGTTTCATGCACCCATTTTCAATGCCTTGTTTTGGAACCCACACCCAAAGGCATGCATTAGGTCTGCGGACTCAATAAGGACATTGATATGCTGGAGTGGAGTCAAGGTCTGGGAGTTGGAGGATTGTTAGAACATCAAAAAGGGTACTCAAAAAACATATAAGTTCATAAGGTCCTTTGTCAAATTGAAGAGTTATTGCTGCAGAACAGGTTTTGGAGACCTACTAGAGTCACTAGGTCTATTTGGACCTGTTTGGACCACGCCACACAGTAGCATCTACAAAGAAGAAGTTTGGTATGCAATGGTCTTGAAACCTCCTGAGAAATTCTTGGTATGCATTTGTGTGGTGCAAAAGCTTCGTTGAAAGAGAAAAAGAAGAAAAGAATAGAAATGATTTTTTTTCTTTTTATGTCATATACTGTAACCAGCTACTTATAACTTGCAAAAATTATTATAACCATTTGAAATTGAAACTTAGTTTAATGTGAAACTGAGAACTGCTTTATTAGAGCTTTCTGTGATTTAGATTCAGACATCAAGAACATTGTTTGCCTAATATTGTGATTAATGTTTATTTATTAATATCTCATACTGACAAACAATTGATAATTGTAGGGAAAACGTCATTGGGGGTCTTTGAGGATCCACCAGAAGCCAAGGAGAAAATGTATTCAAATGCTAAAGATGGTGTAACAGTCCTTACAGCTGTTGAACCTTGCTGTGTAGATCATCTCCGATTCTCCAAGTTCAACAGTACTGTGGTATTCCTTTGGATACTTCTAATGGTAAATTTCAGACATCAAGTTCTTTTCGTATGAAACTACTACATTTGTAATCTGTAGTTTTAAACTTTTAGTTTATAAATGTTCATCAGCTTTAGTTCGTATGCTGCCATTTCAAGTATGATTAATGAAGTTACCTTTATCACAGGATGAAAGTGAGCAGTTAGCATACTGGTACGGAGCTGGCAGCATTGATACGGTGACTAGGGCATCGTTTAATGGTGGTATTGTGTTTTCCCGTATTTAGGGCATCGTCCTTTTGAAGCATTGCCTTCATCTTTCTTAAGTCTGAGTTTTAAGTTTGTTTATCTCTCTCGGCGCTGTTGAAAATACAAATGACAACGTTCTTGTTTGTTTTGCCCTTATATCCCGATGTGATTTCGCGGAGGGTTACGGCACTGTTGAAAACACAAATGAAAACACAAATCCCTTGTGTAATTGCCACTTGAAGGAGGACAGTCACTGTAAAGACAACATGATAATGTACACTTACAACCCGTGTACATTATCATGTTGTCTTTAGAGTGACTATCCTCATTTGTTGAAGAAGAAAAGCATTAATGTGGCTGAATAGCAATACATTCAAGTGGAAATCACACAAGGGACAGTCACTGTGAGATGTCCTCATTTGTGACTGTCCTTACAGTGAGTGTACATTATCATGTTGTCTTTAGAGTGACTGTCCTCATTTGTTGAAGAAGAAAAGCATTAATGTGGTTCAATAGCAATACATTCAAGTGGCAATTACACAAGGGACAATCAATCACTGTGAGATGTCCTCATGTGTGACTATCCTTGTCACAAATGAGGACATCTCACAATGATTGTCCCTTGTGTAATTCAAGTGGCAATTACACAAGGGATAGTCACTGTGAGATGTCCTCATTTGTGACTGTCCTTACAATGAGTGTACATTATCATGTTGTCTTTAGAGTGACTGTCCTCATTTGTTGAAGAAGAAAAGCATTAATGTGGTTCAATAGCAATACATTCAAGTGGCAATTACACAAGGGACAATCGATCACTGTGAGATGTCCTCATGTGTGACTATCCTTGTCACAAATGAGGACATCTCACAATGACTGTCCCTTCTGTAATTGCCACTTGAATGAGGACAGTCACTGTAAAGACAACATGATAATGTACACATACAATGAGTGTACATTATCATGTTGTCTTTACAGTGGCTGCCCTCATGTTGTATATTCTTCTCTGTAGATGCTACTATGTGCTAGGGAACTTCTTAGAACTGTTGGTATATTCTTACAACTTGTTACACCTGGGATATTCTTCTCTGTAGATGCTATTGTGTGCCGTGGTCCAAACAGGCCCATAAATGTGGTTGAATAGCAATACATTCAAGTGGCAATTACACAAGGGACAGTCACTGTGAGATGTCCTCATGTGTGACTGTCCTTGTCACAAATGAGGACATCTCACAGTGATTGTCCCTTGTGTAATTGCCACTTGAAGGAAAAAAGCATTAATGTGGTTCAATAGCAATGTATTCAAGCGGCAATTACACAAGGGATAATCACTCTGAGATTTCCTCATTTGTGACTATCCTTACAGTGAGTGTACATTATCATGTTGTCTTTACAGTGACTGTCCTCATTTGTTGAAGGAAAAAAGCATTAATGTGGTTCAATAGTGATGCAGAGTAGTCAGGGCTTTTAGAATATACAAATATACATCCTTAACTCTCATTCCACTAAGGAAGAAGGAATTCCAATGGTTGAAACGTGAGTTAAGGTCTTTACATCAGTCAAACCTTGAAAATGAGGGTTTGTAAACAATGCACAGAAAATTTGAAATAACTTAGATATAAAACAAAGAGAATCAATCAAACCAACTTCCAAAGCATCAGATGTCACTATTACAACTTCCAGGAAAATTTTATCATCCAACCACCATCCGTACAGCTGTACAGAGTTCATTTTTCACCAGAAATGCACTAAAACAGGGTTATTTTTATTTTTTATGAAAGCAAAATGATTACAATACTGGTTCTCTGTCTGTCTTCGACCATTTGAAGCCTAAAATAGGCTCTCCAAACATTGGTTCAACCATCTAGGTGGTTAGAACAGTTTATCCAACAAATGTCAACTTTGCTAAGCAACTTTTAAAGTTGCATTACAACTTTGCAAACAACTTTGCCGAGAAGGTTAAAAATGTGTTGTGAAACTTTAGGAACCTTATTAAAGTTATTTTGGACCTTCAAACTTCTTAACAACATCTAAAAGACACCTAATAAACACTTACTATGCTCATTTCATCCAAGGACTCAAAAGATGCCCAAGGTTTATAAGTCACCAAGGGGTCTTGTGTCCAACAAGTGGATGTTTATAAGGAGATAAAATCAATCCTTAATATTTATTACAAACCAAGAAAACATCTAAAACTCCTATTCTAATTTATTGTCATTCAAAAAGACTCTGATTTGTCATTCAAAAAGACTCTGATTTGTCAATCAAAAGGACCTTTCATCAGTCAATCCTTCAAAGCTCCAAGGTGAAAATCTTATGTTCCAATTGATAGGATTTGACTCCTTGGCTTCATGGCAACTTCCTTCAATCATGGTGTCTTTGGCTTGCATTAGGGATGCCCCTGCATCAAATAGCAATGCATTCAAGTGGCAATTACACAAGGGACAGTACATGCCCATTAAAGTTGGTGTTTTGTTATCCAGCATGACAATGGAGACAACATACTCTGTGTCAATTCTACTGATCAAATTTCCCTCCGCTAGGCAAAGCAACAATCTGGGTATGATAAGGTGAAATTTTGTAGTCCTTTTGGGTATGATAACAGTTCTAGTTTCCAATAAGATGGTTCATTTTTATAATCTAGCTTCAATTTCTCTTGTGAAAATCTTTTTTTCATTTTATGGGTGGTAAAATATAATTATTATGCTAGAGGTGTGTACTTATGGATGATAATGAAACAAAATGATAAGATTTAAGACTCTTTTTTTTTTTTAAAATAGCAATTTAAGTTTCCTTCTATTATAAATTACTGTTTTTCTATTTTTTAATGTATCTTTCCAAATCTTTTATATCAATTTTATTTATGAAATATAAATATATTAATAATGTTTTAGTGTTTTTAGGATTAGTTTATATCAATTCTATGTATCATCATTCGTCATTCAATTGTCAGTATTATTAATTTAGACTGTGCAATTGTAGAACTACTCGAATATGGGTTGGATGGATACTCAAGCAAGGGAACCCTCCTCAAATATCTCAAGTAGTGAACTTGGAAAAATGTGCCCTGAAGGAACCCTTTCCATCAGAGAGATAAAAGTACAAACAAGTAAAAGAAGC
The DNA here is from genome assembly GCA_027943335.1 of Chamaecyparis obtusa. Lineage (NCBI taxonomy): Eukaryota > Viridiplantae > Streptophyta > Pinopsida > Cupressales > Cupressaceae > Chamaecyparis > Chamaecyparis obtusa. Next base: position 450,183 of record BSBK01008863.1, read on the forward strand.
AGGCTCTGCAAATATGTTTTTGAGAAGAAAAATGATAGATTATTCGAGTATGGTTCATGAGGTATATCTAAAAAGACATTTTTTTTCTTATTATAATAAAAGAGGAAGTTGTGAATGTCAAAGTTGAGTGAAACAAAAATTATTTTCATCAAATTTTGTTAGGCTTGCTTTTGGGAATAGTTTCTTACAATATTGCTATTAAGATTTTTATTGTGTAGTTTTTAGATTAGGTTTATAAAATTATATTTCATGAGTAGTGATTCATATTAATCAATTAACGATACTTTTGGAAGGTATTTTCAATGTGTCAAATTTTGATATTTTTACAAGAATTAGATTGTGTAATTTTTTTAATTAAAGTCATTGACTCATATTTCATAAATAATAGTTCTCATGAATCCATCTCTTATAAGATTGAATAGTCTATTTAGGAAGTATTTCTGATAGTATGTCAAATTATGATATTACTATTACCATTAGATTGCATGGCTTTGAAGTCAACCTCGTTGACCCATATTCTTCTCTGTAGATGCTACTATGTGCTAGGGAACTTCTTAGAACTGTTGGTATATTCTTACAACTTGTTACACCTGGGATATTCTTCTCTGTAGATGCTACTATGTGCCGCGGTCCAAACGGGCCCATAAATGTGGTTGAATAGCAATACATTCAAGTGGCAATTACACAAGGGATAGTCACTGTGAGATGTCCTCATGTGTGACTGTCCTTGTCACAAATGAGGACATCTCACAGTGACTGTCCCTTGTGTAATTTCCACTTGAATGAGGACAGTCACTGTAAAGACAACATGATAATGTACACATACAATGAGTGTACATTATCATGTTGTCTTTACAGTGGCTGCCCTCATGTTGTATATTCTTCTCTGTAGATGCTACTATGTGCTAGGGAACTTCTTAGAACTGTTGGTATATTCTTACAACTTGTTACACCTGGGATATTCTTCTTTGTAGATGCTACTGTGTGCTGGGGTCCAAACGGGCCCATAAATGTGGTTGAATAGCAATACATTCAAGTGACAATTACACAAGGGACAGTCACTGTGAGATGTCCTCATGTGTGACTATCCTTGTCACAAATGAGGACATCTCACAGTGACTGTCCCTTGTGTAATTGCCACTTGAATGAGGACAGTCACTATAAAGACAACATGATAATGTACACAAGTACCGTGAAGGTAGTTGCAAGTTACGGCTGTTTCATTGCATACCTGAAACAATGAAGATGTTACGGTCCACAAAACATTTGTGCTTGAAAGATGAACAAATAAAATTAAACTTCTAAATAACCAAAGCCGCTAACAATAAATTCAACACAGATATGTCCTCATTTCTGGGTATTTTAGCTCTGTAACAGCTGAATACCAGATTACATAATAATGACAAAAGAAAAATAAACCCAACGTACTCAGAAATTGTAGCTGTGATTTCGCGGAGGGAATCTCTCTCGGCACTGTTGAAAATACAAATGACAACGTTTCTCTACATTATCATGTTGCCTTTACAGTGACTGTCCCTTGTGTAATTGCCACTTGACGGAGGACAGTCACTGTAAAGACAACATGATAATGTACACTTACAGCCCGTGTACATTATCATGTTGTCTTTAGAGTGACTATCCTCATTTGTTGAAGAAGAAAAGCATTAATGTGGCTGAATAGCAATACATTCAAGTGGCAATCACACAAGGGACAGTCACTGTGAGATGTCCTCATTTGTGACTGTCCTTATAGTGAGTGTACATTATCATGTTGTCTTTAGAGTGACTGTCCTCATTTGTTGAAGAAGAAAAGCATTAATGTGGTTCAATAGCAATACATTCAAGTGGAAATTACACAAGGGACAATCGATCACTGTGAGATGTCCTCATGTGTGACTATCCTTGTCACAAATGAGGACATCTCACAATGACTGTCCCTTGTGTAATTCAAGTGGCAATTACACAAGGGACAGTCACTGTGAGATGTCCTAATTTGTGACTATCCTTACAATGAGTGTACATTATCATGTTGTCTTTAGAGTGACTGTCCTCATTTGTTGAAGAAGAAAAGCATTAATGTGGTTCAATAGCAATACATTCAAGTGGCAATTACACAAGGGACAATCGATCACTGTGAGATGTCCTCATGTGTGACTATCCTTGTCACAAATGAGGACATCTCACAATGACTGTCCCTTCTGTAATTGCCACTTGAATGAGGACAGTCACTGTAAAGACAACATGATAATGTACACATACAATGAGTGTACATTATCATGTTGTCTTTACAGTGGCTGCCCTCATGTTGTATATTCTTCTCTGTAGATGCTACTATGTGCTAGGGAACTTCTTAGAACTGTTGGTATATTCTTACAACTTGTTACACCTGGGATATTCTTCTCTGTAGATGCTACTATGTGCTGTGGTCCAAACGGGCCCATAAATGTGGTTGAATAGAAATACATTCAAGTGGCAATTACACAAGGGACAGTCACTGTGAGATGTCCTCATGTGTGACTGTCCTTGTCACAAATGAGGACATCTCACAGTGACTGTCCCTTGTGTAATTGCCACTTGAATGAGGACAGTCACTGTAAAGACAACATGATAATGTACACAAGTACCGTGAAGGTAGTTGCAAGTTACGGCTGTTTCATTGCATACCTGAAACAATGAAGATGTTACGGTCCACAAAACATTTGTGCTTGAAAGATGAACAAATAAAATTAAACTTCTAAATAACCAAAGCCGCTAACAATAAATTCAACACAGATATGTCCTCATTTCTGGGTATTTTAGCTCTGTAACAGCTGAATACCAGATTACATAATAATGACAAAAGAAAAATAAACCCAACGTACTCAGAAATTGTAGCTGTGATTTCGCGAAGGGAATCTCTCTCGGCACTGTTGAAAATACAAATGACAACGTTTCTCTACATTATCATGTTGCCTTTACAGTGACTGTCCCTTGTGTAATTGCCACTTGAAGGAGGATAGTCACTGTAAAGACAACATGATAATGTACACTTACAGCCCGTGTACATTATCATGTTGTCTTTAGAGTGACTATCCTCATTTGTTGAAGAAGAAAAGCATTAATGTGGCTGAATAGCAATACATTCAAGTGGCAATTACACAAGGGACAGTCACTGTGAGATGTCCTCATTTGTGACTATCCTTACAGTGAGTGTACATTATCATGTTGTCTTTAAAGTGACTGTCCTCATTTGTTGAAGGAAAAAAGCATTAATGTGGTTCATTAGCAATGTATTCCCAGCATCTGTACCTGCATCTCTCTTATATACTACAAGTTACTTGCCATCAAAAATTGCAGTTCCCTCACGTGACATTGATGGTGAAGTGTTCTTTTCAAAACCATCATCTATGGTTACCAATGCTCCTGTTTTAGGCAATAAGTTTGTTGCATTCCATGAGCCATTGGTCAAGTTTCTTCTACGAGCTTCTGATGCCTCAAAATCTAAGCAGCGCCTACGCATGCCTCGTTGTGGTTGATTATCATTCTGTACATGAATTATAATGAGTAATCAGTTTTGGGCCTTGGAATCTTGTATGTAACATGCACAGGAATTTCATGGCTAAATGAATCTATTTAAAAGCATCAACTTTTCTTACATGATGCTGGATACATAAGTAGAACAAGCGTATATCAAATTGGAAGCAATCAGAACTCCACAATGACATATTATTTAGAGTACTCTTCAGTTTAAGTAATAATGCATATATTGACACTATAAAGACAACATGATAATGTACACTCACTGTAAAGACAACATGATAATGTACACTCACTGTAAGGATAGTCACAAATGAGGACATCTCACAGTGACTGTCCCTAGTGTAATTGCCACTTGAATGTATTGCTATTCAGCCACATTAATGCTTTTCTTCTTCAACAAATGAGGATAGTCATTGTAAAGACAACATGATAATGTACACTCACTGTGAGTGTACATTATCATGTTGTCTTTGCAGTGACTATCCTCATTTGTTGAAGAAGAAAAGCATTAATGTGGCTGAATAGCAATACATTCAAGTGGCAATTACACTAGGGACAGTCACTGTGAGATGTCCTCATTTGTGACTGTCCTTACAGTGAGTGTACATTATCATGTTGTCTTTACAGTGGCTGTCCTCATTTGTTGAAAGAAAAAAGCATTAATGTGGTTCATTAGCAATGTATTAAATTAATTTTTTTTTTTTAATCCACCCACGGGCGTCGCAATTGCGACGGCAACCCGTCGCAATGCGATGCAGGCGCCCGTCGCAATTGCTTGGGAGGTTCGTCGCGATTACGACGGCCCTCCGAAGCCATGCGACGGGGGGGCGACGGCCATGCCGCTAACAAATTTTAGTCACATTGCGACGGGATATGTGTCGCAATTGTGACTTTTACCCATAGACGTCGCAATTTGCGACTAAAAAATAGCGATGTCTATGGGTGTTGCTATTGCGACACATAGCTGTCACAATTGCGACACATAGCCGTCGCAAAATGCCCCCAAATGTATTGGGGATGCTGGTGGTGTTGCAGACAGAGTCCTTAACCAGTTGTTGATGAAGATGGATGGTATGACAACCAAGAAAACAATTTTCATTATTGGTGCTACAAACAGACCCAATATCATTGATCCTACATTGCTAAGGCCTGGTCGACTTGACCAGTTGATTTATATTCCCTTACTTGATGAGTCCTCACGTTATCAAAATTTCAGTTCTTTCTTGAGAAAATCACCTGTCTTAAAGGATGTGGACCTAATGGCACTGGCCTGTTATACCCAAGGATTCAATGGAGTTGATATTATAGAGATTTGTCAGTGGGCTTGCAAGTATGCTATTAGAGAAAATATTGAGAAGGTGAGTTTCAATTGTGGTGGCTTTTGCAAACTAGATTTGGTTATGAATTTCTTAATTATTTTTTTTGAACTGGTGTGTTAGAATTTTACATTTTTTGATTCAATTTTCCTCAACTTGTATCTTATTATTTCAATTTGTCATGTTCTCTTTCCTCTGCACTTTTACAGGATATTGTACATGAAAGAAAAGAAGTGAGAACCCCGAGGAAATGGATGAGGATGATAGTGACAAGGTAGCTGAAATAAAGGCTGCTCATTTTGAGGAGTCAATGAAATATGCCCGAAGAAGTGTCAGTGATGCTGATATTCATAAGTATCAAGCCTTTGCACAAACACTACAACAATCTTGAGGCTTTGGTTCTGCATTTTGATTTCCAAAAAGACCTGTTGGTGCTTCAGATGTATTTTCTACAACAGATAATAAAGATGACGATGACTTATATAGTATGGAAACTTAGTACACAATTGTCATCTTAATGAAGTGACAAATGTGTCTATTCTAGCAGGGACCTTCCGCTGACAAATAGCCAATGCTATTCAATTTGGCTTCGACTTTTGCTTGTATGAGTTTTATCTGTTCATATGTTTGAAACTTTATTTAGTTTATCAACCCTTTAGTCGAGGACTTACTAACTTGTAAGTCTTTAGAGAAATATTAACTTTGTGGCAAGGAAATTTAGCTATGGAAACTTTTGCTCAAGTGGTAGATAATGCTATGAAAACCTTTCTTTTAAAAAAAAATCCTCCTGGAAAATATTCTATACTAAATCAATTCTACAACAAAGAAAGTATAGTTAACCTGATAGGTATGGTGTGCATCCATTTTATGGAGATCTACCAAGACGATTTCCCCCGCCAAGATGATGTGCATCTATTTTATGGAGATCTGCTAAATTTTTTATATGATAAAGATCACTACAAGTTGGCCCTTGGCCAAATCAATATTGCTCGCAATCTCATTGCCAAAGTGGCCAAAGACTATGTTAGGCTGATAAAATATGGGGATTCTCTTTACTGCTGCAAATCTTTGAAGGTTGCTGCACTTGGACGGATATGTACCATTGCTAAGAGAATTGGACCGAGTTTGTCTTACCTCAAATAGGTGAGGTAGCATATGGCTAATCTAAATCAATTTTTCAGAGGGCAACGACAAGTGGGCATGTGGAGTGGACAGACAATCAATGTGTTTCATTTTGGTATTTCTCATAAGAAAGTTGTTAGTTTTTAGACCAAAGTGAATTATCATAAACATTAGGATCTTAAAACAAAAAAATTCCAACCAAAATAGAAAATTTGATATGCTAATAGACAAACTCATTTTGCTGAAAATAAGAACAAGAAACAATCACATATCTGAAATCTCATGACTACATATATCGTCTATTAACAATGAAATGAAATTCATTACACTAGATTAAAATTTTAGTAAAGACACTTTATATGCATCAATTTTTTTGCATTATAACCTGAGTCAAACACTCAGGCACTGTACAAAATGGCATTAAGCATGGATTTTGGTTTACATGTGGTACATCAATTCCTTCATTGAAGACATTATCTATTACATTTATAATTGTTTATTTAGGTTCCATAGCACTAGCATATACACAAAAAGAATCTGTATTAAAAAAAAACATGGACACTACATATATATAAAAATAACATGTTAAAAAAAAAGAGGCCATTGAGGACAATTACACAAGTCTCGAGAAACAACATTACCCAACTCTTTCTCTCAAGCCAAAGACTCAATGTGTTCAATTTCCCAGACTAGTGGTCAATTCTATGTTGAGTATATCTGTTAGGCCCTCCTGCAGTTTGAACGAATTAAGAATAGAAGATAGGAACTGATTTAACACTTCACCTACTCAAAAACACAAACCAATGAAATAATCCACATTAGGCCAAGAGAGGTTGATGCATTCAATACGAGAATACTTACACAAAATGAAGTCGAATCATGCCAGACAATGACAATGAGAAGTTGACTATTGGCCCTTCTAGTTTTTAATTTGATAGTTGCCTAACAATGACACATTTAAAATGCACTTATGAGAAAAGACCTATAATGAATGAAATTGATTAAATAATGAAGGTATGTTAGTTTGAGCTTCACTTGGTTTCGAGAATACTTTAATATTCTCTACTTAACAAGGCCAACCACGTGAAGGTGGAAGCTCATCTGGCCTTAGCCCCCCTCCCCTAACATCAATCTAAATTCCCCATTAACATCTAATTACACATTTTATTCATCCATTTATGAACTATAACATTCAATCAATACAATCACATAACATTCATTAATATGATATAACACTCATTAATACGCAACACTAATCAAGAATTCATTAACACATAACAATATTCATTAACATGACATATAATTCAATATTAATACACAACATTCATAGACAATTACTTAAAACAACGTTCTTTCATTATCCAACAAAGTTAATCAAACAAGTGTGATCAAAGAGCATTTTTAAGAAATCATTTATTTTTTGGGTTTTTCTTAGATTTCTTAATTAGGTAAAGGCTGAGAGGAGCATCAATATTATCTTCCTCCTCTTGTGGTTGTGATCTCAAATTATGATGCTTCCTTATGTCTCGAGGAGCACAAGGCTACTGCACTAAAGGGGGGTCTGCTGCAATAACAAGTAAATGGATTAAATTCACATACTTTTTTTAATTATTACATGTATTTCATTAACTAGTAGAACATAACATGCATTTTTCTTTACTTGACAATGCCACATCATCATGTACAATAACATTTTGATCTTCCGCCACCTCAACATGCTCTAAAATATTCAAAAAAAGGTTACACAACCAATTTCAATTAAAGATGTTAAATTCTATTAATAATTATGTAATTTATTTCCAATAGAAAATTGATACCTCCACCACTATGATGCACATCATGGCCTTCGTCATGCCTAGGTTTTGTGATAGGATTTGAAGGCTGTAGTGAAATGTCATGCACATTGTTATCATGAAATAGTCAATTTATGTTCAAAATTAACTATTCAATTTGATTTACTTTTCATTTGACCAATTTACCTGTGTCTCATCTGGTGCAGCAGATTCTTCTTTATGGCTTTCGAATTCTTGGCATAGGCATGCAACCACGACTTTATAGCCTTCCTTCAAGGCTATTCTTTTGTCTTCATTTGTGGGCTCTACATTGAATTTCATTCCCTATATTTTTTGTTTAATATCGTCACTTTTACATGTATGATTTGATTAAACATAATTGTTTGCAACCTTATATATAAAAATTTGATATGAAATTCCAATGCTGCTACTTACAAGTCAAGAGTGAAGTTTCATATAGCCACCAGAGCTAAGTTTGTGTTGGCCAACCTTTTTTAATCTTTCTTGTGTGGCTTTTTCTTGTGTCTTGCAGTCTATGAAAAGTTTGAAACATGTTAGATTATATATTTACAAAGATCACTAATTAGTGCATAATTACATTCTAATTAATACTATCATGGCATACCTTCTTTTGCCGTCTTCTGGTTGAATTCCACTACCCTTTAGCCTTTTCTCTTTTGCATCTTCCATTATTTCATTCCACTCCATCGGTGGAATCATAGGAGGATGCTTGTAATTTGGGTTATCCTTTAGAGCCCTTCTATATTGGTCCCTCACAGTCTTTATATGTTTGGATGCTTTTTTAAGAATCATGACACTATGAAAAGTTTAATTTCCAAAGAGGTCCTCTAAAGATTTAATGAGCTGATTTTTTAAGTCAGCATCCTGTTCATTCCACCTTTTTTGAAAAAAAAAATTGTTAGATATCATAACTTTAATATAGTACAATAAATGGAAGATAAGAAAAATATTGTACCAATATTCTGAAGCTACGTACCTTTTACATATGGTGGGCCCAAATAGCTTCAATGTCATTTCAAAAAGATGATCATAAAAAACATCATTTCGTACAAAAATATTATGGGATTATCAGTCCAAAACAAGTTATGTATAAGTAAACTACAATTACACTATAAATAATAACAATTTTAAAGCACTTGGAAGCTTTGGTACTTTTAACAGAAACATATCGTTCTTGTTCAACAACAATGTCCCCACAAACGAACCAATACTAGTAACACGGGCTGATCTAGGAAATGGTTGATCTTCACTAGTACTGGTCTAATATGTTCTTGTACCAGTTGTAGGTGTATCTATTAGTGTACAAAATAGGTCCATGCAGTGTATAAAATTCACACAAGAAAAATAATTAATGCATGATTAGCACATAACAAAATATAGAAAAATAAGGTTTTACCAGTTGTAGCTAGTACAGAGGAAGATGTCTGCAAGCACCTTGTTGTGGAAAATGCAGCCATTGATAGTGGAATGTTGATTGAAGGAGGCATCTGCACTTCATCATGAGCTACATAATACATTGTTAGCAAAGACATTTGCAATGGATAAAGATTAAATGGGGTACTAGAAGCATCCCAAACACAAGTTGAGTCAATAATGCATACAAAGGTTAAATGAATGGTTAAAGGTTTAAGGATTATTTACATGAGGTTGTGTGGTGCTACAACCCTCACCATATTGACCATGATTCACAAGTGTAAAAAAATCCTGTAAGAAGAACACATTATATTTTAGATCATGATCCATAAGATAGTATAAAATATAAACATCTATTGAACTTTAATTATTGCTTAAGATTAATTTCTTCTTACATTAATACAATTGACTCTACATATCTTTGAGTTCTATTGTCTCCTCAGTTTTGTTTGGTTCCATTACAAGGTTAAGAATTTATTTACTATATTTAGTTTTTATTTGAGTACCCATAAATACATGGTTAGAGCTAGATGTGATGTTATCTATAAATGTGACCTCAATTTCAGATTGCAATTGATCTGCTGCCATTTTTTATTTTCCCTATCAATAAGTATCAAGTTGTGACATCAATATTAGTAAAATTCTATCAAAATAACTCCAAAGCCATAAAGAAAATAACATAATAATATGACATTTGTTTCTATATAATTTGTAGAATTACACTAATTAAGGTTTACCTTTGATGAAGAAGCTATACTGTGAGGAACATCCCCACCTGTATCTTGAGGTGGATCCATGTCACCTTGTGACAAAGATTAGTAATTCTTAGCAATCAGAAGCGAAATGAAAGTAATAAACTTACCAAAAAAATTATTAATAAAACAGTAGATTGTACATTGGAGTCAATATTAATTGGAGGCAATTGGTTTAAATATTATACTTACCAGTCCCATGATAGGGAATTTTTTTGAATCTACACGATTCAAATTGTAATCTATCAGAAGCTCTTCCCCTACACTTATTGATTTTATCACACATACAAATACATGTTTTCCCTTGCGTGCCTCGAATATACAATTCGGCCGCTTATTAGTTGACACATATCAAGAACTATTTATAAAACCTACAATATTCCCTATTGCTTTTGTCCTTCCATCAATATACATAGCAAGCCTTTTAATTTGATCATTTACTTTTCATTGTATATAATTTGCTGACAATGCATACCTACGCATACTTTTTTTATATTGCACAATCTACATCCAATTATTGTAATTGTAACAAGGTCCTACATACTTCAATTCAACAACTTGATTATAACTAACATTTATGCCATCCATGGAAAATAAGCCCAAACCATGTAATGAAGATGGAGCTATGCGATATATCCTTTCGTTAATAGAAAAATTAATGTTAATCGGAGGTAGTTCCTTGGGTACCCATTCTTTCTCAAGATGTGTGTACCTTAAGGGAACCTTCCTGTCACCTTTGGTCTCATTATCATAAGAACATGACCCACCCCTTAGCAAGAAAAAATTACATTCTTTTATTAAATTTTCTTCTAATCTTTTGACCTCTAGTTGATCTCCCTATTTTAGACCTACTAGATGTCTCACTTTTGTCTTCTATTCCTACATTTTCCTCACTTGAGGAAGACAGATAAAAAAAATACCTATTTGGTGATACCTGCAATCCATCAAATGAGAGACATGGTAAGATCTATATATTTTTCTGACTAAAGAGAAGGAAACCGGGTAAAAGTACAAAGCTGTGTCACACTTTTATAAAGGAAAAGGTCAACAACACACAAAAATTTTAACTTTAATGACATAAAAATGACATTTATGTTTAAAATTTGGAGATGATGTAAACTAATGAAATGTGTAAAAGTGGATGAAGTTTATGGCTATAATTTTTTTAATTTTTTTTGAACAAGAATTCACATAGTTTTTAAATTTTTGAAGTCCATTTTTTACTTGCTGAAAAATGCTGAAAAATGAGGGTCTTGTCCGCACCAAAAAAGTATATGCAAATAATCTCTTTTTCCTTTGATTTCAAAATATGTCATAGATAAAATGTATATCTAGTGCAGAAAAGAAGAGAAATTAGTTTTCAATGTATATTTTCTCTGTTATAACTACTCAAAGTCGAACATACCTGAAATCGACAGTTTTCATCTCGCGTCAATTTTCCCCTATCAAATCTACACCATTCAGAAAATAAATTACACTCTCTTGAAGATAACTCTCTCCTCTAGTGTTAAATATAAATTTTTAATTTTTTTGATAAGCTTTACTATTTTTTTCTATTTTGAAGCATCTTTTTCTCGAATGTTAAAATACCTACTTGTAGTATTTTGAAATTATAATATATTAGATCTAATTAAAATACGATAAAAATTATATGATGATAATCTTGACTCTGTGCTCTTAAAAAGGGTATTTTTATATTTGTAAAAAAATATCATTAAAAAGAGTAAGAGTTATTGAAACGTCACTTTTCTGAAATAATTTTATTTCTTTAGTAATTGTTATAAAACATGCATTTAATAGATATTTCCAATTGGAAAAGGTGAAGAACTTATCTAACTTAGTTAGAATTAATCTAGCTAGACCATATGTTTGACAAAAAATAATTTTAGTTAGAAATACTCAAATTCAGTTGTGCTGATAAGCTGTCTTGAAACGTGACACAACTTTGTGCTTTTACCCAACCAAATAATAAATTCACTAGTAAATTTTAGCCTATTTTTCGTCGAGGATTAGTCAATTATTAACCGTCCATTGGTTGGCTAATCGACTATAATGGTTGTCAGAGTTTTTTAGTCGATATTACGACACATCAAGTGTCCGTCAAAATTGTGACGTCAAAAGTGGTTGAATTATCGGCGGAGATGACATCGAAATCATTGCTTCAACCTTGAAGAATTGCCTATTATATCGTTATAATGTTGGTCAAAAGTGCGATGTACAATCATTGTAATAAATGTCGATTGTATAGCTTTCTCATCGATCTGCCTATTCTTTGTTGGTCAAAAAAGAGACGAACAATTTAATTTTGTAAAAAAAATATATTGATTATCAAATTAAGCACAACAATATTATGTCACTATTGTTTACTGTTTGGGAAAGGCTTTCTCGGATTGCCACTCTCCACCACCCACCATTTCCACCATAGCATTCCCATTTCTTGGGGATACTTCTCACCGCATATGACAAGGTAGAGCTTTTTTATAGACATAGGTTACTGAATCATTATCTCTGCACTGGTACTCAGTTTGGAAACCCTTGTATGTATATAGCCACTCTAGAAAATCTCCACATCTAGAAAATCTCCACAAAAATCCCTTCTGGCCTCCATTGCATATACATCTTCTCAGAATCTAAAAACTTTGGCCCATCATTGATTCTCATCAATGTACCAATTTGGATAGTAAGTCTAATTTAATTTTTCCGTGGACTGAGACCTTAAATTATTAAGCTTCTCTTTGTTTCGGGAAGAGTATAACATTCTCTACTTAACAGGGCCAGCCACGTGAAGGTGGAAGCTCATTTGGCCCCTCCTAGGAGCCTCTTATCACCCTTTATGACATTTTAAGACCTCTAAGATGTATTCTTAGGGATCGTAAATGGTCGTACAGGGTCATAAGGGGTCCTGAGAAAAAATAGATGAGAAACATAATTGTAGGCATCGTGGTCAGAATTTTTTGGAGACAACACAATTGACTTGTATACCTAGATGATGGAGAGAAACTCCTGCACCTCCAATTCTAAGTTGAATATATTTGTTGCTCATGAATACAAGGTCCTCCAATAGATGTATTCAACTTGGAATTGGGGGTGTAGAAGTTTCTCTCCATCGCTTGGGTACACAACTCAATTACATTATCTCCAAAAGATTGTGATTGTGATGCCTACAATTATGTTTCTCAGCTATTGTGAAATCTACATTTATGTTTCTCAGCTTTTGTGTTTATGTGCATGTTTTTTATGTGTTTTAGATAGTAAGTCTAATTTAATTTGTTCGTGGGCTAAGACCTTAAATCATGTAATGAGGAGGCTTAGAACACTAGTATATGCAAATTTCATTATTTAATAATAAAAATCTATTAAAATGTGTATACCTTCTCTCATTTGCTGGTGTAATTCCTCTTTGAGTATCCCCTTTCTCCTTTGCATCCAAAATGAACTCATTCCAATTCCTCACTGGAATAAAGGGAGGATGCTCAAACTTCAGCGAGACTTCATACCACACAGCATTCGTAGATTACATTTAATGCATTATTTATGTTCGTAAATCAGCGTTGCGTACAAATCTATAGATGGTGCATGGTACGAAGACTCACTCAAGCTTAAAAATGATAGTCAATCCATAGTCAAGGTCAAGGAATAAATGGAATAACCAAGAAAAAACTATATGTTAAATCATGTGATTAATAGTAGATCGAGGCTCACTTGAGCCATAAACATGAAGAATTATTCTAAAAAAAGATGTAAACCATATATATGCGCACTTGAGGCAAAAATAAGTTATGTCATATCCATATTAAAATATTAGTTACAATATGAAAATACTAAACTAACTAATTCCTGAGTTCATCTCTGCATATGGTCACAACAAAGATACGCGATTACAATATAGAGAAGGCATCATAAAAATATAATTTCAAAATTTTCCCTAGCTTGACATGTTTTGCACTCAAATCCTTCATTGTGGATAAGTGGAGATGAGAGGATAGATGCAAATGAGTTGTCATCGACCCAACTAAAGTATCCACAACCGTTATTTCCATGTGATGCCTAGTCTACCTTAGTTCTTATATTATAATGAATAGTATTTACATTAGAAACATTAAATATATACACATTAGCAACCTTTTTTCTATTTGGGCAGCACCAAAATGGTCATCTAGGGTTGTTCGGTGTCCATGAAGTCTTCAACACACATTGCCCACCACCACATTGATAGTTTGGCACATTGACAAGAGTCATCGAGCCTATATCAATACAACACCGCACCATCATTACTACATTTATTATTTATATATGATTATTTTTATATGAAATACACCAAGGAGTACCATCAAAAATATTAACCATTTACAATAATGAAAATTAAACCTAAATCAAATAGCTCATTTTTTTATTAGCATGTGTAGTCTCTGTGTATATGAAAAATGAAAGAAATATGACGTTGAAATAAAATAGTGAACAAAATAGTATTCCATATATAGAGTGATTGAAATATACCATCAAAAGAAGGTGATAAAATCCTGTCATGAAGCACAGGCATAGGAAATCAAAAAGGGACAAAAGACAAGAAATAAGAAAAATCATTATGACTATAGAAAAATTATTTATACTATAATAAAAAAAGAAACACTCTTTGTCAAAAATTTTCAATATCATTAGGACTATAGAAAAATAATTAAGACTATACAAAATCAAATTTTAGAAATGGATGGTTTTGATGCTTTTCCATTACAACAATTGAGCATTCATCATTTGGTATTGTGTATTCCATTTAAGTATGTCAACAAAGTTCAAAATCCTGTCACCAAGCATAGACAAGAAATAAGAAAAATCATTAGGTCTATAGAAAAATCAAGTTGTAGAAATGGACAGTTCTGATATTGCTTTGCCATTACAACAATTGAGCATTCATCATTTGGTACTTCTTGGTGTATTCCATTTAAGTTTTTTAGTTGCCATGTTTATGTGCATGTTCTTTATGTGTTTGGCTTCTCTCCCTCGCAAGGGATACGTCGATACGTAATTGATTTGAGAACCTTTTTTCAGGATAGGCGTAATCATCCCACCAACCTTAATTAGCAACATTGGTGATATATGTAAAGTACTTATAATCAATATGCCCAACAAATAGAGACTTAGTAGTAAAAGCATGTCCTTTGGTTTACTAGTTTACTTATAATCAGTATGTCCTTTGGTTTACTAGTTTAATTTAGTTTAAGAATGGTTTGTTTCATGTTTGAATATACTATTGAATGAAGCTTGGCTATATTAAGTACAATCTTAAGACTCATGACTCTTCAAATTATCTTGTTTCCTTCAGACCTCCAAACATGTGTACTTTGAGTAGCCCTCCAACAAATGGACTTGTGATGATTTTCACAATAGTACATGTGTAGGAGGACTACTCAAAGTACTGCTTAGGTAGGTGATATAGGTTGGTATGGGTAGCAAGCATACAAACATGGATTGACTAGGACAATGCTGAACAGTCCTAGAAATGTAGACTTTTGGGATTTGAACTATGTTCAAATAGGTATAGTCAAGTGTCTTATTGAAGGGCAGCCAGTAAAAAACCATGTTCAGATGTGGACGGATAGTGCCCCTGATAAGAATCACTTTACTTGAAGATTTTTCCATGTTCATAATTTCTGAGCTGTGTCCATTTGATTAATTCTCCAAATTTTGGTTGCACTCCTTGCATTGGTTGACATTTTCCTAATTATAGGGTTTGAATTTCACAACATAAGGAAATCAATACTAAGATGAAATTTTGGTATGTAGGATCTGCATTGCCTATATACATTTGTGACCAAAGATATGGACTGATCTACAGTGCCTCCAAAGCTTCTACTCAAAAGAATCTTCTCACCACTTGTGACTCTTCAAATTCTCTTGTTTCCTTCAGACCTCCAAACATGTGTACTATGAATTTCCCTCCAAAAAATGGACTTGTGAAGATTTTTACAATAGTACATGTGTTGGAGGAAAGTTCACAGTACTGCTTAGGAAAATTTGAATGCTAAGTAAAAAATATAATATGTATGAGAAGGACAATTCATGATGGCTACTCTAATACATATATTGTTCACAAAGGCAAAGATAAATTTTAGTTAATACCACTGACTTGCAGGGATAAAGACAAGATAATAATGTTTTTTGGTGATACTATTCCTCTTCATAAGAAAGGAAACATTGCAGGTGATACAGGTTGGTATGGGAAGCAAGCATACACACATGGATTGACTAGGACAATGCTGAAAAGTCCTAAAAATGCAAACTTTTGGGATTTGAACTATGTTCAAATAGGTAAAGTCAAATGTCCTATTTAAGGGCAGCTAGTAAACAACCATCTTCAGGTAAAGTGATACCTATGCTAAAACTGAGAAGTTCACCTCTTACCCCTCAATTATAGTTGTTCCTTTAAGGGAAGATTGTAGGGCCCAAATGATAGCCTTCAATTATATGTACTAAGTGTTACAATGGAAATATAGGTCTATAGGAGATTCTCAACATTGAGTAGGGGTTTAATGAGTGGCAAAAGAAGATAGAGATCTTCAAGGAAAGTGTATCAGACATGAAACAAGGACAAAGAGAAGATAGAAAACACCGTAACCATCATAGTCTTCTAGAGTCAACAACATCAATGATAAAGGGAAAATAAGAGGACAGTGTTTGCATGAACAAAGGCCCTAAATCATCAGATTTAAATGATAGTCGTGATGTTAAAGAACAACTAAGAGAAATTAATATGACAATCCAAGTGCATATGATATAGACCTTTTATCTAAAGAAAAATCAAGTCTAACCGAAGAGATTAGAGGGTGACAGTTTTTTATTAATGATATAGATATAGAAATAAAGCAGTCCTTTTGGAATGATGACTGTGAGGATGAATAATAGTGGGTGTAAGTCATGAAAATATGACAGTGGTGATAGAGATTACTAGAAAGGTTCAATTTTGAATCACAGTAAGGAAAGAATGATAGAAACACAGACAATGAAAGGAAGAGTTCTTAGACACAGTTGAGTCAAAGACTATAAAATGGTTGATATGATGATCTAAATTGAAAAGACAAAGAAAAATGACAAAGCAATGTAAAGGGACCTACAGGATAGTCGTAAAACAAATGAAAACTACTACAGACAAGGTGAAAGGAACATGAATGTGACATTCCTCTCAAGGGTGTATCATGAAAGATATAACCTTTTATACTTCTTAATGTGACAGTTTCAAAAAGGACAATTCTATTCAGTCACAAGACTGAGTGTTTCATGACAGTCTTCTATAGATAGTGTGATGTCCCCATCTTTAACCTAGTAACATAATAGCAACAAAACACATCTGGTCAAGGGGTGGCAGACCTTGAGCACCTCAAGATAGTTAGGAGATAGTGGCAAATTGTACATAGCAAGTCAGAGTTCAAGTAGATAGTTTGCATATTCTTTCCATAAATAGTCAACAAGCATCAAATGTATCAAGGAAAATCGTGAATTCTTTCAATAAGATAATTTTCCTATTTAGCATCAAGGAGCACATCAAAGAAATGCAATATGAGAATGTGTTATGATTGAGGATGACAGATATCGAGTATCTCCATCAATCACTACCAAGCTCACATGTTATCAAGAATGGAAATCTTGTGGACAACCACCTTATCAACATGTAAATCATGATTCTACTATCCAATCAAGTAAACCCATAATTAGTCATGTTCATAAGATGACATATTGTGTCAATTATCATCAAGACAACAAGAAAGAAGTATGGTGCTTAATGAAGCCGTGGATAAACCATCATAATACATCCATCACACATGAAGAGAATTCATATTAATACCATCATTGCAATAGTTGTCATATTAATACCAGTGAAATATAGTTAGAAGATAGTGGCAAATTGTACATAGAAAGTAAGAGTTCAAGTAGATAGTTTGCATATTCTTTCCATAAATAGTCAACAAGCATCAAATGTATCAAGGAAAATCGTGAATTCTTTCAGTAAGATAATTTTCCTATTTAGCATCAAGGAGCACATCAAAGAAATGCAATATGAGAATGTGTTATGATTGAGGATGACAGATATCGAGTATCTCCCTTAATCACTACCAAGCTCACATGTTATCAAGAATGACAATCTTGTGGACAACCACCTTATCAACATGTAAATCATGATTCTACTGTCCAATCAAGTAAACCCATAATCAGTCATGTTCATAAGATGACATATTGTGTCAATTATCATCAAGACAACAAGAAAGAAGTATGGTGCTTAATGAAGCTGTGGATAAACCATCATAATACATCCATCACACATGAAGAGAATTCATATTAATACCATCATTGCAACATTCGTCATATTAATACCAATGAAAGAGAGGAATGCATGCAATAGTGGTTTTACAGTAAATTAGTTTCAAAGTCTGTTTGATTTGGGGTCCTTGAGAGTCACCGAAGACAATAACATCAAACTCAAGCACTCCCCTTCTAACCATTCTAGTTGGCCCTAACCTAACTTGATCAACTAGGTTAGAGTGTCCCTGAGACCATTTGAAGGCGTTGGAGAAGGTTAGTTGTTATTGCTCTGTGGATTTGAAATAGAGCCCTGGTCTAGTATAAAATCAAATAATCTCCATGAGATATAATATAGGGCCGACTGGAATGGTTTGAACTATTCCAGTCGGCCCTAACCTAACTTGATCAGCTAGGTTAGAGTGTCCTTGAGACCATTTGAAGGCATTGGAGAAGGTTAGTTGTTATTGCTCTATGGATTCGAAATAGAAACAAAGGGAAATAGTAAATCTATGCTAAGCAATTAATAATATAGTCAATATTATGTCAGGTTGATCAATACTATTTGATTTAAGTAGTAGTTGATTTGTACAAAAAATAAATTCATGTAAGAGGTGACAATCAAATAGTTTCTCTATGAACCATGCGTAGCTTACTATAACCCTTTACCCATCTAATGATGTAATTTCCCTAATTTAGCTACTATAGAGAAGAAAAATGTACACAACACACAACAAACACATAAACAATTCTAAAAAAGAATTTTTATATGGCTTTCTTTCTCACTGTTGAAACCCTTATCATCTCTTCTCCTTGTTTTCCATCTGTTATTGTTGGTTTGTCACTATTTGTTGGATCCTTGGTAGCTGGTTCACCTTCTTTTTTGTTGATAGTCATTGTTAGGATTAACAAGGCAGAAATAACAATTATGTGCAAATATAACTAATATCAGAAAATAATAAACCACACAGAATAGAACACAATGGCACACAGATTTAACGTGGTTCACCCAATCCCTGGGCTACATCCACCAACAGCGAGTCCAATATTATTATTATCCAGTGATTACAACCTGATTACAATCCGTGATCCCTTACAACCCAATTTTGCCGCAAGTACTAAAATCATACTTCATAAAAAATCCCTAACCCTAAGCCATATTATACAATATTTTTCCGCTTTAGGGTTAGAATGAGTTATAAGTAGTCGGCCCAAATAACCGAAAAAAGTAGTCGGCCTCAAAAGAATTTTGTTCAGTAGGGCGAGGTCGGGAGGAAAAGTGTACAGTACTTTCCTGGATAGTACTTTCCTGATTAGTCACCACAAGCTAACAATCTCCCACTTGGTGACTGATCAGTATCCACACTATACTAAAAAACCTCCCACTTGGAGATTGATCCTGTAGCAATACCGCTACCCACATGAGGCTCCCACTGGATTGAACCACCTTGGACTTAGTTGTTCCTTTATTTTGTTCAGTCTAGAAGACCAACTGAAGCTGAACATGAGTTCAACTTCTCCCTTGTTACTACCTTGGTAAACATATCTGCTGGATTATCATCAGTATGAATCTTTTCCAGCCTTAACTGTCCATCATCCAAAACTGATCGAATGAAATGGTACCACAACTGTATGTGTTTTTTCTTTGAGTGCAAAGCAGAATTCTTTGCAAGATGAATGGCACTTTGGCTATCTGTATGTAGAAAATTATCCTTTTGTAGATGTCCCAATTCTTCCATGAAGAATTGAAGCCATATCATCTCCTTGGCTGCCTCTGTAGCAGCAACATACTCTGCCTCTGTAGTGGATGAAGCAACCACCTTTTGTAGTCGAGAAATCCAACTCACTGCTGTCCCACCAACAGTAAATATATAACCTGTAGTACTCCGCCTGCTATCTATATCTCCTGCCAAATCTGAGTCAACATAGCCTTGTACAGTAGTAGTAGAACCCCCAAAGTGTAAACCCTTACTGGATGTGCCTCTCAAATATCTGAGAATCCATTTGACTGCATTCCAATGCTCAATACCAGGGTTACTCATATAACGGCTAACAACTCCCACTGCGTGTGCAATATCTGGCCTAGTACATACCATAGCATACATTAAGCTCCCTACCGTTGAAGCATAAGGTACCTTAGACATTTTAGTCTCTTCTTCTGGTGTCTTGGGACACATATCCTTAGTCAATTTCAAATGACCAGGCAAAGTTGTGCTGACAGCTTTGGCATTTTCCATAGAGAAACGTTGCAACACCTTCTCAATATAATCAGCCTGAGATAGAGACAATTTCCTATTTTTCCTATCTCTACAAATTTTCATACCAAGGATTTGTTTTGCTGCCCCCAAATCCTTCATAGCAAAAGATTTTGCTAACTGTTGTTTCAACCCCTTAATGTGATCCATGTTAGACCCAGCTACAAGCATATCATCAACATATAAACATAAAATAATGTAGCTGTCATCATCCAACCTCTTAAAATAAACACAATGGTCAGAATGACACCGACTATATCCATGCCCATTCATAAAAGTGTCAAATTTAATATACCATTGCCGAGGTGCTTGCTTCAAGCCATATAAACTTTTCTGCAATCTGCACACCAAATTCTCCTTACCCTTGACCTCAAATCCTTGTGGCTGAACCATATATATTTCTTCATCCAAATCACCATGAAGAAAGGCTATTTTAACATCAAGCTGCTCTAAATGCAAATCTTCAGTAGCCACAATACTTAAAACAGTACGAATAGAAGTCATTTTAACAACTGGAGAAAATATCTCATCAAAATCAATACTATGTTTCTGTGCAAATCCTTTTACAACTAATCTGGCTTTAAATCTTTTTGTACCTCCATCCTCTTCTTTGATCCTATAAACCCATTTATTCTGTAAAGCCCTTTTACCTACAGGTAACTTACATAAATCCCATGTCTGATTTTTCAGCAAAGAGTCCATTTCATCTGTCATTGCAGACTCCCACTGAAGCTTTGTATCCACCTGCACAGCTTCATTATAACATTCAGGTTCACCAGCATCTGTTAACAGAATAGAATACAAAGATGGAGAAAATATTTTTGGAGGTCTGCTTAGCCTTGTTGACCATCTAACACTCACTGGGGTGTGTGGTATTTGTTGTTGCTGTTGTTGCGGAGCATAAGGAACTACTGGAACATGAACTTGTGGAGTATCATCCAATACTACATAGTCATTTTCTTTCTTCTCATGCTGCAGCAACAGATCTTTGTACAATACTTTCTCATTGAATATGACATCCCTGCTTCTTACAATTTTATGATTTTCAAAATCCCAAAGCCTATAACCAAATTCATCAATGCCATACCCAACAAATACACATTTCTTTGACTTAGCTTCCAGCTTGGTTCTATTTTCAGAATCTATAAGTGCAAAAGCTTCACAACCAAAGGTTTTGAGAAAAGAATAACTCACCTTCTTACCACTCCATGCTTCCTCTGGAATACCACAGTCCAAAGGAGTAGAGGGGCCTCTATTGATTAAATAAACAGCAGTGTTCACTGCCTCTGCCCACATATTTTTGGGCAGCCTAGCATGCAACCTCATACTCCTTGCACGCTCCATTATTGTCCTGTTCATGCGTTCAGCCACTCCATTTTCTTGTGGAGTCCTTGGTACAGTTTTCTGCCTACGAATACCATTAGAGGAACAATATTCTTCAAATTCTGTGCTGCAATACTCACCACCATTATCAGATCTGAGACATTTTAACTTTTTACCAGTCTCAGTCTCAACCAAGCATTTCCATTTCTTAAAAGTTTGAAATACATCAGATTTCTGTCTAAGGAAATAAATCCATACTTTTCTTGTTGCATCATCTATAAATGTAACATAATACAGAGAGCCACCAAGGGAAGATACCTGAGCTGGTCCCCATACATCTGTATGCACAAGCTCTAATCTCTCATTTTTCTTTTCCTTCCCACTCTTCACAAAACTAACTCTCTTTTGTTTTCCATAAACACAACTTTCACAGAAATCCATATTGACACATTTCAGACCAGGTAAAACTTTCTTTGAATGAAGTAATTTCATACCTTTTTCACTCATGTGCCCGAGTCTGTTGTGCCACAGTGCTGTGTCAAAATCTACAGCAACAGTTTGATGTTCTTCCTGCTCAACTGCAGCCACTGTTCCTGAACATTCATTATCTTCTGAAACAATTAAAGTAGAAGGAACAGTATGACCTGTACAAAGATATAAGGTGCCTACTTTCACACCTTTTGCTACTACTAAGGAACCTTTTGAAACCTTCCAATTTTTATCATTAAAAGTAACTGTGCAACCCTCATCACCCAGTTGCCCTGCTGAAATTAAATTCCTACTCAGCCTTGGAACATGTCTTACCTCTTGTAGTAGCCAATGATTCCCATTCTGCAACTTAATCTTAATTTTTCCCTTTCTAACAATCTGACAGGGTTCATTATCTCCCAAATAAACTAGCCCAAAATCCCCTTGGACATAATCAACAAAATAACTTCTATGGGGTGTAGCATGAAATGAAGCCCCAGAATCTAAAACCCATGAATCATTAATACTTTCTAAGGACAAGAGCAAAGCATCCTCCTCAGATTTGTTACTTACCACATTTGCCTCCTTGTTTCCATCATTTTTGTCTCCTTGATCTTTCTTCCGAGACCAACAATCTTTCTTCTTATGACCTGGTTTTCCACAGTACCAGAAATCATTTGGCCCTTTAGATTCGGACCTCTTTCCCTTTGATTTTCCTCTTGATTTTCCATGATTTCCAGAGTTGTTTCCTCTATCTCTTGTTCTGCCTCTGCTTTCTGTGTTCAATACACTACCCGATGTGGATGCCCGTGAGCTTTTCCTACGAATTTCCTCACTCAATATAACACCAATAACATCATCATACTTTAGGGTATTAGAACCAGAAACAGAATTACTAACAGCCATTACCAAGCCATTCCAGCTTTCTGGCAAAGAACACAAAATCAAGAGAGCCCTAACCTCTTCATCAAAAGTAATTTTAACTGAGGTTAATTGACTTGTAACTGTATTAAACTCATTCAAATGATCAGTAACTGATCCACCTTCTACCATTTTCATATTAAATAAATGCTTCATAAGAAATACCTTGTTTGAAGCTGAAGGCTTTTCATACAACTTCGCTAGGGTTTCCATCAGATCTTTAGCTGTCTTTGCTTCAGTAATATTGAATGCCACCGATTGTGCCAGGCATAGACGAATACTCCCCAGTGCCTTCCTATCCAAAATATCCCAATCCTCCTGAGACATTGATTGCTCTTTCTTGGCTACTCCCTCTAATGGCCGCCATAGATCCTTCTGATAGAGATAATCCTCCATTTGCATCTTCCATAACTGGAAGTTCTGCCCATTAAACTTATCAACCTTCAGCCTACCCTCTTCTGCCATTTCTCCCACTTAACCGAGAGACTCTCCCACTAACTCGTGAGACCTGCTTCAGAGAATAGATGAAAGAACAAATGAAATAACCTCGCTCTGATACCACTTGTTAGGATTAACAAGGCAGAAATAACAATTATGTGCAAATATAACTAATATTAGAAAATAATAAACCACACAGAATAGAACATAATGGCACACAGATTTAACGTGGTTCACCCAATCCCTGGGCTACATCCACCAACAACGAGTCCAATATTATTATTATCCAGTGATTACAACCTGATTACAATCCGTGATCCCTTACAACCCAATTTTGCCGCAAGTACTAAAATCATACTTCATAAAAAATCCCTAACCCTAAGCCATATTATACAATATTTTTCCGCTTTAGGGTTAGAATGAGTTATAAGTAGTCGGCCCAAATAACCGAAAAATCGGCGAGGTCGGGAGGAAAAGTGTACAGTACTTTCCTGGATAGTACTTTCCTAATTAGTCACCACAAGCTAACAGTCATTGTTAGTTCATAGTCTTCTAGTGGCTTATCTTCTATTTTTCTACCAGCAAATGGTGGTTCCCTTGTTTCTATGGAATTACCACCTTTGGGATTTGGTTCTTTCAAAATGAATTTTCTTGTTTCCTCCCCAACTTCTTTATCCATTTCTAAGGTGGTTAGCTCTTTTGGTGGTAAAATCCCTCCTTCTTTTCTTATTCTTCCATCTCTTAGGGGTAAACCCTTGGGTTGTTCTTATTCAATCTCTACCATTATTTGTAGGGAGAATGTGTTGTATAATGAATAATATTTCTTCAAGTGTGCTCTTATTTTCAAGTTCAATATTTTATGTTTGTTCCTTCTTGATTTACATAAATGGATTTCAAATTCTTGGAGGCCCATTGTTGAGGATGGATTGAGATTTATCCTACTACTATGGGTTTTATGTGGATTCTTTTCAAATTGAGGAAGATAGGACTAAAGTGTTTGAAGAAGCATTTATTTGTGGGGAAATCACTCTCTTTCTCTTAGGCCTTGCTTCACTTCCTTCAACTCTCTGATTGAATCAATAGTATTATCCCCAGTTGGGTTGGACTTCCTTATTTGCCTCTAGAGTTTTGGACTAGAAGTATTCTTTTGATTCTTTTGGTAATGATATTGGAAGGTTTTTTATCAGACAGTTAGAAAGTTAGTTAAAGTTTGGTATCAGTTTCTTGGGAGAATAGGAGTTGTTTTTAGGATGGATTCTTGAGAGGAGAAGGGGGGAAGTCAAGTGGAGATGTATGGATTTGAGTGTGTAATGTTTCAAGCAATAAATAATTAATTCTCTGCATTTCCTTAGTTCTCTATCCCGTGAGTTCAGTGGAACACACTAGTGTATTTAAATGCTTATTTTCACGTGATCTTAGTTAAGTTGTGATTTAGGAACATTGACTCACCTTATACTTATACATTTCTGCATTTATTTCACATTTCTTGTTGTTATTACAGTCAAGAAATAGATTGGTGTTGTGTAGACAGTGACTGGTTTTGTAGGAACAGTAAAAAAAAAAGGTTGAAACCCCATAATGTGCAAGGCACTCCCACCCCTGTATTGACTGTGGTTTGGTGGGAGATGCCAATGATGTATTGAATGTATTAGATCTTATTTTGAATGTAGGGAAGGATGCCAGTGGATGAGGACAAAGGAAAAGCCTAGTAAAGTCCAGTGACGAATGAAGAAAATGGGGTGTTAGGCAACACCAGTCATGGCTGGAAGTGATTTGATGGATGGAGAGGGTAGTTAAGAGTTGGAATGGTCCTTTGGGATGCATTATAAGGTGTTATAACCTTGATTAGAGTTGTGAGTGGTTTGGAAGGGCATTTTCTACAAAACCCTTGATTTCTAGCCCAATAAGTGAGGATTTGGTGAATGGGTAAGTAGATGAATAGGGAAGACTAAACCAAGTTGAAAAGTGGTGATTTGGGATCATAATACAAGACTATTTTTGGTCTGTGGATTTGAAATAGAAACAAAGGGAAACACTAAATCTGTGCTAAGCAATTATGACCCGAACATGTGTATTGGGGGATTTCTTCCATTGTTGGTAGTGGGATAGGAGGGTTTGGTGTCGTCAAATTTAGAAGAAACCCTATTCCCTAGGATTATTTCTCAAATCCTGTGACTAAATCTTCACAAATATTATGTTATCTACCTCTAAATACAACTCCAAATGTATGAATGAAAGAAGAAAATGATAATGTAAATTAAATAGTTTTTCAGTTCTACCTCACAAAATTTTAGCGATCCAAATTCTAGCTGATTACTAAGTGAGATGTTTTGTTGCTGCACCCCTTTCAAATAGATCTAGATCCTAGAATTAAAAGGAAGATGTTATATAAAACTCCAAAAATCCTAGTTAAATCAAATAGACAGACCTCCTTCGCGCGCTCCCTTCGAACGTCGTGTCAAGAATAATGAAATGATAAATGAAACTTTTTTTTTGTTTAAGTTAAGCCCGTATTAGTCAAAATTTTGACGCCCATGATATTGGTCGCAATTTCGACCAACATGGGTCAAATTTAAAAAAAAACCAAATTTTTCCTTATATAATCTGACCAACCAAAACCTTTTTATTTGTTGGTCAACAATTTTGGTGGAAAAATAAGGTCAAATGTACTAGTGATTATACCTATCAATCCATGTCAAATGCATTAAATTTATTGCATATGTAAATCATTTATCTTAAGTTAGCCAAAAATCACATGATATGTAAGCTACAAATTACATAGAAGACAATTTACATGATGCAAAATATACTCCATGACTATAGAGTTCAACACATAATAGCTTAATTCAAATTTATATGAATAAATCAATACCTCATACGTGACATTGATAATACCTTGACATACATTTCATTGATCATGTTATTGATCATCCTCCTCATCCATGTCATCATCATGACTATCATCATCATCATCATCATGACTATCATCATCATTATCATCATCATGACTATCATCATCATCATCACCATCATTGTGACTATCATCATCATGACCATCATCGCCTTGATCAACACCATCTTCATCACCATGATCATCACCATCACCATCATCACCATCATCATCAGCATCACCAGAATCATCATCATTTTCTTCTTCTTCTTCTTCTTCTTCTTCTTCTTCTTCTTCATTATGTAATAGTCATCCATGATCATCATTTACTTTGTCTTCTGATTCTTCAGTATCTTCTTCTTCCATCACATTATATTTTACTGACCTTCCTCTTGGATCATGTCTAACAATAAATGACCAACCCAATTTATGTGGAATGAAAAAGTAAAACACTGACTCACATTGAATTGGAAGAACATAGGGATCATCTCCAACTGGCTCAAATGACCTTGTATTAATCATTGTAAATCAACTATCATGTTCAATATCAGTCCTATCAGGATCATTTTGATTCATCCGTAACCTGTACCATTTGACGACAAATAGAACTAATTTGAATGAATTAAAGTCTCACTCAAGTATATCATCCAAAATGTCATAGTATCGATTTTTAGATTGTTGAGGATGTATGTCATTTCTAGAAGAAATATTAGTGACCTCAAAGATTGCACTTATCCCAAAATCACAAATTTTCTTCGTGTTGTCTAACTTTTTTATGCAAAATTTATAGCCATGGTAGTACATAGCTTTGTGGTGTTTGATCTGCAATTATTCAAACATGTCAAGATTACTTGCATCTATCTGTGAGTTGATATTAAACTTATGGGTCATGGTTAGTAAACTTATACGTACCTTTCTACCTCTTAAATCATATGCTAGATCAAGTACCATTGGCATAACATTGGGATCTCCATTACGATTATCTTCTTTAACCTATGATGCAACACCATCCCATGTTAATGAGCGACCATTTTCTTGAGATTGTTCAATCCATACCGTCATCCAATCAAGATTATTTGCAATATACAAATGTTGTGCATCCCACTCACGACCAACTGTAAAGAAAACAAATAGACCGCTTAGAAACAACTTATATTGAAGATCTATAAGAATTAATAAACTACAATAATATCGTATAATTACCTCTCACTTTCCTCAATCTACCTTTCCCCATCAAGTACTCCCCTTCGAATTTGTTAATAGAGTTGGGATCCCAAATGCGATCTACATGGATATTATCTGCAAACTTGGGGAGATATTCACTAATGTACACCATGGTCTGGTATGCCATATATCCCTCCACCACAGAAGCCTCAGGATGTGCTCTTTGTTGAACCAAGCCCTTCATAAATTTTAAGTGTCTCTCAACCATCCACATTGACCTAGTTTGTATAGGTCCACACAATTCAATCTTCTCAACTTGATGTATGAGGTAGTGTTCTTGAGCATTGAAAAAATTTAGAGGTAGACACTATTGCATTTCACACATAAGTTGGAGAATTTTTCTCTTCCAATAATTTATATCTTTTTTTATCAATTTCTTTAGATGATAACCACCTAAAAGAGATTCAACTTGCAAGAACATATAAATAAAATTTTAGAAAAAAATATATAATAAATTACATAAAAAGTAAAGTAAGTCATAAATATAATATTTGTACAAGTCTAAGAAATAACACTTTTAACCTCATGTATTCTCCAAGATCATACATAACTTGTTTAATATTGTTGTCAAATTGGTGTGGGAGGGATAGAGGTAGGACGTACTGTAATGATTAAAAAATGATCTTTTCAATATATTGTAAAATAATACAATAAAAAGTACATGCAATTTTATAAATATATTGTAAATAGAAAACATGACTTACCTTGACGAAGGTATGCCAATCATGTGTTTTCAACTTGGGCCCAAAATCACCTTTCTTTGATACAAGAATGCTTATATTTGCAGCAAATCCTGTTGGACATTTTGTTTTTTTATGACTTCTTTTAATGCATCACTTTTCTGTTCAGTTAATAACCAAGAAAGGGCACTTGTATTTATGCAGTCTCCATTGCTATTTGATTCAATAAAATTTTTCAGTGCATGATTGGGTTCATGAATGTCATTATAAATTTTGGCAATTTTTTCTTTGTCACGCCTTCCATCTAATATTTTATATAGTGTCTTTGTTACATTCTTTCTAATATGTATAGTATCAAACAAATGAATGATTGGGAGATCCTTGTAGTACGACAACCTACTAAATTGACTAGGATAACTTTTTATTCCTTTAGGAAGTTGGTCATTGATGCCTTGACAACCTTCACGAGCATCAATAACATCATTAGTAAATAAAAGACAATATCAAAATATAAATTTCAAACAAAAATCATCAGATGGAATGACATTATCTTAGCAATTTAGTCTATTGTATTCTAACTCCCATAGACGAGGTGTCATTCTTTGTGACCTTGATGTTGTCTCTTCTTTCCCATTAAAAATATGTTTTTTGATAGTTTGATACTTATGATTATTGTGGATAAAGTGCCTAAACTCATTGAACACTTGCTTTTCTAAAATTATTGAATGATGAGATTTCATCTTCGGACCACAAACTAGACATGTGAATTTACCCTTTGTCAGAAGACTAAAATATACTGTACAATCAGATCATGTACAATTATCATGCACAACTTAAACATACAACAATAATGTGTAAGTACTATAACATACCAAAAATACGCGACCTTAACAATATATAACATATTGCAAAAATGAGTTAGCCCAGGGGCATCATGTATTGTCCATACAAGTATTGCATGAAATTGAAATTGTCTTTGTCCTATTGGTCTAGAGATGTCATACATGGTGACCCCATTCCATAACTTCAACAACTCATCAATAAGGGGCTCAATATACACTTTCATATCTTTAACTTGGTACTTACCTAGTGAATGAACAAAAATATTACATAATTATTATGACCATCTTGATGCGGTGTTTATAAATTAATTTACATAACTATTAAATAAAAAAATACCTGGTATAATCATTGACAACATTATGTGCTCCTTCTTTATGGATATCCAAGGAGGAATGTTATTGTTAATAACAAAAATAGGCCACACTAAGTAAATAGATCTCATATTTCCAAAGGGATTGACACCATCTGTTGCCAATGAAAGATTGAGATTACGAGGTTCTTATTTAAAGTGTGGTCATGTTGTTTCTATGTCTTTAAATGCAGAACCATCCGTAGGCATTCACATAATGTCATCTTGACTTTTATTGCGTGCATGGTAATCCATAAATTGTGCCAAGCTAGTGCACCTAAATAATCATTGAAGATGTGGAATAATGGGAGTGTACCAAAGAGTCTTGTGAGACACCTTTTTTGTTATTTGATCTAACCAATATCTACTAATATGACAATCAGGGCATTCTGTTGTAAATTCATGTTGTTTATGATATAGAATGTGATCATTGGGACATGCATGTATTTTTTGATACTTCATTCCAATTTGATTCATAATGGTAGATAATTCTTGATACGAACAAGGCATAATATTTGATGGTGGTAATAAAAACTCACCTATCAACCTACAACAACAAATATGAATTGTTAATATAATGAATCATAATGGCATGCTAACATTGAAGATGACAAAATGGCAAACCTTAGAATACATGACATTGCTACATTGGATAAACCATTCACAACCTTCAAATTCACCAACAACACTATAGCGAAGAGAAGAGTTGTTTGGGAGCCTTGGTATAGGGGCTCGTATGCCTTCTCAAGTATAGGTATATAAAGACCATCATCGTCATCATCATCATCATCATCATTATTAGATGCACTAGTACCATCATCATGATCATCTTGATCAACTATGCCAATACCATCTTCTTCAATCATGTCCTCTAGCACATTATCAGCTACACCAATACCATCATCTTCAATTGTGTTCTCTACCACAGGATCATCTTCTTCCATGAGAGCATTATCCTCAGCTTGGATATTCACACCTCCATGTTCCTCCAATTGGAAATCCACATTCACCAATCGATGAAAATCGTGGCCCCCTTCAATGTGATCATGTTTCCTACAATGACTCTGGGCTATTGTGATTAGAATTCTTTGATTCTTTAAGTCCTTACACTTTTTGCAAGGACAATTTCTTTTATCAACATCTTTTCTTTGGAACTAAGACCACAATCTAGCAATTGTCTCGTTATTTTGTTCTGGGATCATATTGCCATGTGTGGACTTTCTTCATAAGCTATAAATATACAAAATGTAAACATACAAACATTAGTAGTATCTTGTATATAATAAAATAAAATAAAATATTATAAGATTATACAAGATTTATAAATATACACACAAATCATGCTCACTAGACCATAAAATATTCAAAAGGATAAGTATTTTGGGAGTTATTATTATTTTGGGAGTTACACAAATCTCCTCACTAGACTACTAAATCTATGGATATTATTCTTGATGCTGAAGTAAATCAAGAATGTGAAGTTGAAGCAATTACATCAAGCTGCAAATTATCAAGGCTGGAATTTTGAAATTCTTCATTAATCGAGCATCATAAGGAGGCTGAATTATTTCCTTTAATGGCAGATTGTGTTATTTGAAGGCTTTAAACTATTAAAGAATAGCAGGGATTTGTTTTTAAGAGATTGTGTTTCATTGTGGAGGTCACGTTTTAACCAAGGATGCATTTTCAACAAAGGAGGATCATGCCACCCTTTTTCATTCTTCACATTGCAATTTGGGAGCTGGCTAGCTTCAACCAACTCCTAATGTGACCACCTGGTTATGTGCGTTTCATGTATGGTGAAGATTTGACATCCCAAGGATATGTGAGGTTACTATTGGATAGCTGATGAAGTTTTTTGAAATTTGAGAAATGTTATTGTTATGGGAGCAACTAACCAGCCAAATAGTATTGATCTAACACTCAGAAGGTTTGGAATGTTTGATAGGGAGATTGATATTGGGGTTCTGGATGAAGTAGGGGGGTTGGAAGTGCTTTGCATCCATACAAAGAATATGAAGCTCTTTGATGATGTACGTATATTGGGGCCTTATTTTTGTACTTCTATCTAATGTTAAATAGTTCTTTGATTTTGAAAGCATTTATTAATCAAGTGCAATAACATGATCAAGAGATGGTTTAATCATTAAGAGTCACAACTACCAAGAAATAGAGCATTATGATTACATATAGAGAAGCCATCAAAAGTGCACTATAAATGAACAAGAAAAACTAGAGGATAAAAGAGATTTTATAGGTTTGTATCACACATGCTTAAGGAAAAAGTTCCTAATACAACTAAAGAGAGTAATTAATATGGAAATTGAATCAAATTTAAGTAACATATGACATTAATTGTCAAAGACAGTGACAATTTAAAATAATTGGAAAAATACAGTGTACAAGCAGTGATAGTGCGCTATGGGAAGTCACAATAAGTATGAACCCATAGAGGATTTTCATTGTTTCCTAAAAGAAGATCATTTTTAGAGTGAGATTTAGCTACATAGAGATGAAACCATGACATACAAAAGGTAAGAGAACCTCAAAGTTTCTGACATATAATGTTATCATGTCAAAAGGGCAACAAAGTGTAGTTTTTAGAACAATGGAACAACTATCTCTCTTAAAAGGAACAACCATCATGTTATAGAGTTATTGAATATGGCTATTATCATGAGATCATAGAGAAAAAAACATCTATCTACTATTAATGAACAATTTCTTCTATAGAGGCAATTTTGAATTCTATGCTCATGTAAAAAGGAAATGTCACTCAGTTTGAAGTCCTAATAGAACAAATACAATAAGAAGACATTGACATATCATGCCTTAAATCGACACTAATCACAATAAGAAGATGGAACAACCATAAGGTACAAGCATGTGCAAGTCATTGTAATCATTGGAGATATGTTAAAGGTTAAGTACAATAGTAGAGCACAACCATGATACAATTAATGAAAGTGCCATAAAACACCATGATATTTATAATCAATCACAGAGAAAAGAGACAGTGACACAAATGATTTGTATTTTAGTGCCATCAAATACTTTCCAAATAGTCATCAATGTATTAAAGCATTCCAAAGTATAGGATAGCAAGGTGCTTCAATACATAGCTGAAGTGATCAAAATAGTATTTTACAATATCACAAAGTAAACAAATGTAATGTTTCAAAATAAGAAAAACTAAAAAAACAAATGACAAGCATTGTCATTAAACACAGCATAAAAGGCATCTTTGACATTGAGCCCTCAAAGAACAGGTTTGATGTTTTCATGTTTTGAAAGTTAACAAGGTTTATATTTTCATCATGAATACATGAAAAAAGCACAAAGTATCACAATAAGTAATCTCTAATATAAAGAAACACAATGACTATCAACATCAAAGCGGCGGTGTAGGAACTCAAACATCATCTAAAGATAATCCTCAGAGAAGAGTCACAAGGTATTCTCATGAAGATAGAGTTATTGTCATGGGAGTACATTAAAGTTACAACTTCAAATAGCCAGCCATTGAAATCTGCTTTTCTTGCTTATGCAGTATTTAATATTTTCATCTTGATGTAAATCTATATGTTTTCTCCTGGTTATACATTTTTGAGTCTGTTCATCTTGGCGTAAGTTTCACCCAGCTCTCTTTGCAATATTTTTTTCTTGTTTCTATTCTATTTAGTTTGTAGCAATATATCATTTGATTGATCTCTCTTTTCCACCCATAGATCTAGAAGAAAATAAATAAACATCATTACAATATAGAGGAGCGAAAATATCAAAGAGAATTCATGGCTTCTCTTTATTTTCAATGCTCGATCAAGTTGTTTATACTGTTTAAATATGTCAACAAATTGGCATAATACAAAACCCTAAAGAAGAATAATACAAAACATAGAACGCAGAAAGCCTTCAAGTTGTGAAATGTGCAAATATTGTAGAGAAACCCTTGACCATAATATTATATAATGGAACCCTCACCGAGCCATGAAAAGAACATGTAAAAGACATAAAAATGTGATATATTTTCTTGTGTTCTCCTTCAAAAGAACAAAGCCTAGGGAAAATCATGACGCATACCTAGCAACGAGCCCAGATTTGTAAAAAAGAGTCTCAAAGATCTTCAAATTCACATTTTGCATGCTGCAATTCCCTTGAAAAAATTTGCCGTGGTAATAATGAATGAGAAATGAAACCTTTTTTTTAAAGTTATGCCTGCGTTCATCGAAATTGTGATGTACATAGTATTGGTCAAAATTTTGACTAACATGTGCATAACTTTAAAAAAATGAAAGTTTTCCTTCTATAATATGACCAACCAAAACCTTTTTATTTCATGGTCGAAAATTTTGGTAGAAAAACTAGGTCAAATGTACTAGTGCAAATATTTCCTGGATTCAAACTTTGGATTATGAAGGGCTTCCTTTCAGATGTAGGAAGTGTTTTAAAATGGGTCACTTGGCAGCCCAATGTGGATTACATAAGACTAAGATCAAAAGGTTTGCTTCTTGGTGGAAGGGTGCTTCTTCTGATTATTATACAGTAGTTAAGAAAAATATTGATCTTGCTGAGAATGTTGGGCCTAAGGATGTTCCTATTGTTGGAATAGTTCCTTTGGGGTCTACTATCACCACTTCTGGTAGTTCTGAGGTTGCTTAATCTACTGGCATTTCTTCTGCTGGCACTATTTCAGTTGTTTCTAATGGTATTTCTCCTAGTAAATCTATTGATGTTGAGGTTCTTCTTGTTGGTTTGGTCTTGCTAGGTCCACTGAACAGTCTGTTGGTGCTTTTGCTGGAACTGGTCCTATTGGTTTTATTTCTCCCAGGGATTCCTCTACTACTGGTGTTCCTCCTGTTGGTTTTGGTCTTGCTGGGTCTACTATCATTTTTGCTGGTAGCTTTGGTGCTGGACAATCTGTTGGTAATTCTGTTGGTTTTGTTCCTATCAGGTCTACTAGTTTCCTTCCAACAAGTCTTGTTTCGGCTTGTCTCTCTATTGTTGTAGAGAAATCTAAACTTGGTGTTTCTCCCTTGTGTTTAGAGGTAGGTCCCTTTGTTGGGTCTGTCCAGTCCTCTTCTTCTGCTTCTCTTTTGAGACCTTCCTCTCAAGACTAGCAGGAGAAGGCTTCTTTGGTAGAGGAGGGGTGGACCCCAATTATTGGTAAACATCATAAAAATTCTTCTCTACAATTTGATATGACTCTCTCCTCCTAGAAGAAGAGAGGTAAAGGTGAATCTTAGCTTTTGTCTTGGGTTGCTTGGGTTTTAAAATTAAATTAAAAAATCATTAGAAGGGTGCTAAAGGAAAATCCTAGTTTTGGATTTTTCTTTAGCTTGAGTTTGCATGAAGGTTGTTTCATGCATTGCTTCTTCTAGGTTGTGGGTTCCTATTGTAAAACCTTTGCCTTGGTCTTGTTCTATTCTGTTTATGAGGGATACTTTGAATATATTTTGTGACCACTTTGTTCAGGGTTTTGGGGCCCCTTCAAAACCTATATTTACCTCAATAAAAAACAATCATAGGTATACTTATCATTTCATTTTCTACCTCCTCCTCTATTGTTTTTGTCCTTTCTTACATTTTCCTCTTTTGAATAATCTTTCTAACGACCCATTTGATCTTCTTCTTAACTAGTAGGTGTCATTTTTGCATTTCTAGTTCTATTAGCTTTACTATTCATTCCAATCCTTGCTTTATTTCTCTAATCTTTCTCTCAATCTCTACTTGCCTCATATTTTCCTCTTTTCTCTTCCTCTTTTTATCTTCTCTTTCATTTTCTTGTTTCTTCTTTGATGAATCATCACCTTGCCAATACCTCCTCAACAAATCCATCTCTTCAAGCAAGTCCCTTTAACCTTGCTTCCACTTTGTCTTTGCCTCACCTAGGTCTTTTCTCTTCTCTACCTAGTCTTTTGGCAACCAACTTCTTTCTTCAACTTGCACAAACACAAACATACAAACACCAATCTCTCTTTCTCAGACCTTCTAAGCTTTGAAACAATATTTCAAAGTTATTAACAAAACCAACCTTCTAAAAATGCACCAAAAAAATATTAAAACTTAAAAAGCCACTTCACTAGTAACCAAGGGCTCATTCACTAAATTATTATTTTGATACTAATACAAGAATAATAATTATTTAACATTTAAAAAAAAATATTTTTAGAATGATATTTTATCCATATCATTTTCAATTTTTTTAAATATAAAATATTCTTAATATTGATAAAATAATATACAATAATTTTTTTATATTGAATTAAATATTTAAAATTTAAAATTTAATTTATAATAAATAAATAAAATTATTTATATATAAAAAATAAATAGAAAAAGCCACAAAGAATTTTTATTGGGAGATAATTTATAATTAAAGTAATTCTAATGTCATTAAATTTTATTTGTGACACATGTACAATTAAAATAAAATCTAACTTAGAATAAATAAAGAATTATAAAAGGAAAAAATATAAATATTACAAATTATATCAATATTTTAAAATTTATGTGATGTTATATCATTTGTACAAGTATGGGTGCTTTTTATATGGGATGTTTTGAACGTTTAGACAAAAAGTATATACTAATGTGACCAAAATAATTAAGTAGAGGAACCCTAGATAAATTGTTGTAAAAAATTGAAAGTTATTTAAAATTTCTACAAAATATTTTGTATTAGAAATAGAGAGTTCAAGAGAACAAAACAATCACAGAGTATCAAAGTTCAGAGGCCAAGCCTCACACTAACAGAATAAAGATCATAGGAACAAAGAGAAGCTATGACAAAAGAAGGGAACAACTAGTGGAGCACATCATCTAAGGTGTCCACCCAAGTCATCCAGCCCATAGATCCATCCATCCACACCATGTTTTTCTGATCTTGAATATCCTTAGGCATGCAACTCATCTCGCTAGTAGCTTTGTGAGGGCTTCTATTAATCTCTTTGCTGATTCTATTGAAGGTTTGATTGAAAGCATGAATATTATCTAGGTCCAGCCTCCAAAAGTATCCATTTTTAACCTCATTAGCAAAAAAAGTGGCGTGACCATCCTTAAGCAGCCTTTTGAAATTAGCTTTGTTAATCTTCGTGGTAATTTGAATCTGCGAAAAGATATTAAAATAAGTGAGACTTTGAAAAGACTCAGTAAGCAATCTGGGGATGTTCTGAAACCTTTCTTCATTTTTGCACTTCCAAATTTGCCATAAAATGTTAGATGAAATAATATGCCAAAACATGTTTACATCCTTTCTAGCATTAGAGATACAACCAGTAATAACTTCAAAAATATTGAAATTAGAAGGGATAGATATACCAAACATTAACCAAACCTCTTTAGCAAAACTGCACTCAAAGAAAATATGTCTTCCCATTTCTGGGGTTCTGCAAATGCTGCAATAGTTAATATCAGAGAAAGAGTTCCTAATAGGAATTTTATTGAGAATAAGCAACCATCTAAAACATTTAAGTTTAGGATCAATAGAGCTTTTCCAGAGATAGTCAAAAAACTTCTTCCAGGAAGAAACATCCAACTCAGTATTCCAAATATTATTAATATGACTGATAATATCTTCATTATAATTTAAAACAGTGTAAATATTCTTAGCTTTAAGATTGGAGATGATGATGCCACCAGACCATTTTATCTTCAAATAACTATTAGAGTCCACATGACACAGGGTGGGAATGTCTTTACAGGCTTTAACAATCATTAATTAAATAAGTCTTTTTATGAGAATCAAGAAGCTTAAACTTACTCTTTAAATCATCCCAATGAATAAGTCTATCCATTTCAAAAATATCAATAAATTGCTTTATACCAAGATTAGCCCAATATTTAGTAGAGCACCCTTGGGTAGGAGCAAGGGGTTTGTTACCAAGCTTAAGGTTCCACCAAATGGATCTTTCACCATGGAGGGTTTTTTGATCATAAAAGTCATTGTTAGTGATGAATTGCCTAACATGGTTCCAGGTTTTCTAAATGGACTTAAAAATAGCCGAGCCTTGAACAATGCTAGGGAATTCACCACATACGAGATGAGTGAGAGGAAGATTCTTCCAGAACTTAGAATTCTTAGGAAATCCCCTCTCAATATTATTACAAATCAGAACTTTCCAGGGCTCATCACCCTCTAGGGCATGAAAGATCCATTTGGAGGCCAAAGTAAGACCACTAAGTCTTAGATCTTTCAGCCCCAAGCCCCCAAGGAGCTTATCAACATGACACCAATTCCAATTGACAGAATGAAGTTTCTTATTTCCTTTCCCATCATACCAAAGATAATTTCTGATAGCTTTTTGGATTTCCAAAACTTGGTAATCATTAAACATCCAAGCAGATGCATAATATATATTATAAGAAGACATAATTTTTTGGCACACTTGGAATCTTCTAGCAAGAGATAGAGACCTATTGTGCCATTTGTGCAGTTTACTATGGATCTTATCCTTGACCCAAATCCACATCTCTTTTAGGGAGGGATCAACAGAGAAGGGGATACCCAGATATCTGACAACTTTAGAGGGGCCACCCCATTGAAAACCAAATTTATCAAACCAATCAGGAGGTTGGTCATCCCAACCAAGACAAATAGACTTGGCATGAGATAACCTAGCTCCAGAAATTTTACAAAAGAAATTGAGCTTATTAATCATGGTTTCAAAATTCATTTCCGAGGCTTCATGAAACAGAGAAGTGTCATCAACAAACTGACAGTTGATAATTTCCTTAAAATTAAACAAAACTATAAAATACAATGAGATTGTGAGATGTTTGTTAAGTTAAATAATCCTTAATTTCTCTATTTAGTGGTAGGGTTAGCCGTCATTTTTACTTAATATTTCGTTCTTTACTTACTACTAAGAAATGAGGCAATCTATGTTTTAAGGTCTTCAACCGTTTTGAATGGGAAAAGAAAGAGTTTTTAATAGCGAATCCATGTTTTTTTGGTTTAAATGGTGTCGATGAAAAACTTTAATGGTGGTGATAAAATGCCAGAGACATACAAATTTTATGAATGAAAAAAAACATTAACAAGGAGAGGCATCATTCGTTGTGGATGAAGAGGCGTCAATGATAATAATTGAAAATTGGTTGATGGAGAGGTATTCAGTGATGAAGATTGGAGAGGCATAATGATGAAAATTAGCTATAAAATTAGTATGGAGGGGAGGCATCAATGATGGAAATTGGGGGAGGCATTAATAATTAAAATTGATTGGTGAAAATTTGGTTAAAATTTTAATGAATCGAGGCGTCAAATTCTTATGGATAGAGATGGAGACACATGAATGATGGAAACTGGCTGCTGGTTATTTGAAATCTGTTAATAAAATCATTTATGAAAAAAATGGGGACAATGAGATGAAATTAGTTAATGTTATGGAAACCTGATGGATTACTTTAAAAAATTATCGCAATCTGAACACCTAATTGGGTTAATTGGGTTTTTTAAATTATTGAATTCTGAAAATCTAATGGGTTTTTTAAAAATAATTTTCAATAGTAAAGATGCTTTTATGCAGAAATTATGGTTGTATCATAAATGGAAATCTGTTCATCAGCGTTGTGGTAAAAATCTTTTGCACAACAATTGTAGTTGTGGTTGTGCAAGCTGGAATGATGGAATATGGGTAGATGTTTTTTGAAAAAACTGGTGGTTGTGAGGATGTGTTGTTAATTCTAAAAGCTGGAATATAGAGGCTTTTTTACCTAAATCAAGAAATATTGTTGGATTTATATAAAAAAGTTGTCATAATGAAAATCTGATGGGTTTTTATTGAATAATGGAAATTGTAAGATGCTTTCATACAAAAACTGTGGTCATGGTAAAAATGGATAGGATGTAGGCTTCTCTACGGACACTGTGGTTGTGATTGTCTGGCCCTGTTGTTGATTTTGAAAGGCTGGAATGATGG
Organism: Chamaecyparis obtusa; assembly: GCA_027943335.1. Taxonomy (NCBI): domain Eukaryota; kingdom Viridiplantae; phylum Streptophyta; class Pinopsida; order Cupressales; family Cupressaceae; genus Chamaecyparis; species Chamaecyparis obtusa. Next base: position 489,719 of record BSBK01008863.1, read on the forward strand.
AGTGTTGTTGGACAAGATAGTGATATAAATAAAATTGAAGAGTCTTTCCCATAGAAACCATGGTTGTGATTTTGTACCATACCGTTGATATGATGGAAGGTTGGATTTCTTTAAAAAGAATGGAAATGGTAGAAGTTTTTAACATAAATTGTGGTTGTTGATTTGAAAGTTGGAATGATGGAATATTGTTAGATTTCTTGAAAGAAATGGAAATGGTAGAAGCTTTTTAACTGAACTGATGGAATGTTGTTGGATTTCTTTAAAAAAATGGAAAAAGTAGAGGTTATTCTACACAAACTATGTGCAGCCCTGTTGCTGATTTTGAAAATTGGAAAAATTTTGTGTGGCCTTGTTGCTGAGTTTGAAAGGTGTAATGATGTTGCAATGAGTTGTGTGGTTTTTTAGCAGCCGTGTTGATTTTGAAAGTCGAAATATCAGAATGGTTTGAGGCCCGGTTGCTGATTTTGAAAGCTGGAAAGACAGAATGTTGTTTGGTGTTGTTGCTGATTTTGAAAGCTGGAATGAAGGAATAACATTGCAAGTGACAGAAATTTAGGAGTTTATTTTTCATTGTTAAGGCGCTGCAAATTAATTTTAACTAAAAATCCTAATTAAATGCCTAGTCTAGTCTAGTTGACAGAGAGCACTTGCACTAGATTAAGCAGTTTTCTTTCAGTTAGAAACATGATATTTCTGCAGTCTATTAAAGAGAATTGGAGAGCTTCTGCTCTAGAGTGCAATGTCTGATAGATGTTCCTATTTGTTTATTTTTGCTTATTAAAAAATTACATAGAGACACTTTTATGCTTTTTTTTTTTTTTTTTTTTTCACACAAAAGAGACTTAAGCAACCCCGTGAGGACATGGGGTAAGAGCACAATTATTAGGTGATAGACTATTTTTAGTGGGGAACACTCCAGAAACGTCAAGTCTCACACAGGAAGTTTTCTGTCGTTCATTAAATTTTAAAACATGTTGTTCAGATACTTAGTCAGCAGGATGACAGTTTCTTACAGCTTTTTAATTAAGTAATGATTACAGTAAATGGTGCATTCTAGGTGCTGCATAGACAATGGTTTGTTTGCATTACAGTCACAGTCATTCTTATGACTTTCAATTTCCCGTTTACATATTAACTTGTGCTTAAATGTTGCTTTTGGGAAAAATCTGAGCCATGCAGTTTAGTTCATGTGCCTGTGGACAATGTTCCTGATAATAAAGGCTACTGCCACGTATTATCCCTCAGATCATCTAGTTGAATTATTCAAATTCCAGCATTCGTGTGTGGAAACACGTCAGACCATTACTGTCATGTTATAGGTTCTTCTCTGCGACCATGTCACACTACTACTTTCAGATGTAGCAAAACCAGTTTTTGTAAATGCAAATGAAACCGGCAATCTAGGATTAAATATGAAATATTACGCCGAGAGGCGTTTTACAATCGCAGCCACCCACCCCTATAGTGGTCAGTTTTCCGTGTACATAAAAACTTAAGAGCAGCTCTCGGTGGAAAAATTAAGTCGTGGCCGTCGACAGTAATATAAATAAGGAAAATGGTATGAGTTTTCCATTTTAACGATCCTACGACCGTGGTGTGTAATATTCTCTCCTTTGATTTCCACCTGGCTTCCGCACCAGGTTCGATGGAGTGAAAGCGAATGAAAAATGCTGAGTAGATTGTGCTTGACCAGTCTTTACGAATTGAAGTGTCATTAAATGAGAAAGCCATACTGTGTGGATAATCATGACTGTTCTACTCGGCAATGTCTAATCCTACGGTGGGAATAGTTAACATCTCAAATATTTAAAAATTATAATATTAGTTTTTAGTATTTTATATTAATATTGTTTTTTATATACTTTTAATATTGTTTTAATACAGTTCTTAAATTATAATTTGAGGTTTTTTAATAAATTTTAATATAGCTATTATATTTATTTAATTTAGATAATCGGTTTATTTCTATGTTTATTAGATTTATTAGATTTAATATTACATTATGGATGACAATGTCGCTATACTGTAATATTTTAGAGATTTAAATTTTTTATATTTATTTTTTATATAAATTTATTATATTTATTTAATTTTGAATATTACCTTTGTTACATATAGATATTTTTTCAGTATTATCACATTTTTACATTTATGATATTTAAATGTTACAATAAGTAATTTTGATTTAAGTATTACAATTAGTAATTTTTATTTGATTTAAATATTGAAATTAGTAATTTTGATTTATTTGATTTAAATGTTACAAATATGATTTAGATTAATTATATTTAATTTTTTATAAATTTAGGAGATTTCCATTTAGAATATTATCTTTATTATGATTTTTTTATAAACTGTTTTATATTTATTTGATTTAAACGTTAAAATTACTAATTTTTATTTGAGTTAAATATTACAAATAGTAATTTTAATTTATTTGATTTAAATGTTACAAATACGGATTTAGATTAATTATATTTATTTTTTTATAAATTTAGGAGATTTCCATTTAGAATATTACCTTTATTACATTTAGAAAATTTATCACATTTAGATGATCAAATTTATATGTTATCAGATTTTTAGATTTATGATATTTAGATTATTAGATTTATGATATTTAGATTATTAGATTTTTAGATTTATTAGATTTAGTTTTTAGACAAACTATTTTATGGATTATATATTCTGTGATTTAGTAAATTATTTTATTAGTATTTTAATACTTAGTTTTGCGGCATTCAATAATCTAAACTACATTTATACATATTTTAATTACATTTAGATTTATTATAAACTACATTTATACATATTTTAATTACATTTAGATTTATTATAGTTAGTTTTTATATAAATTTATTAGATTTACATTGAGAATATTAGTTTTTATATAAATTTATTAGATTTACATAGATAATAAATGAGTTTTATTAGATTTAGCTTTTGTATAAACTGTTATAGGGATTATATTTTATAACTTAATTTATTAGTATTAAAAGATTACTTTCATTTTGTTACAAATTTTAATTATTAATTTCAAATATTACATTTTTTTTTCATGTGGATGGCAATGTCGTCATATTTGTATACATGTTTTTAATATGAATGTATAAGGTCTCGTAATGTTTAAAATTTGATTTAATGAAATTGATTATGTTAATTGTATTAATGAAATTAATGCAATTCATATAATCAAATGTTGTTTAAAATTACATTTACATAATTTCATTTAAGAAATTAGATTTTGAAACTCATTTAATGAAATTGAATTTGTTAATTATAATTATATTATGTTTCTATTATATCGTTTTCACTATAATGATTTTTTTTTCATTAGTGGCTTTGCAGTAGAAGTACTTGATAATGATTGTTGGTGCTTGGGTGTGATCATTGATAGATTTATTTCACCACTTAGTCAAGTAGAGTTCTTTGAGGTGTACTTTCCTGACTCTCACACTCTGAAGCCATATTCACGCACCCACATACGACTAGAGCGAGAATGGGTTAGAGGAAGATGGAGGCAAACATACTGGAATCGAAATGTTCACAATTAATGTTTGTATTGAGATCCAGATGGGATCACATATTTTTTGGATTTCATTGTTTACTATTTCAAATAAGAGATCATGCATTCTCATGTTTTTACAAAATGGCCTTTAGACCGTTGCAATCGTAATTGTATATCAATTATTGTTAAAAAAAATCATTTTGTTATTCTTATATATCTTGGCTCTAATTTACTCTATGTATCTATAATTCTTATGGTTTCTACACTCAAAGTGTTGTTATTGTCTTTTTTTTTTCATAATTTGTATGCTATATGTATAAATATGTATTTAAACATAAATTATCAAAACTAAATTGATATGTATTATAAATTGGCATGTGCCTTTCAATTCTATATATAAAAATACATATTGATTGACAAGTAACATTTTTTATTTCTAAATATTACAATGTTTAAAGTTTGATTAGGTCACTAATTTTATGTTATTCCATACTAGATATGGTGATTTACGTTATTCCATACTAGATATGGTGAGACCAAGGTTGAACTTTGAATCAGAGGAAGCAAGAAGAGAATATCAGAGACAACAAGAACAATTGACAGAAAGTCAAAGAGAACAAGATAGTGATATACATGAAAATGAAGAGTCTTTTCACTAGATTAAGCAGTTTTCTTTCAGTTAGAAACATGATATTTTTGCAGTTCATTATAGAGAATTGGAGAACTTCTATTCTAGAGTGCAATATCTGATAGATGTTCTTATTTGTTTATTTTTTCTTATTAAAAAATTACATGGAGACACTTTTATGCTTATTTTTTTTAGCACAAAAGAGACTTAAGCAGCCGCACAGGGACATGGGGTAAGAGCACAATTATTGGGAAAAATCTGAGCCATGCAGTTTATTTAAAGGCTACTGCCATGTATTATCCCTTAGATCATCTAGTAGAAATATTCAAATTCCAGCATTCGTGTGTGAAAACATGTCAGACCATTACTATCATGTTATAGGTTCTTCTTCACAACCACGTCACACTACTACTTTCAGATGTGGCAAAACCAGTTTCTATAAATGCAAATGAAACCGGCAATCGAGGATTAAATATGAAATATTATGCCCAGAGGCATTTTACAATCGCAGCCACCCACCCCTATAGTGGTCAGTTTTCCATGTACATAAAAATTTCAGAGCAGATCTCGGTGGGAAAATTAAATGGTGGCCGTCGATAGTAATATAAATAAGGAAAATGGTATGAGTTTTCCATTTTAATGATCCTACGATCGTGGTGCGTAATATTCTCTCCTTTGATGCCCACCTGGCTTCCGTAACGGGTTCGATGGAGTGAAAGTGAATGAAAAATGCTGAGTAGATTGTACTAGACCAGTCTTTACGAATTGAAGTGTCATTAACTGAGAAAGCCATACTATGTTGATAATCATGACTATTCTACTCGACAATGTCTAATCCTTTGGTGGGAATAGTTAATATCTCAAATATTTAAAAATTATATTTAAGATTTGATATTCTTAAATATCAAATCTTAAATATATAAAATATGTCCAATCTTAAATATAGTTTTTATATAATCTTAATATAGAGTTAATTTACTTTTCATATTTAAGATTGATTATAGTTTTAATATTCATTTAATATAGTTTTAATATTTATTTAATATAGTTTTAATATTCATTTAATATAGTTTTAATATTTTAAATTAATATTATTTTTTAGTATACTTTTAATATTGTTGAATTTAATAATATTACATTATGGATGATAATGCTGCCATACTATAATATTTTAGATTAATATTATTTTTTAATATTTTAGATTAATATTGCTTTTAATTATACTTTTAATATTGTTTTAATACAATTCTTAAATTATAATTTGGGGTTTTTTAATAAATTTTAATATAGTTATTATATTCATTTAATTTAGATAATCTGAAATTATTAAATATTTTTTTAAAGTATTATTATATGATAATTAAAAGGAAAGAGAAATTGCAAATTTTGACAGCTACTCTACAGTAGGGTTTCTTTCACCGTGACAGTGGCTTCTGCCGACAGAAATGACCAGGACAGTGAGCACCAGCTGGGTGTCTCCGTTCACCATGGCGATCCAAGTGTAGTTTGTTCTAGCCCCCTCTTTAATGCTTTTGAAATGCGTGGTTCTGGTTCTCCTACTCTCTGTCGATCGACAGAGGTTGTACCTCCCTCTCCCTCTACAACCAAGCCATCAGATGCCATTCTTAATGGCGGATCTACTCAAAAACATAACCCTATCGTTAAACCAAAAACCTTCTCTGAGGTAGTCGCTAACGCTACCAGCATTGTGGATGTGAAGGCTAAGTTTAGCTTTGTTGCTACCTACGATGCCGCCATTCCCGATAAGGATTCTAGGGTTCCTTCGACCCCTTTCTCTATTTCTCCTAATCCTGAAATGCTTGCTGAAATTGTTAAAGAGAAAAATAGATTAAGGAACACTGCTATTTTCTTTTCAGCTGTTGAATTGGATAAATGTCCTCCTTGAAAATTTCTTGATGATTGGTTTCATAATTTTTGGAATATTAAAATGGGTTTTCATATATCCTTTTGTTGGCAAATCCATAAAGGTTTATTTGTGATTTTCTTTGTTAATAGTGAATCTCAAGCTGAAGTCCTAAAAAAGTAGTATTGGACTATTGGTTCCACTTCTTTTTGTGCTTTGGCTTGGTCTCCTGAGGTTGTGCATGAAGAGGTTCTTGCCTTCTTGGCTCCTAGATGGATACTGGTTAAAAATGTCCTGCCTTTTTTATGGAGGTTTCTACCCCAGCTACTTGAACCTTTGGGCAAAACCATTCAAATGGATGACATTGCTAGGCTGGTTCTGCATATGGACACCAGAGTCCTAATTTCTCTACAACCAAGGAAGGATATCCCTGCTAATATCACTATCAACATCATGGAAGAATATTTTGTGTGCCTTATTGATATTTTGGGAGGTCTTAATGCTTATTTTTTATGCAGGAAAGAGGGGCATCTTAGAAAGGATTTCCCTATTATTAAGAAGAACTAGAATCCCGCTAAGAACCCTACGCCTTCAAATCCACCCAACCTTGCTTTGGCTCCCTCTGGTCCCAAAGACTCACAAGAGGATAAAACCCCCATTGCTCCTCCTAATCTGGACTTGGCTTCTCCTTCCACTCAAACCCCTCTCCCCTCTTCGGACATGGCTATTGATGTTTTGAATGCGAACGATGGTTTCCAGACTGTCCCCAAGAAAGGGAGGTGGAAAGGTATTATCGTTGACCCTCCTAGACCCTTGAATCCCACTTGTTCAAATATTCCCCCTCCCCAAAGCCCCCTGTTGTCTCTCATGTGGTTGAATGTATTAGTGTCATCCCTCCTTGCTCCCCTGCCGTGTGTTCTAACAACTCCAGCTTGGATATTTCCTCAGGATCATCTCAGAGGTTCCTATAATTTTTTTTTAAAGAACTAAGTGATGATCATTCTTTAGAAATCATCCCTGCCATGCCATCCATGGAAGTGGACTCCCAATCTGAAAATGAAGACGATCCCAAAACTGATACCCTTGCTTCAAAACGAAGGGGAAGACCTCTTGGATCTAAGAATAAAACCTTTGGTAAGAAGAATGGGGATAGTTCTAATAAGTCTATACCCTCAACTGATGAAACTGGTGCTGTAGGCCCTAATCCCTCTATTTTTTCCTCATGAATTGCATATCCTAGAATGTGAGGGGTCTTGAATCCCCGGATAGGAAATATGTTATTAAGTGTTTTCTTAATTCCTTTAGCTCTCTGGATTTTCTCATGTTGCAAGAAGTTAAAGCCATCGGTTTCATGCTTGAAACCAACCTTAACTTTATATGGAATAATGCGATCAAATTTTTCACTAAGCATAATAGAGGCAGAGGTGGAATTGCTCTACTCATCAGTCCCAATTGGGGGAATTATATCACTTCCAATGGTACCTCACCCTACCAAAGAGCTGTCTGGATCACTATTAACCACAATAATCACATTTTTGGCATTTTCTCTATTTATGCCCCCAATGACTCTAAGGAGAGGGCTAGCCTTTGGGATTGGTTAACTGCCCTCCCTGATATCCCCTGGCTCATTAGAGGTGATTTTAATATGGTGGAGTCCCAAGAGAACAAATCTGGAGGTAACCCTTTCTATTGGAAAGATAATGAAAGGATTCACTAGAATAAGTTGATTAACTCTAAGTCCCTGTTTGACCCCTTAGCCGGTAGTAAGGCCTCTAATCTTGGGTTATGGAACACCTGGTGCAATTTTCAGCAGGGCCCCTCTTGGATCTACTCCAGACTTGACCATTTTTATAGTAATAATTTGTTTTTCCCCTTCCTCCCTGATACTCAGAATAACATTGTCCTGGTTATAGCTACTACCCTCTCCGATCACCATCCCATCTCTACCCGTGTCAGCCTAAACCTCGCCCCTAATAACCCTAGAATGACTAGCCCCAAGTTCATTTTGAATACTAGCCTCCTTCATGATGAAGATGTCCTTCCTGCTATCCAGATTATTTGCAATATCAATAAACTCAATTTCCCTAACTGTTCCATGATCAACAATTGGATGATGAATCTCCGAGCTTGGCAATGCCTCCTTAAGACTATTGGTCAGAAGAATGCCAAGGATTTTAGGTTCATTGAAAAATGTCTTTCCACTGATCTCCAAGAGGTTGAGAATAATGTTCAGAATGATTCCTCCAATATTAACCTTGTCTCCCACTTGATTTCTGCTAAGGATGCCCTGAGGAAACATCAACAATTTAGGATCTGTGGTGCTAAAATCAGGTCTCATGCTCATTGGATCCAAAATGGGGACCATGGTTCCAAGTTCTTCTTTAACCTTTTAAAGCAGAAGCAATCCAAGGAGTCTATCGACAAACTCTTAATTGATAATGAAGATACTTCAGACCTTGCTATTATTAACTGTGCTTTTGCTAATTATTACAGGAGTCTCTTCTCTTCTAAGGGCTCCAATGAGGCTGCTGATCTTAGGAATAAGTGCAAGCCTCTTATCCCCAATAAAGTAGACTATGATGATATTGTTGCCTTATCTAAGGATATTTCTTTGGATGAAGTGGAGAAGGCTATCAAATCTCTCAATAATGATAAGGCCCCTAGCCCTAATGGGCTCCTTGTTGAATTTTATAAAGCTAACATCAATTGGATTTGTAAAGATCTTCAAGATATCTACGAGGAAGTTTTGGCTAAGGGTTCCCTTGGCCCTAAGATTAATAGGGGCATCATTAAGCTTCTTCCCAAGGATGGGGACAAAGCTCTTATTAAAAATTGGAGACCTATCACCCTCCTCAATGTTTCTTATAAGATTTTGGCTAAGATCATGGCCCCCAAACTTGTGAATATCGTTCCTAAATTTATCGGGGCTACCCAGACTGGTTTCATCAAATGTAGATATATTTTGGAAAACTTAATTACTAGTTGGGAAGCCTTGGATTGGGTGAATTTCTCTCACCAGAACTCGGTGATGTTGCTTCTTGACTTTGAAAAAGCCTATGATAGGGTTGAATGGAATTTTATCCTCATGATGCTTGAGGCCTTTGGTTTCCCGACCTTTTTTTGCAATTTGGTCCATGTTCTGCTTAAGGATGCCTTTGCCCAGGTTGAGGTCAATGGATCCCTCTCCGATCCCTTCCCCCTTAGTTGATCCATTAGACAAGGCTGTCCCTTAGCCCCTGCTCTGTTTGTTATAGCCTCAAAAGCCCTTGATTACATCCTTAGAGACATTACTCTTTCCCCTGATGTTAGAGGCCTTTATCTCCCTAATAATGACGAGCTTATCAACTGTCAGTTTACTAATGATACTACCATATTTTTTGAGCTTAGTGACTATAAATTTGAAGCCTTACAAACCAAACTTAATCTATTTTTTTCTATCTCTAGTGCTTGTATTTCCCAATCTAAATCTATTTGTCTTGGGTGGGATGAGAAACCTCTTGATTGGTTCACTCAGTCTAACTTCCAATGGGGAGGACCTCATAAAATTGTTAAATATTTGGGCATCACTTTTTCTATTGAGCCTTCCCTCAAAGACATGTGGTCCTAGATTAAGGATAAAATTAATAAGAAGTTGAATAAATGGCATAATAGATCTTTATCTCTGGCTGGCAGAATACAAGTCTGTCAGAAGATGCTGTCTTCTTAGAACATATATTACTCCTCTAGATGAATGTTTAGCAATTACCAAATTATGGAAATCGAAAAGGCCATTAGGAATTTTCTCTAGTCTGATGGCAAAGGCAATAGAAAAATGCATGTGGTCAAATGGGACTGGTGTCATACTGATAAACTCCTTGTGGGGCTGGGGCTTAAAGACCTTAAAACTCAAGGTATTGCTTTATCTGCCAAATGGATCTTTCATTCTATGGATGGGAACAATCCATGGAAAGTGTTGGTTAGACATAATATTGAAAGAGGCTTCCCTAAAAAAGCTAAGACTTGGAAAAAACCTCCCTTTTTGTGATTTAATTGTTGGCAATTTCCCGGTCAACGTTCAAGGCTCTACTATCCTCAGATCCATATGGAGAGCCTGAGACCATGTCAGGAAATTTGTCACCAATAAGAACTTCCATGATGATAAGCATCTATATGGTGAAAGGTCCATTTGGTGGAACTTGCACCTGGTTGGTAAACCCCTAGCCCTCTCCCAAGGATGTTCTGCTAGGCTGTGGTCTAAAATGGGGATTTTCCAGCTTGTTGATCTTTTTGAAAATGAGCTTAAGAACAGATTCAATATTTTGGATTCCCAAAAGAAGACCTATAACATGGTTGTCAAGGCTACCAAAGATCTACCTAATAACTATCATGTGGACTCTCATCGGTACTTAAAATGCAAATGGCCGGATGGGTTCATTATGGCTAGTCTCAAAGCTAAGAATATCTATAAAATCATTGATCATAATGATAATATTATTACTCATATCAATACTATCTGGTATTCCTCTCTTGATTCTATGTCTTGGAGGAATTATTTTGATGTTCTTTGGAAAGGTCCTGTTGAACCTAAAATCAAATGTTTCAAGTTGTTGGCTCTACTTGACAGACTCCCTATTAGAAAAGATGGTCACATGAATGATATCTGCAGCCTTTGCAGACTTCCTGAATCTGGTAGACATAATTTTTTTTATAGCATTTTTGCTAAAGAGATCTGGAACATGTTTGACATTATTTATCCTTTAAATGTGAATATTCTGGAAATTATTACTAGTCATATTGTTGGGCTTAAAAAGGATGCAAATTTATTTTGGAATATGTTGTCTTCTAACATTCTTTGGTAGATCTAGAAGTGCAGGAACGAGGAAAGGTATCAAAGCAACCCTAGAATTCTTAATGAGTTTTTTCGAAAACTCACATATTTTAAAATTTTTCTTCAGATCCACACCACTATGATGATGGAGAAAGACAAGTTGAAGAGATTCTTGAGGGATGGACATGCCACCTTCTTCTTTTATGAGTTGAAACATGGCTACAAATGGAGGAGGACTATTGATGATCTCCAAGTGTTTGAACAAACATGCAAGAGACTAAACCAAGAAATCAGAAAGAACATTAACTCTAGGAAGGATGAGATCTTCATGCTTATGAAAATCCAAGAGCGAAAGAACATCATTTAGATGGAGGGCCCTCTGGGTTGGATTGCTTGGGTTGATACCCATTATGATATTTTACACTAGTTTCTTCCTTTCTCTGTATTATGCATATATACTTGATCCTCTGAGTTCATGGTGAGGCTGGGCCTCTTTTTTGATACTCTCAGTTGATTCTGCTGTAATTTTTTGATCTACCTATATATAATACAAAAAATTTAGATAATCTATTTATTTCTATGTTTATTAGATTTATTAGATTTAATATTACATTATAGATGGCAATGTCGCCATACTGTAATATTTTAGGGATTTAAATTTTTTATATTAATTTAATTTTGAATATTACCTTTGTTACATATAGATATTTTTTTAGTATTATTACATTTTTACATTTATGATATTTAAATGTTACAATTAGTAATTTTGATTTAAATGTTACAATGAGTAATTTTTATTTGATTTAAATATAGCAATTAGTAATTTTAATTTATTTGATTTAAATGTTACAAATAGGATTTAGATTAATTATATTTAATTTTTGTATAAATTTAGGAGATTTCCAGAATATTATCTTTATTATGATTTTTGTATAAACTGTTTTAGATTTATTTGATTTAAATTTTACAATTAGTAATTTTGATTTAAACATTACAATTACTAAGTTTTATTTGATTTAAATATTGCAAATAATAATTTTAATTTATTTGATTTAAATGTTACAAATAGGATTTAGATCAATTATATTTAGTTTTTGTATAAATTTAGGAGATTTCCATTTAGAATATATATATATTTTTTAAGCAAAAGTGGTGTAACCACCATATTTTATTAATCTGATTCAATAACTCCCCCATGGAAGAACCAGTAAGAAACCCAGGGATCATATTTATATACATGCATATATCCGAGGATATATAAATACATAAGTATTACATATTTTGATCAATACAACGAAGACACCAAAGACATTGACTGGGATAAGTCCATCACGTTGCAAATGCTCCACGAATGAGAGTCCAGTATGTTGAAGGATGTGGATGCCAGCAGGGTAGTTTTTAATCTTCCCTATCCACCGTACTTCTTTCTATCGTAGGCTTTCTCAATGCCTTGTCGCATGATCGCAAGGTTTCTCTCTCCTCTCTTGCGATCATGCGACCACACTCCTTTCCGCCACTCTGCATTAACTACCCCAACTTCCATCCATCTTCTGCACCTACCACCGGTTGTGCCTCGTACCTTGTTGCATGATCACATGGCTTCATTCCCACCCATGTGATCATGCAACCTCTCTACTTGCCCAGCTCTTTTTGAACCGCAACCACCGATTTAAATGAGACTACTTTTCTATATGTGAACCTGCAATAATTTTGTGTGGGGCCCTCTCCTTTCACCTTTTCGCATGATCGCATAACCCTTATTTGGTTTATGCGATCATGCGACAACCTCAAATATTATGCACTGCCTAAAGTTTTTGGCCAGGCTCTTTTTCCTTATGCGATAACTTTGCTAATGTTCCAAAGTGCGTGGGTCCCCTCTATTGCTCTTGTCGCATGATCGCATGATCGCATGAGCATTATTTTCTTCATGTGATCATGCGACCAGCCCATTTTTCATCTGCCAACTACTATAATAAATGTAGTACATTTTATATTCCTTTATCTCTGACGTTTCTCTCATTCAGATGTAATCCAGGGCATTTCAAGAATGTTCTACAGGAAGAATATTTTGTAAACAAAAGGAATGTTTTGAAGTTCAGTCATATACAGAAATATAGATGATATTCTGGGCATAGGCAGCTCTGGGCACAGTCTGTAAATCAAAAAATTTGGCATTAATATATTCTTTGTTTACTCTATTTTGTTATCCAGCATTGTAATGTGTGTATCTTCCACCATCAAATTGCTCTCTTCCCCAACAACTAGTTGAATTGCATCCCTTATTGCTTGCGACTGGCATATAAACATTGATGAAATTGAGCCCTCATCGATGTGAGATGGTAGAGCCTCTTCCAAAAGTTCCAATCGCATCCTAACTCTAAAATTTCTAGGCATGACTTCATGGGGATAGTAGGCACACTGTTTGCATAACATCACCTAGCTAACCTGCAAATCCATTGGCTCCCAGCTTGTAACTCGACAATGAGTGATGGATATGATTAAAAGCCCACATATTTGTAGCTGTAATAAATTGCCAAGTATAGCCAAAATAAAATCAGGATATCCCAAGTGTGAGCAAAATTATGCATAAGTTTCAATGTCATTTTTGGAACTTGGGATTCTGCCAATAGTACACTGATTAAACTTTCACAACCACAAACACATGTGTGTCGATGAACTTTCAGATGGGGAAATAGATATGCATCTGTTAAAGAACAAACTTCACATCCGGACATTTGAGGCATCAACTGCACATGACACTATTTCTCGACTATAGATTTCCTTCAACTTGGCATCATGATTAATAAATGAATCATCATTAATAGCCACCAGTTCATACCCATCACAACCTTTGTTTGCCAGATGGTCTGCTAGTCTATTACCCTCCATTTAGAATATTACCTTTATTACATTTAGAAAATTTATCAAGATGATCAAAATTATATATTATCAGATTTTTAGATTTATGATATTTAGATTATTAGATTTTTAGATTTATTAGATTTAGTTTTTAGACAAACTATTTTATGGATTATATATTTTGTGATTTAGTTTTTATATATACTGTTTTAGGGATTGTATTTTAAAATTATTTTATTAGTATTTTAATACTTAGTTTTCAGTATGGCGGCATTCAATAATTTACACATATTTTAATTACATTTAGATTTATTATAGTTAGTTTTTATATAAATTTATTAGATTTACATAGATAATAAATGAGCTTTAGATTATCAAATTTTTAGATTTATCAGATTTAGATTATTAGATTTATTAGTTTTAGTTTTTTTGTATAAATTGTTATAGGTATTATATTTTAAAACTTAATTTATTATTATTTTAATAGTTACTTTGAAATATTAGTTATTTTTTTAATATGTCTGGCAATGCCGCCATATTAAAAGATTATTACTTTCATTTTGTTACAAAATTTAATTATTAATTTTAAATATTACATTTCTTTCCATATTTGTATACATGTTTTTAATATGAATGTATAAGGTCTCGTAATATTTAAAATTTGATTTACAAGTTGATTTTGTTAATTGTTTTAATGACATTAATATTATATTTATTTTGTTGCTATTTTCATACTTAATTTAAAATACAAACATTTTGTTTCTATTTTACTAAATATGACAATGCCACCATATTTAGGTCTCCTTATTGTTTAAAATTAGATTTAATGAAATTGATTATGTTAATTGTATTAATGAAATTAATGCAATTCATATAATAAAATGTTGTTTAAAATTACATTTACATAATTTCATTTAAGAAATTAGATTTTGAAACTCATTTAATGAAATTGAATTTGTTAATTATAATTATATTATGTTTCTATTATATCTTTTTCACTATAATGATTTTTTTGTAATCATAAATTAGGCATACAGGAGTTTAATGTGGGAATGAAGGTTGAGGTTAGGTGCGATGAGGAGGGGGTAGGCATTGTAACCAATACTTCATTAGTTTTCCTCGATTTGTACCTCTTGGCTTTGTAGTAGAAGTACTAGACAATGACTGTTGGTGGTCGGGTGTGACCGTCGACAGATTTATTTCACCACTTAGTCAAGTAGAGTTCTTTGAGGTGTACTTTCCTGACTCTCACACTTTGAAGCCATATTCACACTCCCATGTACGAACAGAGAAAGAATGGGTTAGAGGAAGATGGAGGCAAACATACTGGAATTGAAATGTTCACAATTAATTTTTGTATTGAGCTCCAAATGGGATCACGTATTTTTTGGATTTCATTGTTTACTATTTTAAATAAGAGATCATGTATTCTCATGTTTTCACAAAATGGCCTTTTGACCATTGCAATCGTCATTGTTTATCAATTATTGTTAAAAAAAATCATTTTGTTATTCTTATATATCTTGGCTCTAATTTACTCCATGTATTTGTAATTCTTATGGTTTCTACACTCAAAGTGTTGTTATCATCTTTGTTTTTCATAATTTGTATTCTATATGTATAAATATGTTTTTAAACATGATACATAAATTATCAAAACTAAATTGCTAAGCATGTGCCTTTCAATTCTATATATAAAAAAAATATTAATTGACAAGTAACATTCTTTATTTCTAAATATTACAATGTTTTTACATATATAATATAAAGTTTGATTAGGTCACTAATTTTACATTATTCCATACTAGATATGGTGAGGCTGAGGTTGAACTTTAAATCAGAGGAAGCAAGAAGAGAATATCAAAGACAATATAAAAGAGAGTCTCATAGACGTCAGCAAGAACAACTGACAAAAAGTCAAAGAGAACAACATAGGGTAAGGCGTAATGAAGTTGATAGATAAATAATTCGTAGAAGAAGAGTAGAAGTAATAGTGGAACAATTAGAAATTGAAAATTGAGATGAAAGAAATGTTCAAATCGACAACCATCAACAAACTTCTATTCAAAGCCTTCAAAATGAAGGGTGTCAAGTGATTCAAGATGATCCCAAACCAAGTCATAGATATAAAAATCCACCTAATGTAAACATTTAGTTAGATGTTGAAAATGAAGACTCTTTATGTATAGAGCATGTTCTACAAATGCCACAACATGAAAATCAAATAGAAATGAATGTTGATGTGGAAGGTACTATGGAAAACATGCCAAACCCAAATGGTATGCTTGAAACTGAATTTAGAAGATTCCAAATGCAGTTTAGGCATCAGATAGATAGTTTGAAGACTCCTAAAATGTGTCATGTTTGTCAAGAATCATATCTTGCAATGAAAGTATATCGCACCTGTGAAGGCCCTATATGCAAAAGGTGTAGACAAGAAAGAGGAACTCACAGGTTTTCATCTTCAAGCAATATGGACCCTAGATCTCAACTAGAAGAGCTTGCAAATTTGACTTAGGTTGAAGAGATGTTGATTGCACGTGTCAGTCTGATACTGCAAGTTATACATGCAATTGGTGGTCAATATAAGTATAAAGAACACACTATACGTTTCCCTCAACATGTAGAACAAGTAACCAAAGTTTTTCCACATACAATTGAGCATTTGTCAATTATTATTGTTCGTAGAAGGGATCAACGTGGCACACATTATAACTTTACTGTAAATAGGAATCATGTGTACAAAGCATTGAAATACAAAGTAGACTATGACAAGTTTTATGAACATGTTAGAATTAATGAACTTTTTCTCAATGACTTGCCTAGAAATACTGATCAAAATGTTTTTAATAGATTGAGGATAATCCACATGGAATTTGATTCTGATGCAAATGAAATCATTTTTGTGGGTCTACTCATGGAGACAGATGAAGGTAATGTAATTCAGCACATAACGTCTATGGCTTCACGACCACCTAATGCTCAAAAAGAAATTGAATTAATCCAAGCATGGGTTGAACATACTTAGATAGTTCCATCTTCATTAATTGAATGGCCAGCTATAGGTGCATCACCCATCAATGAACATGTCACATCAAGATTGTTAGATATGACATCTCCAACATTGTTTTGTGATGGAAGATGTGATTGGTTAGAGCCAAGAATGAGGCGAATTCATCTGCATGAATATGTGAAGAATATGTTGTGGTATAGGGATCATCAATTTGGTAAACATCCAAGGTTTAGGTATTTCATGATGAACATGATAATGAGACATCATGCACAAAATTCATTTGTTGTATTTGTAAAAAGATGTTTTCAAGACATGCCAATTACCATCAATGAGCTATGAGAACATGTGGAAAATATGCCACATAATAATTTGGTAGATAGGTTGATGAGATTTGGAACAACTCTAAGAGGAACAAGATCATATTGGTGTAAATGTAGAGTAGAATTAAGAGACATGCTTCACCAAATTGTGACTCCTACAATTTTCTTCACCTTAAGTGCAACGCATATGCAGTGTCCTAATTTGCATGTGTTGATGCCAAGAACACCACCAATTAATCTACGAGAGGCTCAAAAGTGGAGAAGACAAAATGTCATTGACTATCCTCATATAGTTGCACATTATATGCATTTAAGGCATACAATGTTTAGGAAAAAATTACTTGAAAAAGGTATGAAAGTCAATGATTTTTGGTGTAGGTATGAGTGGAAACATAGGGGTTCTCCTCATGTGCATGGATTTTTATGGCTTGAAGGAGCACCAAACATGGACACTATTGACTGGTCAAATGAGGAGGAACATGAAACTATTGAGAGATATTTTCATTCCATTATTCATGCATGGAATCCTAGACATGATCCTCATCAAAGAAATATATAGGTATGTTTTAAGTCATTTGATCATATATATCTAAATAACATGATGCTTACACTATATGTTCATATGTATGAGAAAAAAAGAAACTATTATAAAATTTTAATTTGATATATTATTCACAACCATTTGTAGGTTTTCCAACATTTTGGTCAACATCCATGTCTCAAAAATAGTGCACAACTAGCACAGATGGATATTGACCATGACTATGAAGAGATAGTCAACTATGTTGAACGAAACACTATCTATAAGGAGGGAGCATGTTTGCGTAAAAAAAGGGGAAGAATGGTTTGTAGGTAATTCTTTCATCAGTTAATATAGAATACATTAATATTATATATTAATTATTCCTAAAAATTAATCAAAATAGATGCTCACTTGTCTTTCTCTTAGGTAAAATGCTCCTTGGCCATTGAATTTAGAGGGATCCAAGTTATGTGAGGATACAAAATTGGGTGAAAGAAAATTTGAGCTTGCTAGAAATGATGATAGAGTGAATTCACATAATTGGTATATACTGCAACTATAGAGGGAAAATATAGATTGGCAACCTATTTTTTCAAAGCATGCAATTATTAAATACATTGCAAAGTATCCAACAAAAGCTGAGAGAAGTTCAAAAACCTATTCTGAAATGTTGATGCATTTGTCAAACGTAGAAAATCCTGATGATTTAGCTGCGCTAGCATACAAAAAGCTACTCATAGAAATAGTTATAGAGAGGGATATTTGAGCCCGGGAAACATGTCATATGTTGTCAGAGCTTCCATTGGTTGAGAGTAGTAGAAGGTTTGTTAATCTAAATGTCTCGCGTGAAGTTTTCAAACCTATAGAAGTAAACAATGAGGAAATTGATGAAGACCATGCCTAATATTTTATAGATGGCTATAAAATGAGGTCATTCTATATGGAAGGTATCACCTTAATTGATGCACCTAGATCTTGGATATACAATCCTAGAAATGAGGAGACAACAAATGGGGTCTAAGGAAAAAAATAGCTATTGTTAGAGTTTTCCCTAAGTTTCTATCTATTCCTCCATGCGATTCAAGTAAATGGGTGGAATTTTGTTTATTTGAGTTGTTACTATACAAACCTTTCTATAACATTGAAATAGACATTGGTCATGATAATGATACTATAGTAGGAAATTGAGAATCACTCAATTACAATCCTTGGCATGTTCAAAGAGTAGCACCTACAAAAATTGATGATCCTAGTAGTGCTTCTGAAGTGGAAGATAATGAAGCTATTAAAGAAAATACCATAGAGCATGAATGGGAAATCATCTCTAGACTACATCATGGTCAACATATGCAATTTTCTGAGATAGATATGTTAGGAAGAAGAGATATTGATAGAAATACAAATTGGTGTGGTGAATATCAAGGTGAAGAGCATATTGTTGTAGCAATTAACTTCATAGGAGAAATTAAGAAACATGGATGTCTCATGTATGATGACATCCCAAAATGTATCAACTTTACAAGCCTCAGTGACAAGCAAAAAAAGGCAATTAATATTATTATGACACACTACCATGGCAATTGGGTCAGGATGCCTTTGTTTATGATAATTCAAGGAACACTAGGAACATGAAAGTCTTATCTAATTAGTGCCATCAGTCAAATTATTCAAACTAAATTTTTTCCAAGTCCTTCTCCACTTCTATTAATTGCACCAACTAGAGTTTGAGCTTTCAATATAGGAGCTTCTACAATTCATTCAAAGTTGAGAATACCAATTAGAGATTTTTCTTAGCTAGAAGGGACGTGACTTACAAGTTTGCAAGAAGAAATGACCCATATTAGGTATATTTTGATTGATGAAATGAGCTTCATTGGTCAAATTTTTTTGGAAAATATAGATTCTCAACTCAAACAAGCCTTCGCACAAAGTGCTGACATAAGCTTTGTAGATATACTTTCATTTATTCTAATGATGCTATTTTTTGTGCTATAATATTTATTAATATAACTCATCTATAAATACTATCATGTAATATTCATAGATAGTATTCTAATCGTTTCTCTTACTTTATTTTAGGTATATCTATTATTTTGGTTAGTGATCTTAGTCAGTTGCCTCCAGTCAATGATAAACTGACATATGCTAGCAACATGCGGGAAAAGTTACGATGGCAAGAATTTAAAACAATGGTTACATTAGATAAAATATTTAGGCAAGATGGAGAAAAAATCCACCAAAAAAGATTTTGTCAACTTCTCACAAATGTGAGAGATGGAAGTCCAAACTTAGATGATTGGAACTTGCTTATGATGAGAACCTCTGTGAGGTTAGATGCTGCAACCAATGATGAGTTTGACAAGACAGTGTATTTGTTCTCTACAAATGCCAATGTTTATAACCATAACTTGAAGATGTTGTATTTTTTGAGGCAACCTATTGCATGTAGCCTTGGAACTAAGTTAAGGAACGGTGATACAATTGAAGATTGCTTGAATGAAGAACTTGATCTAGAGTTATTGTTTAGTAAGGATTCAAGGGTCATCTTAACTAAAAATCTATGGATTGAAGCTGGTCTTGTCAATGGAACCTTGGTATATATCCAGAATATTGTGTACAAACTAGGAACTGCCCCACCTAAACCACCTGCTTATGTTACGGTTGAATTTGATAATTACTCTGGAATACCATATGATGACCATCATCCAAGAATAGTTCCAATATCACCAGTCCAGAGGGGTAGAACCTTTCAATTACCATTAAGGTTGGCATGGGCATTGACAATTCATAAATCTCAGGGACTAACTCTTTCTAGAGCCACAGTTGATATAGGCCCAAGAGAAAGAGAAAGATTGACATTTGCAGTTGTATCTTGTGTAAACTCTCTAGAAGGCTTGAGAATAATGCCACCATTCACATATGGTTGCTATGAAAAAATGAACACTGGGAAACAACTTTCCAATAGAAAAGCAGAAGAAATTAGACTCAAGTGTCTTGAAAATCAATGATGTATTGTAATGTTGTATTGCTATTAAATATTGCATTATTAATTAATCTCCTATTTTGTGTCATAATTGTTCTGAATTATTCTTATGCGATAAATTAGTATATCATATTTCAAAATTGTGTTCTCTTTTGTTTAAATATGAATCAATAATATAATTTATATCATGTTTGCAAACCTGACTTCTTAATTTAAATATAAAAAAATCCACAAAATCATATATACTATTCCACTATAGGTAGCATCTAAAGTTTGAAATGGTAATGCAAAATGGTTATTCTGATTAATTCTATATACTGATGTTTGTTTAAAACCTTGCAGGATACCATTCCACCTATGGCTAGCTCTGATAGAGAGTCATGTCATGCCTAAAAAGTTGAGAAAAACACACCAATCAAAAATCTAAATATACCCATTTGGTTCTAAAAGTGCCCAACACCCCTCTTTTAACATAAAATTCACATTTTCATTATTTCTAAAAATTTGGGCAACATAACACTATTTTACTTCATTTCTCTAAAATGCAAACATACAAAAATTCTTACAAACTCAACCGGGTGAAAGAAATACATTTAGTCAATAAAGTACCATCATGAATATACTATTCAAAAGGGTAAATAATAACCTGATATAACATCATAGTATTTCATTTATTGCAACATATTCTTAGTTAGATTAAATAGTATTTAACATCAAGTATACTTACCTCATTATACTTGCAATCCAAAGTTTGAGGCTCTATTACTTCTTTGCAATGATAGAGTTGGAGAGGCACTACATTCTCCTCCCCTAAAACTTGACAAGCCCCTCTACTTCGGTGTCCTCAAAAGATGTCTTTGAGAGTGAATCTGACAAGTGTACGTGAATCATTCAACAGTTGTGTGCAACTATAATCAAATATGTGGAGAACACAACATTATCAGTTGACTATGTTGACGAATTGGATATAATGCAGATGGAAGATGTTTCCAAAGTTACAAGCCCCTCTACTTTGGTGTCCTCAAATGATGTCTTCGAGAGTGAATTTGACAAGTGTACGTGAATCATTCAATAGTCATGTACAAATATAATCAAATCTATGGAGAACACAAGGTTATCAGTTGACTATGTTGTCCAACATCATGGTTACAAGCCCCTATACTTCGGTGTCCTCAAATGATGTCTTTGAGAGTGAATTTCACAAGTGTACGCAAATCATTCAACGGTCGTGCACAACTATAATCAAATATGTGGAGAACGCAACATTATCAGTTGACTATGTTGATGAACTGGATATAATGCAGATGGAAGATGTTTCCAAAGTTTTGTGCAAGACATCTCCAAAAGTGGATGCATTTCCATCAATGATGAAAGAAGTATACCGTGATGATTGTACAAATAAAGGTCGCAATACCAACTTTATTGTTGAATAATGTGTGATGTACATGCATCATTATGGAGAAATGTTATTGATTTAGATCATTCTTATCTTGGCTTTCACACTTCTTAATTATCTAAATAGTTGTAGTGGGACTTTTATTTCCCCTTTCATCTTTGTTTGTAAGTTTCATGAACAAGATAGTGAATATATATTTTTTCCTATTCCCATCATGGTTACCCCTATACTTCCAACATTTTGCAACATGTTTTGTTCAACTTTGTATTTCTAATATTTATTTGCTCAATGAATGTACCAATTAAATGTGAGGAATTAAATATAGAGGACATTTGATTCATTCCTATTTCTAACCAAACCCTAAACAATGTTAAAAAACTATACCAAAACCTTCAAATATACAAAATAAACTATTAAAAGTTAATCTTCAATGGAAACTAAAATAAAACTGTATCTTGACCCATACCACGACGTTAAATTAACAATAATGATTACTGTAACCCTAACTTTGCATGTAACCTGAAACCCTTGTTGTAAGCCTAAATGTAATTGTAAGTATTACTCTTACATGACAATATTACCAACCCTAATGCTAACCCTAAGCCCTTACCCTAATGTTTACCATTAATGTGAGAGATGCAATTCCAAAACATGAGGGTTATACTAACCCTTAATATGATACTAATCCTAAATGTGAACATTGAATCTTATCCCTGAATAAGGGTAAAATGGATTCACCTCTATTGAAATGTGTGTGTGTATTGTATGGGGGAAATATGAGATTCACTCCTAAATCCAAATTCCCAAAGGAGAAATCCAATTTGATCAACCAAAAAGGTTAATACACAATCGAATCAATCTAAGGAGAATATGGAAGAGAGAGAGAATAACCCTATGTTTCCCTATGGTTGAATTAAAATATTTAGTAATCAAAATATAAATACTAACCTCAAATTAGGGCAGATCTAGAAAATGTCAAATTATGATTTCTATGTGTACTTTCAAGAAAATTTGTAACTTGTTCTGGAATGGAAATGCCGAGACAGAGAAAACCCATAAATCTTTCTCCAAGATGAGCTTAGGTTGGGTTTGACCCTCATTAAAGGTCAAATACTACATTCTTTATTTGAAGTCCGATTTTGATTCTATTTGTAGATCTCGGAAAGTTTCTGAAAAGGGTATCCAAATTCTCTCTCAGATCTGACATCCCGCACCTGTACTTGCAAGAAAAAGAGGGTTTTTTTTGTTTGTTTGAGGGGTTTTCCTTGGTCAAACCCTGGTTTGGAATCAACCTTAATATTGAAATTGAAATAGGAATGCTAGCAAGTAGTAGAAAAGGATCTAACAATGAAGCTATGCAATTCAATAGATATGTAATTGTATTTTGAATGTAAACAAGTATATTGATATGAAAGCTTGAACAAAACAATAAATGTAAATCAAACCTCCATGATTGTATGCTTGGAATCCACCTTGAAAGAATAATGAATGGATCTTGAAGATGAACAAAGGATCTTGAAGGAAGATCACACCATCATGATGGCTAGATCTAGGGTTTGAATGATGAATCTTGAATGCTTGAACCAAATCCCTTCAATGGCTTGAATGCTTTAAATCCTTCATCTTCAATGGAGAACTTGAATGGAGAAGAGGACTTGAATGGATGCTTTCTTGAACTTGAGAGCTTTCAATTTCTTGATTGTGGATGTTCTCACAAAACTTGACGGAGAGATGTGAATAATGGATGTGAAAATGAGAGAGGAAGGCCTCCTTTTATAGTGAACTAGGGCAGAATCCTCTAGAGGGGCCACCTTGGAGAATTAAATCCCAATTAGGTCCTAACCTTTAGAAAATATACCTAGATTAAATGCAATTAGAGGATTTACCATCTCAAAACCCAAAATGGCCAACCTGGAGGCGGGAAAATAAATATCCCGAAAGCCCAATGCCCGAAAATCAAAGAAATTGGAAATTTGAATGATGGGGGCAAAATCAAGGTTGGACCTGACCTAGTCAAGTTTGACCTTGATCCTGACCTAGTCAGGTTCAAGTTTGATCCTGACCTAGTCAGGTTCAAGTTTGATCCTGACCTAGTCAGGTTCAAGTTTGATCCTGACCAAGTCAGGATCAACCTCGAATTTCACCTTGGGCCCAGATTCAGTCAGAACCAGGTCAAGAGGTCTTGAGGATGCCCAAAAACCTAAAAATGATATCAAGACAGGACATAATGCCAGGGATAGACATAAAATCCTATGATTACTATGATGAAGGCTAGGAGGGCCTATTTCTAAATCCTACCTAGAAAATAGAGCCATGGAAGAGGGAAATTAAGGAGAATCATCGGGATCCTAACCCTAATTTCACCTAGAATGAAGAAATCAAGTGCAGGGAAGAAGTGGAAAGTGGGGAGAAAGCCAAATCAAAGAAAAGATCAACTCAAGGCATTCAAGATGATCCCAAACCACTTAATCAGAGGGATAAATGCTCTTAACATGGAAATGCTTCCATTTTAAGATGATACATTAAGCCCCCACTTTAGCAAGAGTATGGACTCGATGCAAACTCTTGGTAAAGGAGAAGAAAGAGGAGATCGAAGTGGATTCAAAAAGAGATAAAATAATACTTAGCTAAGGACACAAGCCCCCAGACTAAGGATTCTAACTCAACATACATGCACTAGGGCACCAAAAGAACAAGGGTTAGAACTAAATAACCCAAATCAATTAGTATAAGAAAACTTGCTAAGAAATATTTCTCATACTAATATCATATTTGGAAAACTATCATAAAAGCATAAATGTTTACATAAGAAAGACAAGAACAACACTATAAATAACATAGCTTCATGATCCCATCCTACTAGCATGAAAGAGAAAAGAGAGAGAGGGAAAAGAGTGATTACCTCACCTAGTAAGATGCCCACCTTACCGTGAATCACCCTGGAGAGAGAGCCCAATAGGTTCACCCATAAACTATGCTTGTAATTGTAATGCATCTTCTGACAGCTTCTAGAATACCCATAGATCCACCTTCTTATATCACTATGAATATGAAATGCATGTCTCCTTAGGATTTAGCAACTTATGTGTGTTACCTTCAAAAGATTTAGAATATAGGTGCGTGTCTTTTCAGGATTTAGCAACTTATGTGCATTACCTTCCAAGATTTAGCATATTTGAAACTGGAAATGCATGTCCCCTTAGGATTTAACAACTTATGTGCATTACCTTCGGAGGATTTAGAATATTGAAAAATTTGAAAAAAATTGTGTATCTCCTCAGGATTTAGCAACTTATGTGCATTACCTTCGGAAGATTTAGCATATAAATGCGTGTCTTTTCAAGAGTTAGCAACTTATGTGCGTTACCTTCTAATATTTAGCATGTAAAAATAAAAGAACTATAGTACAAGGGAGACCCTATATATGCCCCCCTCCTTAATATGGAAAAAACATACTATTTTGACATGTTAAGGAAAGAAAAGAATCAAGGATAAAGCCTTCTTCAACATCAAGACAATATCCACAAACAACACCTAGTCCAAGCCAAGAAGGTCATAGCTCCTATGAGGCCATGGAAGAGATGAATGTAAAGAGATATCATGTAAGAAGTGAAAAGAAAGTAACCCTTATGAGGGATAGCACACTGTTCAGTTTCCAAGGTGAGAGATATATCAACCATGGAAACCCATTGTCAAAAAACAAAATGGGTTGTGATCAAGGACACATATCCTCAATGTAAACCAAAATTTTCATGTATGATTGGATATCACATAATAGATAAATACTTCTTACCCAAGGAAAGAGGTGAAATCTCGGAAAGATAGAAAAGAAGGAGATGGCATCCTTGCCCCCCAAGTGTAGGACAAAGATGAAAGAGGATACCTACTTCACAATGCAAGGAGATATCCTATTTACAACAATGTACACTATATCCGTAGTGAGGGATATTGACCCCTACATCTAAGAATATAGATAATCGTGAAAAGGATATGTCACTCATGGAAAAGGATCCTCAAAGAAAGAGATCTTATCAACAAGACCCCCCACCAAAGAGCAATGCTTTAAAATAAAATATCATCTTTCGAAAGGCAGGAACAAATATTCAATCATCAAGCCCCTTGCAAAGAAGAGGAAGAGAAGTCTTTGGAATGAGGGAAACAACTCTAACACCAAAGCAAGGGTGAGAGTTTATAAAAAACATAATTTGAAACATAGATAAGAAGTGACAACTTAGGACAACAACTTATCATATAAGAAGGTTATCCATAGTCAAAACATCTATCAATATGTTGAAATAATATTGCAATGTAAACAAATACCACTAGGCCAAGGAAAGTAGTTCCCTAGACAAAGAGAAAGAAATAGGTACCTTGCCCCCCAGAGATAGAGACAAGGGATACCTTCGCAAAAAAAATGTCTTTAGCAAAGATATCTTAAAAAGAAAATATATATTCTATGGATGATTAAAAACATAATACAAAGCCATAGAAAAATAGAAGGGAAAGAATACCAATTAAGCCCCAATAAAAAAGACCTAATGGATTCTAGGAGATTGGATGAAGATACACCTCTTGCCCCGCAGTCCTGAGATAAGAGGGAAAGAACATTTACATTATATCTAAAGGAGGGGAATCCCTATATCAAAATTATGAAGGAATTGTAAAACTGCACGAGAGTGAGATATAATTCCTAAAGTAGCTCTTTCTCTAACATATAACTTGAAATATTTACAATCAACAAGTAAGTGTTTGTCACTATAATGAAAAGGACATTTATATTTGTATAGAGCATCTATCAGCATACGTCTAAAGATTTCTTTCTTGGAATTCATTAGCTCAACATATACCTTCTTAGCAATTTCTTGACAAGTATTAGAGTTATCTAAGATAGGTGTGGGGAGAGGAGGACAATGTTTAGCATCACCTACCTTAACTTGATATTTTGAACACCCAACACCATAAATATTCAGTTTAGGGGGTATATGAACTAGAAACCTAATACCATGCTCATGAACTCCTACCCCTAAACCTTTATAACCTTTTTTAGTCACCATATTGTATCTAGTAGTGTACATATTATGTAAAGCTTCTACAAGAGGTGATTGTTTATCATGCTCATGAGTAAAGGTCGGATAAGGTGGGATAATAGGTTTTGAAGAAGTTTCTTTACCCTTTCCTTTAATATCATCATGAATCAGAGGAGAAGGTAAATCAAAGAAATCTTGCACATCCGCATCCTGAACTATAGCTTGAATCCCATCATAAGTATGGGAAGAGCGAGGATTAACAGATGGAGAGTTAGGTATCAGAATAGGATTAGGAATATTAGGATTAGGATTGATAGGATTAAGATTAGGATTGATAGGATTGGGATTAGGAAGAGTAGGAGATGGTGTATCATCTACCAAATTCTTCACATAATCCAAAAGATGAATAAGGCTACCACATAAATCTCTAACAAAATTTTTAAATGTAGGCAAACTAGTGTCGGTCAACTTCACAAAAGCATAGGTAAGAGCAAAGTGAAGGGTCATCAACATAATGAAGTGAATGATACTTTCATAAAAATCATAGGTATTATAAAGAGATGCTAAAAGAAGAGTAATAAAGAACATAACTACACACCAAATAATCTTAACAATTGCCATAGAAAATGAAATGCGAGAAATATTTTTATATTTTATTGAATATATAGATTGTTTTGGATTTTTGAATTTTAAAATGCAAGAGCATAAACTAGATCTAATCTAAATGCAAGAAAGGATCTAAAATCTAACACAATAGGACATCTAATTCCACAAAATAAAGGAGAGTAAGTATGTCGGGCTCACCAAAATGAATAGAAGTAAAATGGATTCACCTCTATTCAAATGTGTGTGTGTGTATTGTATGGGGGAAATATGAGATTCATTCCTAAATCCAAATTCCCAAAGGAGAAATCCAATTTGATCAACCAAAAAGGTTAATACACAATCAAATCAATCTAAGGAGAATATGGAAGAGAGAGAGAATAACCCTATGTTTCCCTATGGTTGAATTAAAATCTTTATTAATTGAAATATAAATACTAACCTCAAATTAGGGAAGATCTGTAAAATGTCAAATTTTGATTTCTATGTGTACTTTCAGGCAAATTTGTAACCTCTTCCGAACTGGAAATGCCGAGACAGAGAAAACCCAAAAATCTTTCTCCAAGATGAGCTCAGGTCGGGTTTGACCCTCATAAAAGGTCAAATACTACATTCTTTATTTGAAGTCTGATTCTGATTCTGTTCGTAGATCTCAGAAGTTTGCCAAAAAGGGTATCCAGATTCTCTCTTAGATCTGAAATCCTGCACCTGTACCTGGAAGAAAAGGAGGGTTTTTGTTTTTTATTTGAGGGGTTTGCCTTGGTCAAACCTTGGTTTGGAATCAACCTTAATATTGAAATTGAAATAGGAATGCTAGCAAGTAGTAGAAAAGGATCTAACAATGAAGCTATGCAATTCAATAGATATGTAATTGTATTTTGAATGTAAACAAGTATATTGATATGAAATTAGCTTGAACAAAACAATAAATTTAAATCAAACCTCTATGATTGTATGCTTGGAATCCACCTTGATAGAAGAATGAATGGATCTTGAAGATGAACAAAGGATCTTGAAGGAAAATCACAACATCATGATGGCTAGATATAGGGTTTGAATGATGAATCTTGAATGCTTGAACCAAATCCCTTCAATAGCTTGAATTCTTTAAATCCTTGATCTTCAATGGAGAACTTGAATGGAGAAGGACTTGAATGGATGCTTTCTTGACCTTGAGATCTTGCAATTTCTTGATTGTGGATTTTCTCACAAAACTTGATGGAGAGATGTGAATAATGGATGTGAAAAGGAGAGAGGAAGGCCTCCTTTTATAGTGAACTAGGGCACAATCCTCTAGAGGGGCCACCTTGGAGAATTAAATCCTAATTAGGTCCTAACCTTTAGAAAATATACCTAGATTAAATGCAATTAGAGGACTTACCATCCCGAAACCTGAAATGGCCAACCCAGAGGCAGGAAAATAAATATCCTAAAAGCCCGATGCCCAAAAATCAAAGAAATTGGAAATTTGAATGAGGGGGAAAAAATTGAGGTTGGACCTGACCTAGCGAGGTTCAAGCTTGATGCTGACCTAGTTAGGTTCAAGCTTGATCCTAACCTAGTTAGGATCAACCTCGAATTTGAACTTGGGCTCAAATTCAGTCAGAACCAATTCAAGAGGTCCCGGGGATGCCCAGAAACCTAGAAATGATATCAAGATAGGATAGAATGCCAAGGATAGACATAAAATCCTATGATTACTATGATGAAGGATAGGAGGACCTATTTATAAATCCTACCTAGAAAATAGAGCCATGGAAGAGGGAAATTAAGGAGAATCATCAAGATGCTAACCCTAATTTTACGTAGAATGAAGAAATCAAGTGCAGGGAAGAAGTGGAAAGCGGGGAGAAAGCCAAATCAAAGAAAAGATCAACTCAAGGCATTTGAGATGATCCCAAACCACTTACTCAGAGGGCTAAATGCTCTTAACATGGAAGTGCTTCCATTTTAAGATGATACAATCCCTAATCGTAACCTTAACCCTACTCCAATATATTATCTTTACCATTATAATTACAGTAATATGGTAACTATTCAAGTTAGTTGTTACCATGTATCTACCATTGACTTTACGTTAAATGGTAAGGTTATATGTGATACTAATGATAATTATCAAATTAATTTATCCTAACCCTAGCTATAATGCTAACCCTAACCCCTTACCTTAATCTTTACCTTTAATGTGAGAGGTGCAAGTCCAAAATTAATAGTACTCCTAAGGTTAAAATTATAAACTAATTGTAACCCTTCTTGAGGTGCAAGTCCAAAATTATTAGTACTCCTAAGGTGAAAGTCCAAAATTAATAGTAACCCTTATAGTAACCATATACCTAACACTACATATGATTTAACCCTAACTATATACCGTACATCCTAATACTACACACAACCTTAAATTTATCCTAACCCTAACTGTACATGTTCAATAGCCTAATTGTACTCTTGAGGTTAAAATTATAATGGTAAACATGACGGTTATACTAACCATTAATATGATACTAATCCTAATTGTAAACATAGAATCCTATCCCTGATTGTAACCCTAATCCTAACTCTAATATGTTATTGTTAACATTATAATTACTTATATATGCCATACTCCTAAGGTGAGAATTTAACCCTAATCGTAACCATAACCTTGTCATTTTGCCATTGGTCAAAAGCTAACCATAAGGGTTATACTAACCCTTAATAGGTTAAACCATAACCCTATTAGTAACCATAACCATGTCATTTACCATAGGTCAAATGCTAAGTATAATGGTTATACTAACTCTATTCGCAACCATAACCCTGTCCTTTACCATAGGTCAAATGCTAACCACTTTTTTGATTATACTAACCCTTAATAGGTTAAACCATAACCCATCACTAAAACTTCAATTAACACTACATATAAACCCCATCAATATTAGTAATTTGACCATTCACCATATTTGTCATACTAAACTTAACCAATATCTTAACCATAATCGTAACCATAACCCATCACTAACGCTACAAGACAAATTACATATGAACCCCAAATGAAATTAGAATTGATGAAGTAGTTGGATAACATATCAGGAGCACTATAAGTTGTATATGAGATTTTTATAGAAGGAGACATTTATTACTTAGCAGAATTGTTGCGGAATCAACTAATGATGAATTTATGAAAGATTAGGAAACAAGGATTAAATTTTGGAGAACTATTGGTATGTATATTTTTCTATATACAAAAATATTTTCTTGGTATTGGTAAAGTAAATTGGATATTAGGCAAACCATTTATACATCATATTAAAAAGTTCATTAAACAATTTGGAAGCAATTTTAACATAGTAATGTGGAGTTACTTTAAAGAATTTCAAGGGAAAATGTATGCTAGATATTGGTACCACCTCATATTATTAAAAAATATAAGATATATGTATTTTGGTTAGTACACACTCTTGTATAATAAAAAAAAAGTGAGCCAAAGATATCTTGGTTACAAGAATTTGGATATGAAACAACAATGAATAAGCTAATAAAAAGTATTAAGCAACTTTTGAGCCAACCAAAGGATATGGAAGCTAATCGGCTTAGACTATGAAGATGTATATAAAAGGATGATATCAGATGAGAAGAAATCAAAAGAAGGAAGTATCAGTAAAATGAGAAGACAAAAAATAAAATATAGTACTAGAGACTTATGCCAAAATAAAGAACCCAATAGCTAAATGGAGACAAACTATTGACGATGAAGCTGAAGAAGAATTTCCAGTGGCAAAGAGATCAAGATCTAGGAAAACACAAGCTACACCAAGGAGAAATACAAGAAGTCAATCAAGAGTAAAAGGAACCATAAGAGTTCGAAGAAAGAAAAATGAGCCTACACCACAATAAGAACCACCAAAAGTAAGAATTTCAAGAACACCTACAAATATAGAAAACAAAATAAGAGAATATGGTAGTATCAGAAAGATACATGAATTCAAATACAAGACATGGTCAGAAGAAGACAAAAAAAACTATAAAAGATGCATTAATGTTTCACTTTCATAAGTTCTTAAGATTCCCAAGTGAATTAAGATAGATTATTCCTAAGGAGCTACTTGACAAAATTAATACAAGATGGGATGAAGCTATAGATCAAGAGAGACAAAGCAGAGAAATAACTCTTATACTTGCAAGGCTAGAAACAAATGTTGAAGAGATTGATCAACAATGAAAATAAATTTTCTAAAATGAATAGGACAAAGAAGATACTGGCAAGATAACATAATGTAGTCGAAGTGGAAGGATTGAAAATGTGGAAAACAATTTTCAATGTTGATTACTAGAAGTACAAAAATCAGGAATTGGTCAAATGTTAGAACAAGAGGAGACCATAGATTTGAAAAGTGAAGACAACCTGATAAGGTTTGAAGAAGGTCAAGCAAGTCAACCAATTGAAATACAAGATGAATTAGATGATGACATAAGTAATTAGGAGGATGAATAGGTTGAGGAAAAAAAAACATCAGAAGTTACAATTGCATACACTGAAATGGTACAGGTGACACACGCTACCAATATGGTACCTACTATCGATAAGATATCAGAAGAAGAAATAATTCAAAATCAGCTAATAAATTTGGAAAAGGATGAGATAAAAGAAACAAAATCTAAGTACAAATCACACAAACACTACAAAATATGACAATGATAACAATAGTAAACCTAAAGAGCTCCTATATGCAACAAGTGTCAACAAGAGTGAGGAACTCATAGATTTTTATCTTCAAACAATATGGACCTTGGCTCTCAACCAAAAGATCTTGTAAATTTGACTTAGGTTGAAGACCAAATCTGCTTCAACAATGATAAAATGATCATTAAATAAAAGAAAACTCTCAAAAAATTTAAAAAAAAAAATTACCTTTTTTTGGCAGTTTTCACAATTTTTTTTTGGTTATTTTTTATAATTTTTAAAACAACTCATAAAAAGATGATTTTCTTTGTAAAGATTCTTGAAACTAAGAAAAGATGAACTGTCAACTAACCTTTGAAATTGGAAATAATTTTTGAAGTTATTAACAAAAACAACCTTCTAAAAACTCATAAAAAGCCACTTAAAGCTCTTGCATCATTCTCCTCTAGTTGAAAGAATGCAACTCTTGTAAGTTATTTTTGAATGCATGCTTCTTTTCTGGATCTTATCCTTCCAATTATACTAGATATTAATTGTATTGACCCGAAGAAGAGAAAATTGAAGCCCTTGAATGCAAGTCTACTACTTTTTTGTAGTCTTCCAATTCTTTGACAATTTGTCCTTCATCTTTGCAACTGCTCTTGGGTTCTTTTTCCTCTTATTTTTCTCAACCCATCTCCTATTCAACATCCTCTTGGACTTTATGTTGCAAAATTTAATTTCTTGTGCATATACCTCAGTAGCATCATTATTTGTCTTCATTGTATAATATAGCAACATATTCTCCATTACCACAATTTGCATAATACCCTTACAAATCTGCATATACCTCATTAACAAAAAAAATATGCAACATGTTCATTAGAAACCTTATTATCAATAGGGCTTTCCACTTTCTCAGTTTGAACATCAAATTCAAACAATTGAAAATGACAAGGAGACTCATCCACAACTACGTTTACCTTGTATTCTTCAATGCTTGATGTCAAAACAGTCATAGGTATACTTACCATTTCATTTTATACCTATTCCTCTATTGTTTTTGTCCTTTCTTGAATTTTCCTCTTTTGAATAATGTTTCTAACGACCCATTTGATCTTCTTCTCAACTAGTAGGTGTCATTTTTGCATTTTTGATCTTTTCCTCTTTCTTCTTCCTCTCTTTATCTTCTCTTTCATTTTCATCTTTTTTCTTTGATGAATCTTCACCTTGCAAATACCTCCTAAACAAATCCATCTCTTCAAGAAAGTCCTTTTAACCATGCTTCCATTTTGCCTTTGCCTCACCTAGGTGTTTTGTCACAACTTGTATTTTTGCAGTCAAACAACAAAATTTTTTCTTGTCATTAATTTTTCAAAACTAAATGCAAGATTTTTGGGAGATATGTTCATATAGAAAAACTCCCTATTTGATTACGTAATGGAAAAAAAGAAAATAAAACTATTTTAGAGGGAATTTTGGAAGAAGTTCAGGAAGTTTTGACTTCAAGCATGACTGATAACGGGTGGTTTGACCCCTATCAATGACTTAATTACCATGTTAGGCAAGGAGATGTGTGGAAGAATTCCTCCACTTGGCTTTTGATTAATTGATGCAACTAATTGATAGGGTTGTCAAGGGAGAGGGGGCGACATACAAGACATGTCACCAAGGGAAGTTGGTAAATGCAAGCTAAAAAGATGAGAAAGGAAAATGTAGTAAGGAGGAATTAGGAACAAAAAGGGGAATAGCACAAAAGATGGAGTAAGAGAACTTTTGAAGGATTGCAGGGTTAGACTATTATTAGATTTTTCCATTTCTATTCCAGGTTTATTTCAAGTTTTCTTTAGTGTTACGAAGTTTCTGTTAAATTTCACACTTTGGAATTTTCTTTGAAAATGTAGATGTACTAAACAATGAAAAATAATTTTAGGCAACATTTTCAGTTGAATTTGTAAACAAATTCTTATTTTCTCAATAAACTATCTATTGTGCCCATTATTTTGCATCAAACTGTGGGCTTGATAAGTAGCGTATGATGGTTTATCACATGTGCCTTCTGATAAAATAATCTTTGTTCCCTCTTTTTCTTGTTACCAATAATGCGTGTTGGTCTTAGAAGATTGACTGGTAATGATATTAGCTCGATTCCTCCATCCGGTCCATACATAGATGATAAGAGACTGGAATCTTCTCCTACCAAATCCACTTCGAATCACCACCTTGATCGACACCATGGTGCATAAGGAGTTTAACCACTAGCGATGCTTTATGCCCATGACTTATCCATTTCTCTCCAGTTTCTCGCTACTTCAACTATTGTTGTGGCATATTCCAAAAGCTCCAACCCTAGTTCACCTTCCTTGAGGCCCCCACACTGGCACTATTATTGGGTATGCATTGAATGAATCAGAAGAAACCTTTCTTTGTCTTGTTAGTTTCACTCTAAAGTATCAATCTTCAATGCGGGAGCCAGGAGAGGGGATAAAGAAAGGAATGAAGGAATGGTGTGATTGGAGCCCCCCGATTTGTCTGAACTTAAGATAGAAACATCTCTTTTTAAATGACACTATAAGTTTCTTTCTTGTTTAGTATGTTGGGGAAATCACACATATAAGAAATCTTGTGATTCTCATGCCTAGTAACATAAATCTATTGCAGACATAGGAAGATAAGTTTATTTTGTTACACATTAGAGGCCACTCCGTTGTATAAATTTTTGGTATCACAAACCATATAGGTTAACGCTTCTTTCAACGTCTTTATCCTCCACCCTCATCGATATGCTATTTTGTCAGCATTGTTTTTTTTAAAGTATTAATTCATTTCATTCTTAATTTGACACCGTAGGCCATTGTGATTTATCCATAGACATGTTTTTCTTATGCTACGATTTTTCCATGGTGCATAGATTTTTTTTAAAATATTATGTAACCTCTTATTAGAATACTTCCCTTTTGCGTAACTTAAGTCTCCTTTATTTTTATTTATTTTTCTTCGATAGAATATCGCTATTTTGGTTGCCTATGTATTTGAGCTTACAATTGCACCATAGGCTAATGTAAAGGAAAATTTTCTAGTTGTGATTCCTTAGAAAGCATCAGAGGAGTTTGATTTAATGATAACTCAGTTCTTCTGCATACGTTAAACAAGGGATACAATTCATGCTTCCATTACAGTGACATCATTCATCATTAAATTTTAATAAAGAAAAACATAATTATTTAGATAAGATGGACGTAGAAATAACAAAATGAATTTTCATTTTTGACTCTTTCTCATGAATCGATACTATTAGAAAAAGTAATAAATGTCTTCATACCTTAACACCTTTGGGAATTAGTCTTTTGTGTGTGGAATTAGAATTTTCACTATTTTGTGTTGGCTATTATACACTCACCTCTTAGTGATGGAGTCAATTTGACTAAGTCTTTGACATCATGGAAATGTAAACATATTTCTAGGGACATTATGTTCTTTAGCTATAACAAGATTCATTTATGGACACTAGTTTTATTGGAAGTAATTCTATTGATATGAAAATATGTGAGTTGTTTTCTCTATTTATAGCGTGCATAGATAAAATAACTTTTATAAGGAGCGAGAAATGTTACCTAATTGAGATAACCATATATGATATATCATGAAAGATTCTCTGACATTATATTAGATGGTAGATAAGCACTAATGTTGTTATCAGTAGTGATTCCTATTCTTTTTATGTTTTGGAAATATTAAAATGATGCATACATTATTTATTTTTAGTACTAGATTTTTAACAGGTTATATGAGCAAAAAATATGAATCATGATTTATTATGAATTGGAGTTGTGCTAATGTTGAGAATAAAGATTAAATAATGAAGACATTTGATCTTTGAGAATTATAATTTTCCATGAACTTGCATGTATTGAGAATGCTTGATCTTTTGGAGTAATGTATTACCTTATTGTGATGTCCCCTTTATTCAATTTTCACTAGCATGTTTTCCATGTGTGAGATGGAATCAACATTCTATGAAATGAAACCAATAACAATGGTAGTTACATAAGTTCTGTTAATTTGGTTATATACAATAGTAGGTCTACCATTTCATTATATTTAAGTATGGATATACTAATATATATATATATATATATTACTATAGAATTCCATTACTCCTTTTAGTTTTGCTTTGTTAGTTTACTTCTAGTCGGGCTGGGTATCTTTCATGTCAGGAAAGATTCCGGGGAAGCATAAATACTTTGTGGTAGGGTGGAAATGCATTCCCACAATATTCTCACCCTAGATGACTTTTGTGAATAGGTTTTTGAAGCTTCTTTTAGGAAGGACTTTTCTTTACAGCACTATATGCTCTTTTGTATTCGGCATGGTGGTATTTGGTAATTTTGTT
Source organism: Chamaecyparis obtusa (assembly GCA_027943335.1). Lineage (NCBI taxonomy): Eukaryota > Viridiplantae > Streptophyta > Pinopsida > Cupressales > Cupressaceae > Chamaecyparis > Chamaecyparis obtusa. The sequence continues at coordinate 526,282 of BSBK01008863.1, forward strand.
GTTTACATTTGTCATTGAAATGGAAATACATATTTGATCTAATCTTTATCTTTTACTGATGTGATTTGACAGTTGGTTAAGTATCTCTTGGGTTGTTATCCCAACTTGATAGTTTGTACTTGCTTGTACTTGATGAGAAATCTCTTATTGTGACTCCATTACTATGTTTTACAAATGGTTGACATGTTCGCATATCTTTGGACATATGTATGCTTTATTATTTCGACAGTTATGGTCGTAGTTGTACTTCTTTTATTCCTATATCATAGAGAATCTATTGGTATTATGTCGACTTATGCATTCAACATTTGACTTGTTGATCGACTCCTTTGTCTTTATTGTAAATTGCTGATGTGACCTTTGTGTCAAAAAGTTCAGTCTTTACATATGGTATCAGAGTTCTGGGTTTGACACTAGGGCCTTGAGTTCACTATGCTTAGTTGTAACCCTTAGTCACAGAAATTGTGAGTTGATTAATGCTTAGTCGATGAACATAACTGTGGTTCCCTGGATTGACTAGAGTGTCCTCTAATTTTAGTTTATCTTGATAGGAAAGGATAGGATGTTGTTTTTTGTTATAAAATTGGGTAATAGACACTTGAGGGACACTATTTCTTACATGTGTGAAATTTTCTAAATGTCTTTGTTTTCTTTTAAAACTATGAAAGTTTGAAATAGTTATGTGAGCTTGATAACTGTCTATCTTTGAGTGGCATGATTGCTTTATGTTTCATATTGAAAAATGTTAGCATATGTGAAAAATTACGAGGTACATTATGTGTGGGATACACTTAAAATTTTGATATCTATTTCTCTATATTGGTGTAGAAAAGAAAGAAGATAAAATTCTATGAGATATTGTGTAGCTAAATAATGATGGTTATGCAATAAAGGTATGAGAGTTTGCCAGAATTTAGGACTTGGCTTGTGATAAATGATGGAAATATGTAATATTGTAAGGTATATTTGCAAAATGTTATGAAATAATTTTAATAGTAGAACCTTATGAAATTATTGGGGAAGAAGAATTCAACATATTTTATATGAAACTTAAACTCATAGAAAATTTGTGAAAATATATTTATATGTCTTACCTTGCATGACATGAGATTTCAAAAGAAAAGAGAGTATTAAAAATTCATGCAGGTTGGCTTTATTGGATAGAACAATGTTGTTTAAGGTAATTGAATGTGTTATTACACGATGATGTAAACTTTGAGATTTATGTTCTAGAAGTATGGTCATGCTCTTTGGCATACCTTGGATGCAAGGTGATGTGTAGCTTTTACTCCATCCTTGTGGCTAGTGTTAGTCACTCTGTAAATGTGATTTTGGTTTTCAATTGATGTTTTATTTTGAAACTTGATGAACTTTGCAAGTGGTGAAAGACTAGCTTGAAATTTTAAGTTCTCTTGTGACCGTCTAGCCACCAATTTTGAGTTTTTCAATCAACTGATATTTTGTTCTCACTTCTTTTTTTTATTATTCTTACATGATCCTTGAGGTTTTTAATTGAAAATTGAGAACTTTGAATATTGTGATTTCTTATGATCTTGTGGTGGCTAGAATTTTGTGTTTTATATTGCTAGTCCTGTGATGTGAAGTGATGTCATCTATCATGTTCAATGTACAACATTGATAGATTGTAAAAGGGAGTAGATTGCGAAGGATATACCATTCCTCATCTTGCATTCATATGTTACTTGAAATATCTTTTAACTATTATGAAATCATCAAATTGAATTGAAATGCAAATTGTTGTGTACATTAGGAACACATGGTTGTGTATATTAGGAACACATGACCTATGAAATGATTAATATTGATTGATATTATTGATGTGAGTTTTTATGCTATGAGGAGCATTGTAGGGATATTCGTGGAATGATGGAATCCCTAGAAAATAAATCTTTTGACATTATACGATATTACTAGAACATGGGTGATTATAATAGAGACCTTGCATGAAATTATTATGAGGTGATTGGAATGGATGTATTAGTTGATGCACTTGATAATCAATGAGTAGGTTGACATATTTTTATAGAAATGGGATAGAATTATTTGGTTATGAAGCACTATTGGTGTTTTGACAGAATGGTCAACACTTTATTCTTACACGACTTCTTATGATGTATTATGATTTCTCATGATGAAAGGCATAATTCATAAGACTAGTTGATTTATTGTGTGACTTTTATGCTTTTTTTAATGCAATAATAAATAGAAAGAAATAAATTCTATACTTGTGTTTGTATCATTTTTTTGTACTATCTATGTGTATTGGAAAGCTTACCTTCCGGTGAGGGTGCTAATGTGGAAGAAGTAAACATGGAAGGGTAGAAAGGGATGTTTCTCTACCTTCCAATTTTCATTCCTGGTGATAAAAAGATGCTTTGGCCAAAGCTTGTTCGCATATATTTTTGAAAATATGCTGCCCATGTTTCATCTCCCTGCCACATTCATGAACAATAGAAAGTTTCATGGGTGCACTAGATACCTCCTGCCTTTTATTTGTTGGGCATTGCAGGGTTGGGAATTCTATGAGTAGGTAGAATCCCAAGGAAGTGTAAGACTTTGTGGATAGAATGGACAAGCGTCCGAGCCACACTCTCGTCTCAAGATTTGTAGATGGATAACTCACTGTCCAATAAAATAGGAGACAGGGACTTGTAGAAGGACATATGTCCAATTGCACTTAAGTATCTTATTTTAGGATCGATCTTTATGCTTATATTTTTAGATGCATGGTTATAGATGTGTAATATACATTGATGTGTTAATTTTACATGGTGATGAATTATCATGATTTATTAGGATGTTTATGCTTAGGTGAAGCACACTAGCATTATATTGATGAAAATGTGAATGCTTAATCATATTAAGATGTAAGAATTGTAGGACTTATATGGTTTTAGAGATGAAATATAATTGATGTGATGAAATGAGTTAAAATTTTATTTTGAAACATTGTTGTGGCGAGATGGGTATGAAGGCCTAGGTCACATAAATGGAAAAATGGATCTACTAATCTTTACAGGGGAATTGTGAGTATGGATGGATGATTTTCTCATTTGGTAAGTACCACATGATAGATGATACACATGATTTATTTATTTACTTTGATCAAGTTAAGGTTTAGAACTTATTAGTTGAACATTTGTAGTATTCCAATGATTATCTTTATTTTGGAATATTTACCATTGGAAATTTTCTTCCATGAAAAATTATAATTGATTGAACTAAAAACATTGTAAGTGTCTACATATAAGTATGACAAGAATCTGATAAGAAGTATTCAATCCCTTGATCAATTCAGTATGATGCCAAGGTATGGTAAGAAGCACACGCACGTGTGTTCTCTTTTGTAAATCGAAGGTATTATGCAGATTTATGCTTAAAAACATTAGGATAAATTAATGACATATCTTGTTTATGCTGAAAATATGTACTAATGCTTTGATGTTGTTCCTATCTTTCACAGATGGAATGAAACATTATAATAGAGGGGGAATATTGTTGGAGAGAGGTAATTCTAACCTTGTAAAACTGAAGGATAATAATGGAATTCACAAATTCACATAGAAAATGTTCTTGAAATAATTATGATACAAGTGTGTTCATTTTTACTCCAATGAGTTTATTTTTGGTGTGTGTACTTACTAGAATGCATAATTGATGAAAAAAATTGACTCTATGCAAGGAAATGAAATTAAATCTTGTTGATTTAAGCTAGAATCTAAAACTATATACATGCATTACCTTGAATATTTGAATAATGAAAGATTATTAATCATGTTATTTGTAAATTTCTTGATTTTTCTGTCAATATGTTTGAAAATTTTGAATTATGCATCGAGACGATGCATTCTTAAGGGGGGAAGGATGTCACAACCTATATTTTAGTAGTCGAACAAAAATGAATTTTCCTGTCATTTTTCAAAACTAAATGCCATATTTTTGGGAGATATGTTCATATAGAACTCCCTATTTGATTACGTAATGGAAAAAAGGAAAATAAAACTATTTTAGAGGGAATTTTGGTAGAAGTTTTGGGAGTTTTGACTTCAAGCCTAACTGATAATGGGTGGTTTGACCCCTATCAATGAGTTAATTCTGTGTTAGGCAAGGAGACGTGTGAAGGAATTACTCCACTCAAATTTTGATTAATTGACATAGCTAATTGATAGGGTTGTTAAGGAAGAGGGGGCGACATGAAGACATGTCACCAAGGGAAGTTGGTAAATGAAAGCTAAAAAGATGAGAAAGGAAAATGTAGTAAGGGGGACTTCGGAAGAAAAGGGGGAATAGCACAAAAGATGGAGCAAGAGAACTTTTGAAGGATTACAGGGTCAGACTATTATCAGATTTTTCCATTTCTATTCTAGGTTCATTTCAAGTTTTCTTTAGTGTTATGAAGTTTCTGTTAAATTTCACACTTTGGAATTTTCTTTGAAAATGTTGATGTACTAAACAATGAAAAATAATTTTAGGCAATGTTTTCAGTTGAATTTATAAACATATTCTTATTTTCTCAATAAACTATCTATTGTGCCCAATGTTTTGCATCAAACTGTGGGCTTGATAAGTAACGTATGATGGTTTATCAAATTACATGCACCTTCTGATAAAAAAATCTTTGTTCCCTCTTTTTCTTATTACCAATAATGCGTGTTGGTCTTAGAATATTGACTGGTAATGATATTAGCTCAATTACTCCATTTGGCCCATACGTGGATGATAAGAGACTAGAATCTTCTCCTACCAAATCCACTTCAAATCACTACCTTGATCGGCACCATGGTGCATAAGGAGTTTAACCGCTAGCAATGCTTTATGCCCATGACTTATCCATTTATCTTTGGCTTCTCCCCACTTCAGCTATTGTTGCGGCATATTGGACGACATCTCCAACCCCATCTCACCTTCCCCGAGGTCCCCATTCTGGCACTATTATTGGGTATGAAATGAATAAATCAGAAGAAACCTTTCTTTGTCTTGTTGGTCTCATTCAAAAGTATCAATCTTCAATGCGGTAGCCAGGAGAGGGGATAAAGGAAGGAATGAAGGAATGGTGTGATTGGAGCCCCCCGATTTGTCTGAACTTAAGATAGAAACATCTCTTTTGAAATGACATTATAAGTTTCTTTCTTGTTTAGTATGTTGGGGAAATCACACCTATAGGAAATATTGTCATTCTTGAGCCTAGTGACATAAATCTATTGCAAACATAGGAAGATAAGTTTCTTTCCTCCTTGCACATTAGAGGCAACTCTGTTGTATAAATTTTTGGTATCACAAACAATATAGGTTAATGCTTCTTTCAAAATCTTTATCTCCACCCTCATCGATATGCTATTTTGTCAACATTGTTTTTTTAAGGTATTAATTCATTTCATTCTTAATTTGACACCACATGCCATTGTGATTTATCCACATACATCTTTTTCTTATGTTGCGATTTTTTCATGGTGCATAGATTTTAAAAAAAAATATTATGTAACCTTTGATTAGAATAGATCCCTTTTGCATAACTTAAGTCTCCTTTATTTTTATTTATTTTTCTTCGATAGAATATCACTATTTTGGTTGCTATGTATTTGAGCTTACACTTGCACCATAGGCTAATGTAAAGGAAAATTTTCTAGTTGTGATTCCTTAGAAAGCATCAGAGGAGTTTGATTTAATGATAACTTAGTTCTTCTGCATACGTTAAACAAGGGATACAATTCATGCTTCCATTATAATGATGCCATTCATTATTAAATTTTAATAAAGAAAAAAATCATTATTTAGATAAGATGGACGTAGAAATAATGAAATGAATTTTCATTGTTGACTCTTTCTCATGAATCAATACTATTGGAAAAAGTAATAAATGTCTTCATACCTTAACACCTTTGGGAACTTGTCTTTTGCATGTGGAATTAGAATTCTCACTATTTTGTGTTGGCTATTATACACTCATCTCTTAGTGATGGAGTCAATTTGACTAAGCCTTTGACATCATGGAAATGTAAACGTATTTCTTGAGACATTATGTTCTTTAGCTATATCAAGATTCATTTATGGACTCTAGCTTTATTGAAAGTAATTCTATTGATATGAAAAGATGTGAGTTGTTTTCTCTATTTATAGTGTGCATATATAAAATAACTTTTATAAGGAGTGAGAAATGTTACCTAATTGAGATAACCATATATGATATATCATGAAAGATTCTATGACATTATATTAGATGGTCGATAAGCACTAATGTTGTTATCTATAGTGATTCCTATTCTTTTTATATTTTGGAAATATCAAAATGATGCATACATTATTTATTTTGAGTACTATATTTTTAACAAGTTATATGAGAAAAAAATATGAATCATGATTTATTATGAATTGGATTTGTCCTAATGTTGAGAATAAAGATTAAATATTGAACATGTTTGATCTTGGAGAATTAGAATATTCCATGAACTTGCATGCATTGAGAATGCTTGATCTTTTGAAGTAATGTATTACCATATTGTGATGTCCCCTTTATTCAATTTTCGCTAGCATGTTTTCCATGTGCGAGATGGAATCAACATTCTATGAAATGAAACCAAAAACAATGGTAGTTTCTTAAGTTCTCCTAATTTGGTTATATACATTGGTATGTCTACCATTTCATTATATTTAAGTATGGATATACTGATATATATATTACCATAGAATTCCATTACTCCTTTCAGTTTTTCTTTATTAGTTTACTTCTAGCTGGGTTGGGTATCTTTCATGTCAGGAAAGATTTCAGGGAAGCATAATTGCTTTGTGGTAGGGTGGAAATGCACTCCCATAATATTCTCTCCCTAGCTAACTTTTGTGAATAGGGTTCTGAAGCTTCTTTTAGGAAGGACTTTTCTTTACAGTTCTATACGCTTCTTTGTATTCAACATGGTGGTATTTGGTAATTTTGTTGTTTACATTTGTCATTGAAATGGAAATACATATTTGATCTAATCTTTATCTTTTACTGATGTGATTTGATAGTTGGTCAAGTATCTCTTGGATTGTTATCTTGACTTGATAGTTTTTACTTGCTTGTACTTGATTGGAAATCTCTTATTTTGACTCCATTACTACGTTCGATAGATGGTCGACATGTTCACATATCTTTGGACATAGGTATGCTTTATTATTTTGACAGTTATGGTCGTAGTTGTACTTCTTTTATTCCTATATTATAGAGAAGCTATTGGTATTATGTCGACTTATGCATTCAACATTTGACTTATTGACCGACTCCTTTGTCTTTATTGCAAATTACTGATGTAGCCTTTGTGTTGAAAAGTTCAGGCTTTACATGTTTTCTCTTCTCTATCTAGTCTTTTGGCAACCAACTTCTTTCTTAAACTTGCACAAACATAAACATACAAACACTGAACTCTCATTCCCAAACCTTTTGAGCTCTGATACCTGATGATGCAACACACTCATACACATTCAAGTTAACTTGGTCATTACAAAATAGGAACAACTAGAACTCAAGATAGATTTGAAAGTTTTTTATTTCCATTCACCAACTCTGCTTCTACAATGATAAAAAGATGCTTAAATAAAATAAAACTCTAAAAAAACCTACAAAATTAAAAATTACATTTTTTGGTAGTTTTCATAACAAACAATTTTTTGCCATTTTTGGTAAATTTTAAAACAACTCCTAAAAAGATGATTTTTTTTCTGTGAAGCTTCCTTAAACTAAGATAAGATGAACTTCCAACTAACCTTTGAAATTGGAAATAATATTTCAAAGTTATTAACAAAAATAACCTTCTAAAAATTCACAAAAAAAATATATTAAAATCTTAAAAAACCACTAAAAGCTCCTACATCACCTTTGCACTCAACAAGACTTGATCCCTAGTAGATTCATTTAGAACTATTCAACTTCACTAGTAGAACAAGGGCTCATTCACTTCATTATTATTTTGATACTAATACAAGAATGATAATTATTTCATATTTTAAAAAAATTAAAATAATATTTTATCCATATCGTTTCCAATTTTTTTAAATATAAAATATTTTTAATATTGATAAAATGATATACAATAATTTTTTATATTGAATAAATTTTTTTAAAATAAATATTTTAATTTATAATAAATAAATAAAAATATTTATATATAAAAATAGAAAGAGCTACAAAGAGTTTTTATTGGGAGATAATTTATAATTAAAGTGATTCGAATCTCATTAAATTTAATTTGTAATTTGACAACTCATGTACAAGTAAACTAAAAGCTTAACTTAGAATAAATAAAGAATTATAAAAGGAAAAATTATAAATATTACAAATTATATACATATTCTAAATTTTATGTGATGTTATATCATTTGTATAAGTATGGGTCTGCTTTTCATATGAGTTGTTTTGAATGTTTTGACAAAAAGCATGCTAATGTGATCAAAATAATTAAATAGAGGACTCATAGATAAATTATTGTAAAAAATTAAAAGTTATTTAAAATCTCTACAAAATATTTTGAAGAAAAGAAAAGTTATAATACTTAACTAATACATCTCCTCCCCTACCTTCTATTTAAAAACCACAAAACTTTCCTAAACCTTACAAAAAAAAACTCCACAAAATGAAAAATTTCAAAAAAACTTTATTCATAAATTTATAAAATAAAACAACCATTATCCTTTATTTTCAAGCTAATTTAGTCATGAGCTCTCATACCAAATGATGCAACTCACTCATGCACATTCAAGCTAATTTAGTCATTTCAAAATAAGAACAACCAGAATTCAAGATAGATTTGAAAATTATTTATTTCCATTCACCAACTCTGTTTCTAAAATGATAAAAAGATCCTTCACTAGCAGACAAGAGCACATTCACTTAATTATTATTTTAATACTAATACAAGAATAATAATTATTTAATATTTAAAAAAATATTTTTAGAATGATATTTTATCCATATTATTTTTAATTTTTTAAAATATTAAATATTATTAATATTGATAAAATAATATAGAATAATTTTTTATATTGAATAAAATATTTTAAAATAAAAAATTGAATTTAGAATAAATAAATAAAATTGTTTATATATAAACAAATAGAAAAAGACACAAAGAGTTTTTATTGGGAGATAATTTATAATTAAAGTAATTCTAATGTCATTAAATTTTATTTGTAATTTGATAACACATGTACAATTAAAATAAAATCTTAACTTAGACTAAATACAGAATTATAAAAGGAAAAATTATAAATATTACAAATTCTATAAATATTCTAAATTTTATGTGATGTTATATTATTTGTACAAGTATGAGTCTGCTAATGCATGCCAATGTGACCAAAATAATTAAGTAAAGGACTTCTAGATAAATTGTTGTAAAAAATTGAAAGTTATTTAAAATTTCTACAATATATTTTGAAAAAACACAAAGTTATAATACTTAACTAATACATTTCCTCCCCTACCTTCTATTTAAAATGCACAAAACTTGCCTAAACCTTACCTAAAAACACTCTACTAAATGAAAAATTTCAAAAAAAGCTATATTCATAAGTTTATAAAATAAAACAACCGATTATCCTTTATTTCTGTTTAGTCTTAGGGTTAGGGTTTCAGATGATGTAGGATTTGCGAAAAGATATATACACAACGTTTATTACTGTCTAGGTTAAGATTCAATATGATCCTTGTGAGGTTTCTGCTCGCAGCTTCATGCAGCTCCATGTAATATCTTCATAAGTTTAAAACAACCGATTATCCTTTATTTTTGTTTAGTCTTAGGGTTAGGGTTTCAGTTGATGTAGGGTTTGCGAAAAGATATATACACAACTTTTATGTCTGTCTAGGAATAAGGATTCAATATGATCCCTGTGAGGTTTTTGCTCGCAGCTTCATACAGTTCCATGTAATGCTGAAATTGTCTGGTAAGCAATTTGATTTTTTATTGAACTGTATAGAATTGATTATGTTGTGATATTTATACACAACATTGTATTGTGTTGCAGGGATAAAGTTTCATGGAAATTTGGTTTCTGAATTTTTCAGAATGGACGGAATTGAAAAGATGGAAGAAAGGTAAGTAAGGTTAGAGGAAAAGACATTGTTTTTTTTTTTTATGGTTAAATTAAACAAAACTATCAAAATACAAAGAGATTGAGATGTTTGTTAAGTTAAATAATCTTTAATTTCTGTTTAGTGGTAGGGTTAGTCGTCATTTTTACTTAATATTTCGTTCCTCATTTACTTCTAAAAAATGAAGCAATTTATGTTTTTAAGGTCTTAAACCGTTTTGCTTGGAAAAAGAAATGGTTTTTAATAGAGAATCCATGTTTTTTGGTTTAAATGGTGTCGATGAAAATCTTTAATGGTAGTGATAAAATGCCAGAGACACTTGTCAATGATGCAAATTTTATGAATGATTTTTTTTTTAATAAGGAGAGGCATCATTCGTTGTGGAGGTATTCAGCGATGAAGATTGGAGAGGCATTATTAATAATGATAGTAATTGAAAATTGGAGAGGTATTCAGTGATGAAGATTGGAGAGGCATAATGATGAAAATTAGCTATAAAATTAGTATAGAGAGGAGGCATCAATGATGGAACTCGGGGGAGGCATCAATAATTAAAATTGATTGGCGAAAATTTGGTTAAAATTTTAATGAATGGAGGCATCAAATTCTTATGGATAGAGATGGAGACACATGAATGATGGAAACTGGCTGCTGGTTAACTGGAATCTGTTAATAAAATTATTTATGAAAAAAATGGGGACAATGTGATGAAATTAGTTAATGGTATGGAAACCTGATGGATTACTTCAAAAAATTATGGCAATCTGAAAACCTAATTGGGTTTATTAAAATATTGAATTCTGAAAATCTAATGGGTTTCTCTTAAAATAAGTTTCAATAGTAAAGATGCTTTTATGCAGAAATTATGGTTGTAGTATAAATGGAAATCTGTTCATCAGCGGTGTGGTAAAAATCTTTTGCATAGAAATTGTAGTTGTGGTTGTGCAAGCTGGAATGATGGAATATTGTTGGATTTTTTTCGAAAAAAATGGTGGTTGCGCGGTTGTGCTGTTAATTTCAAAAGCTGGAATATAGAGGCTTTTTTTACAGAAATCAAGAAATATTGTTGGATTTATATAAAAAAATTGTCATAATGAAAATCTGATGGGTTTTTATTGAAAAATGGAAATTGTAAGATGCTTTCATACAAGAACTGTGGTCATGGTAAAAATGGATAGGATGGAGGCTTCTCTGCAGAAACTGTGGTTGTGATTGTCTGGCCCTGTTGATTGTGAAAGGCTGGAATGATGGAGTGTTGTTGGATTTCGTCTTTTATCAGAAAACAAGATGGTGACATAAATGAAAACGAGGAGTCTTTTCCATAGAAACCGATGATATGATGGAAGGTTATTGGATCTCTTTAAAACGAATGGAGATGGTAGAAGTTTTTAACATAAATTGTGGTTGTTGATTTGAAAGTTGGAATGATGGAATATTGTTAGATTCTTAAAAGAGATGGAAATGGTAGAAGCTTTTTAACTGAACTGATGGAATGTTGGATTTCTTTAAAAAAATGGAAAACATAGAGGTTATTCTACACAAACTATGTGCAAACCTGTTGCTGATTTTGAAAATTGGAATTTTTTTGTGCGGCCTTGTTGCTGAGTTTGAAAGGTGGAATGATGTTGCAATGAGTTGTGTGGTTTTTCAGCAGCCGTGTTGATTTTGAAAGTCGAAATATCAGAATGGTTTGAGGCCCCGTTGCTGATTTTGAAAGCTGGAAAGACGGAATGTTGTTTGGTGTTGTTGCTGATTTTGAGAGCTGGAATGATGGAATAACATTGCAAGTGACAGAAAGTTAGTAGTTTATTTTTCATTGTTGAGGCGCTGCAAATTAATTTTAACTAAAAATTCTAATTAATTGCCTAGTCTAGTCTAGTTGACAGAGCACTTACACTAGATTAAGCTGTTTTCTTTCAGTTAGAAACATGATATTTCTGCAGTCCATTAAAGAGAATTGGAGAGTTTCTGCTCTAGAGTGCAATGTCTGATAGATGTTCCTATTTTCTTATTAAAAAATTACATGGAGACACTTTAGCACAAGATAAACTTAAGCAATCGCATGGGAATATGGGGTAAGACTATTTTTAGTGGGGAACACTTTGGAAACGAGAGCACAATTATTAGGCGATAGACTATTTTTAGTGGGGAACACTTTGGAAACGAGAGCACAATTATTAGGCGATAGACTATTTTTAGTGGGGAACACTTTGGAAACGAGAGCACAATTATTAGGCGATAGACTATTTTTAGTGGGGAACACTCCGGAAACGTCAAGTCTCACACAGGAAGTTTTCTGTCGTTCATTAAATTTTAAAACATGCTGTTCAGATACTTAGTCAGCAGGATGACAGTTTCTTACAGCTTTTTAATTAAGTAAATGGTGCATTCTAGGTGCTGCATAGACAATGGTTTGTTTGCATTACAGTCACAGTCATTCTTATGACCTTCAATTTCCCGTCTATATATCAACTTGTGCTTAAATGTCGCTTTTGGGAAAAATCTGAGCCATGCAGTTTATTCCATGTGCCTGTGGACAATGTTCCTGATAATAAAGGCTACTGCCACGTATTATCCCTCAGATCATCTAGCAGAAATATTCAAATTCCAGCATTCGTGTGTGAAAACACGTCAGACAATTACTGTCATGTTATAGGTTCTTCTCCGCAACCACGTCACACTACTGATTTCAGATGTGGCAAAATCAGTTTTTGTAAATGCAGATGAAACCGGCAATCTAGGATTAAATTTGAAATATTTACGCGAGAGGAGTTTTACGATCGCAGCCACCCTCCCCTATAGTGGTCAGTTTTCCGTGTACGTCAAAACTTGAGAGCAGATCGACAGTAATATAAATTATCTATATTTATTTTAATATATATAAAATATGTCGACAAATATCTTCTTTCAGATATCTATTATAATTGAACTTCACTAATTGAAACTCCTAAAATTTCTGCTTTTCTGTTTGTGACTCCTATAAATGTGGCAAAACTTCTGCAAATGTATTAAATAGGTTTCAGTTAAAGGGATGACAAGTCTGGTTATATTTATTAAACTCTAATGTCACATACTTTTCAATTTAATCAATGTTAAAGGGATGACAAGTCTGGTTATATTTATTAAACTGTAATCTCACTCCTAAAATTTCTGCTATTCTTTTTGTGACTGCTATAAATGTGGCAAAACTTCTGCAAATGTATTGAATACTTTTCAATTTGTGTACATGGATTTTTCCATACCTTCATATCCAACCCACTTCTCTCATTGAAGATACGCCTATCGGCGTAATAAGGAAAATGGTATGAGTTTTCCATTTTAACGATCCTACGACCGTGGTGCGTAATATACTCTCCTTTGATGTCCACCTGGCTTCCGCAACGGGTTCGATAGAGTGAAAGTGAATGAAAAATGCTGAGTTGTAGATTGTACTGGACCAGTCTTTACGAATTGAAGTGTCATTAAATGAGAAAGCTATCATGACTGTTCTATTCGGCAATGCCAGCTTATGTGCAGCCCACAAATCTCACCTGATTTAACCATTAACTTGTATTTATTTATTAAATTTAAATTCACACTAGTTGTTTTTGATTTTCAATTTAATAAATAAATGTAAGTTAATGGTCAAGTCAGGTGAGATTTGTAGATGCTGCCCTAGGCAATGTCTATAGAGCACCCATCATGCATGATGGGTATGATGTAGTTATTAAGAGAGGTGTCCTATAGAGCCATACTAGGAGGATATATTCCAAGGAATATGTTGTGTACATATTAAAGAAATGAGGTCAGTTAAAAAAAAGTGCCACCTATTAGTTAAAAAATGCAAAAAAATAATTAAAAATGCAATAAACAATAAAACAAATGCAATCAAAAAATAAAAATACCTCATCACGTAATATATAAAAACTATATTTAAGATTTGATATCTTAAATGCCAAATCTTAAATATGGTTTTTATATAGTTTTAATATAGATTTAATTGAGTTTTAATGTTTAATATCTATATTTTATATAGATTTAATATTTAATATTTATTTAATATAGTTTTAATATTTAAGATTTGATATCTTAAATATCAAATCTTAAATATACTTTTAATATTGTTTTTTATAGAAGATTTTAGATAGTTTTAATACAGTTGTTAAATTAAAATTTGGGTGTTTTTAATAATTTTTTTCATATAGGATTATGGATAGTTTTAATATACTTGTTACATTTATTTGATTTAGATAATTTGTTTAGTTTATCTGTTTATTAGATTTATTTGATTTAAATATTAGAATTAGTAATTTTAATATTACATTTTAGATAACAATGTCATCATAATTTTAATGTTTTAGGTATTTAGAAATTAGATTTATTAGATTTAGTTTTTAATATTAAATATTTAAATTTTATTACGCCAAGAGGCATAACCTTACAATGGCAACAGACCCAGACCCTATAGAAGGCCAGTGAATGTAATGGTGTAAGAATAAAGAACCGGTTTGCATTCGATTTCACCTGTCTGATAAACACACGTGGCAGTCTTTCCATCTCCCATTATTATCAATTTGAAATAATCCCGGAGTGTGAATATAGGCTTGATACGCGGCAAACCAATCCCACATGTGCACTGGCAAACGTAACAATGGACTCTATCATATGGGCATGTGGAATATGGACTCTATCATATTAAAACTTCAACTGCGAAATATGGAAGTCAATTGATTTCATTGTCTTTTTATCAACGGTAAAGAGAAAAATATAAAATCCTTGGAATGTTTTAGTCGATTGGATATTTGTCCATGAATCGGTTATTAAATTGATACATTTAAAATCAACAGGTTGTTAAAGAATGAAGTATTAGTTGTGCATATTTAAATAATACAATCAATGTCCATAAGAACGTTTTCTTTCGAAAACATGAGCGTTTAACATTGACATTATTTGTCAATCCCCTACCTATTAAATAACTATTCACACTTCCTCTTATTGGAAAAAAACCTCGAAGTGTAATTGAGAAAGAATTAGCGAGAAAAAGGATAATTTTCTTTGCTATTGTCTGAGTATGACCCTTATCAAAAGGCAATTAATAGATATCACTTATGTGCGCAATTACTAAGCTTCTCAAATTTATTCCATTCCTGCCAGTTATTCGAAGAGATAAAAGAAAAGGAATGTAACGTTTTAATCCCATTGGACGTGACGCTGGTATGTAAGTGGGCAGAGGAAAATAGCAATTATTACCCATGCAGCCAACTCATTATTCATTATTTTTGTAGCCATGCAACCAGCTAAACAGCATAATATATAGGTAAAGAAAATTTGGAAAAAATACAGATTGGTTCCTTGGTAAAATATGCGTTACTGTTTTGTATTTGGACATATGCTGTTACACAGGCCAACTATTTTTTTCAATCGAAATTGGGGGAGGTGAAAACTGAAGCATTCACATACCGTATTTGGTCTTCTTCAAACACATTAATAGATGCATTGACAATATGAAGAAAAGCGTTTCCCAATCATTTCTTAAAAACCAAATCAAGTTTCTATTCGACTCAAAGTCTCAGAGTCTCTGCAGTGTAAGTTTTTTTTAGGTATCCTTCATTTGGATATTCTTTTTGTTTTCAAATTAAATTATATAGATTGAACTTATAACCGGCCACAGTATTTGTATGCAGCATCTACAATATTTGGATGCACATTTCCATTGTTCTAGACAAGCTTCAGGCGACCTTTTTGACTTGCAAAATACTAGACAAGCTTCAGGCGACCTTTTTGACTTCCAAAATACAAGTATGCCTCTTCTGTACTCTTCTTCAATTCTGCTAAATGGTAGTAGGCACAGGGATGGGGATATACATACAAAGATTATTCTTAAAAAAAATTCATCTATCTAGATAAAACATTGCATTGCACACCCATTCTGTAAAATCACATTTCACACGTCTACGACTGCATTCTAACCCAGTTACTCATGCTTCCCCTTTCACTTTCATCTGCATATTTTACTTTTACAAGTTTTCACTCATTTTGCGTCTTTCTATGAAATCATTAAAGTTTTTCCAACCAACTTTGTAAAGTTTTTCTGTGAATAAACTTTCACCTCATGTATAGCTCACTGATTATTACTTTGCCTCAACTTCTTTGTGAACACATTTTTTACACTATATAATAGCCTTATTATTATGATGTATAAATTTTTGTCAAAAGCTTTCAATAATTATGCATCACAATAGTTTGATTTTCCCCTATTCCATAGACTTTTCTCAGAATACCCCCAACCAAATTTAATAAACATGTTTTGTTCATATCCTCCAATAATTGCATTCAAAAACCACACTTCCCATTTTATTTGGCTAATATCTATACAGTGGTTTTGAAGCCCCCGTTCATGCCCAAGCTGAGGAATGTTGGAAAAGATTGTGATATGCAGCTTCAAATTTGCCCATTACACTTATTCAAAATTTATAAAACCTGTTCAATCAAATTGACTTTGTGCAGGTCCAGCCTCTACATACAAAGATTATTCTTAAAAAAATTCAACATGAAGTCATAGTAAATGAATTAACACTATTTAGAGAAATAAAGATAAGAGTTTCTTCTCTTAGCACAATGCAGTAAATGTATGATTCCCTCCGAAAATTATGTAGAGTTCCAAATAGAGATTGATCTACTTTATTGCAGGCTTTTTATAAATCACATTGGAAAAAGGGGGCTCTACAGCTGTCCCCAGGACGATCAGTTGTCCCCTTTGTAGCTCGCCATTGTCCCTGAGTTTTCTGGACATTTCCAGCATTTTAAATAAATTTGAGGATGAAGTTAGGCACATCCCTGATGCATCCTCGTAGTTGACGCCTCTGCCACTAGAGAAATGAAAAAATTAAAGCAATGTCGAGAGCTAGTCCCATTGAATCATAATCTTTTCTCAAAAAATAAAAAATGTTTTTAGCAGGCATTAAACACGAAATATAATAATGATTAGAAGATTCTGCACGATAAATCCAACTGATTGTTCACCGTTGAAAACAGGCCCTTTATTTCATCACTATTTTTAATATTATAAATTAATAGTTATTAAGCCGAGAGGCTTCCTACAGTGGGAGCATTCATCAATGTAAACATTTTGCCATTTTAAAAAAATTTGACGTTTGTTTGACTATTTGATGAGTTGGAAGAGTAGTGAGTTGGCCCATATACAATAGACACAGCGGACAATAGTTTGTAACGGTATACATGCAAAACTGTAACAGCTCTACCACAAAACATTCATCGCCGGCCACATAAAAGTTTGTAACGGCAGCATCCAATTAATGCAAAACATTTATCGATGAATTGTTTATTACCTGGCAGCATCCAATTAATGCATATAACATTCACAACTATGTAATAAAAGAACAAATAATAAATATAAGAAAAGGCTGTTTCGCTTGCCGATCACAATTGAAGCAAACAAGAATGTTAAAGATTTGCAAATGTAACACCTAGACAGAAAGAAATGAAGAAATCGAAACTGAAGCAAAGAAAAACGTTAAAGATTTATGTGGAGGGCGAAGAATTTATATAATGTGCTGCCGATGCATAAAATTCTGTTGGGAATCTATTTGGGAGATTTGTGATCTAATTCTGGGAATTTGGTGGAACCTCTGTGAATTAATTTATTGATTTCGGCCTGTCAAAATTGGGAAGCTTCGAGTTTGACCGTCTGGTGTGGATTCTTGGGGCATAGCATTGAAGAATTCAATTTGGAGTTGCATTCTGCAACCTTTGGTATTTCACGTGGATTGAAGGTATGCATCTGCATCTGTATTATTGAACACGCCATCTCTTAATAGATTGTAGTTTAATTTTCTAATTCATCTCTGTCTAATGCAATAGATTCAGTCACTAGATTTTATTCGTTAAACTGTTTGATTGAAAATATTCTATGATTGTTATATCTACTGTCTATCTATCTTGTCCCATTATAGCAGTGTTTACTTCAAATAAAATCTATTCTAGCACAAATAGATTTTTAATGGATGTGTGTTTCTCAGTGCAATAGGCGCCAATATTCTATTGCAGTAGACATGCCAATCTATTCCTTTAGACATGCCAATCTATTTTGTGCCATAATTATAGCAGTGTTTGTCTACAGGAATTTTTGTTAATCATGCTACTGCATAATGTGTTATATAGTCTACAGTATAATGTGTTAACTTTTGTTAATCATGCTACTGCATAATGTTTCATGATTAACAATAAATGTGTTATATAGTCGTTTTACACATTATGAAACACATTTAATTAACAGTCAACAATACAGTATAATGTGTAAAATCTCTCACATTAATAAAATAGAGACAAAATTAACAACCCTGTGTAATACAGAAAATGTCTGGTGTCATCGGAGCCATAAAATGCTTTAACCCAATAAAAGATTAGGAAAATATGGATTCACGCGTGTTATCCAAAACCCTTCTCTGGTTCTATCGTACTACAAATCTATCAGCCTTTTTTTTTTTTGATCGGTAAAAGGCCGAAGCCCTAGACATTTTTATTAATATAAATAGTTATTTTACAATGTGACCCCGCTCACTGCAGGCGCTGGTAGGAAAGAGCAGGGCTGAGAAAACCTCCAGCCTTGCCCGGGACCATAGGTCCTGGCCTTATACAAAAATTTACATCAGCATACCCACGACTTGATAATTGTCGAGATTTGTTAAAATACATATTTTCCGTAGGCATACCCACGGCTCGATACCTATCAAGATTTGTACATATTTTACGTAGGCATACCCACGTCCCGAAAAAACTCTAGATTGCTTTTTTTAAAATCATGAATTATACATAGAATGGCGATTAGACAAGGGTTACATCATTTGTACAATTGAAGCAAAGTTTCTGATCCTCCTACTATGTCAAGTATATGAGTTGAACATCCGAATGATAGTCCTTCCTGAAAGAAAATAAGACAAAATTCCTCTGAGACTAAGGTTAACCTGCATCAAGATAAAAATTCTACATCTCTACATAACTTATCTAAGAATATTTGATATTGACTATGAAGCCTGTAGTTAAATACTTTTATTATTGACAATATAATACTAGAAACAAATACTCTTGTGATTAAAAATCTTTACCGCTAAAGATTAACATTCCTGCCACGAGAGTCTTAACATTTTAGGCATATTTACATTAGAACTAAATATACTCCTCAGTACTATACTAGTGCTCTGACTAATTTCAAGTCATACCTGGCTAACTATCAGAAAGAAGATAATAGTAGAGTTCATTATGGGCCTCTAATATTTACATCATTCAGGAAAAGCTGCAATGATTTCCAAGCTCCTCAAATTGTAAGGCAAAAAATAATTAGTTTGTACATATGGTTATATATATATGTAGATTATATATATATAACCATGTGTTCATACCCTTACCGGATTTGTGAGATCTTCCGAGGCTTATCCAATATATAAATATATATTTGCAAAGCTCTATATATTAATATATGTATATTGTCATCAATATACCTATATTTATGACTCTTATATATAAACGTCCAGTACCTTAAGCCAAACATACTCTGAAGCCCTGTTAGTTATTATATATAAGCCATTTTGAAATACTCATAGGAGGAAGCTAGAATTTATATATAAATATATATATACAAACACCTGTATATATATATTTATATATACCATAAATTGCTTTGACACTTGGCCAAATTCTTCCAGTAGCTCGATGATTCCTCTATTTGTATACTCTTCACTTGGTCTTCATGCTAAGTTGAAGTATATAGAACATGTCATTTGATTTACAATAATCATCCATATGCTCATCATCATAATAGAAATCAATCCATTTTTCGGCCATTATAACTCATCACTGAGTCATTCATAACTTCACAACAATGTCCCTCAATCCCATTATAATTTGGTATAGACTCCTTGTCGTTCATTATCTTCTCTCATTTGCTCGGTTTATGTCGTCGTATGATCGCATGATATTGTTTTAATTCTTGTGATCATGCGACATATGTGGTAATACATCTGAGAGGATGCTATATTTGAGTTTGGCATCCGTTGAAAAATTCTCAGATTTGAACTTATGCCATTGATCTGGTAGCTTTTGAGACGAACGGCCATGATTATATCATCTTTGACAGTTCCTTTAAAACTTAGGTCCCACAGGCTACGTGTCAACATCCCGCTTAGTCGCAAAGCATCTTCCTTCCCATAGTGACTAAGTAACTACTGTTGATTTGATATCACATACAAACTCTTTCAGCCTCACCTGGACATGTGGAAGGATCCCGCTTAGTCGCAAAGCATCTTCCACACCATAGTGACTAAGTGACTACCGTTGATTTGATATTGCATACAAACTCTTTCGGCCCCGCCTGGACACGTGGAAGGATCCCGCTTAGTCGCAAAGCATCTTCCACACCATAGCGACTAAGTGACTACCATTGATTTAGTATCTACAACTCTTTTGGTCCCACGGCTACATGTCAATATCCCGCTAAGCATCTTTCTTTCCATAAGGGCAAAGCGGGAGCCGTCGATCAAGAATCTTATGCAACATCCTTCCGGACAACTTTTCTCCGCCCCACCTTTACACGTGGAAAGATCTCGCAAGTTCGCAAAAGCATTTGACAGGGATCATGATTATGCGAGGGCCGTTGGATCCTTTTCTTTGTTCCACCATAGGTAAGTCCATTGACTCGGGTCCCACTTGGTCCTCTATTGTCGCATGATCGCAAGAGTGTTATTTTATTCACGCAATCATGCTACCGCTTTATCATTGGCGCATGAAATAATATTTAATACTATCCTCATCGGGCTCAAACTTATAACTTTCCATTATCGCATCTACACTGTTAGCATACGTGGGTCCCAGTAGAGCGCATTCACCTGTCCGAACTCCATTGTCGCATGATCGCAAGGCATTATTTTATTCCATGCGATCATGCGACCGCTCTATGATTGGTGCACGTGGATTCCCAGCCTGGCACATTTCAACATCAAATCGTACATCATTTTCACTGTTAGGATCATGGAGACTTAAGGAATCAATTTATACATTCATTTCATGGAGAACATCAGTTTCTACTGTTACTTGAAAATACATTAGATCGATGGGTGTTCGGCTTTACAACGTTAGTAGTTAGAACTTATTATTAAGTCCTTCATAACAGCATAACACTATTCTTAGATCCTAGGAGATTCCATAAAAAACATATGTCCCTATCTCTTGATACTACATTCTCAATTAAGGAAAAGATTCAATTGCAAGTTGCCCATTAAAGCAAGTAATAACTTTATTTGTTGCTCAATACATCCCCAGTTCTTAACATACATGTATCCTATGTTGAATGTTCCAACTTAATTTTAAATTTCCTAGCTGAATTATTTCCTCTTTTAGATTATTTTCTAGAGGTGATCAAATGTATATAAATATAGATATACTATTATCAACATATCTATATTTATATATATTAAACTTTAAAAGGTAACAAGATTGAAGACTTCCTGATTCTGATCTTGCAAATCATTATATCTTTGCTTTAGGCATCAGTATATATATCTATATACCTAATATAAACTCTAACTTTAGGATCCTTTAACTTAATAGAGGAATACCAATTGTGACTATGTTCCGTACTATATTCTCAAATGCATTAACTGTGCCTCATCTTTTGTAACACGAAATGCTTCCCTGAGAAAAACAATGCTTAGAAGACCTTGCTAGCTTAAAGTAAGATAAGATGGTATATACATACATTTATATATACATATATATAATGTGCATATATATAAGCGTATGTACATACCATTATCTTGTCTGAGGACATCATTAATATAACACTTAGCAAGGTTTGTTAAGAAGAATATGAATATATGTATATACCTATACATATATTCATATACTCTTACCCATGTCTAGCTATGTAGCAAAACAGTAAAAGTATCCATTGACCCCCTTCCCAGGGGCATCGCCTCAGGGATTTTATTAACTCCTTACAGTAACATAATTAACATGACTTAGTCCATATAATGATAACAAATTAGCTATGAATACCTTCATGTCAAAGGGAATCCGATCATGATTATCAATTCCAAGTATTTTCTCTAAGAGTGTATAATAATGTCAACCATGTATTATGGAGATGCCCTTTAATCTGCTGTTGTGAAAGTACTGTTGCCCAAAATTTTCTTATCATTCCCTTTTTGGCCGCATCCTGTTTGTTTCAAGAAATGCTCAAGTGTCAAAACCCTCTGTGTTTTCTACCTTTTGGCCCGAAAACCTAGTGTGTTTTCGACCTTCTCTCTGAAGGCTCAGGATGTTTTTGACTTTTGGTCCAAAAATTCTATGTTTTCGACCTTCAGTTTGAAAACCTTCTATGTTTTCGACCTTCAAGTGCGCAACTCCGACCAGGCGGGTCCCAGTTCCTCATAGCCGTGCAAGTGCAGTGGAGATCCGACGGCTGTCACATATTCTCATGGAATCTTTCGAGCCCATGAGATCATGCGACAATGGTCGGATTAGAATCTCAGTGGGTCTGTGCTTTTTGAGTGAGGTGGCATATTTCCTAAGCACGCTATTGCGACTAGGTGGGTCCCAGTTTCTAACGTCACCATGGGGCTAGTCAGCAGTCAAGCAAATAGCAAGCCGCCAGTGGTCAGTGGTTAACATCTTACGGTTGGTCTCATGATCACATGGGCTCTTCTGAGCCCATGCGACCATGTGACAAATCGTCAGCGGTCACAGTAAAGGTAGTTCACAACAGTTTCGGTGGTGCAGTTTCATGCTTGTCACATGATCGCATGCGGCTTCCCAAGCACATGCAACCATGGACAAGCCTCTAGAGGTCAGTAGGGACTATGACTCCGGTGGTGGGTCCGTGGACGGTGATGTAACCATTTGGACTGAGGTAAATGCATAGGATTCAACATTTGATTCCATCTTTCTGGATAAATGCAACCTCTGAAAGCCATTGCTTGGTCACTCTTAATGTAGTAGGTGCTGAGTCTAGTGTCCATGTTTCCTCTATGAAACTATAAACAAAAAAACTTGTTATAAACAGTCGTTGTTCAGTTATTCTGGACTTTTCCAAAAGACTCCTTCCCTTGTTCGAGATCCTTCCAGACTTCACTCAAACAAGTGGGGTGGTATTTCTCTTTGCATAATACCCTTTTCCTTTGTTACCTGGAGCCTAGAGGCTACAAGCTAACATTTTGCATTCCCCGAATAACTTGATGGCATTCACACTCGTGAACTGTCATCAGTATTTATGAATCCAAAACTTACTCTTGAAACAATATCTTCTTGCCTAGACGCTATTTATTCGGTTGGAAATTGCCTATAAGTGAGTCTTAATGAAATGATCTCTAAACAATGACCGTACAAAGGTATAGGAGCATCTGTTATTCATCATGAAGCTATATCTTCTAATATCTTCTAAATAGCCGTGCAAGTGCAGTGGAAATCCGACAGCTGTCACATAATCTCATGGAATCTTTCAAGCACATGAGATCATGCGACAACGGTCGGATTAGAATCTCAGTGGGTTCGTGTTTTTTGAGTGAGGTGGCATATTTCCTAAGCGCGCTATCGCGACTAGGTGGGTCCCAGTTTCTAACATCTCCACGGGGCCAGTCAACAGTCAAGCAAACAACAAGCCGCTAGCGATCAGTGGTTAACATCTTACGGTGGTCGCATGATCACATGGGCTCTTCTGAGCCCATGCGACCATGCGACAAACCATCAGTGGTCACAGTTAAGGTACTTCACAACGGTTTCTGTGGTGCAGTTTAATGCTTGTCGCATGATCGCATGCGGCTTCCCAAGTGCATGCAACCATGTGACAAGCCTCTAGCGGTCAGTAGGGACTTTGACTCCGGTAGTGGGTCCGTGGACGGTGATGTATCCATTTGGACTGAGGTGGCGGAGGTTCTAGCGGGCCCGAGTGTCTATGTGGTAGCAGGGTGAGATCTCAAAGGCTTGTTGCATGATCGCATGAAGCCTTTCGGGCTCATGCGATCATGCAGCCGTTAACTTTTTCAAATGTAGTACAACTTGTTTTTCATGACTTCCAGGTAGGGTATTGTAAGGTTATGGTCTACATAGTAAACCATCTTTTCTAACCCTTCTAAGTGCTATCATTGGCAGAATCCCACTAATGATGATAATGATAACTTCCCCAAGAAAACATACAAGTAATGCACTAAGCTTCTAGCTTCGGCTATTATTCAATAAGTAATCACTAGTTGAAATGATAACAAGGAGAAAAAGGATTAATTTCTAATTCCTTGCCAATTCATGATGAGCTCATGATTATAAGAAATGATGATCTAAATTTATGCCTTACTGGTAGTTTCACCATGGAACGGGAAAACTAGGTGCATTTAATTATGATTTTATTTGCAAGTGCTCTGCTATTTATTATGCTACCTATAAAAAAGGCTCTTGCAAACACTCAATATCTGATGCACACCTCTGAATAAAAAGGTGTACTATGTACAGAATATAAACCAAGTTTGTAGGTACCTACATCCCTTACTCTAATACCCCGGCCCATCCCTATCCTCATATCTTAGCTGAGTTTTACAGGTAATAATTTTTAGTTTCTTGGGGATCTTCAAGCAAGGCCGCTAATACTAGTATCTACCTATAGCCAAATTTAATGTCTTTGGGCTAAATGACCTCCTATAATTTGTACTAATTCCCCTATAACTACTACAAACCTATTGTTTAGTAGAAATTCATATTAAGTGGAATGTTATTGCATCTATGTTAAAGCCAAAAAAGTTTGTTAGAATATAAGCCTATGTAGATTATTAGATATACCGATCCATAATTGTAACTCCGTTGGCTCATAGATTGGCTAGCTTATCTGCCTCTGTATTACCCTCTCTATATGTGTGTCTTATTTCATACTTTGGGATCTCCTCAATAACTTGGTTAATCTCTTCTATTTTTGAGTTAAGGGACCAATTGGGAGTTTTCTTATTTCGAATAGCATTGATGATAATTTGCGAATCTCATTCGATAACTACTTTGGATAAGTTGATCTTCCTACACAATTTTAAACCTTCTAAGGCCGCTACGCATTCCGCCATGTTATTCATGGAAGGATTTATGGAACTGGGGAACTTAGTGATGGCTTCTGACTTCCAATTGCGAATAATCCCCCCAATACCTCCTACCCCGGGGTTACCTCTAGAAGCTCCATCAAAGTTAAGTTTATACCATCCCTCTCTCGGAGGGATCCATTTGCAAGAAACTCAGTCAGCCTTCACTTTGGGTCCCCCTTTGCCATATAGGGGAGGAATATCTAATTTTGGCCATTTTGCTCTGATTTTGTTATCCCAATTCTTGAATGCCTTTTCATAGCTTAGCTTGTTTCTGAGATTACTATTGATATTTTCTACTATTGATGCTTCTATTTTATTTGTGATTGAACTTCATGGTAATTTTTGACCTGTGAAAATCCTCCTATTTCTTTCTTTCCATAATTCCCAGGCAACTATTGCCGGGGAGATGGTCCATATATCCTTATATAGATTAAGTTTATAAAGTGATGGCCATGCTTTAAGGTTACTTAATAGATCAACGTGGAGAGTAGACTTCCAGCCTAAACATCAATGAAGCCAATTCCAGCAGTTTTGGGCATATGGGCAGTTGAGGAGGATGTGATTAACATCCTCAGATTGACTCTCACACATGGGGCATCTAGACGGCACTTCAAAACCCAATTTCTTAAATCTGTCTGCTGTCATAATTTTATTTTGCAAGGCAGCCCATAGAAACATACCCGCTTTTGGGAGGCCAGATTTATTCCCTCAAAGGTTTAGAGGGATATCTATATCATCCATCTTCTGTTCTCGGATAATGGTATTGTAGCCCTCCTTTACATAATAGTTACCATTCTTTGATCCTGCCCAAATCAGTCTGTCTAATCTATTTTTAAGTACAACTTCTCTCTTTTCCATTATTGACGTAAATTTCTGCTTCTCCTACCATACAGAGTCAATTTCTTCTAAATTGCTCCATTTATTACTCTCTTTCTTACATATATAATCCTTGAGAAAGACGCCTTTGACTCGTTTACATTCTTCCATAAACTCCATGGAAAAACACAAATTGCTAAGGGGAGTGAGACCTGCCCATGAATCCTCCCTAAAAAGAACTTGATCCCCTACACCTACATCCCACGATAAATAGTTATTAATAATTCCTCTGCATTCTTTGATGAAATTCCATATCCTGGATCCTTTGACATGTGTGGAGGTCTTGAAGATGTTAATGGGATCCGCATCGAGAATGTATTTCTGTAATAATATCGACACCCATTTACATCTAGGTTCCTTATACATTCTCCATATAAGTTTAGCTCCCAGGGCTTGGTTTTGCCATAGAAGGTTTTTAATGCCGAGGCCTCCCTTAGAAATAGGTTTACATAAGGTATCCCATTTTATTAGGGCAAGTTTTTTGTCTTCTGATGGGACTTGCCAATAAAATTCTCTAAACATTTTACTAGGTTATTTTTAATATTTATTGGTAAAGGGAGAATTGACATCTGGTACATGGGTATGGCTGAAAGGACCGACTTGATCATAGTTGTCCTACCTGCCTTTGTTAGCCATCTTCCTTTCCATGATCTCTTCTTATTTTGGACTTTGGTAATCACTTGTTGCCAGAGTTTGGAAGATAGGAGACCTTTATCTAGGTCAATGCCCAAATACTTACACAGAAACTTGCCAATTTTATAACCCATCAACTTACAAATCTCTCTTTCTACTCTCGGTGAGGTATTGATGAAGAAAATTTCTGATTTAGTGGGGTTAACCCGTTGCCCTGAGGCTTTCATGTAAATAGTTAGGATATCTTTAAATGCTTTAGCTTCTTGACAGTTGGCTTGACCAGGTAGAATCGTATCATCTGCAAACTATTGGTGTGTGATATTTGAAATGTTTTTAGCGACCTGTAGACCTGAGATCTTTCCTTCCAAATGTCTCTTTGTTATAGATCTTTCCAAAGCTTCTGCCATGATTACATATAGAAAGGGGGACATTGGGTCCCCTTGCCTAATGCCTCTCGAGATACTAAAGAAGCCTTCCGGAGTGCCATTAATTAGAACCGATATCTTAGGGGGTTGAAATACAATTAAAAATAAGATTGACCCATTGCTTAGAGAAACCGAAAGCTTCCATGCATTTGCAAAGGAATCTCCATTCTACTTTGTCATATGCTTTTTGAATGTCTATTTTCATAAACATACTTGGTACCTTTGTCATTTGAGCAGTATGGACTAATTCTTGTGCTATAATTATTCCATCCAGGATCGATCTATTTGCTACAAAACCTGTCTGTTCTTCAGAAATTATATTGGGCAACAGTGTTTTAAGTCTATTTGCTAAGCATTTAGAGAGGATCTTGTATATTGTGTTACAGAGGGATATTGGCCTGAAATCCCTAGGATCCACACTTTCATTTTTCTTTGGGATTAAAGAAAAAAAGGTGTTATTGATTTCACTTAGCAGGGACCCCGCGTTCTTGGTAGCTTCCACTGCTTGCCATACCTCTTCCCCAATAAAATGCCAACACTTCTAGAAAAAACCTGCTTGAAAACCATCCGGACTCGATGCTTTATTTAGGTGAAGTTGGAATACTACTACTCTGACTTCTTCGAGGGATAACTTATTATTTAACATTTTATTATCGAGCTCTGTAATCAGTTTAGGAATGGCTTTAAGCATTTCATTTTGTGCTGAAAGGTCAAATGCTTCTGCACCATTGAGAAGGGCATGATAGAAGTTCGTAATCACACTCGATATCTACTTAGGGTCCTCATTTATAAGCCCATCACTAGACTTAATTTTAGCTATTCTGTTGATGCTTCTATTGCACGTAGTGGTGTTATGAAAAAATTTGTATTGCTGTCTCCTTTTAACCAAGACTCCCTAGATTTTTGTCTCCAAAAAATTTCTTCTTTAAGAAGAATATCATTGTACTTAGCCATTAATTCCTTTTCTCTATGATAGCTTAGTTCATCCATACCTTGTTCTATAACTAAATTGTTGAGGTTAGCTATTTCTTGCTCCAAGTGATCCTTTTCTTTGAAGATATTATTAAAATTGTTCTTATTCCATTCTAATGCTTTATGTTTAATAATTTTTAATTTTGCTGTTAAACAATACATTTTAGATCCTTTTATTGAAATTTGTTTCCACCATTCCTCCAAGAGATTTATAAACTTTGGGTTTTGGAACCACATAAACTCGAATTTGAAAGGACTTCTAGCTGGTTTGGAATCCTCTATAATAGTGAGCCTAACCGAAAAATGATCCGATCCTGCCTCTGGTAGAATCTCCGCACTATACAATAAGTTACAGATTCCATCATTCATCTTAAGGAAGAATCTATCTAATTTTTTTGCTATATGGCTAAAACTTGCTCTTCTATTGTTCCGAGTGTAAATGCCATTGTTTGTGTTTATGCTAATTAGATTATTGTCTGATGCCCATTTACTGAAATCCTTATGAGCTTGTGATATATATTGAGAACCCCCATATTTCTCTTTTGTATCTAAAATAGCATTGAAATCCCCTCCAATAAAGAAGAGGGATTCTGAATTTACAGATAAAAAGAGGTGGATTTCCTACCAAACTCTCCTCTTATCCTCATTAGGTATGGGGCCATATACGTTAATTAAGTTGAATTTTAAATTAGACTTTAGACTTTTAATTTCTAGAGCCAACTAGTTACTATTATGGGATAAAGGTGTGCCTGCTAACTTCCTAGGATCCCATAATACTGCTAACCCTCCATAAGTACCTATTGAGGTCGCGTACTTTGCTTTCCATATGCCTAATTTTTTGCTGAACTTGGAGCTTCCAACTTTATTAAGTTTAGTTTCCTGTAATAAAATAATTTCGGAGTCAAAATTTTTAAGGTATCTTTTAATTAATCTCTACTTATTAGGGGCATTTAGTCCCTTAATATTCCATGTAGTGACTTTCATTGTTCTTGGGGAAGGCATTTCCCCTTCCTTGTGTTCAGAATGTCGGCTAATTTCTTTTGATTACCTAAATTTCCATCTATGGTTATGAGTTCAACAGCTAATTTTCTCCCTCTTTTCTTTTTGATTCTATTAATATTTGGTGTACTAAGGCATCCTCTATTCATTTCTATTCCCAAATGTCTATTTTCATTAGTTATGCCAAAGAGGCCTTCTATAGAATCTTTAACCATTGACATGTTTCCCACTATATTGATGATCTTGTCCTGCTGCCCTGCACTCACTTGTTTTGGTTCCATTTGTATATTGATCTCATTGTTATCTATAATCTCTTTACCATAGATCTCAATTACCTCATCTAGATTCTTTGGTATTATCACATTAAGGGATTCTATTTCTATCGGGATTGTTGTTTCTGGTTCCTTCCCCTTGTGCAATGATTTGGTATCATTTATATTGCAACAGGGAACCTCTTTATTGGTTCCCTCATTTCTTGAGCCTTCATTTTGAATAGAAATAGGGTCCTTTTTTGGACTCTATCTGTCTTCACCTTTATCCTTTGCGTTTATGTCATAGTCTCCTAGGAGCCTATCACCACTTTGATCAGGGGTTTTTAATAGTTGTATTGTTTCATTATTCTCCTTCTCTGCCTAAACTAAAGTTGCATTGTTGATATATCTAATTAATGTTTCTCTTTGGTAATTTAGTTCCTCCAGATCAAAAATTTCATCCATGAACATTTTCATAAGATCCTCTACAAGAGATTCTCCTAGGCACTTTATAATTTGGTCTACTTCCTCATTACATTTTTCTTTAGGATCCCTATCTGCTATTGTGGATGAGCCCTTTGGGCCCTCTGGGTACACCGATTGATCTGCTAATAAATCTGTATCATACTGTTATCAGCTAAGTCCCCCATTTCCAAATTAAGAACTAGATTTCTATTGTCCTCCTTCTGCATTGCTTTATGAAGAGAGGGGGAAACTATTGCCTTTTCCTCTCCTTCTAGGGGGCAAATTCCTATATCTCCTGTGGAAGGTTGTTTATCAACTTGCCCTGATCTTCCCCTAAAGTGCTAGGCTCAAATTGAGATATAGGTCTATCTGCATTATATTCTTTAGGTCCCTTTATATTGAAACCTCCCTTGCCCTTACAGAAGTGGATTTCATAATCATTGCTAGACCAATTTCAGACAGAGCGGGCCTTGCTAAACTTTTGCGATGCAAAGGGCTATAGATTTTGGTAGTTGCAATGTTCCCCACAGAGAAGGAAGGATTTTTGGCTATAATAGGGTAGGGTTTCCTTTTCTTAGGCTGTGCTAACACATCTTTCTTGCTCTGATGTGCTGGCGTCCTATGCATTTGAACCCTAATTTCCTTACCTATCATAACTCCCTTCCTTTTATGCAAGGGCGAGTAAATGCCAGGTAATTTTTCCTTCTTACTTAGTAAATCAAACACATTCCTTAATGGTAAACTATTATCAATGTGAGCCGAAGTAGAAACCCTAACCTTATTCTTCCTTTTAACTGAATGCCATGCCCAATTTTGATCTATGAAGGTGTGCTGTAACTTTTCCTTCCCTCGAACCTGACTGGGGTATATTGGCATTATGATCTGAATTAATTCCAGATTCATGAATACTAGCATACCTGTTGCTAAGCTTGGCCCTTAACACATACTTGGTTTTTGCAAACATATCAAGCTGCCTATCCAGAGATTGAACTATAAAAATGTTAAATGTAGGTTCATTGTTCTGCCCTAATTTCTTAAAGCCAGTTGAAGCCTCTGCTAAGGAACTAAAGTTCTTTTCTTCAATCCCTCTTTCTTTTAGAGAAGATTCGGCCATGCTTTTCTCCTTCTGCTTAGCAATGAAACCCTTTACGTGTTCATAATCTGATCGATACGATCTTTGGTCTGGTTCCCTACATTCCAACATTTTGTGCCCATATAACAAGCAATTGAAACAATAACCAGTAAAAACCTTGGCATCTCTATGTTTCGAGCTAGTGTTCGCATGAAAGCCAGCCTCAGGGGAAGAAGATGGAAGCAAGACGCCCTACTTCCTTGCCTCCTCTTTCTGATGGAAAAGGAGCCCTTTTCTAATCTGTCGCTGCTGCAGAAAGGACTTTCACTGAATTCATATTTTCTTCATATCTCGCTTAAAATTGCATAGATATATCATAGCCTCCCATACAAATATAGTATTTATTGCCTAAATTAACTAGGTAAAATATGAAGATCAGCTCAATATCCAGAAAAAACCTGTAGAAAAATAGTAAAATTACGAAGCCTCCATAGATTTAGCGTGATGAGATTGTTTAGCAGTAGGCAGAGGGTTTTTCCCCCATTGGTTAGAAGAAGAGCGATGAAGGCGACAGTGTTAATTAGAAACTTTTATTTTTAAATTAGAAATAAATCAACAATTTAATTAGACACTTTTATTTTTAAATTAGAAATAAATCAACAATTTAATTATAAACTTTTATTTTTAAATTAGAAATAAATCAACAATTTAATGGTATCTCTCTACTTATTTCACTTCTCAATTATTATGCAATCTTTCATATTCATATTCATGAATAGTGTTCTATTGTTATGCCAAATTTGATTTGATTTGATATATTTGAATTTGTGTCAAAATATCAAATCAAACCAAATTATTAAAATATCAAATAAATCAACAATTTAATTAGAAACTTTTATTTTTAAATTAGAAATAAATCAACAATTTAATGGTATCTCTCTACTTATTTCACTTCTCAATTATTATGCAATCTTTCATATTCATATTCATGAATAGTGTTCTATTGTTATGCCAAATTTGATTTGATTTGATATATTTGAATTTGTGTCAAAATATCAAATCAAACCAAATTATTAAAATATCTAAAATAAACTAAAATTTATTTAAAATATTCTAAGAACAAAAATATCCTAATTTAGTTTATTTAAAATTTAGCTTAAAAATTTAAAATTTTGGTTTGGTTTATTTTGAATATTTTAAATAGTATTTAAATTTTGCCAAATTTTAGAGACCTAGGCTCTAAGTCCCACAAGAATTAGAAATTATTAAAAAAAACATTAGATTTTCAATTTGATTTTATTTGTGTCAAATAAATAATTTTTTTCTTAGAATAACTAAAAATAAGGTAGATTTGAAGTTTATTATATGTATTAGTACAACATTGAAATGATCATTTTCTTACTTATTTTTAGTAATTACTTCTACTTAATAATGAATGGGATCATTTTGTTACTTATTTTTAGTAATTACTTTTAGTTAACAATGAAATGATCATTTTGTTACTTATTATTAGTAATTACTTTTAGTTATTTATACAATTTATTTTATTATTTTTTAAATAATTAATAGGATCTTTCATTTTGTTACTTATTTTTTTAATTACTTTTAGTTACTTATATAGTTATTTTTAGTTTCTTTTAGTCAAATAAATAATTTTTTTTAAAGTAACTAAAAATAAAGTAGATTTGAAGTAGAGTTTATTTTCTAAAAGAAACTAATTTACAACTGAATACGTTTAGTTTCACACACTTATTCCATAGCTTACAATACCTATTTTAGATTAAATATAAAGTTTGTTTATAATTAAACATTCTATTATATCTTATAATTAAAAATTTCACGTGTTTCTTTTGTTCTGATGAGGAGGGATTCAATGGTGCATGGTTTGAAGGAACTATTATAGGACATGTCAATAATACTGGGATCCACAACCCCTTGTGGAAGAAGTGTTTTTTGAATATATGAGACCAATTCCACATGTCATTATGTTGCCTCGATATATACCACTCAACTATCCTATGGAAGTACTAGAAAATAATTGTTGGTGGAGGGGTGTGATAGTTGATAGATTTCAATCACCTCTAAGTCAATGAGAGTTCTTCGAAATATATTTTCCAGATACTCAAACTCTACAACCTTATTCACACAAGAATGGGTTGGAGGTCAATGGATACTAGCACGATGGTATTGAATAGTCAATATTTTCTCAAGTACTATATATTTTTGTATTGAGATCCAAAACTTAAATAATATATTTAGTTGAAATTTTGTGTTGTATATTTAACTATTACCTTTTTTTTGTTGATTATTAGTTTTCTTTGTAGGCCAATGCCACCAAATACATGGATGTGTGTTTCTAATGCTATGAAAGAAATGTGAAGAGGTTGTTAATTTTGTATATATGTAACTTGAATATTATTTTTCTTTACAAGGCAATGTTGGCAAAGAAATTACTAAATTTTATTTAACTATTTTCTTTAATTGATTTCATACTAAATTTTGTTTTTACATAAAATTTATAACTATAGTACTATATTTAACTATAAGAAAGTTCTAAAGTTTATAACTATATTTAAGTAATAAATTTTGTTTTCACTTAAAATTGTTTAATAGTTTAATTTTGCCATTTTTTTCCTATAGGTAGTTATTTCAATATTCTATATATTTCAATTTTCTTTAGAAGGAAACACTAATGCATTTCCTAATTTTATAATTATCAGAATAAAAATATTGAATATGGATGTTGATCAAAGCAAATCAGAAATAACTACCGGCAGTCCACTACTTTCAGATGATTCTATACAATCAGATGGAAATGTTGAAACATGTTTGGATAAATTGGGAAGAGTCATTTTAGATTGTTGTCGAAAAATGGTCAACGAAATGCATACTGCAAGCTTAAATATTGGAGGTGTTGATGATCTTCAAATCCTACAAATGGAAGAGTATACAAGGGAGATTCATGACACATGGAAGAAAGTAGTTGGGTTCTATGAATATATGAAAGATGTGCATTATGATGAGGAATACAAAGAGGGCAAAAATTGTGATTTCCTCACTGAAGAATTCCACATGTTTTTACACCACTACAATGAAATCTTGCTATAACATAATAAAATGAGTCTTTTATTTTTGAGTTAGCAATTTTGAGAAGTTTATGTTTTACTTGAGTCCAAAAATAAAGGATTTGTGTTGTTTATCATTTATGTTAAATAATTTGAAAATATATTTATAGATACAAGGCCCTTGGGTATTTCATATATTTATATATGTATTTCTCTTATGGAGAGCATGTTTTCCTTCTATATCATTTATGATTTGTTAAGTATTGATTAAAGAAGTATTTATATTATTTAGAAGGAAATGTTGCTAAAGTTATTGAATTTTATAAATGAAAGTTATAAAGTGTACTCTACTTCATATATTAATTTTAACATTCTTTAATGTTTCATATGAAAATAGCTTTGAACTTATTTCTCATCCAATCCTCTTTTTTCATGCCAAAATCTTTTGGTAATCCAATTATATCAAGTACATTAATTGACTATTTAATTCTCTTTATAGCTATGAATCAATCAGGTGTAAATTTTCAATCAAACGAGGAGAGGCAATATCAGATGGAGCAACAAAGAGCTTATCAAAGAGAATACCAAAGAGAATATCGAAGACAACGATGAGAATAAATGATAGAACTTCAAAGAGAAGAGGAAAGAACAAGGAGTAATGAAGTCCAAAGACAAAATTATGCTAGAAGAAGGGCATAATTATCAGTACAAGAATTGGAACTTGGAAATGGACAACAAGGAGATAGGAATAGAAACTGTCATCAATGAATCTTTGATGATGTATCTCATTCTGAAACACAAGGAAGACATGAAGTTGGTTTAGAATCCAGTGAGAGGTACAATCAAGTATTCACCACAAATATGGAATTGAATCTTCAAAATGAGAATTCAAGAACAACAGAACATGTCCCTGAAACACCTCATCATACAAGTCAAATAGGGATAAATTTAGCTAGACAAGGCAATCTACAAAATACACAAAACCAAGGTGGGATTCTTCAAGATAATTTCTATAGATTTCAAATGTAGTTTCGACAACAATTGGATAGCCTTAGAATGCCAAATATGTGCTATATTTGTCAAGAATGTTACCTAGGAATGAAAGTGTCATGCACCTCAGAAGGTCCAATATGTAATAGATGTCGGCAAGAAAGAGGAATAAACAGATTCTCATCTTTAAATAATATGGACCCAAGCCCTCAACCTGAGGAACTTGAAAACTTGACTCAAGTTGAGGAAATGTTAATTGCATGTGTCAACCCCATACTTCAAGTGACACATGCAACGGGTGGTCAATATAAGTATAAAGGACACATGATAAGTTTCCCACAAAATATAGAACATGTTTCTAATATATTGCTACATACAATTGATAAGTTGCCAATCATTATTGTTTGAAGGAGAGATCAACATGGGACACACTATAACTTTACTATGAATAGGGATATGTCTACAAAGCACTCAAATACAAAGTAGAGCATGCCAAATTTTACTCTGATGTTCAGATTAATGAAAATGCTCTCAATGATCTACCTAGAAATACAAATGAAAATATATTTGACAGATTAAAGACAGTTAATATGGAATTTGACTCAGATGCAAATGAAATTGTTTTTGTGGGTCCAATCATGGAGTCAGATGAAGGCAATATAATAGAGCACACAACATTGATGGCCTCAAGGCCACCTAATGCCCCAAAGGAAATGGAACTTATCAGTGCATGTGTCAATAACCTTGACGCAAATCCAACATCATTCATTGACTGACCAAGTATTGGTGCATCTCCTATCAATGAATATGTCACATCAGGATTACTTGATATGGCATTTCCAACACCATTTCTTGATGGAAGATGTGACTGGTTAGAACCACGAATGAGGTGGGTTCATCTTCATGAATTTGTGAAGCATCTATTGCGGTATAGAGATCATCATTTTGGTAAACATCCTTGATTCAGATATTTCATGATGAACATGATAATGAGACACCGTGCACAGAATTCATCCTCGGTGTTTGCAAAAAGAAGCTTTAAAGACATGCCAATTACTATTAATGAGTTGCGCCAACATATGGAAAACACACCTCACTCCACTTTGGCAGATAAATTGATGCGGTTTGGGACAACATTGAGGGGAACAAGGTCATGTTGGACCAAATGTCATGCAGAACTGATAGATATGCTTCATCAAATTGGTACTCCTACAATCTTTTTCACATTGAGTGCAGCAAATATGTATTGGCTAGATTTGCATGCACTAATGCTAGGTACAATGCCAACTAATCCAAGAGAAGCTCAAAATTGGAGGAGACAAAATGTTATTGACTACCCTCACATAGTAGCACACTATATGCACTTAAGACACTCAATGTTCAGAAAAGAGATTCTAGAAAAGGGAATGAACGTCAAAGACTTTTGGTGTAGATATGAATGGCAGCATAGGGGGTCACCACATGTGCATGGATTCATATGGATTGAAGGTGCACCCAATATGAACAACATTGACTGGTCAAATGAGGAGGAATGAAAAAGTGCTGAAAGATATTTCCATTCTATTGTTCATGCATGGAACCCTAGGGAAGACCCTCATCAATGAAATATACAGGCATGTATATAAATAGTACAATATATTTATAATGAGATATAACTGATATACTCATTCTCATTATTTTTAATTGTAGGCAATGCTAAATTTTCAACAACATCCATGTCTCAAAAATATGAAACAACTTGCAGAGGTAGATCTAGAACGTGACTATGAAGAGATCCTAAATTGTGTAGAACAACACATAATTTATAAGGAAGGTGCATGCCTTCGAAAAAAAAGGGGAAGGATGGTTTGCAGGTAATCATTTCAACACAAGTAATATTTATATCTGAATTATATTTACATCCAAAAGAAATAAAAATAAAAATAAATTTTCTTATATTGATTATAGGTATAATGCTCCTTGGCCATTAAACTTGGGTGGATCAAAATTATATGAAGACATAGAAACAGGTGAAAAGAAATTTGAACCAGCGAGAAATGATGATAGAGTGAATTCACATAATCGCCATATACTGCAATTGTGGAGAGCGAATATAGATTGGCAACCTATTCTTTCCAAACATGCTGTAGTCAACTACATTGCCAAGTATGTAGCAAAAGAAGAGAAATCCTTAGAAACATATCACCAAATGTTGATGCACCTCTCCAACATGGAAAACCCAAATGATTTAGCTGCACGAGCATATAGGAGGCTTCTAACTGAGATAGTTATAGAAAGAGACATTGGAGCTCAAGAAACATGTCATATGTTGTTAGAACTCCCAATAGTAGAGAGCATCAGAAGATTTATGAATCTAAATGTCTCGCGTGAGATGTTCAAACCTGTAACTGTAAATAATGAAAATAATGAAGAACAAACTAAATCTTTCATTGATGGTTACAAAAGGAGGCCATTGTGTATGGAAGGTGTGGCACTAATTGATGCAGCAAGATCATGGATATATAATCCTAAAAGAAGAAGAGAAAACAAATGGGAGCCAAGGGAAAAAGCAATAATTGTCAGTGTTTCCTAGGTTTGTATCTATTCCTTCATGTGGGTCAAGTAAGTGGGTTGACTTTTGTTTATCAGAGTTATTGTTCTACAAGCCATTCCATGACATAGAATGAGATATTGGTAATGATGATGACTCCATCATAGAAAAGTGGGATACATTCAATTATAATCCTTGGCATGTTGAACGTATAATGACTGCAGAAGATGTTGAAAACTCAAGTGATTCTGAGACTGAAGACAATGAAAATATTCAAAGAAATATGATAGAACATGAATGGGAGATTATATCTAGGTTGCATCATGGTCAAAATATACAGTGTTCAGAAATAGACATGTTGGGGAGAAGAGACATTGACAAACTTACAAATTGGTCTATTGATTATCAAGGAGAAGAGTACACTAATGTAGCAATCAATTTCATAAGTAACATGAAGCATGATGGATGTCTTATATATGATGATATACCTCAATGCATCAACTACATGACCCTTGGTGACAAACAAAAAAAGGCAGTTGACATAATTATGGCACACTACCATAGAAATCAACATGGAAAGCCATTGTTCATGATAATTCAAGGAACAACAGGAACAGGAAAGTCATATCTAATTGGTGCCATTAGTCAATCTCTTCAAAATGTAGCAATGCCCTCCCGTTCTCCCCTACTATTACTTGCACCAACAGGAGTCACAACATTCAATATAGGAGCCTCTATGGTTCATTCAAAATTGAAAATACCAATACGTGATTTCATTCAACTAGAAAGGACAAGGCTCACTAGTTTTCAAGAAGAAATGTCACATATAAAATACATTTTGATTGATGAAATGAGCTTCATTGGTCAGAACATGCTGGAAAACATAGATTCACGGCTCCGACCAGCATTCCCACAAATTGTAGACATAAGCTTTGGAGGTAAAGATTTCAATTTTGAATGATGAACAAGTAATTCGTGTCAAAAATATAGTTTAACAATTAACTATTCAATACAATAAAAATACACTACTTAAAATATTGATTTTGTTGATAAAATTTTAGGTGTATCTATTATTTTGTTAGGAGATTTGGGTCAATTACCTCCAGTTAATGATAGACTAGCATATGACAGTAATAGAAGGGCAAAGTTGCTATGGCAGGAATTCAATACCATTGTTACTTTAGATAAGATATTCAGACAAGATGGGGAAAATGTTGACCAACAAAGATTTCGTCAACTTTTGACAAATGTAAGAGATTCAAACCCACAAATTGATGATTGGAGATTGCTAATGATGAGAACCCCTATCAACATAGATGCTACAATAAATTCTAAGTTTGAAAATGCTGTCCATTTATTCTCAACAAATAAAAATGTTCACAGTCATAATAAAAAAATATTACATACATTGAAGCATCCCATTGCATGTAGTGTTGCAACAAAAGCAGGAAGTGGTAATACATCAGAAGACTATTCAAATGATGAGCTTGATCTGGAGTTGCTAATATCTAAGGATTCTAGGGTCATGCTAACTTCAAATCTATGGATAGAAGCAGGTCTTGTGAATGGAGCTCTAGGGTATGTTCGAAAAATTGTCTACAAAGAAGGTAGTGCTCCGCCTCAACCTCCAACATATGTGATGGTGGAGTTTGATAATTATTCTAGACTACCATTTGAAGATCATTATCCAAAAACAATACCAATAACATCAATACAAAAGGGTACAACACTTCAATTACCATTAAGATTGGCATGGGCATTGACTATACATAAATCTCAGTGACTAACTCTTCCAAAAGTGACAATTGATATAGGGCCAAGAGAAAGAACACGATTGACATTTGTGGAAATTTCTCGTGTCAAATCTCTACAGTGTCTAAGAATAATGCCTCCATTCACATATGATCAATATGAGAAAATGAAAAAGGGTAGACAACTTTTCAAGTGCAAAGATGAAGAAAATAGACTTAAATGCTTGGAAGATAATTGATGTAATATATTATTTTTGATGCATTTTTCCAATGCATTTAGTACAATTTCTTTTCCCACTTTAATAATTTGTAACATTTTTTGTAGTATTGTATGCTTTTGGAATGTCTACATTGAATAACTCTATGCTATATTTATGTAATAATTCACAAGAGTAATGTATTAGAAGCTCATTATATGCTTTCACAATTTCTACATTAGAATCTCAAATATCATTAGAAGCTCATTATATGCTTTCACGATGTCTACATTACAATCTCAAATACCATTAGAAGCTCAAATATTACATAATTCTAAACTACTATAACTCTCATTTGAAATGTTATAAATACATTTTGTTACTGCATAATATATAAATAAACATTTAATATAATCTTGCATCATTTTTAGTATCACTACATTAAACTCAAGGGCCACATTTGTTTTTATGATCATTTATTTGTATCACTTTATGTTTTAAACATAATTTTAAAAAAAATTATTTAATATAGTAAGCTTTAAAAAAATGTGTCTCAACATATCAAGTTGAAAAAATATGTTTTATGTTTCTTTGATAACATGCATCTTCTTAATGCTTACTATCCTTTATGCAACATTTCTTTGGTTTCAAAAATTAAATTCATTATCATGTTTCATTATGATATAAATAATGTTAATAATTTCCATGCAGCTTACCAAGATGTCAGACAAATTGCGTTTATCATGGGCTTCCAGTTGGTTAGAGGACTTCCACCTGTGTTTTCCACACAATGTTGTCCTTCGTATAGAGGAACTTAGTGTTTGTTATTAGATAAGGGATAGAATGGTCAATCGAATTAAAAATAATGGACCAAGGAACACTCAAATTAAATTTTATAACTATGCTATATACTTCAACTTTTATTATAGAACGAAGGTGCAAATGAACTTAGATGTGAAGTTTCAAAACCTACAGATTGAGATTGTAGATTTATGTGGATGGTTAGATGCTTTGTACCATGAGATTTGTGATCTTTATCTCGCAGGATGCATTTTTAAAATCATGATCAGGCCAACAGTAAATTTTAGGAAGCACACTCTCTCTGATGAACTCAGTCTAAAGTTTATGAAATTTCTTAAAGGAGAATCTAAAATTAGCTATCATAGGGGCCCACTTGAAGAATGGTTGATTGCTACTCTTAAGTTTGATTACACCATCACATTCACAGTACACCAAGTCATTCCATCTTTCAGGTTGTTGCATGCATATTATGGGGTGCCTACCTTATTTTCTGTGAAGTCAACACTATCAATTAAAGTTCTTAAAATTCATCCTGGAAATGTGGAGATATTATCCATGCATCCATGGTTAAAAAAGTGAAAGTATTCTGCATATTATTGCACAATGTATTTCCAAAATTTTAAACAATTGTATTTTTTATTTTTTCCAATTTTGGAATGACTATTAAGTGATAAACTGTTAATCATTGTGATACATTATGTCAAATTTTATTTCAATAAATATTAAGTATTTAATTATTGCATGATGTTCATGAATTATCTTTAGTATTGCTCCAATGTGTACTAATTGTTTGACAATATAATGGATAATAGAAACTCTATAATTTATCATTATCCTAATTGCAAATTATATGATTTTCCCAAATTACACCCTTATCCTATATATTCTAATTATAATCAAATCCCTAACCCTAACCCTAACCGTAATTCAACCCTAACCCTAACCGTATCCCTAATCCTAATCATGGACATTAAAAGTTGATCCTAACCCTAAACCCCAATCCTAATCCTAAACCCTAACCCGTCATCCTAATAAAAAATAAACCCTAACCATAATCAAAATTATAATTCTAAGTATAATACTAATGATTATTAAAAATTAACCATAATTCCTAACCTTAATAACCATAATACTAACCATCATGTAAAACCTCACCCTAATTATAATCCTAATAAAAAATCCTAACCCCAACCATAATATTAACCATAAAATAAAAGCTTACCTTGACCATAATACTAACCCTAAACCTTATATATACTTTATATATATATATATATATATATATATATATATATATATATATATATATATATATATATATATATATATATATATATATATATATATATATATATATATATATATATATATATATATATATATATATATATATATATATATATAAAGCTTACCTTGACTATAATACTAACACTAACCCTAAATTGTAACCCTAACCAAAACTATAACCCTAACCATAATACTAACCGTGATGTAAACCCTCAGATGAATGATAATCTTATTCTAAACCCTAAACCATAATCTTGATAATAACCTTGAATTTTAACCCTAATAATCGTAATACTAACCATGATATTTATGTTTATCATAGCCATGTATATCTTTTATTATGTGTCGCAAGTGCTACTAGCTTATATATATATATATATATATATAATAAGCTGAGAGATATCCTTCTCGAGGTGCCTATTTTCATAATTGCTCTCAGTACAATAGGCACCTCAGAAGGATATCTCTCGGCTTATTATATATATATAAAGTATATATAAGCTAGTAGCACTTAAGACGCATAATAAAAGATATACAAATTGATCACTATTTTTAATATTATAAATTAATAGTTATAATATATTAAATCATTATTTTATTAAAAAAGAGTTGACAAATGTAATTATTTAATTTTATTATTTTAGGCAGATCAAAATCATAAAAAAAAATAAATTTTTGTTTATATTCTAATTTATTTTTAGGATTCTTGTATAGAAAATGGTTGAAAAGAGTTAATTTCTCATCTTTACTGTTCAATATTAATTTAGCTTTCATTATATTTTTTTAATTAGATTTGTAAATATACATTTTTCTTTTAAATAAAATACAAAAAATTAATTTCATTCTTCAAGTTGACTCCAATAAAAACTTGTAGTTGTCTATTAACTTATAGAGGAAAACATACAATTTTGACACTTTAAGAAGGCATATTTAAAGACAAGTTTTAGGGAAATTAAATTTCCAATTTTAGTTCTATCTATTCATATGCCTTATGACAAATACAAAATTTTGTATTCAAGCGTATTGCATATTGTATCTTCAAATCTTCTCATACAATTTGTGAAAAAGGAAGAGATGTTATTTTATCAATTCTACAATTTTAAACTTTTTTGGATTCTTGAAATATTTTAAATAGTTGAGGTGTAAGTTATTGAAATTAAATTGGAAGATATAATGAAATTACATAGTAATCTAATTTCAAATAATGAAAAATTATGTACTAAACATTAGGGATCTCGATATACTTTTTCTAAGCTACTCAATTTTTAGGGAACGTAATTAGTAGTAAATCTCTACTTAAAGATGTATGGATCCTATGTTTTTAATAGTTTACTACTATGAGTTTTACAATGAAAAGTGGTTTTTAATTTCACATTAAGTTTTCTAAATTTAAGTTTATTAATAAAGCTTGATTAAATTAAGTTTTAAATTATTTTCAAAGATCTAATGTTTTCTTCAACATACTTAAACTAATCATTATTAAACAAAATTTCTAAATAACATTTAGATGTTAAATCAACTTTAGAATTAATATATTGTTTGACTTTTGAAGAATTATGAGTGCTAAATACCTAAAATGATACTTTTTATGTGTACTAAGTACCTAAAATTTCTATAGGTTTCCGTTAAAAAGCTAAGATATGAATTATCCATACATACATTTAAATATATATTTAATTTGTTTTTGCAAAGTTTAAAGAAGTGTAATGAGATGTGCTTTGTGATAGTTACATGTTAATATGCTTATATATATATATATATATACATATATATATATATATATATATATATATATATATATATATATATATATATATATATATATATATATATATATATATATATATATATATATATATATATTGTTATAATATTTTAACAATAAAAA
Source organism: Chamaecyparis obtusa (assembly GCA_027943335.1). NCBI lineage: Eukaryota > Viridiplantae > Streptophyta > Pinopsida > Cupressales > Cupressaceae > Chamaecyparis > Chamaecyparis obtusa. The sequence goes on from BSBK01008863.1 coordinate 569,669, forward strand.
ATGTAGATAAAAAAATAAAATTAATAATTATGATTATGCTCAATAATGATAATCAACAATTAGGATTATAGTTCACAAAAATAATTATTGTTTTAGTTGAGATTACTATCACATGTAGGGTTTGAGTTACTATAATAATTCAATTAGAGTTAGGGAATAATTTAAGAGCATAATAATAAAGGTTAGTAAAATACAATGATGAATTTTTAAACATGTATATTTTGTCCCCCTATGCAAATAATCCTTCAATTATTTATTTTAGGTCATGGAAAATCATATTGATGAAATAGAAATGGTCGAGATTGCAATCATGAAAAATAATCTACAAGAAGTAGAAATCATGAACATGGCATATGTCAATTCTGAAAATTTAGTTACAAGCCCTGCACATCCGGGTATTGATTCAAATCAATTCACAATTACAAAAGTCCAAAAATGGCAAGAGATGTTATGAATCAACACAAGGAGCTCTTAGATAGGCTTAAATTCATAACATCTCATCTACATGCAGTTGAAGGTGAAGACATTACATCGATTCAAGAAGCAGTTGAAATTGGGTGCAAATCAAATGACATACTTGCTACGTTTGGAGGCCTTGTTAGGGAGGTATTCTACGATGAACAGTATGAACATGGCGACTCTGATTTAATTATACATGGGTTTCAAAGATATTTGAACCAAATGTAATGAAAGAAACAACATAATGTTATGCAACACATAACTTTGTAGTACGTAACAAACAATTTTGTATTTATTAAGCTATGATTAAAATTTTGTATTTATTGATGTATTCATCGCATATTGTTCAAATAAAACTATAGCATTTAATCAAACTTTGTTTTAGCATTTATAATATGAGCGTATTTTTTTAAAGTATTTATGTCTTTAGTATTTTTGAGTGTTATTATTTTTATACTATTAATTGATTTTGTACAATAATATTTACTACGAACTCTATTTATTTCTTTTATTTCATTTTTATGAGAATAATATAAACAAATATTTTGTATTTATTTAAGTTCTTTATTCATTTTATATAATAGCTATGGTTCAACCAAAGAAACACTTCTTCGAGATGAAGGAGCAAAGAAAACAACACAATAGAGAATATCAACAAGCATATCGTAGACGTTGTATGAAGTAGTTGGAAAATGCTCAAGTGGATGAGCATGGAAGTGAAAGGAATAACATTGATAGAGACCAATATGGTAAACATAGATCAAAGGTCACTATTGAGAAATTAAAAAGTAAAACAATAGAAGAGGGCAATATTAATAGAAATATAGGCCTTCAAAAGCCTATAAATCACTCTCATTCTCAAAGACGGGACATGGAAAACCCACAAGATGGAGACATAAATAGAAATATACGTCAAAGCATATCTGAGGAGGAACATTCACAACAAGTGATAAGAGAAAAGTATGCTAAGGTGTGTGCTCTTTATAATGAGGGACAAGTACACAACAACTCAAAACTAGGGGAAACTAGACAAATTCTACATCATGGCAATATTGAAATGAATACACACAGAGAAGATTTTGAAAGGAATGGAGAAGAGGAAGCTTCTACATCAATAGAACATGTTGCAGAAATGCTAGAAAATGTAAATCAACATGCACAACGATCAATTCTTGAATCACTTCCACAAGAATGCCCAGATTCTAATGGATTGTTAGAAATAGACTTTATTAAATTTCAACTGTTATTTCGTAAAAAATTAGATAGGTTGGCATCACCAACAATGTGTTATATTTGTCAAGAATGTTACTGTATGAAAATTAGATGTCTAATAACTAGAGATGATAAATTAACTATTAAAAGCCAATAAATCAATCTAATGCAACACAATGAAGAGTACAAAGTAACTATAAAATTATGAAACTAAATCAATTACCTTCACCTACCATGCAGCTTGTCTCCATTGTCCTCCTAGCCTTGATTTCTTGAAGAGGTTGAGCTCTCAGATTTCCAAATGAAGCCTTCTCCCAAGATGCTACCAAAGTGTGGAGATTTTATGAAATGAGTGCACAATAGCTTATGCAATATAATGGATGGAATGCAAATGAAATGATGATAATATGGATTGATTTTATCTTAGAATGCTTGGATGCTTGGATGCTTGGTTGCTTGAATGCCTATTACAAAAATACCTATTAGCTCACAAAGAGGAAATGAGGCTCCTTATATAGATTTTTGGAGGATCTAGGCCTAGGTGGCACAATCCTACGGTTGAGAATGAAAGGTGGAAGATCCCAAGGCTAGGATTGACTTGGTTGAAGGAGTTGAGATAAAGGGGGATGTAGTTGGAATGTGAGAGGGAGAATAGGGATGATGTTCCTCTCACATTGACATGGAAGAGAATAAGGTGGAAGGGAAAGACACATGTCAAGTGTCTCACAAAGACCAAAGAGAGAAAGAGGGAGATACCTTTTCCTCATGAGGACTCTTTGTACAAGTGTCCCATGAGTCACCTTTGACCCTTAGAGGTGGCTTGAGAAGCCCCTTAGGAATAGGGATTATCTCTTGACTTAGTTTAAGAGAGGACATGTGGCCATGAGACCAAGTCCTATGAGGCCACATAGCCCTTAAGAATAGGACATGTGTGGGTGAGGATAATTACTAATAAATAATTAATAATAATTATTTATTCTAGCCAAAGTGATGTGTCAGGTGACTAGGTAGGTGAGGTGGACTAGTGAGCTTAGTCATATTTAGGTGATTGTAAATTTAATTAAATCACTTTAATAAGACTAATTAGAAAACTTAGGATAGAGGAATAGACTATAGTGAATTTAGTAAATAAATTGAATAATTTATTTAGAAAATAAAGGAATAATTATTAATTAAATAATAAATATTTAATTAATTTATCAAGTCAATATTAATTAAAAAATAAATATTTAATAAATTAATGAAGCCATTTTTAAGTGTATACATTTTGCCCCTCTTTAAAATAATGTGCGTGCCACATTGTTTCAAAGAAATTTCAAGTATTTTGCCCTTGCCCCAAACAATGTCTGAAATGACCTAAGCATGCCCCCTTGAGAGATTGATTAGCCAAAAAAATGATTGGAATTTTTTTTATATTATTATTTATGTATTTTTTTATTTTGTTTTGGATAATCAATCTCACGAAAGAAACAGGAGAAAAGATTGGTGAAAATAGGGTGAAACGGAATAAAAATGAGAGGTTGGGTCCACACACCAAGCACATGGGGTCCATAGGCTATAAATAGGGCTAAGGGGTCCACACTAAGCTCATTGTGCACACTTGTCATTTTGAGATCAGAGCATGAGAGAGAGAGGAGCAGAGTTGCCAGGATGTCATTTCTGTTGTCAGATCACCACTTTGAGAGGGTCAAACACTTCCAGTGACCACCCGATTTGGGTGAGCCGATAGGTGATTCGATCCTCTTTGTCATTTGATGATTTGATGCATGTTAGAATAGGATTTTAGCATGTTTAGGTTAGATTGAATGATAGAAATAGATTAGGAAACTTTTGTTCTTGGGCAGAAAATGAATGCGTCGTTGTGGCGCATGAATGCGCAACAAATAGCGACGTTTGCGCAGAAACTCAAAAGTTCTGGGCATTAGTTTAGGGAAATGGTGCATGCATGATAGGATAATTTTTTTGTGGTGCAAATGTCATGTAAAAGTGTGCATTGGGTTTTTTGGTGCATTGGTGATGACTTGTTGCGCAAATGTGCAATAAAATTGCGCATACATGATTTCCAGCGCAAATGTGAAATATTATGGCACATGCATTTTTCTATGCTGTGCATTTATTTGATGGATAGAATGTGGTCAAATTAGAAAGTCAATTAGGTCAAACTAGATGCCGATAAGCTGATTGGATCCATCGGCAGTTAAATTTGATCGATTAGGTCAAGATAGGCAACATTGTAGCATGGTTGCTAGTTAACCAATCTTGAGACTAGATGATTGATAAAATCATCTGTTAATACACATGATAAAACATGTTTAAAATTGATATGATAGGATAGATAAATTGATAGATTAGTTTATCGAAATCTGATAGGTTGATTTGATTTGGTTTGTATATTTGTTTCCCTATGGCGGTAATTAATGGAATGGCCTCAATCCATTTAGTAAAATATTCCATTGCAGTGAGAATCCATTTGTGACCGTTGGAAGATGGAGGGTTGATAGCGCCCACGAGGTTGAGCCCCCATCGACTGAATGTCAAGGTAGTTGTAAAAGGATGTAACTCTTGTGCTGGAGCATGAATAAGGTTTCCATGTATCTAACATTTCTTGCATGCTCTAGCAAAATGAAAGGAATCTATTTCCATGGTAGGCCAATAATAACCCATATGCATGAGTTTCTTAGCCAAAGAGGGACCACTCAAATGTGTCCCATAAATACCCTCATGTATGTCTCGCAAGGCAGTTTGAGCTTCATCATGCTCGAGACATCGTAGAAGAGTACCGTCAAGACCTCACCGATAAAGGGTATCAGATATTAGGACATAGCAGGAGGCTTGGTAGAGAAAAGTTCATTTTTGATTGCAGGATAGGTCAGGGGGTAGGATGTCATTTTTCAGATAGGAATAGAATTTTTCATAGATTGGGGAGTCATGTCTAATTAGATGACATATAATGCTCGTATCAGGATCATCATATGTAGGACAAGTCAGGGATTCTACCAAGAACTCAAAATGGACCTTGGTATCTTCTGTATCAAACAAAGAAGCAATCATTGCCATTGCATCGACAACATTGTTATCATGTCGAGGAATCTACTCAAAAGTGATGACTGAGAAATATTGTTTGAAGTCATCAACCATATGTTTATATGGTAATAACTTATCATCTTTAGTCTAATAATCATCATTAATCTAGTTTATAATCAACTGAGAATCCCCATAGACATTTATTTTAGTTACTTTCCATTGTAAAGCCATCTTTTAACCCAATCAGCAAGGCTTCATATTCTGCTACATTGTTAGTGCAAGGAAAGAGTAGCTTGTAAGATTTCAGAATGGTGTATCCTTGTGGTGTGACAAAAAGAATACCAGCTCTTGAACCTTATTAAGTATACGATCCATCAAAATATAGTTACCATGTTTGTTTGGATAAAGCCAAGATGTGTGCATCAGGAAACTCTATATGTATAGGTTGGTCATCTGTTAATGGAGAATCTGCTAGCTAATCTACTATCACTTAACCTTTGATAGCCTTCCTGTCTACATATTCAATATCAAATTCACTAAGTAGCACGACCCACTTAGCCAATCTGCCTGTCAGTGTTGTTTTGCTTAATAGATACTTTAAAGGATCAATCTTTGTGATGAGCTGAATTGAATGTGACATGTAATGTTGCCACTTTTGTGATGAAAAAACAATGGCCAGACATGCTCTTTCTATAGGAGAATAATTTAGCTCATAGCCCACTAGAGTGCGACTAATATAATAGATGTCTATTTCTTTTCCTTCATGATCTTGCTGAGCCAGTAGAGCACCTAGTGAAACTGCCATAGCTGAAATGTAGAGAAAGAGTGGCTTGCCCAGAATTGGTGACATCAAAGTTGGAGGATTCACCAAATATTGCTTGATTTTATTGAAAGTTGCTTCACACTGGTTATCCCATTGGAATAAGATATTTTTATGTAACAAATGTTGAAAGGGATGACTTCGATGTGGTAGTTGAGAAAAAAATCTTCGGATGGATTGGAGACATCCCTACAAGGATCTTAACTAATTGATGTTAGTGGGGGAAGCCATCTCCAATATTGCTTTAACTTTTTCTGGATCTACTTCGATCCCTTTGGTTGAGACAATGTACCCTAGCAGTTTACCGGAGGTAACTCTGAATGCACATTTCTTTGGATTGAGTCGAATCTGATACTTTTTGATTCGGGTGAATATTCTATCCAACACTCTCAAATGACCAGCTCTATCTTTGGAATTTGCTAAAATTTCATCAACATAATCTTCCATAATGGTGTGCATCATATCATGAAAGATTGTGGTCATTGCTCTTTGGTAAGTTGCTCCAGCATTTTTGAGGCCAAAAGACATCACATTCCAGAAATATGTACCCCATGGACAAGTAAAGCAGTCTTTTCTTGGTCTTCTAGTGCAATCTTGATTTGGTTATAGCCAGAAAATCCATCCATTAATGATAACATCTCATGCCTAGCTGTTAGGTCAACAATAATGTCAATATTTGGCAGAGGAAAGTCATCTTTCGGACAAGCTTTATTAAGATCTCGAAAATCAATACAAATCCTGATAGACTTGTTGGGTTTTGAGATGGGGACAATATTTGAAATCCACTTAGCATAATCAATAGCTCGAATGAATCCAACATCTAGGAGCTTCTTCAATTCTGCTTTAACCATTAGTGCAATGTGCAAGTGCATCTTGCAGAGCTTTTTCTTAACTAGTTTTACACCTGGTCTAATAGGTAAATGATGCATAACAAGATTTGGATCCAGACTAGGCATATCAGCATAGGACCAAGAAAAGTTGATTTGTCTTTCTTTGAAAATTTTTGCAAAAGATTCTTTCTCTGATTCTGTCAAGGATGCTGCTACTTTGAGGATGCGTGGAGACTCCTCTATTCCAATGTTAAGTGATACTATTGGTTCTATAAGAATAGCAGATTGCTCTTGATACAAATAGTTGGGAAGAGTGTTAATCCTTCCATCATCAGGCACCTCAGAGAGGTTTTCACCATCAGATGCGTCATTTCTTTTTACTATTTTTGGATCTAATACTACCACTAAGTGGTTTTCACCATTAGATCTCTTGATTATTTTTATATTTTTATGACTGAAAGGATTGGAACTCTCACCAAAGTAGGCCATGTCATTGAGTTCTATCAGAAATCCTGACTTGTGATCCCCTGGTGGTAAATGATCTCTGATTCCAATATAGTCAATGATTGTGTCATCATTATGGAATACATCAAGTTATGGATGATCATGTGAATCCCAATCAATAAGCTCAGGATATACTAGGGGCATTGGATCATTTGGGTCAGTTTCAAAGGAAGAGATGGTATTGATGGAAAAGTTGTCAAGGTTTATGATAGTATCAGTAAGGTCTATTTCCATACTCTCATCCAATTTGTCTATCGCAACATAAAGCTCGCTTCCCTCATGATCGACAAGAGCAATATTATGTGGGACCAATCCTAGTGAGTCACTCCTTGAACTCTCTCCCTCATGGTAATCATTACTATATTTATGGACAAAATCAACTCCTATCTCTTCAATACAATCAGATAATGAATCCCATTCATAATCATTTGAGTCAGAATCATCATTATCCCCAAGTCTATCAATCATTCTCTTTGCTATCCTTTGTTTCTCTAGATCTACATACATACCATTCTTTCTGAATTGTAAGGTAGGAGCTTTAGATATCTCATGAAAAGGTGTGATCTTTGCTTTTCCTTTTGGTTCTTTTGGTCCTTCTCCTTTTTATCCTAATCCCATAGTGTCTCTTTGATAGTTTGGATTTTGCAAAATCTGTTTTATAACACCTTCTCTTTGTAATCCTATAGGTCTAGCACCTTGGTATCCCATCTTTTATAGAAAAGTATACCCTTTACCATAGACATCAGGTGATATATATTCATGTTTGATATCCTCTTCCTTCTATAGTGACTTAAGCAAGTGATCAGCATTACGCTCAGCTGCCTCTTTAGATATTGTGCCCCCACTTATAAATATGTTATAAACAAGTGTTGAAGGGAGTTCTAATTATTGTTTAGTGATCAAAGATCTACCATATGATCTAGGAGATAAAGGTAACTCTATGATGCAAAGAGCTTGACCTAAAGTGTATTCTCCCATACTCCTTTCTTTTATATCTATCTTGATCCCATTTGATTTTGAAGTTGATGCTATATTACTAGGATCGTTGGGTGTAGTTGTAGAAGATCCAGTACAGTTATAAGGTATCAAAGAGTCAAATGTCTTCACAGAGCTACAATACTGGAATGGATTAGTGTCTCCTTTGATAGTGACTTCCTGACCATTATGAGGGAATTTCAAGCATTGATGATAGGTTGATGGTACAACTTGCATGGAATGAATCCATGGTCTTCCCAAGAGAATGTTATAAGCAAGATCCATGTCTAGGACTTGGAAAGGTACATCTTTGATTATAGGACCGACTCTGATTGGTAAAACAACAGACCCCTTGGATGACCTCTCTTCCTCATCATAATCTTTTATCATGATTTTCTTCTTGGGATCAACAACATTTGTAGAGAATCCCAATGCAAGGACTAATTTCAATGTATAGATATTTAAGCCATCTCTTCCATCTATTAGTACTCATTTGATTTTGTGACTCTGGACAAGGACTTCGATATGTAGGGGAGCATTATGAGGTTGGGTAATAGCTAAGTCATCATTCTTAGTGAAGGATAGGTAATGTGGGGTTGTTAAATGGCCCACCATAGCTTGAAATTGATCATGATCTAGAGTTGTGGGGACTTGGGTTTCTAAGAGAGCTTTTTCAAGGATATCTTTGTGAGATGGGGATAGATGCAAAAGCTCTAAGATGGATATCTAGGTAGGTTTTTTCTTGAGTTGTTCCAAAAGGTTGTATTGGTTGGAAATATTCGTTGTAGACTTTGGGACATAAACAGACTTGTTGTGAGGTGTATTTGGTTTAGACTGGACTCCTTGGAGAGTAACTTTGGATTGAGCATGGGTAGTAACATGGACTGGATAACTCTCTAATTTTCCTTTGATGGTAATGACATTGGCATAATACATAGAAGGATGACATTCAAAAATGTTACCAACATATCGATATTGAGTAGAATTATAATTGACTTGATTGTCACTCTTAGTATTGGAAGAACCTCCTTTTTCATGCTCAGGAAGTGGATCTTTGAAATCCGTATGTGATTCATTTGAGGTATGTCCATAAAAACTAATTTCACCACTTTCAATTAGATCTTGAATTACATTTTTGAGCCTTTTGCAATCATTGGTTTTATGTCCTTTGCCTCTATGAAATTCACAATAATCATTCTCATCCCACCAAGAAGGCTTCACTCTAGGTTTGAAATCTTTTTGTTTCAGGAAGCATAATGAGTTTCTTTGTGATTAACTTCCGTAATACTGATTCAAGAGATTCCCCTAAAGGAGTAAAGTTTCTTTGAGGTGACATGAAAGGCAACTGTGGTTTAGATGAATCTTTGTTGGTGTTTTGATTTGCTGATTGATTGATGTAAGTACCTTGAGTAGCATTGGCTTAACTTGTGAGATTGAGAAGGGGTTGTGTTGGTTTGACATTACGATTATCAACAATCCCATCATTAACAACATTTTTGTTTTTATTCCAGAATTTTGATTTGTCATTGTTATAGTTGTTGGGATTGGAATATGAGGATCCAGCATTGTCTTTAGGATAAAGTTTTATCTCACCTTTTCTGACCATGGCTTCCTCAATCTTGATACCATTTTCTATGAGCTTATTGAAGTTTGGTGGACATTGCAATTGTAACCTATAACTCATTTCTGGTGTAAGGTTATGCACAAAGATATCCATCTTTTCTTGTTCAGGAATCATTCGGGGATATTTGGCAAACAATTGATGCCATCTTTGCAAAAGGGTAAGGAAGGGTTCTCCATTCTTTTGATGTGCATTGCAAAGATCAAGCATAGTGACTTCATGTTTGATGTAATATGAATAATGAGTCACAAATTTGTCAAGAAGCTCATTGAAAGATTTGATGCTTGGGGGTAGTTTGGAGAACCATTCCATAGCTTGTCCTCCTAAACTTCATGGAAATAGTCACATAAGATAAGTGTCATTGTGAGCGACTTCAATACAAGTAGCACAAAACTCATGAATATGGTCTTGTGGATCTGAATTCCCTTTGTATTTGTCAAATTTTGGTACCTCAAAATGAGGAGGGAATGGAATCATTGCTAAGTTCTTATCAAAAGGATAAGGACATATATCATCCAAGGAATACTTCTTTTTTGATGATCTAGTTTGGATGTCACAGATTTGTTGTTGAAGCATCTAGATTTTTTGTAGAATGGGATCCAAAGATAACGTGTTTCCTTGAGAGTTTTGGGAAACATTATTGTGGGAAGCATTGTTTTGTGAAGCATGATTTTGGGAAGCATGGTTTTCCTGATCATGTTGAAAAGTAGTGTGTTGTTCATGGCTATGAGAAGCATTGGATTGCTGATTGAGTTCCTTTACTCCATGAGTATCTTGAGAACCCTTAGGGATTTCTTGATTGTTTGTGTGAGCTGGTTCTCTAAGATGGGAAACATCAAAATCACTTGGTAACTTAGCCCCTTGTTGAGCAAGCATGAGGAAATACATCTCTCTATCCAAGCCTAGCTAAGAGTCTTTCCATGACATGATAAAATTGAGGATCTTGTGAAGCTTCCCTAAGTTCATCATCAGTGGGTTCATCATTGGATGTAAAAAGTGAAGTTTTCTTAGGAAGCTCTTTTGACCAAGGGTTTTCTTCATTGCTATTATTTCCTTCCATCTTGTCTAGGGATTCTAGATTAATGGCTTGTTTGAGTTTTTGAGATCAAGTTTGAACCATAAAATTGAGAGAATTGATTGTGAGATGAAATATTTTTGATGAAAAGATATGGAAAGTGATTGATAGAAAAGATATTGAAACATGTTGAAAAGTGATAAGACAACTTGATAAACTTTAAGTCAATAGGAGGTATAGATCTCACTATGATATGACAAAGGGAAATCAAGAGATAATAACCTAAGTAAGTTTGGTGGTTAAGGATGATATATCCTGATATGGTAAACTCACAAAGATTAAAATCTAATAGATAAGGTAATGTTTCAACACTAAATTGAGAATTTCAAAGATTGGAAGAAAATGATTTGATGAGTTTTTTTGATGAAGGAATGATGAAAAGTGATGAAAATGGTCAAACTAAAGATCAGAGGTCTGTATAACTCGACTGTTTTTCAAGAATCTTACTAAGGACGAAAATGGGTATCTAAAAAAGTGATTTTGAAAATTGCAAAGTTTGTGGAAATGCTCATTGTTGTAAATGCGCAGGACAAATTGATAAATGCACAACAAAATGAGACAGATGCGTAGTACGTTGTAACTGATGTGTAGAAACAATTATCAAATGCGTAGAAAAGTTTGATATATGCACAAAAAATTGGAATGAATGCACAGGTTTTTGTTTCTGATTGTGTTGGACTGCAAGATTTGAAAATTTTTGTTTGATTTTCTGATGTTTTCTAGTTTTTGGCAAATGAAAAATGCATAAAAACATGCACGCAAGACATAAATGATTTTAATCTAACTATGCTAATATGAATGCACAAACATGCTTACAATCCTGTGGTTGGCAAGGATGATATTTACTGAATCCCCACTAGGATAATAAAATCCAACCACACAAATTCACAGCGGACAACCTAGGAACTTGGAGGCACGGGCTCCTCCTTATAGTGCACTCACTTCTCAGGCACACCAAGTTCTGAATTCAATGGGTCATTACTTCCCAAAGAATTTCTATCTCTACTATGAACCGTGAGTAATGTGGGGTGTCTTCACGAGCTTGGGTGACTCCTTGAGCTAGCAGATAGAAGGTTTTTGGCCATTAAACAAAAGCTTTTAGTAAGGACATCCGTTCAGGTGGTTGCGATCAAGTCATTTTTCCAATTAAGGGGGCTCTCCCAATCCTTTCAAAGAAAGGCTTTCACCTCTACTAAGTAGAACTTTAATGCACCACTAGGGTACTAGAGGATATTTTGGTTGCCACAACAAATTCACACCTGTCTAATGTGAGACTAATCACACTAGCTTTTTTTATAAAATGGTTTGGAAGGGCTTGGCTTTAGCCTATTACCGATTGGGTCATTCCTTGGGGTGAGTACCTCTTTTCCCACCAAAGATCACCCTCTAAAAATTATAACAGTTTCTCTTACACCCAAGGTCCATGAATGGTGACAGGAGAGGATACGTTGTTATAATTTTGGGATTACAAATAACTTAAAAAGAAAAACACAATAGACACTTGATTTTATTCTAAAGAAGACACACAAAGCAAAAACATGTCTTATTTTAAGCCCAAACAAGATTATAGTTTATTTTACAAATCCCTTGGCAATCTACAATCAAACTGTTAGAAAATTTGTTTTTAGCAATGGGGTCTTCAAGATTATGCCCTGCAAAATAGCCTAAATACTACCAGAATAAATAGACACTTATTAAAATGTTAGCTAAAAATCTAAACAACTGTAAAACTAAAATCTACCACAACAAATGACAAATGTGCAGAACAGATAACTAAATGCACATAAATTTTTGATAAATGTGAGAAAATATGGATGCGCAACATAGAGATACCAATGCACAGTGAGATGATGTAAATGCACAACTATTAGTAATGCACAGTAGAAAAATATGTATGTGCAAAATAGTTTAATGAATGCACATAAATATGATAGAAAGTGAAAATGTAGAAAGAGAAATAGTGACTGTGGCGTTAGAAAATGAATGTGCTGCAAAAATGAATGGATGCACCAAAATCATGTATGAATGTGCCAAAATATCCTGTAGAAAAATCTGCACACGGAAAACTAAAAACTAAAAGTGAAAAACCCGGATGGGCCCTCCTTCTAGTGCCAAAAATGTATGCAAATTAGATGTCTAATAACTAGAGATGATAAATTAATTATTAAAAGCCAATAGATCAATCTAATGCAACACAATGAAGAGTACAAAGTAACTATAAAATGATGAAACTAAATCAATTACCTTCACCTACCATGAAACTTGTCTCCATTGTCCTCCTTGCCTTGATTTCTTGAAGAGGTTGAGCTCTCAGATTTCCAAATGAAGCCTTCTCCCAAGATGCTACCAAAGTGTGGAGATTTTATGAAATAAGTGCACAATAGCTTATGCAATCTAATGGATGGAATGTAAATGAAATGATGATAATATGGATTGATTTTCTCTTAGAATGCTTGGATGCTTGGATGCTTGGTTGCTTGAATGCCTATTACAAAAGTACCTATTAGCTCACAAAGAGGAAATGAGGCTCCTTATATAGAGTTTTGGAGGATCTAGGCCTAGGTGGCACAATCCTACGGTTGAGAATGAAAGGTGGAAGATCCTAGGGCTAGGATTGACTTGGTTGAAGGAGTTGAGATAAAGGGGGATGTAGTTGGAATGTGAGAGGGATAATAGGGATGATGTTCCTCTCACATTGACATGGAAGAGAATAAGGTGGAAGGGAAAGAAACATGTCAAGTGTCTCACAAAGACCAAAGAGAGAAAGAGGGAGAGACCTTTTCCTCATGAGGACTCTTTGTACAAGTGTCCCATGAGTCACCTTTGACCCTTAGGGGTGGCTTGAGAAGCCCCTTAGGAATAGGGATTGTCTCTTGACTTAGTTTAAGAGAGGACATGTGGTCATGAGACCAAGTCCTATGAGGCCACATAGCCCTTAAGAATAGGACATGTGTGGGTGAGGATAATTACTAATAAATAATTAATAATAATTATTTATTCTAGCCAAAGTGATGTGTCAGGTGACTAGGTAGGTGAGGTGGACTAGGGAACTTAGTCATATTTAGGTGATTGTGTATTTAATTAAATCACTTTAATAAGACTAATTAGAAGACTCAGGATAGAGGAATAGACTATAGTGAATTTAGTAAATAAATTGAATAATTTATTTAGAAAATAGAGGAATAATTATTAATTAAATAATAAATATTTAATTAATTTATCAAGTCAAAATTAATTAAATAATAAATATTTAATCAATTAATGAAGCCAATTTTAAGTGTATACAGTTACATTGGAATTTGTGTCTCTCATAATCCCCAAGGTCCTATTTGTAATAGATGCAAACAAGAAAAAGGAAACCACAGATTCTCATTTGAAAACAATATGGATCCTGAGCCCCAACCAATAGAATTCAAAAAACTAACTCAGGTGGAAGAAATGCTCATCGCACATTTGAGCCTAATTTTATAGGTGACACATGCAACTGGTGGTTAGTTAAAATATCGAGGACACACAATAAGTTTTCCGCAAAACATTGAAAGTGTCGCAAAGAAATTACTGCACTTAGTTAAAGATCTTCCAGTGATTATAGTTTGTATAAAGGAACAACATAGAACAAACTATAATTTCATAGTAAATAAATATCGTGTCTACGCTATCTTACGATATAAAATAATGCATGATAATTTTTACTCTGATGTGATTATTGACGAAAATGCTTTGGATAATATATCACCAAATGCAAATGATAACATTTTCAGTGAGTTAAGAACAATGTGTATGGAGTTTGATTCAGACAAAAATGATATTATTTTTGTGGGCCCTTTGGTGGAGATAGATGAGGGAAATTTAATAGAGTACACAACATTAGTGGCATCAAAACCACCAAATGTCCAAAGGGAAATAGAGTTGATTCATGCATGGGTAAAAAATCCTAACCTAGACCCAATAGTAATGATGGATTGGCCTAATATTGGTGCATCTCCTATAAACGAATATACTACACCAAGTTTTCTTGACATGACATTCCCCTCTTTATTTCCCAATGGGAAATGTGATTGGTTGGAACCATGACTAAAGAAAGTTGTACATCTACATGAATATGTCAAGCACCTGCTTCGATATAGAGATAATAGATTTGGAAAGCATTCAAGGTTTCATTACTACATGATGAATATGATTATGAGACACCGAGCACATAGCTCCACAAGTGTTTGTATGAAAAGAAGTCTGCATGAAATGCCAATCACAATACAGGAGTAGTGTGAACATATGGAGAACACACATCATTCCCATCTAGCAGATAGATTGATGTGATTCAGAACCAGTTTAAGGGGAACAAGATCATATTGGATAGAGTGTCGAGCATAATTAACAGACATGCTTCATCAACTTGGAATGCCAACAATTTTTTTTACATTAAGTGCAACAAACTTGGCTAGACTTACATGCAATGATGCCTAGAACACCACCAAGTGATCCACAAGAAGCACAAATGTGGAGGAAACAAAATATTATTGACTACCCACACATTGTTGCGCAATATATGCATTTAAGAAACACAACTTTCAAAAAAGAGATACTTGAGAATGGAATGAATGTTGAAGACTATTGGTTTAGATATGAATGGCAACATAGGGGATCTGGACATTTGAATGATTTTATATGGTTAAAAGGAGCACCAAAAATAGAAAATGTTGATTGGAATAATCAAGATCAATTGTACTATTTTGCATCATATCTCCATGATTTGGTTCACACATGCAACCCTCGATGAGATACACACCTCCAAAATATACAGGTATGATTTTTGAGTTATTATTTTTATAATATGACCATATACATGTATGATTATAGAAAGTTAACAAATTAAACCTTCTCCTTAATGCGGTCACTTTAAAATAAGAACAAATATGATATTGAAAGATCTAAATCTATGTTTCAAGGATACCAAAATTTTAGTCTACACCCCTGTTTGAAAAATACTAGACAACTGGTTGAAACTGATTCTAACACTGACTATGACAAGATTCTAAATATTGTACAAAGATACACAATGTGTAAAGAAGGTGCATGCCTATGCAAAAAGATAGGCAAATTAGTTTGCAAGTAAATACTTCCTAACCAATTTTTTTTCATTTTAAATGTTAATTTTATTCTCCTTTAATATATCATTATATTTACCAAAAAATATGTTAATGAAATATAGGTATAATGCACCATGGTCATTGAATTTAGAAGGATCTAGAATAAAGAAATATTTAGAGACTGGTGAAATAATCTTTGAGCCATTCGGGAATGATGATAGAGTCAACTCATACAACTGTTATATACTTCAACTTTGGAGAGAGAATATTGATTGGCAACCTATTATGTATAAACATGTGATGAAGGGTGCTCCCCTTAATACCACAAACACACAACAGAAATAGAGAAACAACAACAATATGCAAGAACAAAAAATTGGCTTCTTATTATCTCCACAAATGTGGAATTACAAACTTTCAGAATTACAATATGCAAAGCCACATGGGCATTCCCTTACAATATTCTGTAGGACAAAGCCTCGAACTATTACCCAGATCTACTACCCAGAACTATTCTGAACTGCCTAAGACAATAATACAACCTTCCTTATATAGGCAATTTTCCACCGCCTGGGAAGGTTCCAGAATTTTAGCCAATAAGGCCGACCAACTTAGAATTATTTTATTTTACATTTTATTACATCATAGTCGGCTCAAGATAACCTTTGAAACCCGAACAGAAATTTTGAAGAAAATTATTTTTCGCCATTTCGGGTGACTCAACTTCCGAAGACCATAAGTCATCACCAGTTGACCCGATCGGCTATTATAACCCCATTTCGAAAATGCCACGAAGCACTCTACAAGCTTGGCCAGCGCAAGCGCTCGTCACCCAAATTTTTGACCTCATCCAGGGCCTCTAAAGCCTTCAAAACTGAGTTCAAAGTTTCTGTACCCTGCTGCCAATACCAAAAATCTTCGATATCTTTTAATATACACTTGATCTGGCAATGAAACTTTACTGGCAGAATTATATGACCAAAATGAACCTCCAAGAAAGAAATTAGATCATTCTGAGCACAGACAAAAATTACCAAAAATAGTAACTTTCCATAAATAGCAGCTCTGCACAGGATAGCCCTTATTGAATTCAAAAATAGAAATATTTTTGGGTGATGCAAGATTGCTCTTACACCCAGGATGCTCCTGCATGAAAGTGCTCGGTGCATTGGTTAGCCCAAAAGGCATGACTAACCACTCATATAGTCCTTCCTTTGTTTTGAAGGCAGTCTTCCATTCATCTCCTTCTCTAATCCGAATCTGATGATATCCACTCTTCAGATCTATCTTTGAGAAATACACAGCTCCACTCAAACAGTCCATAATATCATCCATTCGTGGCAATGGAAACCTGTACTTGATTGTGATCTTGTTTATTGCCCTAGAATTTGTACACATCCTCCATTCTCCATTCTTCTTTGGTGCTAATACCGCTGGTACAGCACAGGGACTCAGACTCTCACGGATCAATCCTTTCTGTAACAGTTCATGTACTTGTCTGTTCAACTCCTCACTTTCTGCAGGTGTCATTCTGTGTGCTGCCTTATTCGGCAAACTTGCTCCTGGGATCAAGTCCATCCGATGACTGATCTTCCTGACTGGTGGTAATCCATCAGGCACGTTATCGGATACAATATCCTGAAACTCATTCAACAAATCTACAACTTCTACAAGAACATCTTCTACTTCCTCTTTACCAGCTTTTGGAATTAAAGAAAAACATACATGCTCATGCCTCATACCATCTAGGAATTTCCTTCCATCAACAAATGTTATTCTTGCATTACCACATACCTTTTCTTCGGTCTCCTTCAATGGCTTTAGCTTATGTCACACTCCATCCTTTGTCAGGGAATAGGTATTCGCACGACCATCGTGTACAGCACATCTGTCAAACTGCCACGGTCTACCCAATAACATATGACATGCATCCATAGAGATGATATCACATAGTACCTCATCTTGGTACCCACCGATCTTGAACTTCACTAGGCATTGTTCATTGACCATGACCTTGTGGTCATCCTGTACCTAGGCAATCCAATATGGATGTGGGTGTTTCTGTCTCTTGAGCTTCAACTTTGTCACCATCTCTTCTGACACTAAATTGTCAGTGCTTCCACTATCAATAATCACATCACAACATTTACCTTCACACTTGCACCTGGTGCGAAACAGGCTCCTCCTTTGCTCAGGTTCATTCTCACCACTCAACAGGACTCTCCTGTTAATCAACGTTTCTCCTCTTTCAGCATCTTCAGAATTTGATGATCTGACATCTTCATCTACATGTGCAACTCTGGCCTGGCCTTCATTTCTCCTGTCCATTCTGCCTTGGCGCTGAGGACATTCAAATGCCCTATGACCTTCTTCTCCACAGTGAAAACATGTTCCACGGAAGCCACCTCTTCCAGATCCTTGTCCCCTTCCTCTTCCTCTCTGATCTCTATTATTCTGATCCTGGAAGCGATTGGAATTATTTCCTCACTGATTCTGACTACTACTGGCCTCATCCTTCTTTTTCGGATCCTCATTTCGGCCACCATATGACTGTCCACCAGATCGTCCACCGCGACCTCTTCCGTTTTGTCTGCTCTCAAACTTCTTGTTCAGCTTTTCCTCTACTTTTAGGGCAAACTGGTATGCCTCTTTAATATTGTTCATTCGAACCAGATTCAGCTCCTCCTGAATGCTTGGCCTTAACCCATTAAGGTATCGGGCAACTTTCTCCTTATCAGCTTCTGCGTGGCCTGTTCTGATGAGAAGTCGATAGAACTCCTCTGTATACTCCTGAACAGATCTTCCTGCTTGCTTCAAACTCTGCATTTTCTTCAGTAGGTCAAGCTCATAATCAATAGGAATGAACTGTCGCTTCAATTTATCCACCATCCGATCCCATCTCATGATTTTCTCCTTTCCCCTTCTATTTCGCTCCAACTGAATCTCTTGCCACCATATCTTTGCATGACCTTTCAGTCTAGCCTTCGCAAATTTGACCCTATCAGGATCCTCAACATCTTCATACTCAAAATATTCCTCACATTCATTGATCCAGTCGATCAATTCTTCTGGGTTAAGATTTCCAGAAAATGTAGGAACCTCAATCTTAGGTCTTTTCCCAATCTTGGAAATCGCCTGAAAAAGTCTTTCTTCCTCCTGGTTCACAATTTCAACTTCTCCTTCTTGATATTCTTCTTCGGCTTCATCCTCGCTTTCATCTTTGACATTAAGATTCATTCCTCTGCGAATCTCTTCTTGCAATGCTCGCACTTGTCTCTGCAGCTCTCTAACCTCAGGTGTCACAGCACTAGTTCTTCCGCCAATTCTCTTCGTGGAGGCATTTTCGCGATGCGCGCTGAAACCCTAACCACGGTATTGGTGCAGACTACCTCACAGTCGGCGATCTATTTACACACTCAAGGAAACCTGCTCTGATACCACCTGATGAAGGGTGCTCCCCTTAATACCACAAACACACAACAGAAATAGAGAAACAACAACAATATGCAAGAACAGAAAATTGGCTTCTTATTATCTCCACAAATGTGGAATTACAAACTTTCAGAATTACAATATGCAAAGCCACATGGGCATTCCCTTACAATATTCTGTAGGACAAAGCCTTGAACTATTACCCAGATCTACTACCCAGAACTATTCTGAACTGCCTAAGACAATAATACAACCTTCCTTATATAGGCAATTTTCCACCGCCTGGGAAGGTTCCAGAATTTTAGCCAATAAGGCTGACCAACTTAGAATTATTTTATTTTACATTTTATTACATCATAGTCGGCTCAAGATAACCTTTGAAACCCGAACAGAAATTTTGAAGAAAATTATTTTTCGCCATTTCGGGTGACCCAACTTTTGAAGACTATAAGTCATCACCAGTTGACCCGATCGGCTATTATAACCCCATTTCGGAAACGCCACGAAGCGCTCTACAAGCTTGACCGGTGCAAGCGTCTGTCACCCAAATTTTTGACCTCATCCGGGGCCTCTAAAGCCTTCAAAACTGAGTTCAAAGTTTCTGTACCCTGCTGCCAATACCGAAAATCTTCGATATCTTCCAATATACATTTGATCTGGCAATGAAACTTTACTGGCAGACTTATATGACCAAAATGAACCTCCAAGAAAGAAATTAGATCATTCTGAGCACAGACGAAGATTACCAAAAATAGTAACTTTCCATAAATAGCAGCTCTGCACAGGATAGCCCTTATTGAATTCAAAAATAGAAATATTTTTGGGTGATGCAAGATTGCTCTTACACCCAGGATGCTCCTGCATCAACATGTCGTGGTTAAGTATATCACAAAGTATGCAGCCAAAGCTGAAAGAAGTTTAGAGACATACCATCAGATGTTATTTTGACTAGCAAATGTAGAAAATCTTGATGATTTTGCATCAAAAGTTTATAAACGACTTCTCACTGAAACATTGATAGAAAGGGATATTGGTGCCCAAGAAACAAGTCATATGCTACTAGAACTTCTATTGGTGCAGAGTAGTAGAGTATTTGTCAACTTAAATGTTTCAAAGGAAGTATTCAAACTTGTAGAATTAAATGTTGATGAAGAAAATGAGGAACATACCATATCTTTCATTGATGCTTACATGAATAGGCCACAATTTATGGAAGCTTTGTGTCTTATTGATGTTGCAAAATCATGGATATATTAAAAAAAGAGGAGAGGTGATAATAAATGGAGTCCAAGATAAATAGTGGCTATACTAAGATTATTTCCTATATTTTACTCAATTCCTGTACACCACTCAAAAAAATGGATTGATTTTTGCTCTTCAGAATTGTTGCTTTATAAACCTTTTCACAACATCCACACAGATATTGGTAACAATGATGAATCTATAGTTGCAACATGGGATAACTTTAGATATAATCCATGGAACCTAGAGAGAAGAGGAGATTATGAAAATACTAGAAATGACTCTGAGTTAGAATTTGAAGGCAATGATAACGACCAAGGTTGTACTAAAAAGAATGAATGGGTAGAAGAGATATAGATTGACAAATGGATTGGTCTCAAGAGTTTCAAAGTGAACAATACATAAATGAAGTAGTAAATTTCATTAACTTGATGAGAAATATAGGTTGTCTTATTCATGATGACATGCCACAATGTGTGGACTACACAAACCTTAGTGACAAACAAAATAAAGTAGTTAACATCATAATTTCCCACTATCATACATGTCAAGATGCATCATCCTTATATATGATAATCCAAGGCACAACAAGAACATGGAAGTCATATTCAATTGGTGCAATCAATCAAGCTTTACAAAATGCATCCTCTCCACAACACTCTCCTCTCCTTCTACTTGCACCAATAGGGGTTGCAACATTCAACGTTGGAGCATCAATGATTCATTCTGAGTTGAGAATACCAATAGAAGAATTTGGTGAGCTACAAGGCACAAGACTTGTAAGTTTCCAAGAGGAGATGTCTCACATTAGATATATATTGATAGATGAAATGAGCTTTTTGGGAGAGAGGTTACTCCAAAACATAGACTCTTGTCTTTGACAAGCATTTCCAGAAAATAGCCATAAGAGTTTTGGAGGTATGTTTAGTATTTAAATTGCTTAGAATAAGATATCTACATAAGAGATATATTTTGTTTCTTACTATTAGAATAACAATTTGAAAGTAAATATTAATTAATGAATATATTAGAATTTTTGTTTAACACATATTATAATTTTTTTACAGGGATATCTATGATATTGGTTGGAGATTTGGCACAATTGCCTCTTGTCAATGATAGACCGGCTTAAAAAAGTAGAAGGCATGCAAAGTTGCTATGGGAAGAATTCAAAATTGTAGTTACTTTAAGTCATATTTTTAGATAGGATGGACAAAGCATTGAGCAAGAAAGATTTCATGTTCTTCTATCAAACATAAGAGATGCAAAACCTACAATAGAGGATTGGATCTTACTTATGTCAAGATGCAATGTGAACATGAGTACTACAGAAAATGGCAAGTTCAAAAATAGTGTTCATTTATTTTCAACAAATGATAATGTGCACAATCATAATAAGAAAAATCTATTATCATTATTAAACCCTATTGCACGAAGCATTGCTGTTAAAACAACAATGCATAGTTCTACAGATGGAGATGGAAGTGATGAGCTTGACATGGAACTATTAATTAGCAA
This sequence comes from Chamaecyparis obtusa, assembly GCA_027943335.1. Lineage (NCBI taxonomy): Eukaryota > Viridiplantae > Streptophyta > Pinopsida > Cupressales > Cupressaceae > Chamaecyparis > Chamaecyparis obtusa. The sequence continues at coordinate 591,468 of BSBK01008863.1, forward strand.
AGATGCAAGGGTAATGCTAACTTCAAACTTATGGATTAAAGAAGGTCTTGTCAATGGAGCACTAGGATATATTTGAAGTATTGTATATAGACTTGGAAGTGCCCCATCTCTACTGCCATCATATGTACTTGTCAATTTTGATAGTTACTTTAGAATTCCTTTTGATGATCATCATCCCCAGAGAGTTCCAATTCCTGCAATTAATAGGGGTAGCACAAAATAAATTCTATTAAGATTGGCTTGGGCTTTAACCATACACAAGTCACAAGGGCTGACACTACATAAAGCTACTATTGATATAGGTTAGACTGAAAGCAGTGGTCTCACATTTGTAGCAATATCACGTGTCAAATATTTGCAAGGACTAAGAATTATGCAACCCTTCACATATGATAGAAATGAAAAAATGAAGAGAGGAAAACAAGTTGCTAGAAGAAAAGAACAAGAGAACAGTTTGAAATCCTTAAAAAATATTTGATGTAAAAATATTGTGAACACACTTTTTTTGTTTGTACTTCTCTAAATAATTAACAATATCTTGACATTTTCTCTCTTGATCTAAATGCTTGGTAGAAAAAATCTACATGTTCATTTATTTATATTCAATGAGATTGGTAATTTGAACACATTATTTGATGCAAGTTACTTATTTGAAGGGTAAAGAATTGTACATTCATATTTTATTTGATCATATATTTTAGGTTTATTTAGACTAAGATACATTTCATACAATAGTATGTTTTTTAGTTGAAAATAATTTTATAATTTAAATACATGATATTGTATCTATATATTTTCATTAAAAAATAAAATGGATAGATTCATGAATGATTGTTCCAGTCAAATAAAATATAGAGTTCAAATTTATATATGTAACATCATTTCCTTATAATATTTTTTATTTTTTGGTATTTCAAATGATTTTGATGAGATTTTACCATAGTAAGTCAAGTAATATCTTAAACTAAGTATTTTCACTTTTTTTTGCATGGTATGGTATTACTAAACATTATTCATTTTAATTTTTTATCGCAAATTATGTATAGTTTTATTCTCATGTAATTTCTAAATACTAATATTTTTATTTTCAATTTGTAGCAAACAATTCAAACTATGGATGTTTCAGAAAATGAATCAGAAATAATTGTTGTAAGCCCACATGCCTCTGTAAACTCAAATGATGTTTTTGAAACTGATGTGGACAAATGTGCAAGATTAGTTTTAGAGTGTTGTAGAAAAATTGTCAAAACTATTGAGCACACAGCCTTAATGATTGACAATGTTGAAGAACTAGAAATATTGAAAATGGAAGATGTTGCAAAAGTAGTTCACAAGACATCTCTAAAAGTAGATGCATTTCCATCTACGATGAAAGAAGTGTATATCGATCATTTTCCAAATAAAGGGCACAACATCAAACTCATCGTTGAAGAATATGTCATGTACTTAAATATCATTACGATGAAGTATTTTACATATAGTTAATTCTTTTTTGACTGCTGATACTTCTTAGCTATTCAAAATGGTTGTAGTGGAATAAATATTTTCTTTTTCATTTATGTAATTTTGATGAACAACAATATATATGTGTGGTTTGTATGAGTGCTTTTAAATAAATTTTGAAATGGAGGTGCAACAAATGTATATAATATTAAATATGTTCAAAATTCATATGATATAAATTTTGAAAATTTTTTACAAACCTTTTACTCATTTTATCAAACTTTTCCATTTTTCTTTAATTTATATTTTAATACAAGATAAACAATTTTTTTTTAAATACTGGACTGATGTGTAGCAATAGACTTCCATAAATCTATATTTTAACTCTAAACTGTAACCATAATCCTGATTATAACCCTAGCCGTAACCTAACCCAAAATTGAATCTCTAACACTAAACATTATGTAAACATTAGAAATGACCATAATTATAACTAAAATACTAAACCCTAACCTATACCATTATACTAATTGTAATCCTAACCCTTACCCTAACACTAAGCGTAATCATAATTTTAACTATTTTTCTAACCTAAGAATGATGTGAAACCTAACTATACCACTAACCTAAACCTTAACCATGATGTAAACCATAACCTCAACCCTAAACCCTAACCCTAATCCCCACTATATTCATAACGTAAACCTTAACCCAAACCCTAATACTAAACCATAACCCTAATTATTTCTCTAACCTAAGAATGACACTAAACCCAACTTTATCACTAACCCAAACCCTAACCATGATGTAAACCCTCACCTCAACTCTAAAAACCTTACCATAGAGTATGTATTAGTGTTATTAACATACTCAACATATACTCTATATAATCTTATTGTATTAACGTACTCAAAATATAACACTAAATCCTAACCCTAATGCTAATTCTAACTGTGACCCTAACATATTTCTTACACTCATATTAAACCCTAACCCTGATTGTAAAGCCAACCTTAACACTAAACCCTAACCCTAATCATAATAAAGAATCTAAGAAAAACCCTAACCCTAATGCTAACCCTAACCATGATATAAACCTTAACCTTGAATATGAACCCTAATTATAACCCTAATCAGATTAATTTATTCAATGTTTTATGCACCCTACGACTGCTACTAGCTAATATATAATCTATATTTAAAATATGCCAAGATGCATCGAGGTGTTGAATTTTTCCATCATTCACCTTTAATATAGAGAAAAAATTAAAGTTGAAAAATTCAGCGCCTCGATGCATCTCGACGTATTTTAAATATAGAGTATCTATTAGCTAGTTAAATATTAAGCTTTGGTTTTAAGAAGAATCAAGTTGAAGAATGTTATTTTATTTATCAATTTCATTTGTTTTAAATATTAGATTTAGTAATTTCAATATTAACGGTAGATAATTTGTTTTAAATATTAGAATTAGTAATTTTAATATTAGATTATGGATGGCAATGCCGCCATAATTTTAATGTTAATGTTTTAGGGATTTAGATTTTGTTTTTATATAATTTTATTAGTTTTTTTTAATATAATTTTTTAGATTTAGATTTATATTTTTAGATTTATTAGATTAGGAATTGCATTTTAAATTTTAATTTATTAGTATTTTAATACATAGTTTAAAATATTAGTTTTCCTTTTAATATTGATGGCAATGCCGCAATATTTTTAGATTATTAGATTTATTTTGTTACATATTTTAATACTTAATTTTAAATATTCATTTCCTTTCAATATGGATGACAATGTCACTATATTTGTATACATATTTTAAATATGAATGTTTAAGGTCTCATAATGTTTAAAATTAGATTTTAGAAATTGATTTAATAAAATTGTTTTTGTTAATTTTATTAATGAAATTAATAGTAGATTCAATTTGTTGCTATTATAATACTTAATTTTAAATATAACATTTATTTTTACTATCGATGGCAATGTCACCATATTTAGGTCTCCTAATGTTTAAAATTAGATTTAATGAAATCGATTTTGTTGATTGTATTAATGAAATTAATATTATTGATATAATTATATGTTGAAAATTACATTTACATAAGTTCATTTAAAAATTAGATTTGGAAATTGATTTAATAAAATATAGTTTGTTAATTATAATTATATTATGGTTGTATTATATCTTTTTAACTATAAATTGACATGGTCTTTTTGTAATCATAAATTAAGTATACAAATGGAGTTTAATGTGGGAATGAAGGTAGAAGTTAGCTGTGATAAGGAGCGATTTGAAGGGGCATGGTTTGAAGGAACTATTATAGGCATTGTAAACAATTTTGATATGTCAAAATTTTCTATGAAATATGACCACTTCATAACTGATGAATGGGCTCGAGAGCCCCTCATTGAGGAAGTATTTATAGAATATATGAGACCTATCCACTTGTGATTAGTTTACCTCGATATGTACCTCCTAGTTTTGCAATTGAAGTTCTAGACAATGACTGTTGGTGGTTGGGTATGACTATTGACCGATTTTGTTAATTGTATTAATGAAATTAATATTATTGATATAAGTAGATGTTGTTCATTTAAAAATTAGATTTGGAAGTTGATTTAATAAAATATAGTTTGTTAATTATAATTATATTATGGCTGTATTATATCTTTTTAACTATAAATTGACATGGTCTTTTTGTAATCATAAATTAGGTATACATATGGAGTTTAATGTGGGAATGAAGGTAGAAGTTAGCTGTGATGAGGAGTAATTTTAAGGGGCATGGTTTGAAGGAACTATTATAGGCATTGTAAAAAATTCTAATATGTAATTTTTTTTTGTGAAATATGACCACTTCATAATCGATGAATGGGCTTGAGAGCCCCTCATTGAGGAAGTATTTATAGAATCTATGAGACCTATTCCACCTATCATTAGTTTTCCTTGATATGTACCTCCTGGCTTTGTAGTTGAAGTTCTAGACAATGGCTGTTGGTGGTTGGGTGTCACTGTTGACAGATTTGTTTTGCCACTTTGTCTTGAAGAGTTCTTTGAAGTGTATTTTCTTGACTCTCACACTCTAAAACCATATTCATGCACCCACTTACGACCAGAGCAAGAATGGGTTAGAGGAAGATGAAGGAAAACACACTAAAATTGAAGAGTTTACAATTAGTTTTTTGTTTGAAATCCATTAGCTCTGAAAATGGGATCACATATTTTTGGGGTTTCATTGTTTACTATTCCAATGAAGAGATCATCCATTCTCATGTTTTCACAAAATGGACCTTTAGACCATTTCAATTGTCATTATATATCCATTATTGTTATAAAATATTTATTTTGTTATTCTTACAATATCTTGGCTCTCATTTACTCCATGTAGCTGTAATTCTTATCATTTATTCATTCAAAGTATTGTTATTGTCTAATTTGTTTTCCTAATTTGTATTCTATATAAATATGTATTTAAACATGATACAAAAATCATAAAAACTAAATTGCTATGTATTATAAATCGACACGTGCCTTTCAATTCCATATATAAAAAAATATATTCAATGACAAGTAACATTCATTCTTTCTAAATATTACAATGTTTTTACTATATATAATATAAAGCTTGATTAGGTCACTAATTTTATGTTCTTTCATAGTAGATATGGTGAAACCAAGGTTGAAATTTGAATCCGAGGAGGCAAGAAGATAATATCAAAGACAATATAGAAGAGTCTCCTAGACATTATCAAAAGCAATTGACTGAAAGTCAAAGAGAACAACTTAGGGTAAGATGTAATGAAGTTGATAGACAAAGAATTTGTAGAAGGATAGAAGTAACAGTGGAACAATAAAAAAATGAAAATTGATATGAAACAAATGTTCAAAGAAACAACCATCAATGAACTTCTGATCAAAGCCTTCAAAATGAAGGGTGTCAAGGGATTCAAGATGATCTCGAACCAAGTTGTAGATATAACAATCTACCTAATGTAAAAATTTAGTTGGATGTTGAAAATGAAGACTTTGTATCCATAGAACATGTTCTACAAATGTCGCAACATGAAAATCAAATAGAAATGAATGTTGATGTGGAAGGTACTATGGAAAACATGATAAACCCAAATGGTACAGGTTGAAACTTAATTTAGAAGATTCCAATGTAGTTTAGACATCAGATAGATAGTTTGAAGACTCTTAATATGTGTCATATTTGTCAAGAACTGTATCTTGCAATGAAAGTATATCGCACCTGTGAAGGTCCTATATGCAAAAGGTGTAGACAAGAACAATGAACTCATATGTTTTAATCTTCAAACAATATGGACCCTAGCTCTCAACCAGAAGAGCTTACAAATTTGACTCAGGTTGAAGAGATGTTGATTGCACATGTCAGCCCTATACTACAAGTTACACATGCAATTGGTGGTCAATATAAGTATAAAGGACACAATACAAATTTTCCTCAACATGTAGAACAAGTATCCAAAGTTTTTCCACATACAATTGAGCATTTTCTAATTATTATTATTCATAGAAGGGATCATGATACATGTTATAACTTTATTGTAAACATGGATCGTGTGTATAGAGCATTGAAATTCAAAGTAGAGCATGATAAATTTTATGTAGATGTTAGAATCGATGAAGTTTCTCTTAATGACTTGCCAAAAAATATTGATTAGAATGTTTTTTTAACAAATTAAGGACAGTCCACATGGAATTTGATTATGATGCAAAAAAATTCATATTTGTGGGTCTAGTTATGGAGATAGATGAAGGTAATTTAATTCAACACACAATGTCTATGGCTTCAAGACTACCTAATGCTCAAAGAGAACTAGAATTAATCCAAGCATGGGTTAACAATCACAAGACAATTCCATTTGCATTAAATGAATGGATAGCTATAGGTGCATCACTCATTAATGAATGTCACATTGGGATTATTAGATATGGCATTTCCAACATTATTTTCTTGATGGAAGATGTGATTGGTTAGAGCCAAGAATGAGGTGAATTCATCTACATGGATTTTTCAAGCATTTGTTGCGGTATATGGATCATTGATTTTGTAAACATCTGAGGTTTGGGTATTTCATGATGAACATGATAATGAGACATCGTGCATAAAATTTATCTACTGCATTTAGGATTGGATCACTGTTGGTTCATATGTATATCTACATTGAGCACAAGTTTCCTGGTATGCACCTTAGGACATGGAAAGATGATGTACCTACTAGAATTCAGATCTCTGAGAGCTACCAAAAATAGAGCAAGAATTAAAAAGATGGAGAATTATTTGCTATGACAAAAAGGCTACAAAGGCAGATGAAGGAAAGGTATAGGATACCTAAAGATCTAGTTAAAAATTATAAGGATACTATCTGTTTCATGGTTGAAACCAATTGTGTGTTCTTTGAGGCATTGGATCCTAGGAAGAAATGGTGTTACCCTATGGGGTATGAAGTTAGTTCTAAGATTCTAACCATGCAAGTAGATCATGTGCTAGAAGCATAAAGAGACCCTTCTAAAGAAAGATGGGGAACATAGAGGGAGAAGTCTAAAAAAGTTAGAGAAGAACAAGAAAAAATGACAAGGAAAAGGAAAATTAATAAGATAGTTAGAGACATCATTGCAAAGATAGGAATCACGAGGGAGTAGTTGAAGAACATAAGATCAAAGATAGAAGCATCTTCTAGCATGGCTATTGATGCACCTACCCATTCTAAAGATGAGAAGACAGTAAGCTCTACACTAGATATAATTGACCTATCACCTACACAAGAGAAGTCAGCTCAAGAGATTGTACCTGTGAACATTCCTAGAAGATCCACAAGATCTAGCAAGCAAAGCAATCCTAAGAAACAAGAGATAGAAGTGGAAATGAAGAAGAAAGAAGACAAAGAAGTTGAGAAGGAAGAAGAAAAAGCAATTTAGAAGAGGCCACAAGATCTATGGAAGCCAAATCTTCCAAAGTTGTAAAAGAGAGTGATAGCAAATAGAAATCTGAGGACAATAGATAGGTATTATGAAATGTATGATTTTGAAGATCAAGCAATTATTGAGGACACAATAATTGAGCACTTACTAGTTTTTAAGAAGAATTTGTTAGAGATTGAAAGAAGAATTCCTAAGGATTTTTATAGAAAACTAGAGATTAGAATATAGTTGGCACAGTTAGAAGATGAGAATATAAGGAACAAGGCTATAGAAGATATGTTACCAGTTGTATCTATTCAAGAAAGGGAAAGAATAATCAAAGAACTGAAACCTTTGTTGAGGACAAAGGCTAGACTAGTAAAAATCATGGTTAGGAAATAGGATGAAGTAATAGAGGACACTCAAAAGGAACAGGATCAAATCCTTATGAGTGATATGCCAAAGAATATCTCACCTCCCAAGGTTACCAAGCCTACGCCTTTGGGTTTGGGAGAAAGTTCCAAGATAGCAGATGCAAGTGAAAAAGCTAGCATGCAACTAGACTTCTTTGTCTCTGGTGTCCCTGTGACCCTTGACACTTCACATGATGTAAATGACCCATTTTTGGATAACTTAGATAGTGTGATGAAAATTGAAGAAGGACAGATAGAGGGAGAGAATTCAGAGGATAAACAGGATGAAAAGATATAGGAGAAGGAAGTACAACAAGAAGAAAGGAAGGAAGAAGAGACTGGAGTATGGAAATTAGTTCAGGTAAGATTGGAACAAAAGCAAGAACCAAACACCTCCTCTACTCTATTGTTGGCAAGTATGGCCAAACCAGTGAGTGCCTATGTGGAGAACATGGATGAGGATGAGCTCACGAGGCTATCATTCATGGCCTTCGCTAAGGCTAAGGATAGATCAGTACAAAAAGGAGACAAAAGAGTAAAGGGAATAGCTAGGGAAGTAGAGATAGTAAATAAATTACTCCCTACACCTATTTATTTTCAAGGTAAAGATGAGGCAGAAAACCTAGGCATGGCATTTGATAGCTTTGATAGTCACTTTGTGTCACTGTTGAAGACTGCAGAGGATAAGGTAGAGAAGAGCTTTTTGGAGAAGAAATTGAAAGAAGTTTGTCAATCCATTTCATGGGACTTGGACATTCTCAAAGCAACTACACTTAAGGCCAAGAATTGTGTAGCACAAGGAAGGAAAATATATAGTTGTACTACATAAATCCTTGTAGACATGTGAAGAACATTGAAGATATCATAGCCAAGGATAGGGATACCCTTGATAGTTTGATGGAAATTTGTGAAACATCTTCACAAACTGTGGGAGAAATAGATAAACAAACATCCAAGCTTTTGGTTAAAATAAGTGTATTGAATGTAGAGAAAGGGAGAGTGGTAGACAAATTTGGTTTGCTAAAGAGTTTAATAACTCCTAAGCTATCTATGCTTGAAGCTCATCTCTCAGAGATGGAGAAGATAGAAGGATCTATGTCTATACCCTCAGAGCTGAAGGCGAGAAAAATGAAATCCTATGTATTGAATTGATTGATCCATGTCAGTGAACTATTGATCAAATCATGGGCTGAGGAAGTGAAGACCTTAGAAGACTCTTTCCAAGATATTCTAAATCTGGTGAGTAAGCAATAAGTCTTTTTGTGCTTAGAAATTTTAAGATTTTGCAAATACCTTTGCCATTGATTTCAAAGCGAGAGGAAGAGAAGAGAAAATGAAGAGAGGAAGAGAAGAGAAAAATTAAGAAGAAGAAAAAGAAACAAAAAAATATATAAAAGAAGAAAAGAGAAAAGAAAAGAAAAAGTTCTATGTTTATAGTAGAAGGAAGTGCTTTTGACACTTAGTCATTTTTCACTAAGTGTTGCCATCAATGCAAAAGGGAGAGATTCTTGGCAAGTGATGCTTTGGAGCACTAGGAATCACTTAAGGGTTGTCATTTATGGCAACACTTATGCTAGAGTGATCACCGATAGAGAGTTTTGGTACTGGAGTCACAGTCATGAAAATGACTAAGTATAGAATCAAGATAACAACATACTGTGTTACAGTTTTGGTTAGCGATGATAATGTATGATGTATTGTGGCTTGCAAAGTTAGTAGAAGGTATTTGGGGATATGTAGGACCTTCAGTTAAGGTTACATGTGTTTTGGTGATCAGATTAGTGAGATGCAATATTATGAAGGTATGCGAAGACAAAAAATTAGTATAACATGGCATATGAGCAGTTGTGAAGATTAAGGCAAGGTTAGTTGGTATGGAAATGTGCTAAGTTAGATAGAAGTTGTATATTGCTGACACTTTGGTAATATATGATCGCTGACTCTATGTTTATCATTTACATAAGTTTTTATTATGTTTTGTGAAGTATTTTGAGAGCTGACAGGATGGCAGAATTTGTATAAGTATGGAGTGCTTTATAAAAGAGATATGTGTGATTATGGTGATGATGTGATGATGTGAATCTGAGAGTAGGGAGCATATGCAAGATCATTGTTTGATAGAGCTACAACTAGATCTATCTAAGCATAAAAAGTGCTTGTATTGTTTATTTTTGGAGAACTCTTTTGAAATAGTATTTTGATTGTAAGAGTTGTATGCTCACCACCTTTAAAAGGGTATTTGTATACCCCTGACAGGGTTTTGTATTCCTCTAGCAAGGAAATGTACTATGTAATAATCAGCTCTTAACAGGACTAGATCTCCTAACATGGATATAATATTTTAGTGCATAGTTGTGGGTCCCATCCCCACCGGGGTTTTCCCTTGGCCAAGGTTTCCTCAAAAACAAATCATGGTGTCATGAGTAATGAGTTGTGCATTTATGTTCTTTTCATTTCTGCATTGTTATGGTTTATTTTCATTTGGTTGAAGTTTAAATTAAAGTGTTGTAATACTGATTCACCCCCTCTCTCAATATTACCTAATCCTAACATCTCCATCCTTGGGATACACATTTATAGATACAAATACACACCATGGTGATAATATGAAATTGATCCATGGGGTGCACAAAGTCACTAGAAGGTGCACACATACACTAAGCCATCAAATGATGCACACACATATACATTCATGTACACACACAAAGATGCCAGAAGGTGCAAAGTTTTTAAGGATTGACTATCAAGCACACACACCTGGTATATTGTTCAATCCTATCCTTTTATGGTTCATAGTAAGATTAAAACATCTTATTGGGTGAGGTAATCACCTCTCTCTCTCTCTCTCTCTAATAGGATTAGGTCATGGAATTTATATCATCTATGATGTTTCCTTTGTCTTTTCTATGTGATAATTTATGCTCTTGCAATAGACTTCTAAACATGGTATTAGTGTATGAGGCTTTTTTGATCAAGGTCTCTTTCACTAGTTGATTTGGAGTTTGTTTTAGTACTAACCCCTTTTTCTTTTCTTTTTTCTTTGTTTTCATACCCTTGTGCATGGGTGTGGAGTTAGGATCCTTGGTTTGGGGGCTTATGTTTCATACCTAGTGATGTTCTATCTCTTTTCAATTTGTCAGAGTTTTTCTATTCTTCTCTCTCTTCCTTTACCATGAGTATGACTTGCCTCATACTCCCACTAAAGTGGGGGCTAAATGTATCATCTTAAAATGGAAGCACCCATGATAATACCTTTTATCCCTCATTAATGGGATGTCATGAACCCTTTTGAATTCCTTCATAATGATTGGATGTCCTTTATTTCCCTTGTGCTTCTTATACCCCTATTCTCTATCTATTTTCACTTCTATTTTCTCTTTCCTTGAGACCCCAAGCACAAAACCCCATGGTGAAACCACCTGAGGGTAGGCCAAGGTCAGCCTAACCCCTTGGGGGTAGGATGAGGTTGGCCTAGGCCCTAGGGTGAGACCAAGGTAGGCCTCCCCTTGAGGTGGAATGCCTCAGGATCTTGGGCCCATATCAAGGTTCAAAATTCTTTTCCCGCCTTGTGTAATCGGCCCTTTTTAATTTCGCTCGTAAAATTGGTATAAAAGGAGTCCTACTCACTTCATTTTGGGAAAGCAAGTTATCCATAAATTGAGAATGAGTTGTATTAAAGCATTTAAGACATTGTTACAATCATTCAAGGTGTCCATTGGAGATCAAGCATTCAAGTGTTCAAGCAACTTAAGGAGTTTTTTCAACGCATTCAAGATATATATCATTCATGCATTTTTTCCTCCAAATCTAGTTACTTTCTTCAAGGAGATAGTGGAGTTGGCCATGAAGGAGAGAAGATCCACATTCATACATTCAATATCTACCTTCATACCTTCAAGGTCCATATTTGTACCTTCAAGATCTACATCCTTCAAGGTGAATTACAAGCACATACATACATGAGGTTTTGATTGATTTCCTTTCTAGGTTTTTGGTGTTGAATCAAGGCTATTGCATCATCATAATTGATTACATTTTTAACACAATTGCATTTTCATTGATATAATATACTTCATTATTAGATCTACTTCTACTACTTGCTAGCATTCTCTTTCATTATCTCAATTTTAAGGTTAAGGTTAATTCCTAAACCTGGGCTTGATTGAGGTGAGCCTTTCTCCAATAAAAAAACTATTTTTCCCTTGTGCAGGTGCAAGTTACAATTTTAGATTTAGATTCAAAACTTTTAGAAACAAGTTTCTATTACAAATCTAGATCTCGGGAAAAGTTTTTGATCAGGAGGAGGCCAATTTCGGCCTAGCCTTGGGTGGATTTTCCTCCAAGTTGTCCTAGCACCTCCAGGTCGACGTAGTCCCAAGGCTTCCAATTTTTTATGTTTTTTAAATCTCATTTTCCACTCCTGAATCTCGATTGGTTTTAGATTCCAATATAGTCTTCCATGGATTTATAATGTTAGTATTATCAAGGTGAGTTGGCTTCATTGCTTGATTTCATCACTTACTTTGCATACTAGTTGCAATCCCCTCTTGTAGGGAAAGGAAGAAGTTAATCCAAGAAAGTGTCCCCTTTGTGAAGGTTACGCATTAGGACTTCCTCTTTATGTTAATCAGACCTCCTTTGGTGGTAAACTCTTGGTATTCTCTCTTCTTGTGTAATATGATAGGATCTCATTTACCCCTATACAGGAGTTAAGTGAGTGTATTTGGGAGAAGAAATGATTAGGCAATTAGTAGTTATTGAATAACAAAGAAGTTGATAAGTTCTAGGAACACAAAGAGACATTGAATGAGAAATTAGGGAGTGATTTATTGGCAATGATGAAGATGCAAAAATTAATATAAGTATAGAAGTCATGCAACAAAATGGGGGCAAAGTAAAGTGTGGGGTTGCATAAGAGTATCAAGAAGAGAGTAATTTTCACAAGTCACTCTTTATGAGTTGAGTGAGTGAACAGACAGTTAAGAGTTTAGGTTGAATGTATAGAGAGGGAGGAAGGCTAATGAAAAGGCTATAATTGTAATTCAAAGTTACAAATTTCCCATGAATGCAATTTTGATTATTGTTGCAATTTGAGTTTTTAGTTGTAAGCAAAGAGTATTTGCATATATGTTTTGATATTTTGAGTTTGCAAATTGAATGCTGAGCGAGTATCTCTTGCATCAACTAATTTTTTATTAAAGAGGTTTAAACATATGATGCAAAGCCTAAATTTTATTAATCATTAGTGCAATAAATTTAGCAACAAAACAAAAAATTTAAGGTATTTGCATAAAGTCGGTTAATATTTGTTGTAAATGGAAACTTCAAACTTGGTAGCCAAGGAACAAGGATCGTTTTATTTGACAACTACATAAGAAGATTATATAATAAATATTTATGCACACTATAAAAGATCTATTAAATCACATTTTGAAGTAGTAGTGTAAGGATATAATGCTTTATGTTGTACTCTATAGAGTATAGACGACAAAGTATGCATCCTTGAAAATATTTAGTCTCAAGCTATACCTAAAATGCTAAGACAAGCTTATGAAATGAAATTTTATAAATTTTATTTCAAGAAAAAAATAATTTTGATTCATCTAACTAAATCCTCAACAAAATTTCAAGAACAAAACTAAAATAGCATGAGTCCAAAGCTAATAAATACTAAAGGAAAATATTTGTACACCATTTTTTTTCCACAATACTAAATTAATAGAAATGCATAATATATTATTCCATTGATAAGTAGAGATAAATTTTCATATTAAAACCATAAAGTGATCACTTGTGAACACATTGCATATGTTTATCATTTCTAAGAATAAAGAAAATCGATAGTTCACGTATTCTAGTTGAGAAAAGAAAAGAAAAATGCATATTAGAAAAGTGATCACAGAGAATGATTATAGTTCTAAAATTAGATAAGCATATGTTACAAGAACAAAATTATGTTACTTAGCTTAGATTGTAAAGGTGAAAGTGATGTAGGGGCATTCTTCGGTCCTTGGTGAATATGCATGTAAGTGTGTTATTTGGCCAGTGTTACTCAGTTGTAGCCTTAATCGGTGGTCTTGGTTATTGAAGAAAGCTCGGTCGCTGAAGGAACTCGGTGAGACTTCTTGTGCTTACTGAAATTGGTGCTCAATAATGCCTATGTTTCTCAGTGTTGCTTGGCTTGGTTGGTTGTTTCACTAGCCCTCAGTTGTTTCTTTGGCACTCAGTAGTTCTAGTTTACCGAGTGGAGTTCTTAGGGATTTGGTTGGCCGAATTGGTGCATTTATTGTTGGTATCTTTTGTTCGATTCACCTATGTGGATCTAGAGGCCGACATGTTAAATTTAATAATTGTTAGGCTATTATAGAGTCGACTTGTATTGCATTTAATATATTTTTGGTAAGAGTTAATTGTTTCATCCAGCTGACTTGTGGCTGATGATTAGTATTTATAGGATGTTTGGGTAGTTTTTTTATGCAATCAGATTGGAGGTTCTGAGAGAAGATCTAGGAAATCAGAGAGCTAATTTGGGAGAACCAGATAAGTGAAGTTATCGAAAGGATCTTGCAAGATCTTGTAGATCATATTAGTATCTAATAGTTATAATAGAAGAGCTAGTGGTTGCATACATGGAGACAAGGAGATTTCTTGGTGGCTTGCGAGCTCAAGTTTAGATTTGTCTTAGGGTTTCTATCAGTTGTTGATTTGTCTTAGAACTGAACTAGCTTGAGTTGTGTTGGATCTTGTTGATCTTGCTAAATTGTTTCTGATTGTAATTGGCCCTAACCCGAAAGGCCTTACAACTAAGCATGTTAATGGAAAATATATTTTGAAACATATCTTGTTGTGTTATTCTTTTATGTTGTTTTGAAGCTGCAAGGTTGGACTATCCTTAATTGGATCCACCATCCTTGACCTGTGTTAGGTGGTATCAGAGTCAAGTTGATCTTGTGGAGGGAAGGTTGACCTAGCAAGGTTGATCTTGTGAAGTTGATCTTGTTGGCGAAGACATAGTATGATCTGGGTTGTGGATCCATGGCACTGAACTTGTGGAATTTTGGCCTAGTTGTTTGTGTGAGGTGGCAGGTTTTGATTTGACTGTCATATAGCTTGGAGGTTGTCACAAGGTGGCCAGCATAGGGTTTGTTGCAAAGGCTTTTCTCTTATCTTTAAGGATGCCTCTAAGAAGATTGGACCCTAAAGTGATTGCAGATCTCTATGATGATTTGGAATCTAGGATTACAGAGAAGGTGAAATCTGATTTCAGATCAAAGATAGAGTTGATGAAGAATTACATGGTTGTTGAGATCATGAGAGTTGTTACTAGTGTACCTCAGAATGTTGGTACTAAAGATGGTTATGAGGAAGCTACTGAAGACTTTGAAGCTACTGGATCTAGTGGTGATGACCAGAGGGATAGATTTGGTGAAGACATAACTACTCGGTTGTATAGATCTGGAGCTCGATTAAGTAATAGTTACAGAATGGAAGTTTCTACTTTCTTTGGTACTTTGAAGCCTGAGATCTGGTGAAAGTGATGTAGGGGCATTCTTGGGTCCTTGGTAAATCTGTATGATAGTGTGTTATTTGGCTGGTGTTACTCGGTTGCATCCTTAACCGGTGGTCTTGGTTATTGAAGAAAGCTCAATCACAGAAGGAACTCGGTGAGACTTCTTGTGCTCAGTGGAATTGGTGCTCGGTAATGCCTATGTTTCTCACTGTTGCTTGGCTTGGCTGGTTGTTTCACTAGCCCTCATTTGTTTCTCTGGCACTTGGTAGTTCTAGTTTACCGACTAGAGTTCTTGGGGATTTGGTTGGCCGAATTGGTGCATTTGTTGTTGGTATCTTTTGTTGGATTCACCTATGTGGATCTAGAGGCCGACATGTTGAATTTAATAATTGTTAGGCTATTATAGAGTTGACTTGTATTGCATTTAATATTTGTTTGGTCAGAGTTAATTGTTTCATCCAGCCAACTTATGGCTAATGATTAGTATTTATAGGATGTTTTTGTAGTTTTTTTAGGCAATCAGATTGGAGGTTCTAATAGAAGATCTGGGAAATTAGAGAGCTAATTTGGGAGAACTAGATAAGTGAAGTTGTGGAAAAGATCCTGCGAGATCTTGCAGATCAAATTAGTATCTAATAGTTGTAAGAGAAGAGCTAGTGGTTGCATACATGGAGACAAGGAGATTTCTTGGTGGTTTGTGAGCTCAAGTTTAGATCTATCTTAGGGTTTCCATCAGTTGTTGATTTGTCTTAGAATTGAACTAGCTTGAGTTGTGTTGGATCTTGTTGATCTTGCTGAATTGTTTCTGATTGTAATTGGCCCTAACCCAGAAGGCCTTACAGCTAAGCATGTTAATGGAAAATATATTTTGAAACATATCTTGTGTTATTCTGTTGTGTTGTTTTGAAGCTACTAGGTTGGACTATCCTTAATTGGATCCACCATCCTTAACCTATGTTAGGTGGTATAAGAGTCAAGTTGATCTTGTGGAGCGAAGGTTGACCTAGCAAGGATGATCTTGTGAAGTTGATCTTGTTGGCAAAGACATCGTATGATCTGGGTTGCAGATCCATGGCACTAAACTTGTGGAATCTTGGCCTAGTTGTTTGTGCGATGTGGTAGGTTTTGATTTGATTGTCATACAAGTTGGAGGTTTTCACAAGGTGGCTAGTGTAGGGTTTGTTGCAGAGGGTTTTCTCTTATATTTAAGGATGCCTCTAAGAAGATTGGACCCTAGAGTGATTGTGGATCTCTATGATAATGTGGAATCTAGGATTACAGAGAAGGTGAAATCTGATTTCAGATCAGAGATCGAGTTGATGAAGAATTACATGGTCATTGAGATCATGAGAGTTGTTGCTGGTGTACCTATTATACACTAAGTTTGCACCTTTTCTCAAGCTCTCGTAGTCTTGATAACCTAGTATAACATGGGAATCATCTCCAGGTGTGGGACCTATGCTAATTGAGATGAGACCTCCATGTTCTAGGCTGGTTCCTCTTGGATAATCACCTTAATCTACTTCTTGCTATGGAATGTAAATCTTTTGAGGGAAAGGGGGAGAAGGAATGCTTGAAAAGTGAAATAACATGAAAGAAAACTACCTACTAGGTGATGCACCAAAATTAGGGTTTGGATCTTAGTATAGAGGAATGAGACCAATGGAGGAATCAGGTCTAATAAGTCACAAATCACTAGATAGGCTTGCATAAGTATTTGATAGGAGGTTCTGAACAAAAGACTCAACCTATGACCTACAAAAAAACATCTTTTTCTGCAACTAGGTGTAAGAATGAGACAAGACTGCTAGGGGTTGTAGTATTCCCACAAAACATCTAAATCAGATCAGACACAGTAACACACAAAATCATAGAAAATGAGAGGGACTAGGAACCCCAATTTCCATTAACAACATTCATAAACTTCAATCCAATAAGAGATAATCAAGACAGTGAAGACAGGGATAGAACAAATATCACAAGTACCTCAAGAATGCCTTGATCATCAATGGGAGATTACAAAGAGTAGAAGAACCAGAGGGTAGAACAAATACCATAGATAGCTTTATGAGAAAAGATGACTTCCTTGGAAAAGTGGGCTTCTCTCCTTTTCAAAAATGAACCCCCGAGCCCTAAGGCTCCACAAAATAATATATACAACACTCACTACCGATAGGCAGGAGTCCAAAACTGACCTAACCAAAGTTACAAATTCTTACAATATAATAATAAACCCTAGAGTACAAGATAACACTGAATTCACTGAGAACACTCAACAATCAGATCACATCTTCTTTTGCATGTATCCATCTTATACTAAGCTCACCTGCAGACACAACAACCTCGAGTCAACTACCCACCTGCAACTTGACTAAGCCATGAAGGCTTCAAATCTGATCTCATAGATATTTCTATTTTCAATAATAACCCTGCAAAAGGTGGTGGCAACCCATTGAATTTTAACACGACATGGCCCCCTACAAAATCCACAGTGCTGATAATCAGATCATTCATCATTATGCTTCCAACTATCCCTGTCCTGAAGAAATCAATTCCAGCTACCAAACTATCATACATGGCTATCAAAATGCAAAACCCTAGCAGAAAGCCAGCACAAAAATTCAAATTTGAATGTTAACGGCTAGCGGGGCCTCAAATTAAAATGCAATCGTTGATGAAAGACCCTTCCTAGTAAATGAACAACTGCGATACATCTGAAAATGGCTTGAAAACCCATCTCTGACAAGTCAAAGCCACCATGGAGGTCAGTGACCAATTGGAAGTGAGCATACTGACATGTCGGCATATTTGGACCCACCTTGAGCCTTCCTCCTTTTAAGTCATTTAGTGACTATGCGACTGAAGACTTCCTCTAATTTGTGAAGTCCTTCCTACCTTTGCCAAATTATTTAGAGATTCAGTGAACAAAGCATTCACTAAATCGCCAAGTCATTTGGAGCACCGCTAAACCATTCCACAAATGAGCGAACATGTAGAACTTTATCGGGACCACCAAATCCTTATCAAACCTGGGCCCATCTCCACATGTCAATATTTTATTCGCTCCAGCTACCCCCTAGGCATACACCTCAACACTTTTTTGACATCGGACCCACAATCTCCAAGATTCCAATCTAATGACCAGTCTCATCCCCTCATGACCTTGGAAGATTCCTTCAGATTATATGCCCGCCATAGATTTCATTAAGCCAGGACCCTTCTGACACATCATTCCACCTGGAAGTCTTCCTCAGTATATGACAACCAATCACATTTGAATACATAAGCACACCTCGCAACACAGTCGCACATATTTCTCTTTACTTTGACCAATAAAATGATGGAAAATCACCCTAACTTGGCACTGGACCCACTGACAAGTCTGAACACTTGAAAAAATCAATGGCTGGTGCATAATCTCATGTGTCAGAAAAGCTCTTCATGAAGATATGCCAGCCATTGATCTTCATCCTTCTGACATCCCTGTACACATTCTGACACAGCCCCACTACAACATCCAAGTCATCGCTATGTGGACCAATCAGAAGCTACCAAATCGGATGAGGTGGTGTTAGTCCCACTTAATTTTGGAGCACTGTAGACATGGAAGATCTAATGGTCATCTTAAGATCTCAAGCTCTGACACCAGCCTATGTGAAGATACGCTAGCCATTGGATCCTTCTAACCAAGACCCCACTAAAGTGACCGCCAGACTTCCACGCGAATATGTGACTGAAAAAGCTAACCATCGCTAGGTCACAAGAAGTTAAATGGTGACTGGTAAATACCTAGCAATTATGAGAATTGACGTATTTACTAAGTCACCGAATAAAAAAGGGGACCGCCAGAAAGAAAGAGAGAACTGGCGACTGGGCCAATAGGAAATTAGCACACATGGGAAATGTAAACCTTTAGTGGCCGAAAAAGGTAATGAAGAATTATAACAGGCCAAAGGGTTTTGAAGGTTTTAAAAGGTTCCCAACACAATAGCTAGTTTTTATGAATATTTTGACCTATAGACCAGGGACTTGACATAAACGTAGAGGCCAGGAAACAAAACATGAGGCCATGAAACTTTCAGGGATGCTCGGTAGGGGTAAAATAGAGACTTTGGAATAGGTTTTAACCAAATCTACATGCATATGAAAATTGGGGTAATAGTACCTCAGAATGTTGGTACTAAAGATGCTTATGAGGAAGCTACTGAAGACTTTGAAGCTGCTAGATCTAGTGGTGATGACTAGAGGGATAGATCTGGTGAAGACATAACTGCTTGGTTGCATAGATCTGGAGCTCAATTAAGTAATAGTTACAGAATAAAAGTTTCTACTTTCTCTAGTACTTTGAAGCACATGTTCTGGTGAAAGTGATGCAGGGGCATTCTTAGGTCCTTGGTGAATCTGCATGGTAGTGTGTTATTTGGTCGGTGTTACTTAGTTGCAGCCTTAACCGGTGGTCTCAATTATTGAAGAAAGCTCAGCATCTAAAGGAACTCTATGAGACTTCTTGTGCTCAGTGGAATTGGTTCTTGGTAATGCCTATGTTTCTCAGTGTTGCTTGGCTTGGTTGGTTGTTTCACTAGCCCTTAGCTGTTTCTTTGGCACTCGGTAGTTCTGGTTTACCGACTGGAGTTCTTGGGGATTTGGTTGGCCGAATTGGTGCATTTATTATTGGTATCTTTTGTTGGATTCACCTATCTAGATCTAGAGGCTGACATGTTGAATTTAATAATTGTTAGGCTATTATAGAGTCAACTTGTATTGCATTTAATATTTGTTTGATAAGAGTTAATTGTTTCATCCAACTGACTTGTGGCTGATGATTAGTATTTACAGGATGTTTGGGTAGTTTTTTTAGGCAATCAGATTGGAGGTTCTGAGAGAAGATCTGGGAAATCAAAGAGCTAATTTGGGAGAACTAGATAAGTGAAGTTGTGGAAAAGATCTTGCGAGATCTTGCAGATCAGATTAGTATCTAATAGTTGTAATAGAAGAGCTAGTGGTTGCATACATGGAGACAAGGAGATTTCTTGGTGGCTTGCGAGCTCAAATTTAGATATGTCTTAGGGTTTCTATCAGTTGTTGATTTGTCTTAGAACTGAACTAGCTTGAGTTGTGTTGGATCTTATTGATCTTGCTGAATTGTTTCTGATTGTAATTGGCCCTAACTCGGAAGGCCTTATAGCTGAGCATGTTAATGGAAAATATATTTTGAAACATATCTTGTTGTGTTATTCCATTGTGTTGTTTTAAAGCTACCAGGTTGGACTATCCTTAATTGGATCCACCATCCTTGACCTATGTTAGGTGGTATCAGAGTCGAGTTGATCTTGTGGAGTGAAGGTTGACCTAGTAAGGCTAATCTTGTGAAGTTGATCTTGTTGGCGAAGACATCGTATGATCTGGGTTGCAGATCCATGGCATTGAACTTGTGGAATCTTGGCCTAGTTGTTTGTACGAGCTGGCAGGTTTTGATTTGACTGTCATACAACTTGGAGGTTGTCACAAGGTGGCTAGTGTAGGGTTTGTTATAGAGGGTTTTCTCTTTTCTTTAAGGATTCCTCTAAGAAGATTGGACCCTAGAGTGATTGCGGATCTCTATGATAATGTGGAATCTAGGTTTACAGAGAAGGTGAAATTTGATTTCAGATCAGAGATGGAGTTGATGAAGAATTACATGGTTGTTGAGATCATGAGAGTTGTTGCTAGTGTACCTTGGAATGTTGGTACTAAAGATGGTTATGAGGAAGCTATTGAAGACTTTGAAGTTGCTGGATTTAGTGGTGATGACCAGAGGGATAGATATGGTGAAGACATAACTGCTTAGTTGCATAGATCTAGAGCTCGATTAAGTAATAGTTACAGAATGGAAGTTTCTACTTTCTCTGGTACTTTGAAGCCTGAGAACTTGATTGACTGGATTGGTGAACTTGAAGATTTATTTGAGCTAAAAGAAATTGAAGATCCTCTTTGGGTGAGGTTGTCACAGACAAAATTGAAAGGGCATGATGCTCTTTTGTGGAAAGAATTACAAAGAGATAGAGAAGATGAAGGTGAAATGAAGATCAATCGGTGGAGGTTTATGATGACTAAGTTGAAAGCTAAGTTCATACCTATTAATTATGAGCTTGACATGTTTAAGAAGTTGAAAAATCTGAAGCAAAAGGATTTGAATGTTGAAGATTATATCGAGGAGTTCTACAAACTTACTATTCGGTCTAGAAATAGAGAACTTGGTAAGGAGAAGGTAGCTCGATATGTGAATGGTTTGAGATTCAATATTTAGGATGAGCTTGGTATGCTAAAGATTGATTCTATTGAAGATGCTTATCAATACATTGTAAAGGCAGAAGATAAGTTGAAGAGGAAACAACATAGTAATTCTTGAGGGAAGGAAAAGATTGATCACTCGATGAAGGATTAACCAACTACAGAAGATGAATAGAAACCTGTAGAATCGAAGAAGAAGACATGTAGAGTTATCTTTAATGGTACTTGCTATAACTGTGGTGAAGAAGGATACCATTCTTTTGAATGTACATAAAAGAAACTTGGTGACCGATGAGCTGTTGTGGTGAATGAAAATGTTGAGAATGAAATTGAATCTAAGAACTTGATGGTTTGGAAAACATTGCTCGGTACAAAGGTGGAACCTTGTTAGAGGAGTAACTTGTTCAGAACTCGGTGCAAGTCTAGAGGTAAACTTTGTGATGTTATTGTTGATAGTGGTAGTACTGATAACCTTGTTGCTGAGGACATGGTTCATAAACTTGGTTTGAATAGAATGAGACATCCACATCCTTATATGATTTTTTGGTTGCAAGATGATCATGCTTTGGAAGTAAGAGAACAATGCTTTATTGATGTTCAGATTGGCTAGTATAAGGATCTTGTGTTATGTGATATTGTGGAGATGAATAGTTGTCATATATTGCTTGATAGACCTTGGCAATATGATTGTAGAGCTATGTATGATTGTGTGAAGAATGTGTTTACTGTTAAAAAGGATGACATGAAGTTTTCCCTGATGCCTTTGTTGGATACAACACTCGGTAGGAGAAGTTTGAGTATTGGTAGCCAAGTTAAGTTGGTAGATCCTGAGAGAATGAATGGTCCGTTTGGAGAATAGACCTATGTGTTATCAAGGAAAGACTTGAAAAGATAGAGGAAGCTTAAGTGGAAGAGTATGCAAAGTGAAAAGATGGAGGACTTGTATGTGAAGAACCAGTTCAAGGTTTATGTGCTAAATCCCAGAAGATGTTCTTCTCACATATGAACATCTTTTCGAACTTGGGGTGTCTGATGCAAGGGCATTCTTGGGTCCTTGGTGAATCTGCATGGTAGTGTGTTATTTGACCAGTGTTACTTGGTTGTAGCCTTAACTGGTGGTCTCAGTTATTAAAGAAAGCTCGATCACTGAAGGAACTTGGTGAGACTTCTTGTGCTCGGTGGAACTGGTGCTTAGTAATGCCTATGTTGCTCGGTGTTTCTTGGCTTGGTCGATTGTTTCACTGGCGCTCGGTTGTTTCTCTGGCACTCAGTAGTTCTGGTCTACCAATTGGAGTTCTTGGGGATTTGGTTGGCCGAATTGGTGCATTTATTGTTGCTACCTTTTGTTGGATTCTCCTATGTGGATCTAGAGGCCAACATGTTGAATTTAATAATTGTTAGGCTATTGGAGAGCTGACTTGTATTGCATTTAATATTTGTTTGATAAGAGTTAATTGTTTCATCCAGCCAAATTGTGGTTGATGATTAGTATTTATAGGATGTTTGGGTAGTTGTTTTAGGAAATCAGATTGGAGGTTTTGAGAGTAGATCTAGGCAATCAGAGAGCTGATTTGGGAGAACCAGATAAGTGAAGTTATGGAAAAGATCCTCCAAGATCTTGTAGATTAGATTAGTATTTGATAGTTGTAATATCAGAGCTAGTGGTTGAATACTTGGAGATAAGGAGATTGTTTGGTGGCTTGCAAGCTCAAGTTTAGATCTCCCTTAGGGTTTCCATCAGTTGTTGATTTGTCTTAGAACTGAACTAGCTAGAGTTGTGTTGGATCTTGTTGATCTTGCTTAATTGTTTTTGATTGTAATTGGTCTGAACCTAGAAGGCCTTACAGTTGGGCATGTTAATGGAAAATATGTTTTGAAACATATCTTATTGTGTTATTCCTCTATGTTGCTCTGAAGCTGCAAGCTTGGACTATCCGTAATTGGATCCACCATCCTTGACCTGCATCAGAAAGTCTTCAAAATGAAGAGAAGAGAATTAATGTATATGGTGATCTCTCTAATTCATCAAATGGTATACACTAAATCCACATCAATAAGAAAAATATTATAAAAAAAAATGTTATGACAAATACCTCTTAAATTGTTTAAAATGGTTGTCGCTAAAGAAAAATAATAATGTTGACACTTTGAATGTGAAGAAAATTATTCCATATTTGTATTCCATTCTACCAAAAATCCACTCAGGACATGATCTTGACCTCATCCCTTAACCCCTTATGATATCAAAGGCCTCAACCCTTATGATATCGAATCCTTTTGATGCAACACACTCATACACATTCAAGCTAATTCAGTCATTACAAAATAAGAACCACTAGAACTCGAGATAGATTTGAAAATTCTTTATTTCCATTCTGTTGGTGTTCTTTTTCCCAAAGGTCAGCTTGGCATCGAGATTGACAGGGCTAGTGTCACATTCACTCAACACTCCAAATCTGATAGGAAAAAGGGCCCACTGACAAGGATCAAAGAGAGATCCTTCTACACTTTGAGCTCCACATCACTCAGGTTGGTGTACCTCATCTGCACACTAAAACAACTTGTGTCACACTACAAGCCTACAGGTCACTGACTGTGGAATGGTTCTCAAACTCCTAGGTATCCTGTACCTCAATGAAGCCAATATCTCATGCAATAGCCCTACTTGCATGGAGTGAGTATGAAAACCAGAGACCTATCCTAACAACATGAAAGGGAAAAGGTGGGACTGAATGGAAATGATTTTAAAAGGATTGAAACGACCACTGAGATGCCCTAAGTCTCTGATAGACCAGTGCCTTATCTAATGGGCCACAAAGTCAAATACCCTACTGCAAGAGATAGTTGTGAAACAAGAACACAATATGCTCAATGTGTTGATGCCTGACATCAATCACACACCATGCCCAAACCTCAACTTAACACCCACCTGTACATCCAAGCATGTTATTATCCATTTAAAGGATTTTAACCCTCCCCTTAGAAGAGGCCTATGAATCAGACAATACATTTACCAACATCCACCGGAAGACAAGCATGACATATCCTTGATATTTCAGCTCATACATGCATAAACACTAACCCTGAACCAGTTACCTCTATGAAGATAACTCCACTTGCAAACACATAGGCAATACAAGCAAACAAATCAAACACCCTTGATGCATGATCAATGAATTCAGAGCTCAAATGGAGATAGCTTAGTAACAGTAAGAATAAAATGAGTTCTCATACACAAAATAAGTCTGTTACAATATGTATTGTGTTCTTTGAATCAACAATGGAAACAAAACACCCTATATGCAGAGAGAAGGGGAAATCTATAGAGCAAAAACTTTCATTGGAGCTGACAAAATTTAGAACCTTCTCTACGTCAAAAAATCGACACTTTATACCATTAGCTACCTTGGAAACCCATGACAGGTTGCAACAAGCTACAGATAGCTAAGGCATAGCCTTCACCCACCACACCAATCAAAATTACTACATGGGTAGGAAACACAGGCAACCTCGAGCACAAAAAAAAAATCCTTCAAACGGCACAAAAGTCATCATGCAATCAAGTAACATGCCTCTGGACCACCTGGCAACCATTGGCACCACCAAACCAATCAAAATCCACTGAAGAAACCATAAATTCAAGTACTTCCTATCGCTGCAAACCCTTCGGCAAATTTGAATTCAAAATCCAACAATTACCTTCATGGCGCCAGAAGCATACCGGTGGTCCTCATTCAAAATCGGATCAACTTTATATCCCCGCCATCAGATCTTTTATTTTTCCTGGGCCTGGCAACTTGACCACAATCTTTAGTCGCACCACTGCACGGTCACAAACCTCACCACCACAGAAAAATGGTCTCACCCTATGCTTGGTCATGTGATTGCAATGCACCAAACTAACCCTTGCAATCATGTGACCGCAGTCTCCTAGCCATAGTCAACGGTCAGAAACCCCGCAGGAAAAGTCCCTGGTAATGTTACCACCACAACTCCACAACCGTGACAATAGACGGTCAGTCGCATGATCATATAGCCTGGGGATAGGCTATGCGAACATGCGACAACCTACAATCCGAAACTGTTAGCACAACCACCACTGCTAAGGATTATCGTAAAACGCCAGTCACATGATTGCATAGCCTTGAAAAAGGCTATGCGAACATGTGACTAACCATTAGCACTCACTACCGAAGCCAAATACACTGAGGCACTGCAAACATGGGTCCCACCGCAAACCCCCTACCACTGCTGGTTTGTTGATAAACATCACTCAAGTTGTAAATCTAAAGGTAAGTTTCTTTTTGAAGATAAGAACATGTATGGAGATGTTAGTATGATCCCACCTTCAGATTTATATGTGCCAGTGATTGAAGGTTTTTCAGTGGAGACCTATGGAGATATGGAAGAAGAAATCAATGTTTTGATTCAGCTAGATAAGGAAGAACTAGATTGTAAAGTGAATGTAAATACTACTTATTCAGTTGATTCAAATGCCAGGTCTGCATTGGAAAGTGAAGAGGAAAGGGGAAGTGATTTTCCTCTTGAAATGTGTTTTTCAGATTTGGAAACAGTGAAGAGTTATGATGTTTTGAAAATGCACTGCATTTTGTTTCCAGAGCTTTTTCAACCAGAATATGTCTATTTCCAACAGGATTTGGCTAGTGATGAAAAGGATGTTTGTGATAGTTTGCTAGTTTCCAATGAGCTTGAAGACATGCCTTGCTATAAATTTTTTCTTTTCATAGTTGCTGCAGTAATTATTTGCAAGGTGCTGATTATGTTTTTGAGTTGGATGGATGTGAGTATGAGGATTTTAGTTTTGAATTGAGTTCAAGTGCTGAACATGGTGATAAAGATGATGTTAATTCTCAGCCGGTAAGTGTACTCACATTTCATGATGATCAACCTTGCACTAGCTTGCAAGATGTAATGGGAAAAGATTACATTTTTTTGCTGCAAAGTAATTTTATTCTTGATTTTGATGAGTGTATGTGTGAGATAGCCTGGTATGATAAGATAGATTTTGATCCTCATACACTTGGCAAAGATGAATGCACTTATTACATTCTTGTGGATTTGCCTATCAAGAGTTTTCATGAGTTTGACCATGTACATCAAAGGGAAAATCCCAGGGTCATCTCTATGCAAAGGGATGAGGACCAAGTGTTTGATAGAGGTAAATGATTGACAAGGCACAGAGGTTCCAGTTGATGTAAATATGTACAATTGTTTCCCTTCAGCAGTAGTGTTAGCTGGAATAAGGAGCCAGTTTTCAAGAGCCTTGGAGTTTTGAGTTTTGAGATTTTTGGAGTGAAAGGGAATGTGATTATGGATTGGTCTACTTCCCCCAGAGATCTAGATCCTTGCCATGCCTGCAAGAGACATGCATCCCCAACTAGAGCCACTGTTAGGCTATTTTTTCTGTCATAGCAAAATCCTTTGAAAATGGCCTCCTCCTTGAAAATGTTTCATGGTTTGTGTCTTGCCCTATGTTCCTTGTGTTGTCACCAAGCTCTGGTCCAATTTGCACATGCTGAATCATAAAATCCAAAAAGTTATTCGAATTTCAAGGTCTGCAAGAAATTGTCTCAAAATTTGCCATAGTGTCAAAAACCCACAGTGTTTTTGAAAGTCCATGATGTTTTCGATCTATGTGTTTTTGGCCTTCATTTTTTTTGACACTGTGCTTCTTGCTTTTGTGTGCTTATCCTTTGGCATCGAAAACTCTGTGTGTTTTCGGTCTTTCTCTGTGTCAAAAATCTTATGTGTTTTCGACCTTGGTCTTAACTGTGTAGGTGCAATGGATGGTGGAGCCCAGTCCTTCAAAGTTTCTTGTCACTGATTCTCCAAGTCTCTAGGTTGTTACATCTTCTATCCAGCGACTCGGTGACTATTAGTCACGTGATCTTTGAAAGATTGGTGGTTATCTGCTAACATCTCATGAACTTGCAAATGATTAGTTGCGTAGTCACTGAGTGCTTGGCGGTTTGTCTCTTCTCATGCTTCCAGCACGGTTAAAATTTGGACAGGATCGATGGTTGCCGCAAGTTTGCATGGTGAAGATGCATGAGGTTTATTTTTCACACTTTTGTAACAACTGTCTGATCCTCTAAAAGGTAAAGCTCATGTCTGATTGGTCCATGTGGTGGTGACTTGTCAGACTTGTCAGCAGGGCTTAGTGTCAGAGATAAAAGATCTACGGTCGGCATGTGATCGCATGGAATATTCTCACCCAATGTGATCATGTACCCACCGCCCGATTGGGTGCCGATGGGTGTGTTCGTTGTGGGCCCGCTGTCAGAGGTGGTCATGTGGCAGCTTTTGGTTGGTTGTCACATGATTGCATAGCCCATTCTTTGGCTATGCGATCATGCGACCGGTTGACACGTGTCCCTAGGGCCTGGTGAGAGGTGGTAATGTGGCATCTGCAGTGGTGACATGGTGAGATCTTATCATTTTAATTATTACAACATTATTTATTTTTATTTTTACAATTTTCAACACTCAATATTATATATTTAAAGAGAATATCTAAAACATAGTAAAAATATATTATATTATATTTATATATTATTATATTATATAACTATTAGAAATATATTATTCAATAAATTACATTAAATTAGTTATAATGAATTGAAATTTATATATTAATTATTTAAGTACTATTTTCATGGGTGTGATCTATCCAAAATCTTAGCTTCATAACTAAAACTTATTTTTCTTTTTTTAAAATCTTATCATTTTAATTTTTACAACATTATTTATTTTTATTTTTACAATTTTCAACACTCAATATTATATATTTAAAGAGAATATCCAAGACATAGTAAAAATATATTAGATTATATTTATATATTATTATATTATATAACTATTAGAAATATATTATTCAATAAATTACATTAAATTAGTTATAATGAATTGAAATTTATATATATTTTTTTAAATTACTATTTTTATGGGTGTGATCTATCTAAAATCTTATCTCCATAATTAAATTTTGTTTTCCTTTTTTTTTTTGCTTATCATTTTAATTTTTTACAACTATTTTTTTTTTTGCAATTTTGAACACTCAATGTTGTTTATTTAAAGAGAAAATCTAAGAAGTAGTAGAAATACATTATATTATTATAATTATGATTAAGATATTTTTTTATTAATTTTTTTAAAAGTATATATTTTAATTATAATATTTATATTATATGATGTAATATAGAAAATGGTGATCAATGGTATAACACCAAATTATATATGCATTGGAATACAAGACCCACCCTTAGACAAGATCTGATCAGCACAACCCCAAATGATGAAGGAGTGCTAATGCATGATCTAGGAAAAGGGGGATTTTGGGTATTCCCTATATGGATACAAATGTATGTGTATAAAATGTAAAGTATGACAAACACTTATGCGATGATAAAGGAGATGATAACCAACAAGATATGATATCAGATCTAATGTATTAAAGTAAATGCTAAAGGAAAATAAGAATGATGTCATAGGGTCTTCACTAAAGGGGCAATACAATACCACATGCATTCATATTCGAGGGTTTCAAATAGGAAAAAAGGGGGTAATATATTTCCTAAATAGGGGGGAGGGAGTCTATATAGGAAAATGGGTGTTGGGGGGTATTGTGGGTATTGGAGGGGGTGACAAAAAAATAGTTTGGGGAAATATTTTTGAAAATAGGGGGATTCTTTAGTATGTCATGAACACACATGCTATGATTCAAGTTCACTAAGTGAAGCCTCCATGAATGATGTTTTCACCTTGAGGGCTAAGAGAGGACAAGTGAACTTTAGATTTAGAATTGACTATCGAAAACCTATCGAAATCAAGAACAATTATGGATTTAGAACCCTGAGACCTGCAACTCTTGACTATGAAATTTGCAGACCCTCAGGATGATGTTGACTTGGGACTCAATTCGATCTAGTCCTAGAAGCATAAAAATTGCTGAATTTTGTAAAGGATCAATCCCTAGCTCCAAAAATCTAAAAATATGAATTTGCAACTTCATCACCTATTCATGCACACAAGAGAGAAGGAGAAATTTTTTGTGGGGAGGGGCTTGCCTTGGTCAATCACCTGCATAGGAAAAAAAACTTGAAACAAAATATATGTAAATGAAGGAATGTTGACATGTAATATAGATTAGATCTAAGAAATAGAGTATATCATACAATGTAGATGCAATTGTACTTAGAATGTGATCAAGTATGTTGATGCAATAGCCTTGACTCAACACAAACCAAAAGAAAATCATGAAATAAAAAACCTCATATAGTAGATGTTGCAATTCACCTCAATGTTAAATTAAAGAAGAGAGAGAAGAATAAGACTTGATGAATGAATGTAGATCTCATTCCTTGGTGTCAAACTCATTGGCTTGGCCTCCAATGGGGAAAAAAACTAGATCTATGGAAGGAAATTCCTCACATGCATGATGAAAATCATGTAATGAATACTTGAGATGCTTGAATGGATTCCTTGCACTTGAATGCTTGATGGATGCCTTCAATGGATGCTTTCTTGCTTGAATCTTGAATGCACAATAGCTTTCTTGATAATGCTTGCATGTAGTCTTGATAGCTTTTGGAGATGAGATGTAAGTGTCATGTCTTAAAATGGACACATTCATTATTTAAGACCTTTTAGCTCCCATCCTTTACCGAATTTATGGACCATGAATGGATTTTTGCTCGATCGATCCCCCTTTTCTCCTGTTCTATCTCATATCTTCCACTTTCAACTATGTAGTCTCTAATACCTCAGAGATGGCTCCCTATGGGCCAACCCTGGAACAAGTCGACCAACTTGACCTATTCTAGAATACGTCGACCTAGTTGACATGTTCCAGAATAGGTCGACTAGGTTGACCTGTTTTGGAATAGGTCGACATGTTCCCCAAGGATTTTAAATCTTGGGGCCAATGTTGTCTCAGGGAATTAAATTGCAAAATTGGGTGACCCCGTCAGCTTGCTTTGTTTTCCCACCCAAAAAATACTATAAAAAGAAGCCTAAGAACCTCATTTTAACATCCATTAACATCCATTTAAATCTATTGACATCTATAATATTCATTAGAGATCCAAAAATCACACGAGAAATTTTGATCATTCAAGCATTCATCAAGCATTCAAGATTCAAGGATCCTTTGTGAGCGTTTCCTCTTCAAGATCTAGCATTTTGTTGGCCATCAAGGGAGGAGATTTACATTGAGGCATCATATTCTTATATATTATTATATTATATAATTATTAGAAATATATTATTCAATAAATTACATTAAATTAGTTATAATGAATTGAAATTTATATATTAATTATTTAAGTACTATTTTCATGGGTGTGATCTATCCAAAATCTTATCTTCATAATTAAAATTTATTTTTCTTTTTTTAAATCTTATCATTTTAATTTTTACAACATTATTTGTTTTTATTTTTACAATTTTCAACACTCAATATTATATATTTAAAGAGAATATCTAAGACATAGTAAAAATATATTATATTATATTTATATATTATTATATTATATAACTATTAGAAATATATTATTCAATAAATTACATTAAATTAGTTATAATGAATTGAAATTTATATATTTATTATTAAATTACTATTTTTATGGGTGTGATCTATCCAAAATCTTATCTCCATAATTAAAATTTGTTTTCCTTTTTTTTGGCCTTATCATTTTAATTTTTTACAACTATTTTTTTTTGCAATGAACACTCAATGGTGTTTATTTAAAGAGAAAATCTAAGAAGTAGTAGAAATATATTATTATAATTATGATTAAGATATTTTTTTATTAATTTTTTTAAAAGTATATATTTTAATTATAATATTTATATTATATGATGTAACATAGAAAATGGTGATCAATGGTATAACACCAAATTCTATATGCATTGGAATACAAGACCCACCCTTAGACCAAATCTGATTAGCACAACCCCAAATGATGGAGTGCTAATGCATGATCTAGGAAAAGGGGAATTTTGGGTATTCCCTATATGGATATAAATGTATGTGTATAAAATGTAAAGTATGACAAACACTTATGTGATGATAAAGGAGATGATAACCAACAAGATATGATATCAGATCTAATGTATTAAAGTAAATGGTAAAGGAAAATAAGAGTGATGTCATAGGGTCTTCACTAAAGGGGCAATACAATACCACATGCATTCATATTTGAGGGTTTAAAATGGGAAAAAAGGGGGCAATATATTTCCTAAATAGGGGGAGGGAGTTTATATAGGAAAATGGGTGTTGGGGGGTATTGTGGGTATTAGAGGGGGTGACAAAAAAATAGTTTGGGGAAATATTTTTGAAAATAGGGGGATTCTTTAGTATGTCATGAACACACGTGCTATGATTCAAGTTCACTAAGTGAAGCCTCCATGAATGATGTTTTCACCTTGAGGGCTAAGAGAGGACAAGTGAACTTTAGATTTAGAATTGACTGTCGAAAACCTATTGAAATCGAGAACAGTTCTAGATCTAGAACCCTGAGACCTGCAACTCTTGACTATGAAATTTGCAGACCCTCAAGATGATGTTGACTTGGGACTCAATTCGATCTAGTCCTAGAAGCATAAAAATTGCTGAATTTTGTAAAGGATCAATCCCTAGTTCCAAACATCTAAAAATATGAATTTGCAACTTCATCACTTGTTCATGCACACAAGAGAGAAGGGGAAATTTGTTGTGGGGAGGGGCTTGCCTTGATCAATCACCTACATAGGAAAAAAAATTGAAATAAAATAGATGTAAATGAAGGAATGTTGACATGTAATATAGATTAGATCTAAGAAATAGAGTATATCATACAATGTAGATGCAATTGTACTTAGAATGTGATCAAGTATGTTGATGCAATAGCCTTGACTCAACACAAACCAAAAGAAAATCATGAAATAAAAAACCTCATATAGTAGATGTTGTAATTTGCCTCAATGTTAAATTGAAGAAGAGGGAGAAGAATAAGAATTGATGAATGAATGTAGATCTCATTCTTTGGTGTCAAACTCATTGGCTTGGCCTCCAATGGGGAAAAAACTAGATCTATGGAAGGAAATTCCTTGCATGCATGATGAAAATGATGTAATTAATACTTGAAATGCTTGAATGGATTCCTTGCACTTGAATGCTTGATGGATGCCTTCAATGGATGCTTTCTTGCTTGAATCTTGAATGCACAATATCTTTCTTGATAATGCTTGCATGCAGTCTTGATAGCTTTTGGAGATGAGATGTAAGTGTCCTATCTTAAAATTGACACATTCATTATTTAAGACCTTTTAACTCTTGTCCTTTGCCAAATTTATGGACCATGAATGGATTTGTGCTCAACCCCCTTTTCTCTTGTTCTATCTCATATCTTCCACTTTCAACTGTGTAGTCTCTAATACCTCAGAGATGGCTCCCTATGGGCCAACCCTGGAATAGGTTGACCAAGTTGACCTATTCTGAAATAGGTCAACCAGGTTTACATGTTCCAGAATAGGTCAATGACGTTGACCTATTTTGGAATAGTTCGACCTGTTCCCCAAGGATTTTAAATCCTGGGGCCAATGTTGTCTCATGGAATTAAATTGCAAAATTGGGTGACCCCGTCAACTTGCTTTGTTTTCCCACCCAAAAAATAGTATAAAAAGAAGCCTAAGAACCTCATTTTAACATCCATTGACATCCATTAAAATCCATTTAAATCTATTGACATCTATAATATCCATTAGACATCCAAAAATCACATGAGAAAGTTCGATCATTCAAGCATTCAAGATTCAAGGATCCTTTGTGAGCGTTTCCTCTTCAAGATCTAGCATTTTGTTGGCCATCAAGGGAGGAGATTTACATTGAGGCATTCATCATCTTCTTCATTGATGCACATTTACATCCATGGCTTCATGATGTGGCTTTGGTAGATCCATTGCATTTGTGGAGATTTCCTACATCTGTCATTGCAAATTCAACATCTACAACATACACGCATTACAAAATCCTTATTGACAAGGGTTTATACAAGCAAGGTGAATACTTACAATTGTCTTGTTTCCTTTACATATTTATATTTCAATTTGAAGGTTGATTCCTCTATCTAGGGATTGACCAAGGCAAGCCCTCATCCACCCCAACCCCAAAACAAGCTTTTCTATGTGCAGGAGAAGGATATCAAAATTACAACCACAGATCTGGAAACTACTTGTCGAGACATTTATGAAGAAATCAGGTTAAATTTTCTATAGTGTCCCAGGAACATGGTGACTTCATGGAAAAATGTCAAGAACATGTTGCACTAGGTCAACCTATTCCTAGATGTCTAAGAAAAATAGTGTTTTCTGGGTTTTCTGTTGTGATCATAGATTCGTAATCGGAAGTTCTATCACAAGTTTAGATATGTAGTCTTTAGAGAAAAAAAGGCATATTCCTCTACACATTTCAAGGTGAGTACTCTATCATTAATTTAATTTCTTAGTCTATACCTATTTTCATATCTTAATTGGGTTGATTTCTTACATTTAGCATCTAGATCTTGTTGATTGGAAATGTTAGGGGGGGGTGAATCAGTACTAACAAATTTGCATCAATTCAAACTTTTAATCATAAACATATAGTTTCATTCCCAATGTACTGATAGTCCTTTCTATATTACCAATATGTTGTAATTGAAAAACATAAAGTAAATAACAGTAACTCATGAAATGATTCACAAACCCATAAAACATAGATTTTTTGTCTCGTGGAAACCCTTGGTTAGAGGGAAAAGTTGCAGTGGGGATGATAGCCACAACTCTTCACTACAGCTAAAAGAGTTTGCCAGTTAAGGATATAAAGTGTCACTTTCTAAGTGACTCACCCTGTTAATAGTGATGGATACATGGTTAAATGTATCTACAGTCTTGTTAGGAATACTCCACTAAGATATTTTATCCTACCTATACAACATTCACCCTGTTAAAGGATTTACAAAAATTTCATACAACAAACTTCAATAGTCCTGCTAGAGACTACTTGGTTAAGGGATTTACAATACCTTGTAAAAAACTTGTTAGGATTCCTTACAAGATAATTGACTTATTTGTGCTTTCCTCCAAATCTTATCAGATCTCTTATGCTCACTTTCTCTATCTTCAAACTCTTTTCTACTTCGCTGCTTGTTTTTCACTTTTTCTCTTTCTCTACTCTCTCTACTTTTAATCTTCTCTCTCTTATTTTTAACCTTGATCCGCTTCTTTTTCATTGATCCATATAATCCCAACCTTAGATCTTAGGGTTCCTTAATCTCAATCTTTTTAGTAAAATGTTTTCTCTTTTTGCTTATATCGGCTGAAATGCATTGTTTTCCTTTATTTGATATTTGTCAGCTTCCAATAACTAACTCCCTTATTCTGATAACTGTCTTAAGTATCTGATAACTCCTTTATATTGTCGATGGTATAAATCTCACATTGGTGCTATTTGACATCAATGACAAAACTTATCCTTAGATTTCCAATAATCTCCCCCTTTGGCATTGATGGCAAAAAATCTGATTCTTTGATTCTTCTATCTCTCAAAATTTTCAAAACTATTCTGTCAATATCTCCCCCTATGATAATTGCCTCTTTTTTTGTTGTGTTACTTCTTTTATTTTTTATTTATTTATTTTATATTTTGTTTTTCTACTTCTCCCCCTTTTTTGGCAATCAATGCCAAATGATATATAATCTTGTCGGGGTGTACAATTTTGAAATTTTTATGTGATAAACTTGTACCTATCTCCTGTATTCTACAAAATTGTATTCCAAGAATCTTTCGATGCGTTTAAACCAATAATGTATCCATTTAGATCAGACGCTAGCTCTTCTAAGTTGTCCACAGTACTAAGTTCTAGTGTCTGAAAAATTTTCTCTATTGCTTCAACATTTTCTTTAATTATAGCTATATGAGGTGTAATAATACCTTCTAGTTTCAAAATCCTCATATGTAATCTCTCTTTTTTTTGCTATTAGTTCCTTTTCTTTTGAGATTAATTATCTCATCTTTGTTGAGTGCTCTACAAAAAAAATTGTTGTCGGTTGTAGGTTGCCAATATGTTGCACTAGCTCCCTGGTAATCTTATTATGTACTTCACTCGTGAATTCTATAAAATTGCGCAATTTACTATACATTGTTATGGCTTTTATCAGAATGTCTTTCAAACCCTCAATAACCTCTAAAAGCTCAACCTTCAAAACTACTAACTTTGTTAATAACTTATGTATAATTTGGTCTTCCAATTTCCGTGTTCCTTCTCAGGTGAGTTGTTGTTCCAAATCATTTCCAGATTCACCGATATGATCAATATATAATTTTAATTATTTCTCTAGTGATTCTTCTTCATCAACAGTTGCATTTGGCATTAGGTCCTTAAATATGTTAAGTGTCCTACTAAGAACTCTTCTCCTTAACTTCTTAGCTCTTTCCTTGTCCAATTTTGCCTTCAAATGCAACACTCTTGCATATTGTTTTTAATCCTTGGTTTTCCTCATCTTCTTGGGATCTTGTTTGAGTATCTCAAATTGAGGATCGTCAGTTTCTACTTCATCATATTCATCTCCTTCTGCATCACCACGCTTCCTTTTTCCTTTTGTCTCCTTTCACTCCTTATCGACATCTTTGTCCTTTTCCTCATCATTGCTTTTGTCTCCGTCTTTCTTTTCTTTATCTTTCTTCTCATCCCTGTCATTTGTTTTACTAGATTCTTCTTTTCCTAAATCTTTTGGTGCTTATGATGATTGATCATCTCTATCGGTATCACTCTTCTCTTGATCTTTTATTCTAGTATCTTCAGTCTCCTATTGTTTCTCGGTAGATGGTTCCTTGTTGGTGTCTGTTCGCGGTTGATTGAATGGTAAGTTTTTTTGTTTAGCTGATATTGGGTTCTGCTCATTTGTTCCTAACACTTCTTCTTTCTTCTTCAATTCTTGCAATATCTCCTTTGTACTTTGTAGTGTGTGTTCTGCTAACTCTAACTATTGTGCGACCGATACAGTATCCTGTCAATTTTGTGTATCTTTATCGGTTGCCAGTGTTCTTTGTTTAGTAGATATGTTGAAAAATGTGTCAACCTTTTTAGTTTCTCTTTCTGTAGGCATCTGTACTAGTTCTTCTTGTTTCTCCATTTCCTTAGTAATATCCTCAATGATAACTTCATCCTTATATATTTGCATATCAGTTGCACTAGGTGCATTTTTAATTAATTCAGTGACTGTAAATGAATCGTCAATATGTGATGGTCCTGCCTCTAAGTAGGCTTCATCTTGCTCTTTATTGAGTATAACCTTCCATAACTTTGTGATATCTTGTTCCAATCTCAGTTCATCATTAAATAATACCATAGTTGTTAGTGTCTTTATTATGAATGCTTTCTTATGCTCTTCTGTATAAATTTCTATATCATTATCAGATAATTTTGGCATAAGTCATTTTAACACCTTTGTTCTTATCTCTTCAACTTTGTGATAAGATGAATTTCATCTAACAAGTAAAGTATCATACAATTCTTTTGGTACATTGTCTTTGACGTCTCCTTGTTATTTGTTATATGCATAAAAATTCACAATTGTATCTTCAATCAATTGTTTATCTTCTTCCAAAAGCTTTGCAAATGCAGTGGGGTTGATCCTTCCAACTAATCCAATTTCAGTGAGGTACTGTGCCATCTCGGTAGGGTTTGTTTCTATTGTAAAATATTTCCTTCCTAACCTCTTACCCCATGTCATTATTTCTTTTTCAGATTATGTTTCTTTTTCTTCAACTTCAATTTGTATCTTCTTTGCCGATGGAGTTTTCACTTGACTCCTTATAGTTCTGCATTCTGGCTCTGAAGGCTGTGTTGTCTTCCTTCTGATTATTTTCCTTTTTGGAGGTTCTTTTGTCTCTATGGCTACTTTTCCTTTCCTTCCGATAGTACTTGGTGTTCTCAAATCTATTTCCTCTTCTGCACTCTCCTCAATCTCTTGGATGGCTAGTAGGATTTGTGTCTCTGTCTCTGTAGTTGTTTCACCATGTGTTGTCCCTTTATTCTTGTCTGGTGTAGAAGTGTGTTGTAGTGACCTTTCTTCTTGTTGTTCTTCTTCTTCCAGTTGATCACTTCTCTCTTCTTCACTCTCTTCATGTTTTTCTATCAATTTATTCAACATTTTCTCTTTCTTCTTCAAAATCTTGGCTTCTTAATTTCCAAAGTGATCCTTTCATATGCCTCTTCATAAGTTCCAAAACTTTTAGCCTTTCTGTCAATGGGTAAACTTTTTATATGATCAACACATCTGAGTACAACCTCCTCAACGACCTCGTATCCAAATGTTGGTACCCAAGATGTTCTTGGTTCCAGAGGTTGGATTTTGCATGTATTAGTCTCTACGAGAAAACAAATAGAATCTCTATACTTCTCTACTATCGATGGGGGTATCTGATATCATTCTTGCATTTGAATTTAAAATTCTTTAAAATATCCCCACATAATTTAATTAAATTCTTCTCCTAATTTTGAAATATAATCATTTATCTCATATATTACTAGTCTATATGTTCTCCAATCTACATGTCCTATACCTGGGAAGAAATTCTTGACATAAAAGTATAAACATACGATAAATGATCCATACTTAACTTCTTGTTTGCGATCACTCTACAGTTGATTCATATTTACAAATAATTGAGTCTGAAATAGGTCTACCAAATCATAAGATTTGCCCAGTTTTTCTATCCCTTAGGATGCATACACATCACTATCGGGTACGTTATTCAGTCCAATGGATTGGTATACTTTTTAACCAATAATCATTATTGCAAAACACATTTCTAGGTCCTTGACCTTGTCTACTCTCATGGCTCTTCCATCTTTAGATGTTTCAATAATTTTCTTCAGTTCATCCATGTTGCTCACACGTAGGGTGCATTCTTTTCCTTCCATCGGTAAGCCAATGACTGTATGAATTAGGTCTTTTTTTATTCTGATTATCCTTTCCTCATCTAACCACATAAATTCCTCATGCACATGACTTAGCACATATCTGACTCATTCCTCATTGAATTTTAGTAAAAAGACCATATGTGTTAATCCTTTTATCTCCAAATGTTTATGCTCATCCTTTAGGGTTCCATCAATGCTCATCTATGTGTAGTATAGTTTATTGATTTCTTCATCTCCTAGTTGCACAATCTTATTGTGAATGAAATATAGATGTCTTCTGTAAGCATGAATCTCAGAGGTAACGACAATAAAGCTCCAACATTGTCTTTCTCAATTGCCTTCAAAGGGTACAATTTGAATCTTGGTGTTGGTTTGTCATTGATGCTTACAACTACTAGGTTTTGGATATTAGCTACCATTGTGTTCAAATGATTCCACAAATGTAAGTCATTCGCTAGGGTTTTTTGCAACTCAACCGACTCTTCTAAACTAGGGCATGAAAATATTTTCAATCACTTTTGCAATAATTTCTTACTAGTAACACTTCACAATGGATTGCTCTAGACTCTTAGATGCTTCTCAAATGATTGCTTTAGAAAATTAAGGTAACATATGAATAGCGTCGAAATGTGTTTATTTACCAAAAAGTGTACAAACAACTATTTAGGTAATAACTGCCTTCAACAGTAACTTTTCTGCCAATAGTAATCTCTTTTGTTTGATAGTGATGCTTTTCTACCGATTACTTTCCTTTCACTCCAATAGTGAATCTTGTTCATCAATAACTATTTATCTTCCAAATGATAAAACAATGATATCTAATACTAATTGATTTCTATTAAATGTGTCCAGTATGAGTTCCACTGGATCTATAATATGCTAACATGTGATCCATCCTATCTTTTCTTATAAAGAGATAACTAAATTTAGCAATTTCTTATCGGATGTCCCTAAGCAAAAACTTACTTTCTTAGCTTGATGACAAGTCCTCCTCACCAGAGGTTAGAGAGCTTCCTTCTTTCTCATTGACTTTGTCCTTCTTGATCCACTTTTTCTTCATATTATTTTTCATTTGTTTTGGATTAATCACAACTTTTCCTTTGTTATCTACATTACTAGCTTGTTGGTATTTGCAATTTTGTGCAATATTTCCATACTTGTGATAGATAAAACATACCATACTAGTTGATCTCCATGGTCCTAAATTTCCTCTTGGATTCCTTAATTTGCAGTTCATCGTCATTTGTCCAAAGTGTCCACAAATATTGAACATAGCTGGAATATTTCCTTCTCTTCTCAATGTTCTTATCGGTTTGGTTGGTGTTCTTGACAGTAAAATTCTTGATCTACAATGTTCAACTTTATGTCCATACCGATTGCATGTGTAACAGTAACTTGTGAAACTTCCTTCTGATGATATGTTGTTAGATCTTGATCTGCACTCTCTTGCCTGATGTCCAAACTTATTGCAATTGTAAAAATATCCATTAAAGGGTGTACCACTTGGATTGTTGACTGATATGCTTCTACAAATATTTGATGTGTGACCAATCTTTCCACAATTGTAATAAGTAGGTTTTTTAAGGTTTCTTTCCTTGTGTATCAATAGGATCCTTTGGCTTTTGTGATAGATTTGTTTCTACCGCTTTTGATGATTCACCAATTTCAAACTTGTTTTCACCGATATATCCTAGGTCGGTTGTGTCTCCAGATCTTCTTTGACTTTTCAGTTGTTCATCAAATCTCTGCATGCTTACATCAAACTTAGCGAGTCTCTCATTAACTTCTCTTTCAATTTTTAGATTGGTCTTTAAAGTCTCAACTTCTTTTCTCAAATTTTTGTTCTCGATAAGTATCTATTTGTTTTCTTCATTTGTGTCATTTAGATGTTCACTCACTGTGTTATTTTCCTATTGTATCATTTGAAAGATGTCTTCCCTATCTTTGATCATTGTTTCCATATTTATCTTATCAGTTTCAAGGATTTCCTTGGCTTCCTCGATAGTCTTCATTCTTTCAAGTATTTCAGTCATCCTTATAGCTTGACTTTCAAGTTCCTTTATAATCCTACTATCTCGTAATCCCGCACTGAATAATCTTCGATCACTTTTGATCACAAGATCATGACAATCGTAGATCTCTGCATAACTTTACCCTTTGAACAAGCATGACATAAAATATCCTTCGAGCACCATAAGATACTAGCGATCAATGAACACGTGACAGATGGAAAAGCCTTGCCATCCCGCAATCATCTAGGTCCACACCGTGACATCATCACAGGATTGCAGGGTGAATGAAAAAAACAACACATAACCCACAGCTTTCAAACAAGTAAAGGGTCCCGCCAAACTTAAACAGTTAACCCATAACTCAATGAAAAAAGGAACTAGGCTACAAGGCGAGACTTAGGAAAATTACAACTTGAGGCGCAAAAAAAAAAAAAGGGGCAAGAACAATTCATGATGCTAGGATTTAAGCAAAAGGCCCCCCTCTTATGATGAAAATACCCTTGACCTTAAGTTAGAAAAAGGTAACGACATATTAGAATGTAGGGTTTATTGAAAAGATTTTAATTGAACCAAAACCCTAAACCCTAACAGAAGAATATGAAACGACCAATAAAAATAGGCCCATTCAACCTAAATTATACTTAGGAACAAATGTAGATTGCAAGCTAGCTAGAATTGACACTTTACAAAATCACTTCAATCTACAAACTAGGGGCTAGAAATGATCATATGGGCTGAAAGAAAGGTGGGGAACATACCTCTCAATTGATGCAACATGAAACTTACAAGGTATTTGAATACATGAAGGCCAAAACATGGCACCACAACTCACATGCAAAGGACTTCTTGAAAAATTTCAACAGTGGTAATCTAAAGAATTTGAGAGTAAAAACACATAGCTCTCGGGATTTCTATTGCCTTGATACTCTTCTTCTCTTTTGCACAATTCCTCTCATTCTTCTTGGGGACCTTTCTGTATTTCAAAGGAGGCTGGATCCAGACCATGTTGTATTATGCTTTCATTAATCTCTACTAGTTCCTTTTCCACTAAATTCTTTTGCTCAATTATTTTTTGAAAACTTCTTTATTCCAATTTTTTATTTGTGTTTTAACATGTTGCATTTTCTTAAAAAATTGAAACATCTTTGTTCCAGGGAAGAAGGGGGAGCTTACCCACCATTTTTGAAGGAGACAGTGAAAGTATGGATGCCGAAACCACATGCTTTCAAATTTGAAAGATGATTTATGACTATGCCCTGACAGTGATGAGGCATTGGATATTTTAAATAAAATGGGAAAATGATTAGATCTCGTAAATGCCAAAATTTCAACTTTATGGTGAGATCTTGTAATTTCGAACGTTGTGTAAGAAGAAACTTGTCTATAATCTTTCTGCTGTTTGAAGGAAACTTGACTTTCTGTTATTATATTATTATCTAATGTTATTTATTATGTTATATTATATTATATAAGAAATTAATGTCTTATTATTATCTGAATGAGTTAATTAGAGATATACAATTAATCTTTTTCTTTGTTTGACACACACACACACACATATAACGAAAAATCAAGTAGTTTTATTCACTCATTGCATTGTCAAAAATAATAGGACAAAATGAGTCACAAGATCGATCTATTTTAATTCTTGATTCTCATTGGTGGATGCTTTGGCATTTGAAAGGGTGATGTCATCCTAATAAGATTGTAGAGTACTATTATCCACTAGAATAATAGATAAAGCAATTTGTGTATTTTAAAATAAATTTGAGAAAAAAATATAAAATTAGAAAAAATTAGTCAATCTATATTAATTCTAGATGTTGATTAGTTCATACTTTTGCATTTAATAGATTTGAGCGAAAATAATAAAGAAAATAATGTTTAAACATACATACTCAAAAGATCATCACCAAATAAATTAATAATTTTTTTAAGAAGATAACATATTACTTACCATTAGCCCTAAAGGCACCAAGGGCATCAAAGGTTGGTGCTCCATAAATCCTTAATGTTACTTGGACAATTTTCTCTCCACTTTGTTCCATAAATTAAATGGGTGTACTTTAGATTGATATTTAAATTTTAGTAGTTCCCACTATTTTAGAGGTGGTCAATGTTTAACTAATCTGATTTATCCATAACTACTTTTGCATTTCCTTTCTCCAACTAAAATAGACAATTTTTACTTAAGCTAATTTGAAAGGAGTTTAAAAGTTAGCATGCATAAGAACTGCAACACTCTGTCTTATCTTATTTTAGTGGTTCTTATTAGGTAATTTTTTTATAAAAACTTTTTTTAAAAAATTTCTTATGTTCTTTTGCATTCTAATCATGGATCATGTAGTCTGTTTAGAAATGTTAATGGTAAAAAAAATTATACAATCAAATTCAGAAACTTTTATGAATATTCATATAGATTGTGAAAATCTGATAACTTTAATTAGCAATATGCAAATATAAGCTTAGTCGATTTATTCCAATTGAATTTATTTAATAAAAAATAATCATAAATAGGTTTGTGAAAACGATTGTTCGTGATGTTTCAATCATTAAATTTGATTCAAAAGCTAAGCATTTAAATTCTGTGAAAAATTATCATAATACAAAAATACTTCCTTCCAACTTGTCAAATATATTGATTAAACATAGGTTTTAGACAGCTTTATTTAACAGTTCATGTGTTCCCCTGCTTGGACTCACTGAATACACCAGTCAAAATTCATAACTAAATCATTGTATTACTTTTTTGACCAGACTAAAATCATCTCTGAATTCAACTAAACTATTTCCAACGTTGGTGTATTACTTTGGACCCACAAGTTTCAAGTATTGTTATTATTATTATAGATTGTGGTCTGACTCCTTACAAGGCAGCAATCCCTGTTACAAAATCCAAATAACAAAAACAAACAAATCCCCTTAAATGATTTCCACCTGCTCTGCATGTTTTGTCCTCCTCTCTGTTCAGCACTACACGAACTGCTTGGAAGAAGACTGAAAAAGGTATTTTTCCAACTAATTTAACAAATACTTCATTAAAACCAGAAAACCTAATGGAAAACTGTGTTTTGTATTGACAGTTAAAAAGGCAATAGACAATTTTTTATTGAAAGGTAAATAATTTAGTGATCAATTAAAATTTGGAGCTCGAATAGTCATGTTTCTTTGTGTGATTGATTGGAAGGCGTCTATTTTGAAAAAATCATTCAGTTTTTAACTAAGTTTCACCAATAAGCAATTTTCTATTTTATTTATTTTTTAAAAAATATTTTATTTAAAAATTATATTTCATTGCTAAACATTATATTTGTTCAATGATAATAGATTTCTATAATCTATAATAATAATATATAGTAGTTTATGAAATAAAAGAAGGCTTAAAATTTATTCAAATAAGAAGAAATAGAGAGAGCTGGATATCAAACAATCCTATCAAGATCCATTAAGTGATTTAATTGTTGAGATAGACCTAAAGGTAATTGACTCTTATCCACAATATTCTAGTTTTGCATTTGATTAGAAGCCCACTTGGCTTGACAATCTGCTACTTCATTCCACTCCCTGGGGATATGAGTGAAAGTAAAAGAATCCAAAGAAGCACACAAATTAAGAATCTGGTTATCAACCAAAGCTAACCGTCAACTAACATCCTCAAAATGCTACAGAGTCAACAAATGCACTGCCACATGGGCATCTAATTCACAAATGAGCCTACTCCATCCAAGAGCACAAGCACGTTCCGCAACATATAAAATAGCAAGAGCCTCCATCAAATTATTGGTATGATGACCTTTATAAACAGAAAAAATAAACAGAACAATCGCCAAGCTATCTCTACCAACTCCACCAACACCAACAGGACATAGGTTTCTCTGAGAAGACCTGCCTGTGTTCATTTTTAGAGGAGGAGTCCACTTTCCCACCCTATTTATCTTCCAAAGAGGGTGTTGGCATTTGTTTCTCATAAGTCGACCTTGTGGAGGAGGAAGATGGAGATGGTTGTAGCAAATAACATCACTAGGATACATAGCCTTCGTCAAGTCACATTTTGCTGAAACAATTTCTCCCAAAGAATGGAGAATTTTCCACCACAAGTGGTGGGCCCCCAACAACACATCTTGAAAGATTTGACAATTCCTCTCCAACTAGATATGCCAACTAATAAAAGAAGGGCCAAGAGTCCAAGCAACTTGAAGAAAAAA
This sequence comes from Chamaecyparis obtusa, assembly GCA_027943335.1. Lineage (NCBI taxonomy): Eukaryota > Viridiplantae > Streptophyta > Pinopsida > Cupressales > Cupressaceae > Chamaecyparis > Chamaecyparis obtusa. The sequence goes on from BSBK01008863.1 coordinate 636,218, forward strand.
GTTTTGACAGGTGCTTTGCCCATAGAACAAAGAACTCAACCAAAGAAGAGACATGCCAACAAGCTTGATTCCACACCTCCCACCAAAAGTGCTAAATATGTCTAGTGAAGGAGCATTGAAAAAAGAGATGAGAGACACTTTCTTCACTATTACGGTCCACAACACACACATCGAGGGGCCCTGAAAACCACACTTACATAAATTATCTCAAGTAAGACATTGGTTGTGGACCACCAACCATATGAAAAAATTGCACTTGGGCCATGAGAACTTGTACCAAACCTATTTCCACCAAGGAACCTGAATGTCCCCAAAAGTCTAACGCACTAGCTCAACATAACCTGTAGCAACAAAAAATTTTCCATACAAATCACTACTTTCCCAAGCCAAAACATCATTCCCAGCCAAGGTAGTGCACTCATGAGACTCCAAAATATGAGCCAGCTCTATTCTATCTTCTTCAGATCCTCGTAGAGGCCATTCATAAGGATGTTTCTAGTGAAAACAAACTACCAACCTACAATTATGAGCAATCTTATAATGGTCCACAATGTCCCAGCTAACAACAATAAAAACATCACAAAGGGGCTCGAGGTGAGAATGAATAGACAGAATAGAAGGATGACCATCTCAAGGATCCAGCCAAAAAAAGAGCTTGAGAACCCATATCACAAATCCATAAAGTCATGTACCAATTAAGCTCCTAATTTCAAAGTATTCTAGATCATAGTAGTATCTAGATTGAATTGTGTGGAAGATTTTATTTTCAACATTTAGAGCACACTCCATGATCCATCATCATAATGAAGAGATAATTATTAGATCAATTGTACAAATTTTGTGGGAGTCAAAATGAATAAGGAGCACTTTTATAAGACATAAAAACCAACCACTAAAGTTCATTATATTCCACTATACATAGAGAAACCCACATCTAGATAATGTTGACATATTTCCATAAAAAAACAAAAAAAAAATCAAAATCACCCTTTAGGAATTCAAGATGCAGAAAATTAAGTATACCTACTACAGATATTTTTCTCCTTGAAGATTCAAAATTTGGTAGAAAACTTTAAAAAGCTAATTTTATAAAAATATACCTATACTTTAAATAAGTGTACATTTTCTATCTAAAAGTGGATTCCTACTAATTCTTTTAACAACTTGGAAAGTGAAAGGGATTAGAAGCAGCAATATAGGTATGTTTTAATCATTGCCAAATTCGTTTAAGTTGCCTGGTCAATTGCTGACTATTTTTAACGAGAGAACAAAATGATGAACAATTGACCGCACTATTCCCTGTCGCTTTCATCTTGCCTTAAAAATTACCTGCTTATTTGGGCAGTTAGACATGCTTTTCCTATGGGGAGAAATAAGATGGAAATTTTGAAAAATGAGCCTCAACAAAAGGGTAATGATAGTAATGTTTATAAGGGTAGAATTTAGAAGTTTAATAAATAACAAATAATTTTGTATTAAAATATAAGAACAGGAATATAAAAAAAATTATAAGATTTTTATATTGATAAGTATATTATAAAATTATTAAAAGTTTTTCATAAAATTGAATTTTGTTTAGTTTTGAACAAAAATAATATGAATTAAAAAAATTATTTTTTTAAACATGGAGATTTTAGAAGTAAAATTTCATATCTATATTTTATAAATAAAAAATCAAATTTAAAAAATCTTTGTTTTTGTGACATTCTTCATGGATATCATTTGAATTTAAACGTCTATTTTTTCACTTTTAAATTGTGACAACTTGAAAATTTATTAGTAAACAGTAAAAAAATATTATAGATAATATATAGTATTTTAATAAGTTAATATTTTGAAATGATAAGATATGAGTGTTTCTAATTTTTTAAAAAAATTAATATGAATTTTTAAAGTAATTTCTATTTTCTCATATGAATTTAGAAATTGTCATAATAGTTAAAATTTAATATGTATTATTAATATTAATAATTATTAATTGATTATAATTCTATATGTATACACTTAATTTTTTTTTCAAAAATCTTGTAAATTTGAAATTTTTGTATATAGAAGTGAGAGTTAGCTTACAATTTAACAAATTGTAAAATTAATATTTTTAAAATAAATAATATATTTAAAATAGAAAAAATAGTTTTTGTCAATCATCATCAAAATTTGACAGCTATAATCCTAAACTTATCATTGAAATCCTCCACTTATACCTTTTTAATATCCGTTAAGAAAAGGGAAAGAATATACTTTAATTTAAAACACATATTTTTAAAACATATTATAAAATGAAAATTTAAAGAAAAATGAAATTTATATAAATAAAGTACAAATGTCCCCATTGCACACCCACACTGAATGCTCAATAATTCCAACAAGATATAGCAACGTAAATTTTCCCATCAATAAGGCTGGTGTACCTTCTATTCAGCTGGTCATCATTCCATGCACTAGAGCTTCATAGGATTAAACTGTAAGTTGTGAGAAAAACAATTTAAATAAAAAGGTTAAGTTGTTAGATTAATGATTAAGCACTTTGTACCTTAGTAAAACAAGGTGATCTAAAAATAGATTTATTACCAGTCTATCTTGTATAAGATATATTTTAATTTGTAATGAAATGAAATATTTCAATGATGTTTATAAGGTCAAATAATTTGTGAGATCAAGAATTGTGATAATTATTGGATCTTCTAAATAATTATTAGATCTTTAACTATTGATTCATTTTTCTTATTGTAATTATTAGACTTCTTTGAATTAAGAAACTATCAAATTGTTGACTACTTTCTATGATTAGTGATGAATGACTTAATATATCATTGTCTAATAATGATATCAATTTAGAGGTTCATTACTTGAGACACAAATAATTTTGAAAAGAAAGGAAAGATTTAACAATTAACACAAATTTGAAACATGAAATATCAAGTCAAAAAGATTGAGGAACTAGTCTCCATGTGTCATGAGTGTGTGTTGGAGTGCTTCAGATTTGAAGTTTGTGGTGGGTCTACGTATGTTGGTAACTGTTCTTTCCTCAAGGGTTTGTGGCGGGTCTATGTATGATGGTCATTGTTCTTTCCTCAAGGGTTTGTGGTGGGTCTAGGTGTGGTGATGATTGTTCTTTACTTCTTAAGGGTTTGTGGTGGGTCTAGGTATGTGAGTGATTTTTTAGTGACGTTTACTTTATTTCTTTTTAGACTATTATGCTACATTTGGTTGCTTGAGACTAGCAATTTTTAATTGATAAAATAAGTAAATGTTAGTAGAGGATAAAAATATCAAGTTACTTTTTTTTTTGTCTTTATTCACTTTGTTGAGATGTTGTAATGTACAATTTTAGCACCAAATTTATCCTTTTTAGTGTACTAATTGATCATAATCCTAAACCATCTCTCTCATTTACTAAATCCATCTCTTCAAAATATGAATAGCCCATTTCATGTGGTTTATACCCCTTAGAGTAAGTTGTCCATGCAATTGTGTCTGAATTCAATCTCTTGCTTTCTTAGGCTAACTTTCTAGGAATGCAACAATTACCTAATAATTTGAATGTCAAGTGTCTCAATTTAGGTTTCTAAGACTTATATTAAGGACATCATCCAAGGTAAAGATCAATAAAATAAGGAGAGAACATCTTCCATTTGTATTTAAAATAATAGTTTTATCATAGACTGAGATTGATCTCAATTGCATTAGCATATTGCATTCTCTATATTGTGTGTAAATTTGATCTATGGATGATCGTGATCTTTTCTAAATCAATAGAATTCCTCCAAAGGTGCTTTCTTACACCATTGGTTTCTCATATGCAAGTACAAGTGCATGCAAATAGGTTAATTACAAATATTGCATTGAACATAATCACATGAGAGGGAAATGTCCTATGGTTAGATTGCGAGCATAACCTAGTCTGAAGCCTTAAAACTTTCAAATGTCTCTACCTTAGATTCCAAAACTCTAATCAAATATCCTAGATGTTTGAAGAATTCTTGAAACACAATCTTGAACACTTGAGTCCAAAATCGTAGGAGAGAACTTGAATTTTGATTGCTTCTTTCCAAAATGAGGGGATAGGCAACTTTCTTGGGATTCAAAAATTATCTAGGAGATTAGAATGAGATCTAATATCCCACTAAAATGCCACAATGGGCCACCCATTTGAATTTGGGCCCAAATCTCCGGGTATAAATCACCTTAGATATTCTATACCTAGGTATACATTGTCCAAGGTGTTCTAGATACCCAATAAATTAGGCTTAGATTTGAATAGGGAGTGGGGAAGGAGGAAACAATGTCGATATAGAGGGAGACATGTTGCTAGATCAAGCATAATAGACATGAAATCCTTATAATTCCATAATGGGGCCTAACTGAGCATCTAATTTTAGGTGCTAACTTTTTAGTACAATACATTTGCATATGCAAAATTTGGGTTTTTAGGTTTATTTTTTCTATTATTGAATCCATATTTGTATCTTAAAATCTTGTCACCTACACATAAGAGAGAAACTATTATTGGGTTTTAGATAACTGAGAGGGGGGGTGAATTAGTTAAGTCCAGTTATCCTACAGTCACAAATCTCCAAGATGTATATATAAATTTTTTTCAATCAAATAATCAACTCGGTAAGTTATCAGTTGTGTCTTTCTCTTCATCTACCAATTGGTAGTAAATTCAATACTATGTTTACCAATCTATCCAGTTATGAAATGTGTAAAGAAAATAATAATTCAACACATCATTCAAACAACTCATATTTTAATGTGGAAACCCTGTTAAGGGAAAAACCACCCGGGTCTGGTAACCCAAAATAATTCACTCTTCTAAAGTGAGCTCAGTTAGGAGCCAACCCTGTTAAAGGTTACAAAACACACTGTAAGGTGTGACCTGGTTAGAGGATTTATCACTAACAATTCTCCCTTGATCAAGCATTCACTATGGGGTCAACAAGAAAATAATCAACATTCTTTGAATGTCATATTGAAATACAAAAGACTATTAAGTCTCACTTGGTTAAGAGATTTATCTATAACAATGGTTAATCTGATATAGTAATGATTTGATTCAAATACTACTATGATTTGTAGATTTTTAGATATATGTTAACCTCAAAATACCTCCTCTAATCAATAATCAATTCAATTCTTCATATCCTCCAACTTTATTCCACTTGGTGTATGCTTCTCTGATGCTCAGTAATGTTTGCAATTCAACTTGATTCTGTCTTCAACCAGTTTGATAAGTGATGCATGAAAATAATCCTTTCATGCGAATTCTTCTATAGTATCAAAAATCCTAGACTCAATAATGAATCCCATGTATCCTTATATAGACATCATAAACCATTTTCTTTTCATCCATTGATTTTGCCTCTTAATCTCCATCATTCATTTTTCCACTTTAACCTTCCTTGATAGTTGTGTCATTAACACATTTCATTCTCCTTCATTCGATCAATATTGAATTTTGTCAGTCGTTGGATCATCATAACAAACATTATCTTCTACCTTGAAATCATAAGCATCTATCTAGCTTGATCATTTCAGTCGGTTGTTATAAAACTTTATTTATTTCTTTCACTTGGTCAATACCAGAATTTGTCGGTGATTACTTGCTCGGTTAGTACTATACTTGGTATACACTACACTAGCTCGGTGTTGTTGGAAATCTAATATGGGAAAGTGAGATACTGAGAGGGGGGTGAATCAGATATCCACTACTAATTCCACTTTGACATAAATGTTTTGGTTACCCAAAAACCCTTGAAAGGTAAAATTGGGGTGGCGATGACACCCACAAATCTCCACTACTGCAGTATTAAAGTTTGCATGTTAGGGCTACAAAATTTGATCACTTTCTGATGATCTACCCTATGAGGGCTCTGCCCTATTAAGAGCTTACAAAATTATACAATCTACCTTGATTAAAGGATTTAAAACTTACAAAAAATCAAGCACTCGGTTAAGAGATTTACATAGGCCTGTGAGGACCACTCTATTAAGAGATTTACCCTGATTCACCTGTTAAAATGTATCAGTACCCGATCCTTTGGTTTGCACTATCAATGTTGATAACATATCTTCTCCTTCCAATATGTGTTTGATCTCCTCAATCAAATATAGCTCTATTATGTCCTTCACTACTTTTCTCAGTCACTCTAACTAGTCTCTACCTATATCAAAAATACTTCTATGTTCTGTGTACACGAGATCTCCTTCATTACATCCATTCACATACATCATTTTAAGGTAAATATATCATCTTATATAGACATCTAATCAACCTCATAGATCAAGATCAATGATCTATATTCTCTACTTATGCCACTTAAGCATTCCCTTTTTCTGATAGGTTACATGGATTACATAGGGATTAATGATTATAAAAAAGTATAATCAACTTCTTGATTCCCTCAAAAAACATTAAATATTGTATAGATGTCAGCCAAAATGGTTTACCTAAGTGTTTGTGCCATAACAAACACATATGTCAAAACTGGCTTGCTCGGCATATGAAGTCTCTGACGCTTGACATTTACTGTTCTTCATAGACTAGTGCTCCACACTGACACTTCTATACAACTCGGCATAAACTTCTCGATGACTACTAAAGTACTTAGTGACCTTTGACTTTCTCAGCAATAACTATTTCTTGGTAACTATACAAAATACAAGTCTAGACATAACTCGGCCTTTACAAGATGGCTCGGTCACAGTGATGACTGACCAACATTGCCTAGAAAATTACTAAGTGCTAGACCCTAATGGACAACAAAACTTAGGGATCAACGGGTGTATACAAAAATATTCATTTACTGACCACATAAACTTGTTCAGTTTTGATCTTCATTACATAACAAAATCATGTAATACAATCAAGTCATCAACATGATTCCATAGACTCATCAACAAGTTACCCAATGTATACCATAGCCATATCTTTCATATCCATCTCATCTTCATGTAAATATCTCATTCGTTTACCATTTTCCTTCTTTAGATGTTTATCATGATAAGTATATGTTAGAGTAATTAGTTAGTTTTATTAATCTTTTTTACTTAAGCTATCTCTTAGGTACATTATAATTAATATCTTTATTAATTATAATGTGCAACCTAACTTTTCTAGTTTTAGGGTTTTGTTCACCTTATAGGTTGAACTCTTGTAATTATTTTTCATTATCTTGGAATACAATTTCTCTCACACCACTGAGATTTTCCAAGCCTTTGCTTTTTGTCTTCTTGGTTTCCTTTCAGCAACAGGTTATTTGCATGCAGGTGTTCTTGGCGTTCTATGAAGTTGGATTTCTCAACTTCTACATGGTATCAGAGGTTCCCTGTTGCTACCTGGTCTGAGGGTTTTGAAGTCATGATTCGAAGACAAAAGACACAACTTCTCTAATTTTTTTTCTTCACTTTTGAGGAGGCGCTATTTTCTGGAGCACTTTGAGCCAAAACAGACTCCACCGTTGTGCTTAGAAGGCCCGAGAGAGTCAAAAACCATATAAAATTTGTTATTTTCAGCCACAGTGATCTCTGGGAGAAATTTTTTCTCTCCTAGGGTCATACGGCTAAAAAATCGAGACAAATTTTTTTTAAAAAAATCAAAAAAGATGATTTTAGGGCTTTTTCGACTGCTGGTGGTAGTGCAACCAGTGCACCACCACCGCGCCACCCCCGCTTGGCCCCCACGCCGCTCGCGCCCCCGTGCCGCTCCAATGCTACCCTAGCGCCACCAATTGGCAACATGCATTGTACTTATGACTTCAAGAGACTCTCTCAAAGCCATAAGTATAATGCATGCTGCCAACCCCCCCATGAGAGAGGGTCAGGGCTCCAAAGCCCCCCAAGAATGAAAGAACCCCTGGAACAATGAATGAACCACTATGACTCCAATACAAAGGAGTGAAAGACAATGAACACTGAAGAGGTACCCTCGAAAGATGAGGTGTCACTGGAAGGCTGAGCTAATGCTCAAAGGAGTAGACACAAGGATCCTGAAAGGGAATCCCCAATGTAGGTGGTATGAAAAGTGTGGTTACACTGTCAGGAGAGAGGAGATGAATGTCTTCTGTGACTGCCTCCCCTCCTCTTGTTGGGGTTTCTTCTCTTCAGCAAGACTCTTCTTCAGCACTGCCAGACCCTCCAGCTCCATTCATCGAGCCACTCGATGCAGTTGTTGAGGATTCTACAAAGGACATTCATCTCCTCTCTCCTGACAGTGTCAGCACACCTGTCATACCACCTACATTGCGGATTCCCTTTCAGGATCCTCGTGTCTACTCCTTTGAGCATCAGCTCAGCCTTCCAGTGACACCTCATCTTTCAAGGGTACCTCTTCAGTGTTCACTATCTTTCACTCCTTTGTATTGGAGTCACAATGGTTCATTCATTGTTCTAGGGGTTTTTTCATTCTGGGGGGGCTTTGGAGCCCTGACCCTCTCTCACGGGGGGGTTGGCAGCACGCATTGTACTTATGGATTTGAGAGAGTCTCTTGAAGTCATTTTTTATCTTTTGCTTTCTTTTATATCTCTTTTTAGAGAGGAGTTTTTCCCACTGGATTTTCTCCTTTGTCTCCGGTTTATAGAGATTTCCTTGTATTGGGTACTTGATCAGGCCTTGTTGCCGAGACCCATTTCCTACTTTCATAGCTATGCTAGGTTAGCTTACTTCCTGAGCTTTTCTTAAGGGGGGGTGTTAGAGTAATTAGTTAGTTTTATTACTCTTTTTTACTTAAGCTATCTCTTAGGTACATTATAATTAATATCTTTATTAATTATAATGTGCAACCTAGCTTTTCTAGTTTTAGGGTTTTGTTCACCTTATAGGTTGAACTCTTGTAATTATTTTTCATTATCTTGGAATACAATTTTTCTCACACCGCTAAGATTTTCCAAGCCTTTGCTATTTGTCTTCTTGGTTTCCTTTCAGCAACAGGTTATTTGCATGCAGGTGTTCTTGGCATTCTGTGAAGTTGGATTTCTCAACTTCTACAGTATAGTCAAAACTAGTTGACATCAATGATAATACATTGACTGATTTAATTGTCTCACACACACTTTAGTAGCTTAGTGACCATCAATCACTATCTTTCACTTGTCCATTATTTCCATCAAGATATTCATTCAGTCGTAGGTTATCAATCTCTCCCTTTGGCATTGATGGCAACATAATATGAAATATTCCATAGAATACCAAACATCTGTTCTACAACTATATAAACAAATGTTGTAGCTCGGTAAGCTCTCCCTAGCTTGTTCGTTTAATATGTTTAATCACTGCACAACATTAACATTCCATGCAGACTCTCCTTGTGGATTTGATTCTCTCTCTCTTATAATATTCTATTGATTCTCCTCTCCCTTTGACAAAAATGCCAAAAAGAATAAATAGCTCTTCAATAGCCAAAAATATTATCTCTGGTGTTCAGTTCAGATGAAGTACCTTTCATGTACCGATATGCAGTGTCATTTTGTTCTTCATCTTCTAGCTTTCACAACCTTAGGAAACCTAAAGTGTGAGCAATATGCATCAACATCATTTGATATTCTGATAAAGTATAGGTTGATGCAACCTCCTGATCACCTTAGTGACCGATAGACAAAGGATGGACCCCTAGTCTAGTCTTGAAGTACTCAAATGTATCCTTAGGTAAGGGTTTAGTAAATATATCTGCAAGTTGTTCTTTTGATTCACAAACTCAAATTTTACTTGCTTGTCTTGTACTTGTTCCCTCAAGTAGTGATACTTTATAGATATATGCTTTTTCTTTGCATGCATCACTAGATTCTTAGAAATGTTTATAGCACTGGTGTTATCACAATATATTATCACTGGGTCAGTGATCTACTCATTCATACCTTCCAAGAGTTATTTTATCTATGCAATGTTTGAACAATTAGCAACAACAACATATTTTTCTTTGGTAGTAGACAGAGAAATGCATCCTTTTTTCTTGCTTATCCAAGTTACTAATCTTTCTCCCAAAAAGAATGCTCCAGCAGTAGTGCTCTTTCAGTCATCAATGTTTCCAGCTCAATCTACATCAGTGTAAACTTGCAGTTCAAAATTACCCTCTTTCTTGTACCATAAACCATAATTTTTTGTGTTCTTCAAATATCTTAAGATCCTTTTATCAATAGTCATATGTGATTCTTTAGGATTAGTAGAAAATCTTGCTACAATTCCAACTGCATGTGCAATGTCTAGTCTACTATGCACAACATACATCAATTTACCAATCATTGATCTATATAATGTATGATTTACCTCAATTGATTGATCATCCTTTATTAATTTGTATCCTATGACCATAGGTGTACCAACTAGTTTTGAATCTTCCATACCAAAGGTCTTCAACACTTCTTTGATGTACTTTGATTGGGTAATGAAAATACCTTCACTTTGTTGTAAAATTTACAAACCAAGAAAGAATTTAATCTCTCCAAACATTGATATTTCAAATTCTTTTCTCATTTCTTCAGCAAATGATTTTCATAGATTATCATGTCCTCCAAATATGATATCATCAACAAAAATTTTAGCATTAAGAATCTTGTCATTAGTTTCACCTTTCAAGTATAAATTGTTGTTGTCACTTGTTCTAACAAATCCAATACTGATAAGATATGAATGTAGTCTTTCATACCATTCTCTCGGTGTTTGTTTCAATCCATATAGTTCTTTGTACAACTTACATACCGTGTTCTTCTGATTAGGATCAACAAAACCTTCAGGTTGTTCAATGTATACCTCTTCCTCAAGTATTCCATTCAAAAATGTTGATTTGACATCCATTTGATATACTTTAAATCCTTTGTAGGCAACATATGCAAGCAATATTCTAACTCCTTCAAGTCTAGCAAGTGGTACAAAAGTCTCACCATAATCAATACCTTCTTCTTGTGCATATCCTTTGCATACAAGTCTTGCGTTATTCCTAGTGACTTCACCATTCTCATACAACTTATTTCTAAATATCCATTTGGTTCCAATTACATTCTTATCATTCGGTCTCAATACCAATGTCCATGTTTGTTTTTTAGTATTTGATCTATTTCTTCATTCATGGCTTTAATCCATTCATCATTTTCAAGTGCATCTCTAACATTTTTAGGTTCAAATTCACAAACTAAACATGTGTTGTTTCTCAACTTACTTCGTGTCATCATGCCAGCTTGCTTGTCTCCAATAATCTAATTTTGTGGATGGTGTCTTGTCACAAATTTTGCAAGTACTTGCTCTCTTCTTTGTTCTTCATTTGGTGTAGGATCAAGAGCTTCCTTGGTAACTATTTCTCGATTCTCGGTCTCAATAGTTTGATGCTCGGTATCATTATTTTGTTGCTCGGGTAGAGTGTCAAGTTTCTCAATGTATGTAAATCTACCATAATCTTCCAGTTCCTTTTTTCTTTCTTCATCATTTTTCTCAGCAAACTCATCAACCCTCACATTTGCACTTTCAAACATTTTGTTAGTAACCTTATTCAAATATTTGTAAGCTTTGGTTTTAGTACAATATCCTAAGAATATTCCTTCATCACCTTTTGAATCAAATTTCCCATTTCAATCATCTTTCAGAATGCAACATCTACAACAGTACTAACAACTTCTCTCCAGTATGTTTGTGCAACATCTTTTTCAATCATTAGTGTTCTAGCACAATCAACAATAGATCTATTCCTCCTTTCAGAAATTCCATTCTATTGTGGTGTCCTTGGTGCAAAAACCTATCTTTTAATTCCATGCTCATTACAAAAGTTAGTGAAATCATCAGAAATAAACTCACCACCTCTATCTGATCTCAAGCATTTTAACTCTTTTCCACTTTCTCTTTCCACTTTAGCTTTATACCATTTAAACATCTTAAAAGCTTCAAATTTTTCATTCAAAAACATGACAATCATCATCCTAGAGTATTCATCAACAAATAAGATAAAATATATGTCTCCATAATAACTCTAAGTTCTCATAGGACCACACAAGTTGGTATGAACCAATTCCAAAATAGCATTAAATGAATAGTTTTTGCTCTTGAAACTAGATTTTGACATTTTTCCCATTTGACATTGTTTGCACATGACATGGTCAGGTTTAGATAAGCTCGGTAAGCCTCTAACTCTCTTTTTCTTACTAATTTTAACCATGTTGTCAAAATTCACATGACATATCCTTTTGTGCCATAACCACACATCTTCATTTCTAGCCAATAAATAAGAAATTTCAGCATTGTCAAGATAAAATAGATTACCTTTAGATTGTTCACCAGTACCGACCAACTTTCCAGTCTCATCATAGATCTTCACCTTTCTATTTTCAAATGCAACTCGATGACCTTTGTTATTCAACTGTTCTACACTCAACAAGTTATAGTTAAGTCTCTTCACCCAATATGCATTCTCACATCTGATCTTAGTGTTCATCAAGATAGATCTTTTTCCTTTTACTAGATAAGGTGTATCATTTCCCATTTTAACAGATCCACCATTATAATGTTCAAGGTATTCAAATTTTTCTTCATCACCAGTCATATGATGTGTACAACCACTATCAATACTCCAAGTATCATTCTTGCTAACTTTAGAAATAAGTGTTGTTTCAACATACCTTTCTTCTTCTTTTGAATCTTCTTTCAAAGCTACAAATACCACCTCAATATCTTCATCAGTTTCAGTTTCGGTGTAAGTGTCATCATCATCTTCAACAAGGTAACACACCTTCTTGCCTTTGTCTTTGTAGTCTCGATTGCTTCTTTTATTATACTATTTTTTGCCTCTGTATTCTCGGTTATCTCTCCTATCAAAATTTATTTCACCAAATAGTTCATTATCTTTGTCATCTCCTTTCCTATTAGGACATCTAGCTGCAATGTGGCAAATTTTGTTACAGTTAAAACATACCAAAAGTAATTTCCCTTTATATCTTCCTTTACCTTTATGCAGTCTTCTAGCCATTAATGCTTCAAGTTCATCAAGTTCATCCTCATCACTCACTCTTCTGAAGTGAGCTCGGTTAGGATCCAACCTTGTTAAAGGTTACAAAACACACTGTAAGGTGTGACATAGTTAGGGGATTTATCACTAACAGTTCTCCCTTGACCAAAATTCACTATGGGGTCAACAAGAAAATAATCAACATTCTTTGAATGTCATATTGAAATACAAAAGATTGTTAAGTCTCACTCGGTTAAGAGATTTATCTATAACAATGGTTAAACTGATACATTAATGATCTGATTTAAATATAACTATGATTTGTAGATTTTCAGATCTATGCTAAGCTCAAAATACCTCCTCTAATTAATAATCAATTCAATTCCTCATATCCTCCAACCTTATTCCACTTGGTGTATGCTTCTCTGATGCTTGGTAATGTCTGTAGTTCAACTCAATTCTATCTTCAACTAGTTTGATCAGTGGTGCATGAAAATAATCCTTTTACGCAAATTCTCTTGTAGTATCAAAAATTCTAGACTCAATAATGAATCCCATGTATCCTTATATAGACATCATAAACCATTTTCTTTTCATCTGTTGATTTTTCTTCTTAATCTCCATCGTTCATTTTTCCACTTTAACCTTCCTTGACAGTTGTGTGATTAACACGTTTCATTCTCCTTCATTCGATCAATCTTGAATTTTGTCAGTCATTGGATCATCATAACAAACATTATCTTCTACCTCGAAATCATAAGCATCTATCAAGCTCATCATTTCAGTTGGCTATTATAAAACTTTATTTATTTATTTCAATCGGTCAATACTAGAATGTGTCAGTGATTACCTTCTCAGTTAGTACTATACTCGGTATACACTATAGTAGCTCAGTGTATACAAAAATATTCATTTACCAACCACATAAACTTATTCAGTTCTGATCTTCATTACATAACAATATCATGTAATACAATCAAGTCATCCACATGATTCCATAGACTCATCAATAAGTTACCCAATGTGTACCATAGCCATATATTTCATATCCATCTCATCTTCATGTAGATATCTTGAATTCCTTTACCATTTTCCTTCTTTAGATGTTTGTAAGCATCATGATAAGTATAGTCAAAACTAGTTGACATCAATGACATACATTGACTGATTTAATTGTCTTACACATAATTTAGTAGCTATGTGACCATCAATCACTATCTTTCACTCGTCCATTCTTTCAATCAAGATATTCAATCAGTTCTAGGTTATCAATTGGGTTCAATTTAGAATCAATCTTGAATTGAAATTCATAAATTGAAAAGGAAGATTTGAAGTAGAATGTTGAATGTTATACCTCAAGCTTACTGCAATTGATGATGTTTGATGATGCAACACTCTTTGAATGTGATCAAAAGTGTTGATATAATAAGATGATATGAAAAGGCATTAAGGAGATCAATCATGAAAACATGCTTGTATGAAGATTGTTGTAACAACTGCTACTCTACAATGCTTAGATATAAAGAATACTTGAAGGAAATGATGGAAATGATGTATCTAGAAAGATGTGCATGATTAATGAGAAAATATATTAAAAAACATACTCTTATATAAGATTCCCAAGGTATTTCATAAATTAAGACGACCTTCAATGGTCAAATTAAGACATTTGAATCAAAGAACTAGCTAGAACCTGATATTGATACATTCAAAATTGGGTCCAAATTGGCATGAGAATGGTACCCCGAAATTCTATTTTCCTAATAAGGGCACCTGAAAGATCCATTGTACTCCCAAATAGGGTGAAAAGGGGATGAGTTAGGTTCACTAAGTCTCGGATAGAGGTTTAGATCACAATGTGAACATATTACATCTTATTTGTAGTATAACAACTAGAAATAGGCTTGGATAAGAGCTAAAAAGGGCACAAAAGTGGTGTAAATTATACAAGGTTACAATTTATGATACTGCACATAGCCCCAACTTTAGTAGTAGTATGATCTTTATTAGAAAATAGGATAAAAATTACCACATGATTACAAAGAGATAAGACATTACTAAGCTCAAGGGAACAAGCCCTAAAGATTAGGATATTAATGAGCATGCAATCACATGCAAGGATATACATAAAAAATCAAAACAAAAAATTAAAAATAAAGACACATAAAATATGTTAGTACTAAAAACAAAGACTGCAAGTCAACTAGTTGAAGAGACCTTGATGATCAAACAATCTCAACTACTAATATCAATCTCAAAATATTATCGCAAGAGAAAAATTTGGTCATATGAAAAGAACAAGAGCATGCACAAGTGACGAGACAAGAAACCTTGATGCAATCAAGTAGTAAGGTGTGTTATGATATGGGTTGATGGAAAGGAAAAAGGAAACAAAGATTCCATGGGATACCAAGCTAAGTTATGCTAGGTGATCTATAAATGAGCATAAATTCTATGAGACAATAAGTAGTGTTATGTTTTGTGATCCATGTAAAAAGAAATAGTCTAGTGAGTTGTGTTATAATATTCCAAACCATCCTAAGGAACAATACAAATAGAGTCAAAGAGTATAGCAAGTTGCGTTCTAATAGTCAATTTATCATAAAAAATGGTGCAAAGGATAACCAAAAAAAATATTTTCTATAAGAAAATCTATAAAATATAATGCAATGAGAGTCAAATAGTCTAGAAAATTTTGTTATGCTAATCAAATCATCCTTAAAAATTGCGCAAGGAGAGTCAAATAGACTAGAAAGTTGTGGTATCCTAGTAAACTCATCTTGATAAATGGTGCAAGGAGAGTCAAATAGTCTAGCAAGTTTTTTTATGCTATTCAACTCATTTTGAAAATTGAAAAGTGATAACTAAACAAAGCATGTTATTCATAAGGAAATAAAACAACATTTTAATTAGGATAACCAAACAAAGAACATTGTTCATAATTAAATTTTACAAAATTTTGATTAAGGATAACCCAAAAATGCACGTTGTTCATAAGGAAAGCCTACAACATTTGAACAAGGATAACCCAAAATGCATGTTGCTCATAAGGAATTCCTACAACATTTGAATAAGGATAACCCAAAAATGCATGTTGTTCATAAGGAAATATTGCAACATTTAAAACAAGCAACAAGAAGGCCACATATATGCCCCCCCTTAAGATGTCAACATAGGACTATGTTGATGCCTTAAGGAAGAGAAAAAGGATAAACACCTTCATCACCAAATAGATATCCTTTAAGAAAAAATATACATGAAATCCATGCTAAAGAGGGCTAATGTAGAGGAAGGAATATAAATGACATACAAACTAGATTTTCTTCAAAGACCTTAACAACCTATCAAGGTTAGATATAGAACCCCAACAACTAGGTCCATTGGCCCTCTTGTACGAGATAGTACAATAGATTTTATGTTGTTTTTAAAAACCCTTTGGAATCCAAAATGAACCTCCTTAATCTTCAAACAAGATAGACAACACATTGACACAAATCTCTCACTTGTTCATTGAGCAAGACTATCATCTAGACCCCTTATGAACTCTCACACCTATTTGATTAAAAATTAGTTAAATATAGAATTATTAGCACATTCAAAAATATTTTAGAGGTCCTTTACAATATTAAAATTACTTACATACCCCAAACAAATGTGTCTTGAAAAAACACTCTCATTATGATATTTTATAGACTGTTTCATAAAATCTAAGGACCGAACTGGTGACGAATAACACACTCAAATCAAGGAGTTAGGAAATTTCCTTTATAGGGGTTGTATACCATCTCATTGTAGGCATACTCACAAATTTTCATGATTTTCCAATGGTGAGAAGGTGAGATATTAATTTTTTACATCCATTGGAACCCCCAGGCAAGGTTTAGAACATTTTTTACTAAAAATGCCATAACTTGACTAAAACTAAATGAAATAACCTAAAATAAAAAGAATTTTGTTTTCTAAGACATAATGCTAACTTTTACAATTGGTTTTAGGTCTACACAATTCAATACAAGGTCATGCAATGTATTTCTTTTGTACTATTCATAGGAAAAACTAGTCATTCAAGACAACAAGTACCAAAAATACCATAACTTTTACAAATCTCAATTAAAATTGATCAAACCACTTGTGTTATAAAGGTAAATCAATTATAAGTTTTCTCTATATGTGAAGGTCCATAAAATGTACATGTAGGTTGTATAAACATGAATTTCAAATTGCAATACATAAAGGAAAAAAAAGTAAGAAAAATAAGTTACACAAGTACCAAACAAGTTTATTTCATTCTAGAAATCCTCTAAACCCTTCTCTTTGTGGAAATCAGACCTTTTAAATTAATTTCCACCATTTTCAACTTCCACAACCAACCCCAATTGATTACATTCAAAGTTGTACTTTTTATGACAAGTTTACAACTTTTTGTGCATTGCATGTAGCACCCCCACTAGGGAACCCAAGAGGACAACTCAACAAACTAAGAATTTTTTAAAAAAAATTCAAATATTACAACTAATATTACAAATACAATTTCATGATACATGAACTTAATATTAAATCATAAAAAAATTCATTTAAACCTTAAAATCAAGAAAGCATATGGTCACATGATAATATTGTAATGCCCTGCCAGGGAACCAAGGAGAGATTAACCTAAGACTGATACCAAGTTTACAAAATAAAATTTTTTCTTAAGAGTTTACAAACAATATTGAATAAAAAAGTGGAAGTAAAACATAAATTCCATATATACTCATATACACAATCTCAACTACAGATTACAAATCTCAAGGGTTGCTTGACATAAAATTGTGTAAATATAATTTAATCTATTAAGTATAATAATTATATAAATCTTCTACATAGTACACCATCTCAAGAATAAAAAATACATTTGAACTATAAAATATACATGATAACCCATGTCCACTGCACAAGTCATAGGGTATGTAAATACAACTAAGTAAAAAGTACAAATAAAGAAAGAATAGGTACAAGTCTCCAATGAAAATAGAATATGATGCAACTGCAAAAAGGATCATCCAACACTGATATAGGAATATTGGAGTCTCAAATGGTAAGAGAATCACTACCTCCCGACCTCCACTCCTAATGTGCTGAGGAGATAACATCAGACTCCAATTGGATAACAATACCAGAATCAAACATCAAGTATACTAAGAAAAGGATCCTATAAGTTCCTATCTCAAGGGTACAACTCAATAACTCAAAGGTACACATACTAATCCAGAGGAAACTCACACATGTAGGAAACCTAAGATGAAATCAAAGAAGTGTCATCACATATGTCAACCCCTTGGAATGATCTCATTGGACTCTGAATTCCAAGTGTGAACATATGTAGAACCTGAAATCCTCTCATGTAGACAAGGATAAATGATCATGCCTGAACTCACAACCACTACTAGACAGGGAAGCATCTTCTCCCCCTCCCATCCTTAGCTTGTACTAGCACTCAAGGCATGTGTGAGGAATCCATTATCTTATTAATTCATTTCAAAACCCCATTTAATATATTATATTATCACTTATTTAAGTAACCTACTAAGGATAACTAGGTAGCCACTTCTAGGCTTCGACACCTCCAAAGCAAGCCACTTCCCCTTTAAAACCTAGATAACCTACCCTAAGTTCATAACTCTCAAAACATCTCATAGATCATCATGAATCATAACAATCAAAACTTGGTTCCAAAGTATCGCAGGAACACACATAACCAATTTCCATCATAATAAAAACAAAGCTTCCACAAGGTTGGGTTTTGACAAAATTGAATGCCACAGAAGAATGTAAGGCAACAAAAACATAATACATTAACCCTAACCCCACCTCTGGTAACAATGCTAAAAGGATGACATAAAAAGAGTCCCTCTTAACCCACAATTGCAAAAGGAAAAACATTCATAAGAACTTAATAATAATAAACTAATTTGTAAAACACCATTACACAAATTAATTTATTAAAAATAATCACTAACAAAACTATAATTATATTCTTAAATTAAATTCCAACAATAAGGAAATCGATTTATAACGTTAATAAAAATAAATTGATTCCAAGGCTTATAATTACTAAAACAATATAATTTCATCATAAAATCCTTGATTTAGAAAGTAAATTTCTTTAATAAGCGGATGAATTTACTGCTATGAAGAAAATTCACATTCAGCAAAAGCTTGCTTTACAGAGAAGGCAGATGCAAGTAGGGCTTGCTTATCATCAGCGAATTTTTGTGAATGCTCATGCCCACAGTAATGTGCATTCCTCTAGAAACCCTGATCCTAAATTCAATAGCGCGGAAGAGGAGTTTTCCAGCTATTGTTTTAATTGCTGGACTTACGGCCATAAACATAAGGATTGCAGGAGGCCGGATGTGCGTCATTTGCATCCCACATATGAGCATCTTGATGGTTTTATTGCTAAACAGCGGGCTAAAAGCCTTGCGGAATCTCAGAAGGATCATTTTGTGGTTGAAGAAGCTGCCTCGGCCTCTTGTAAAATTTCAGAGCCTCAAAATGAAGAGTTTGATAACAAGGATAAAAACCTGAGGAAGTCTCTACTATATGATACTCATATAGCTAGGGTTTCAGACTCTGAAAGTCCAAAAGGTAAAGGGTTTGTGAACCGCAACAAGAAATCAGAGTATAAGGTATTCTCTGTCAAGTCACTAAATGAACAATTTTCCCTATTTGCAAAGACCAAATATGCTAAATTGGGGAAGTTTAGAGATGGATCTACAAGAGCTGAGTATGCTCCACATCAATGCAACCAAGAGCATAGGAAAATTGGATCGGTACCTTTTCAAGCACCTTCAACTTGCATATTGAATCAATCAGCCTCATGGTCAGAAGTAAGAAGAAGGAGGGATCACCTTGGGGATACAAAGGCTCTGGCGTCCAGGATTACTCCAGCTAAGAACTTCGACGATCCTCTATCTGCGATGGGGGGAGGGGGATTTCCAGGAGCTAAGTTGTCCTCTGGGGTGGAAAAAGTGAGTAGCACAGAATGGCATGTGGTTAAAGGTAGGTATCCAAAGAAATCTAACCCTAAAAAGTGCAACAACAATTTATTAACTTTGGAAAATTCCTTTGAATTGTTAAATAAGGCCCAGACCCCATGCAAAATGATACAACAAACTAGTAGGGTTTTGGAAGGGGAAAGGGGTGTATGGAAGGAACCACAGATGAAATATGAATCCTCACAACCAAATATGGAAAATTCATCCTTTCCCCCTGTCAAAACCATAGGGCATAAACAGTCAAAGGGATTTTTCAATTGCGAATCTATACACAAATCAACGAATGCCTACAACCCTCCTCATCACAGGAGGAGCAATGAGAAATCAAGGAAAAGGAAATACCTTATCCCGGCTAAAAGTAATAATGATATTATCCCTACTCTGTCAAAGTCTTCTGAGAAGGTGTATTCTCCACCTCACAAACGTTCTATAAAAAATGATAAAAAGCTTTCATTAGAATGTGGAAATTATGACCAAAATCATATTAGAATGATAGTGGATGGAAGTTGTATTTTGCAAAACTAGAATGCCTTTGCAGATAGAGGCTTCCTTTGCAAATGGACAGGAATAGGGGCTCACATTGAAGACATAATAGAAGGTCTGACATCTACAATCCCATTTGAGGTAAGTATTACTATCATGGCTGATAACTTCCTTTTTGTAGATTGCTTATCCAGCAGCCTTAAAGAGAAAATATTAGGAGTAGGTTCCTTGAAATACAGAAACATACCCTTTTATGTTTGCAATTGGTTTCCTTTGTTTAACCCTATAAATGTAATGGATTTCATGGTAGAAAAAGTGGTTTTACTAAGAAATTTACCACTAGAATGTAATCATATTGAGCTTCTCAAAAGCATAGGAAATAAGATTGGTGATTTTAAAAGAATTGTTAAAACTAAACATAATCAAGCAGAGGCTATCCTAATAGTTAATTTAAATTATCACAAGAAGTATATCCCCCCCTTAAGCTTAGTTTCAACTCGAATTCCATATTTATAAATCCAATGATGCTGGAAGACTTTGTAGAAGACCCGAAGATAGATAACGGATTGTATACTTACAATCAAAAGCATAGTAAAGAAACACTATTATATCCAGATAATAATATAAAGGTAAATTTCTTAAAGGATAAAGGAGGTTTTCTTCTTAGGAACATTGTAAAGGAAAGCATAGAAGTGCCATACTCTCATCTAAATGTAATATCCACCTCGATAGAGACTAGCAAATATTCTGATATCCTACTATCTCCTTCACCTACTAAGAAGTTGGACAATGATATCAACAAAAGCTGTGTAATAGCTAGCTTGAAAAACAAGCTAGAATCAGAAAATAAAAATCATAATTTACCTGAAAAAGGTTCCAATAATATCATCAAAGATCAGTTAAATGTGGAACTTATAGATCGGAGCTCCTCACAGGATAAGGATAAAATTGAAATGATTGAACTAGAGGAAGATTTCAGTAATGTCCAGCCTTTGAAACATGTATGTTTAGACTCAATAGCCTCTAAAGAGAATGAAGAAAAAAGTAAAGAAGAAGATAATCAGAATATAAAGCTAGGAGAAACTCTTATAGATGAACTTTTGGATATTTTCATGGACGAGATTTGCGATCGCGAGGAATTGAAATATCAAAAAGATACTATAATCAATCTAATACAGAATATTACCTGAGAAGATAATGAGAAAGTGGATTTTATGTCCACTCAACATACTTATCTCACTATCCCTGTAAAGGAAGCCTCAGACAATACCCCCTCCAGTCACTTTGGCATGGTATCAAATCAATTAGATTTAGAAAATAAAGAGCAGAAAGAGGACAAACCTGTTTCAAGAAATACAACTATAGTGCAAGAGGAAAGTAAGGATATTTGCAAATCCAGGACTGTGGCCCCTTGCATGATAGCTAAGAATACTCATAAAAATGGGGAGAATCATGCATTCTCTATTCCATTAGAGTTGGAAACACTAAACCTGGACCTTTCAGAAGATATAATTGAATCATATGGAAATGAGCTTATAGATAAGGAAACAACTCAAGTTAAGATTGAACTAGAGTAGAATAGTTCAGACCAGCAGGACAACCCCATCATTAATTCAAATAAAAACTTTACATTGGTTAAGGACTCTATTGAGGGTCTCTTTGGAATTACTAATAAGGAGAGGCAATTGGGAATAGCAATGAATAGAGGAAGCCTAAGTTCCCCTAATATTAACAGAATTAAGAAGAAAAGAGGTAGGAAATCAGCAGTTGAATTAAGAACAATGGATGGTAGTGCAGGCAATCAAAAAAAGATAGTTGAAATTCTGCCACAGGGAAGGGGAAGTACCTTCCCCAACAGAAATGAAAGTCACTACTTGGAATGTTAGGGGATTAAATGCCCCTAACAAACAGAGATTAATTAAGAGATATCTAAAAAATTTTGAGTCCGAAATAATATTATTACAGGAAACCAAACTCAACAAGGAGGAAAGCACTAAAGTAAGTAAGAAACTTGGCATTTGGAAAATAGAATTCGTAACTTCTACAGGACATTCAGGGGGGTTAGCAGTATTGTGGGACCCCCGTAAAGTTGTAGGCATACCAATTTCTAATAATAGTAATTGGATGGCTTTAGAAGTTAAAAGTCTAAAGTCTAATTTGAAATTCTACCTAATCAATGTATATGGACCAATTTTCAATGAAGATAAAAGGAGAGTTTGGCATGAGATTCACCTTTTCTTAAATGATGCATCAGAATACCCTTTCTTGATTGGAGGAGATTTTAATGCCATCTTAGCTTCTGAAGAAAAATTTGGAGGTACACATTATGTATCTCAAGCTCACAAGGATTTCCGCAACTGGGTTATGGATAATCATCTAATTAGCATAGACACAAATAACGAAATATATACTTGGAATAATAGAAGAGCAGGTTTTAGTTACATCGCTGAAAAGTTGGATAAGTTTTTTATTAGGACTAATACGAAAACTTTAATCAGCTATATTATGTAGAAATCCTTCCAGAGGCTGGATCAGATCATTTCCCAATTAGGCTTTCTATTATAGAAGACACTAAACCAACAAGAAATCCATTCAAATTTGAGTTTATGTGGTTCCAAAACCCAGAATTCATTAATCTATTAGAGGACTGGTGGAAACAGATATCAGTTAAAGGATCCAAAATGTATTGCTTAATAGCTAAATTAAAAATCATTAAAAATAAAGCATTGGAATTGAATAAGAACAATTTCAACAACATTTTTGCAGAAAAAATTCAGTTAGAACAAGAGCTCGTTGACCTTAATAATTTAGTAATAGAACATGGGATGAATGATCAAAGTTATTATAAGGAGAAGGAGTTAATTTCTAAATACAATGCCATCCTCCTTAAGGAAGAGATATTTTGGAAATAGAAATCTAGAGAAACTTGGCTCCAGGAAGGAGATAGTAATACAAAATTCTTCCATAACACCACCAATTTTAAAAGAAGCATTAATAGAATTTCTAAAATTAAGAATCATAAGGGAGATCTCACTGAGGAACCTAATCAAATATCGAAAATCTTCATGCAATTCTATCAATCCCTTCTTAACAACATAGAAGGTACTGATCTAAGAGCACAAAAAGAAATGCTTAAAACTATTCCCAAGGTACTTACAGAAGCAGATAATAAGATGATTAATGACAAACTATCCCTTGAGGAGGTGAAAATAGCGGTCTTTCAATTACATCCGGATAAAGCCCTGGGCCCAGATGGGTTCCAAGCAGGATTCTTCCAAAAATGCTGGCACTTTGTTGGGGAGGAGGTATAGCAAGCAATAGAAGCAACGAGAAATTCCGGATCATTATTAAATGAAATAAACAATACCTTCTTTGCATTAATCCCAAAGAAAAATGAGAGCACGGAGCCAGGGGATTTTAGACCTATATCCCTGTGTAATACAATCTATAAGATACTTTCTAAGTGTTTAGCAAATAGGCTTAAATCTCTCCTTCCCAATATTATATCGGAAGAACAGACAGGGTTCATAGCAAATAGATCGATCTTGGATGGAATTATTATAGTACAGGAAGTAGTTCATACTGCCCAAATAACAAAGGATCCTAGTATGCTTATTAAGCTAGATATCCAAAAAGCATATGATAAAGTAGATTGGAGATTTCTGTGCAAATGTATGGAAGCATTTGGATTTTCCAGACAATGGATTAATCTCATTTTTAACTGTATCTCCACACCTAAAATCTCAATTTTAATCAATGGAACACCGGAAGGTTTTTTTAGTATATCTAGAGGCATAAGACAAGGAGATCCAATATCCGCTTTCCTCTACGTCATTATGGCAGAAGCGTTAGGTAGATCTATCACTAAGAAATAGATGGAAGGCAAAATCATAGGATTGAAGGCTTCAGAAAACATTCCAAATATTACACACCAGTAGTTTGCAGATGATACAATTCTACCCGGCCAAGCTAACATGAAAGAAGCTAGAGCATTTAAGGACATCTTAAACATGTATATGAAAGCTTCAGGTCAAGGGGTCAATCCCTCCAAATCAAAAATCTTCTTTATTAACACCTCCTCGAAGGTAGAATCAGAGATATGTAATATTATGGGATACAAGATTGGGAAATTCCCATGCAAATATTAGGTATTGACCTGGATAAAGGCATCCAATCTTCCAAAATGTGGCAGCAAGTTATCACTAAAGTACAAAATAAGAAGAGTTCTTGGAAAGGAAGATGGTTAATGAAAGCAGGTAGGGTGACTATGATAAAATCAATCCTTTCTGCCATACCTACGTATCATATGTCCGTACTCCCACTCCCTATTAGTATCAAAAAGCACTTAGATAAAATGCTTAGAAACTTTTACTGGCAAGGTCCATCAAAAGACAAAAAACTTGCTCTCATTAAATGGGATACCTTATGTAAACCAATCTCGAAGGGGGGTCTAGGCATACAAAATCTCCTATGGAAAAACCAAGCTCTTGGAGCTAAACTTATCTGTAGAATGTATAAGGAATCTAGTAGCAAATGGGCGTCTATACTACTTCATAAATATATCCTTGATGCAAACCCCATTAATATCTTCAGATCTCGCACTCTTTTCAAAGGCTCCCGGATTTGGAACTTTATTAAAGAATGCAGAGGCATTATAAGCAAAGGTCTAACATGGGATATAGGTTTAGGAGATCAAGCACTTTTTTGGGATGATTCATGGGCAGGTCATCCCCCCCTAGACACTCTAGGATTCTCACCAGAGTTTATGGAAGAATGTAAAAGAGTTAAAGGCATTTATCTTAAAGATTATCTATGTAAAAAAGAAGGTTATGAATGGAGTAATTTAGAAGAAATTGGTCCCGTATGGCATGAAAAATAGATCCTTTTCACAATTCTGAAAGATAGAGAAGTTTCACTCAAAAATAGACCAGATATCTTAATTTGGGCTAAATCAAATAAAGGCAACTATTCAGTTAAAGAGGGTTACAATTCTATTATTCGGGAGATGAATATGGATAGCTTAGATATTCCACTAAATCTATGTTGGCACAAATCTTGCCTCCCCAAAGCTGGCATTTTTCTTTGGGCAGCTTTGCAAAATAGAATTCTTACAGCGGATAGACTTAATAAACTAGGTTTTGAAGGGCCATCTAGGTGCCCCCTATGTGAGAATCATTCTGAGGATGTTAATCACATTCTCCTTAATTTCCCTTATACTTAGAACTGCTAGAATTGGCTTCATCAAAGCCTAGGCTGGAAGTCAGCTCTTCATTCTAATCTAGTCAGCCACCTCAAAGCTTGGCCTTCTCTCTTTAAAGACAATTTATATAAGGATATATGGTTCATTTATCCATCTATAGTAGCATGGGAAATCTGGAAAGAAAGAAATAGAAGGATCTTCATAGATCAGAAATTATCATGGAATACAATCACCAACAAGATAGAAGCTTCAATAGTAGAAATCATTAACAGTAAGCTCAGAGACAAATTGAGTTATTAGGAGTCCTTTAAAAGCTGGGACAACAAAATTAGAAGCAAGTGGCCTAAATTAGATATTCCCCCCCTTTATGGAAAAGGGGGATCCAAAAGGAAGAGTGACAGAGCCTCCTACAAGTGGATACCTCTGAAAGGATGGTATAAAATCAACTTTGATGGGGCATCTAGAGGGAACCCTAGAGTTGTTGGCATTGGGGGGATTATCCGAAATGGGAAGTCGGAAGTTATTGCTAAGTTCTCAAGGCCTATCAATCCCACCACTAACAACATGGCCGAATGCATAGCGGCACTAGAGGGTCTAAAGCTATGTAAGAATCTTAACATCTCCAAATTAATAATTGAAGGTGATTCTCAAATTATAGTAAATGCCATTCGTACCAAAAAAACACCCAATTGGATCTTAAATTCTAAAATAGAGGAGATTAATTTAGTGATGGAGAGCTTCACCAAACTTGAAATTAGGCATAGATACAGAGAAGGTAATACAGAGGCAGATATGTTAGCTAATCTTGGAGCTGATGGAGTCATAACCTAGATTTATCATTCTGAGACATGTAAGAATAAATATATATTAGGCAATGGACAAGATTAGGCATATGTGATTTAATTTTAATAAGGATTTTCAATTAAAATACCAATTGATTGTTAGAAATGTAGTTGCTTAAAGTCAGTACATATAAAATTAATCAACATTTGCAATCCTCATTCATTCTTAAACAGGTTTGGTCAGATAAGGACCCTTTCTAGGACAAATTCAACAAATATTTACTATTCAACTCTCCCCATTCCTAGTGCATTCTATGTGTAAGATTAGTGGTTAATATTGTATATAATTTAACTATATAATACCTGCTACTTATTATCTACCTGCTTATCCCCTCCCTTTCTCTCAACCACCCCTCTTGAGGAGAGCATGATGTTTAGGCAGGGTTAGTTTATGGTTCTTTTTGCTTTAGTGTTTAAGATCCCTTTTCACCATCCTAGCTAGATTCATCCTTATCTAATTTTTGTTTTGGTCTAGGAAACTTTGGTTTAGGTTTATTTTGTAGGAGAAACCAATTATAAATCATTATGTCTAGTCTAGACTTCTTTAAGGATTTATAGAAGACTCACCGTAATAAGTTGTAGATCAATAGCAATTATCTATAGTAAGTTGAAGCCACTGCTTTTTAGTGTATGAAATTCTTTGAGACAAAGGATTCCTTAAGTATTTAAGGCCCCAGTATGTTATAAAGAGTGCAGTGTGGAGATTAGGAAATTTCCTAGGAACTAAACCTTATGGCTTATCAATAGCCCTTTAATCTTGATTTTGTACTCATTACATCATTAGTAGAAGATATAGAGCTATGATTTTAAAATACTCCTGGTGCTCCGTATCTAAGATCAAAGCCTTTGGATACAAGGCCTCTAGTGGCAAGTTTTGGTATCAGCAACTTAGAGTAATGATGGTGGGGACAAGGACCTGAAACACTGAAGGCCCAATGGGCAGTGTCTTTATAATCATGATAGATTAAGCCACCTTTCTAATTCATGATTAATGAGAACTCATTACGAGTTAGCTCTCCCTCTCCCTTTATTCTTCATAATTATTTGGATATACAGATGTATTAAGCTTCCTTATGTAAAGTACTTGAAGATTCACATGAGGAAGACTCTGGGGACATCCAGAAGGCTTGCAGCCACACTTTATATTCAGGACAACAGCTAGAAGTGGATAATAGGCACAATATGGAGACTAGGATCAGTACTTTCCAGACTAACAGTGATCGAACAATGGCATTTAGGGGTTGTATTTGCCCTGAGAGGTGGAACCAAATCCTCAACCCACTTCTAGATTCCACTAGAAGAGCTATAGAGAAATCCTTTGGTGATCAACACTTTGATAACTCCTTTACATACAGAACTAACGGGAGTGTGGTAGGGTTGTTCATAGCTCTGGCCATCTTTTCCAGCAAAAAAAGAGAAGACATAATCAGTGTGGCAAAGAAAATCTTCATCAAAGAACATTTAGGAGGTCTAGATAAGATGGTCTACTGTGTAGATAATGAGCTCACAGTCCAGTATCCAGAAGTAACCATGGAGATGGATTTATCAGAGTTAGATAGGATTCCTCATTCTCAGAGAATTGTTATGTTAGCATTTAAGGATGAAGAGAGTTTTGATGAACATTGGCTGGAAATGGCCAGAAACCTAGACTACTTATTTAGGGAAGTGCTGGATGAAACTCAGGACATTAGTTGGCACCTCAAATACTGGAGGATGGAAGGTTTCACCCTACCAGAAGCATTGGACGATATTGCTCCCCCAAACATCCATATTATGGCACCAGAAATCACCAAGCACACAAAGAAGCATAGGAAAGGCTCTGAAGACACATAAAGTATTATTGTGATGATCAAAGGGAAGAATGCGTGGAATTCGATGACCATTCAAAAGAATACAGTATAGTCCTAATTCCTATAGGATAGTTATTAGCCTTTTACTTTTGTTTTGGGTCAAGTGGCTTTAAGCTAAGTATTAGACTTTCTCAGGACTTATAGATAAAGAGTATTCTCTTAGACTTAACGAAATAGAAAAGACATAATCCTTTATTTTGTGATTATATAAGGTGAAGGAAATCGGATTGTCAGTATTCTATACTTTATACTCTATTAATATAATACTTTGATATTATAATACTTTAATCATAGTGTTTTGGTAACAAGCTTGGAGAGTATTCCTATTTTGGTAGAATAGTTAGGAACTGCTGTTAACTCCCTTGAATATACTATTTATGCATTGTTTCTACATGTCCATTTTGTTAGATAAGAGGTATAAATGGTTTTCGTAGATAGTAAGTAGAATCTGTATGATCTAAAATAAATGAATTCAAAAGGTTGTGGCTCGATTTAAGACTTTACAATGATAGCTTTTAATATTACTATCATGCTATCCCCAATTCATCTAAGTCAAGTCACTATATAATCTAAACCGATAACAAGCTCTCCTAAGGATCTTTACTAAGTAACTTTGACTATCATACTACCAGATGGTAACTAGAAAAGGTTGAGCCCCAAATGGATCCTGGGTCAGAAGTGGATATGTAGAATTAGGGGAGCAAAAATATAGTACATTATGTATTCTTACGTCTAAAAAGATTAGCTTTGTTCCTTGAGCTCTTAATTACTATTTAATGTAAAAAGTATTATTAGATATATTATTGTCTTGCTATCTTTTATTCACCTGGTGTTATGCATAGGTGTTTCTTCTAGATTTTTAAGCTTGAAATTAGTCAATACTAATTGTGAGTACTTGAGATCTCTTTAGCAAACTCTTCATTTCTTAAATAACTCACAAGTTAAATCATTCGGTATTAGACTATATGTGCATCATCCGTAATGGGTGGGCCATTTTGATGATCTCCTAGTTGACTTTTGGAATAGGTAGATCAGATTTAGAATGATATTTAAATCACTGTACTAACCTTTATATAGAAAAGGTAAGGATGGATTAAAAAGATATAGACCTCTGTATTTATTGTGATAAATCTCTCAGGCTCTGTAACCTCCAAATTATTTGCATAGAATTTTAGCATAATGATGAAAGTTTGACTTGGTATAGAAATTTCACCTTAAGCAGCGAAACAGGTATCCTAGTAATCTTGCTATAAGAGGAAGATAATTACATCTTATGTCAGCACCATCAATAACTAGTCCTCATGGCTCATAAGGTATTAGTCTTCAAGAGCTGAGTTTCCTGGCAAGAACCAAGCTACCCTCATGCTTTTAACTATAAGCAGGCTATTCACGTGTGTTGAGTTTCCTTCCCATGGTAAGGTCTCCATCTCAAACCATCTTAGACAATCCTGGCCAATAGTTATTAATGTGTTAGAACATTATAATTTCAGTTTGCAATCATCCCATCTCTACAATTAAGTACCAAGATTTAAATCGACGACCTTTCGTTTAATCTTCTAATTTTAAGAATACGAATCGATTCTTCTTTGTATAATCGGATCTAACCCTATTTTAAGCATAATCAAGTACTGATCTAGGTTAAGGGGCTCTCTAAACTTAAATCTAGAATGACAACTCCCATCAAACTCAAAGGCCCCAAGGTGCAAATAGCTTTTGATTTACCAATTTCAGGATACAGGGTAAAAAAAATTACTCTCTCGACTCATAGTCTAGTTATCAGAGCAATTTTGAGAGTCCTAGGCAGAGAATGCATCAATAATCTAGAAAAATACTGGGTCAATTTTGATATCCCTGCTCTTTTCATAGCATCAGCCATCTTCGCGGGCACTGAAAAAACATAATTGGGGATCCTAAGTAGGAGATTGTTCAAAAGTCATACTTAGGGAACTTGGATAAAGTTTTGGCAAATATTAGAGAGGAATCCACTATTCCCAAACCATGCTTCTATGAAAATGCAATGGTAGGAGGTCAACCTGTACAAGCCTATCTAGTACTTCAAGTTGACGATTTGGAACTCTACGTAGCCTAGACTCCTATCATTTTAAACCACCGGAAGGAGCAGATTGAATTAATTCCTTCATGATGGAAGATGAGGTTGACAGTTTGGAAATTGATACGGAGCTCCATATCAACATAGACATCCCATTTCCAAGAAGACATATCAATGTAAACTATGACTCTTTTTCAAGGAATGAATAAAATATGGTTGTTTCCCCTTCTTCCCTCTCATGTTGTTAGACATAGCTTTTTTATCTAAAGGCCGATGAGGCTAAGTTAATACCAATCTACTCTGTAAATAACAGAGCGAATCTTGATCTGGATTATCATACATAAGGGACTCACAGTTCTTATGCATCCAATCATAGTTATATTCATACTCTTATGAAAATAAGCTAGAAAACACTCATAAACTGCAACAGATCTGCAGCTTTAAGGTATTATTATTAGACTATCAAAAATTATTAAAAGAATCATGAAAAATTTATATCCTAAGTAGATGTCCTATCTAACCCTATTAAATAATGAATTGGACGGCTCATTACCTTTGCAGATGTAAATTAAGTAGCAAGAGACAGAGATAAATGCTCACTCCCTTTATAATTTGATGTCTCGTCCTGTCAGATATTTATAATGATATATATAAATATATATACACTGGTGCCCGTATATAAATATTTATATATCTCTAAGCCTCCTTCTTTGTGTATTTCAAACTGGCTTATATATAAGGAGTAACAATGATGAAGAGTTTGATTAGTCTGAGGAATTGGATGATATCTTCATTCCTGCTACTCTTATATATAAGAATATATAAATACAGATGACCGTATTTCTATATTTATATATATATATATCTATGCGATCATTACTTTGCATTAACAATTTGTGGTATGTGATTGACTAGAGCAGTAACTTCTATTCAAACAATTTTATAAAAAGGCAGAGGCCTACAACGAATTCCTCCATAACTCTTCGTGCTGATAGCCAGCCAGGCATGACATCGCATTAGTATAGTTTAGAGGAAGCTTCTGAGTCCTGTTGAATTCTCCCCTTTAAAGGTTATGATTAATGAATGTTAACATTTGGCAGGAAATAACACTCTTAATCAATAAGGATTAGTAATCACAAAGGTAAATTTGTCTCTTGTATTTTTGACAGTAGGATATGAATAGCAAGACACAATATATTCTTGTCTTGATGCTGGTTAACTTTTGTTTTTGGAGGATTTTTGTTTTGTTTTTACAGGTAGGACCATCATTCGGATGCTATATACCCATTCTCGACAAAGTAAGAGGATTAGATGTCATGTTTTAAGTGTATAAATGTTTCAATCCTTATCATATTGTCAAGCACTGTATATTAACTAGCTTATGTCTCTCAAAGTTAAACAATATCGAGTCTTTTTGGGACGTGGATTGTCCATGAAAATATGTACAAATCTTGATAATTATTGAGCCGTGGGTATGCCTATGGAAAAATTGTACCTTAACAAATCTTGACAATTGTCGAGTCATGGGTATGCCCACGTATTTTTGTATTAGGACAGGACCTATGGTCCCGGGCAAGGCTGGAGGTTTTCTCAACCCCACTCTTTCCTACCAGTGCCCGCACTGAGCGAGGTCACATTGTAAAACATATATTTATATTAATAAAAAACTTATAGGGCCTCGACCTTTTACCGATAAAAAAAAAAAGAAAGTAAATTTCTTTAATTATTAATCAATAAAATTTATTAATTAATAATTAACTTATCTTCCACATTAGTCAATTACATAAAATATCAACTAATATAATTCCCTAATTAAATGCCAAATAATCCTATTTGCAAAATATTCAAAAAGAAAGTATTAGTTAATATCAAAAAAATTCTAATGTAAAACAACAATAGGTAATTTTTTTTTAAAACAAAAAATTGAAATGAATAGAACATTAAATTATATATATATATATATATATATATATATATATATATATATATATATATATATATATATATATATATATATATATATATATATATTCCTAAAAATTTAGTAGCGAGAAAACTAACAACTAGCTACTACCAGGAAGCAAAATTCTTGCATAATTTAATTTAATACAAACCCTAAGGTTTTCTATCATAAAATTTATCAAACCCTAGCTGATTTAAAATGAGATTTAATTATGGTATTTCCTAACAAACCGAGCATAAATAACACAAGATCTCAAAAATCTTAATAACTAGAAATCCAAGCACAATAAGAATGTAAACAAAATATATCACCCATATCTAACATGCATGAAGAAAATAATCTTTCTGAAATAAATTAATTTAACCTATGAGGGTTTTCAAACCCTACCTCAAACCACCAATTGAAGAAACACAAAGAAGACTAAAAAAATGTTGAAAATTTCCCAAACTTTCACAAAAATCCTTCAATTCAATCCTTCCATCCAAAACCTAAAATTCTATCTTCAAAATAATGACCCAAATCCTCCTCATAAAGAAAAAGGAATCTGGAACCCAGAACTCAACCATGCAAACTCAGAACTCAACTCAACTCAACTTAACAAACTTTGTTCTTATCAATCTCTCTCTTTTGCATAATTTCATCAATTTTCTAATTAATAACTCAATGTACTTTTGTATTTCTTGTTTATATCAATTCACTTAACTAACAAAAAATACTTCATTCATTTAATTTATTTAAATTGAATGTGCAACTAGTAGCATATCAATTTTAACTAAAAGAACATTATTTTAGTCACTTCATTATTGTTTTATCCAATATACCTTAAATTTGAATTTAATAATTATTTAAATCTTTAAATTCCACCATTAGACTTTTAATTAAGTTTTTTTAATTAATTTTTATTAATTAAATACCTTCACATTTAATTTTCTATATTTAATAAGATTTAATTATTGAAACCACATAATTAATCTTAGGAAATACATTAATCATAAAACAACAATCACACCAACCAACCAAAGATCAGAAAAACCAACTGAACCTAATAAAAATGATAATCATGCTCAAGGGAAAGGCTTGTTAATTTACATCACCTGGACAAATTTGGAAAGGTAAAAGTATCATAAACTTGTCCACTATTTCAGGACGATAAAATGGCTTAGGTTGGGATTTAGACCTAAACGTTATCTCCCTCTCTAACCATTGAAACATTGTGATAGGGCATACTCATCCTGACAATTCAAGGAAGTCGATGCTCGATACCTACAAACCTACATAAAAGACAAGCATGGACATCCATACTTATATATAACTTGAGCAATGGCGGGGATTGGGACATCATGTGGATCTTGCAAGAATGTAACTAAGACTCCATCCCTCAACCACATCAAAGATGCCAAATAGAAAGGTAAAACATACATGATAACCAAACACATGCAAGTATGGGGAAGTAAAACCATGAATATAAATAACATTTTAACATATAAATAATCATCATCAAAGTAACTAACACCATCTAACTACAAACATATGATATCTTAAAACTATCCAATATCAAATCACTGTGTAATGTCATACATCCAAAATTATCATTATAAAACTGAAATAACCAATGCACACATGAAAGTGGCCTAAAAGAGTTTGGCAATATAAAACTGAAAAAGAAAACTATGGGTGGGAACTACGTCCACCTTCCCTAAAATTAGGCTTACTCCTAGAAGACTATAAACAAATAGGGATATAAATCCTATAATCTCGTTGCGTCCTCCCAAGTTGTTGATGAATCATCAATAGGGTCCCATTAGACCTTTACCTACTCAATGGTGTGATCCATGAGGGTCAACTCTCATCGCTAAAGTATGGGAATGGGCTCCAAAGCTAGTTGGTCGTCCTCTACCTGCAAAGCATTCCAGTCAAGAACATGTGCAATATCTGGTATATACTGTCTAGGTACTCGCACATGGAAAACATCATTAACGCTAGATAAGCTGGGCAAAAAATCAAGACGGTAAGAAACTAGTCCTATCCTCTCAAGAATCTCAAATGGGCCAATGAAATGAGGTGCCAACTTTGATCCCTTTCCATAATGGATCAGACTCTTCCATGGATGCACTCTCAGAAACACCTTAACACCAACTAAAAAATTTCCTATCCACTCTATGAGCATCTGCATACTTCTTTTGCCTATCCTAAGCTGTGGTCACATGCTCATAGATGCATTCCACTTGCTACTCCATGTATCAAAGCATCTCAAGACCTAATAGAACACGTTCCTCTAGCCTATCCCAACTCAAAGGTGTATGAAAAAGATGACAATACAAAGCTTGAAAAGGTGACATACCAATTGAACTATGATAACCATTCACTAGTACATTTGGGCCTCATTTTCCACCGAAGGCCATTTTGGCTTGTGATGTTCACTTTTTTTTTTGTTTATGTCCCGAAAAGGTCAAAATTTTGACTTTAGTTAAGTTTATTGTCGAAATTTAGACCAAATCAATATATAAACAAAAAAAAAAGAAAGAAGAAAAGTGATCAAACTCACTTCATTCGGTCTTAGCTGGGTTGCAGGCGGGAGGAAGGGCTTCATGAGCATTGTACATCATTTGAATATATGAGCATTGTGCATCATCTGAATAGTGGAAGGGCTTCATGAGCATTACATTCTAGAGGACATGACATTACAGGTATGCTATTGTTCAAGGTCGACACTAAAACCAGAAGTTTTCTTAATTGTTTTCTGTATAATGAGTTGTTTTCTTGGGTTGTTTTTATGGATCTTGGGGTTTGTCTGCAAGGGATTTTGTCCCCACTTTGACCTAGCATGAGGGTTTTGGCATGTGATGTATATTACGAGCAGCCATTAATGGTCTGTGATGCACTGGTTCTTTGTGCCTTGCTGGTCTATTGAAACACGGGCTGCTACCTTCTAAATATCGAGTGCAAACATATTGGCTTCTAACTGTCTTTTGAAACTGATACTAATATCTTTCAGTTTTCTCAAATACAAGTAACACTGCACACACATATTCCTCTCGGTTCTTGCAGGAAATTGACTCAATTTATCCCTAATCGGGATGTCATAGATTCATAGACTTTTGAATCCTTTCTGCAGTCCAAGGCACCGAACCTAATGCAAATACAGAGACACATAACCCTGCCGAAAATGATAATAAACTATTTTTTGAATCATTTGTTTATTATAATAAAGTCATCCCACCATTCCATTCGGGACTGTCACCGAATCAACATATAAAAAAGAATAGATTCTTGACTATCATTGATTAGAAAAACCCAATACATATCAATCCATTAAGCTTCCAATAAAATTTGGAGACCATGAATTAGCTTATGTCAACAAAACATAGACATAAGGGGAAATAAAGAACACACACAAAAATTGGAGAAGAGAGATGTGTGAAATAGAAAATAGGCATTTTGGTCTATAAGTTAATACAAAAAAGGGACTTGACATTTGGGATTGATGTCCACTTAATGACAATGTTTTTCTTTTTGTGTTAAAGAACTGCAATCCTTCAGCTATGAGTCCTGAATGGTTGCATGCAGACATGATGGCAATGAAGGTTATCTGATCTGGCTGCATGCCTTCCTTTTGCATTTGTTCAAAAAGTGCCATGACCTCCTCACCATGACCATGCACTCCATACCCCACCATTATTGCATTCTAGGAAATTGCATCTCTTTCTGACATTTTATCAAACACTCTTCGAGCATTCTCTATGTTGCCACACTTGCAATACATATCTAGCAGGGCACTACACACAAAAACACTTGAGTTAAATCCCTTTCTGATTATTTTAGCATGGATTTCCCTACCCTGCTATAGAGCTGACAAGGCAACACATGCCAGTAGCACACTTGCAATGGTAATCGAGTCTGGTTCAACTCTAGCTAGCTGCATTTGATAAAGATGTCGTATGGCTTCATTTGGAAACCCATTCTGGGCATATCCTGCAATCATTGTATTCCATGTAACCAAAT
This sequence comes from Chamaecyparis obtusa, assembly GCA_027943335.1. NCBI lineage: Eukaryota > Viridiplantae > Streptophyta > Pinopsida > Cupressales > Cupressaceae > Chamaecyparis > Chamaecyparis obtusa. The sequence goes on from BSBK01008863.1 coordinate 672,574, forward strand.
TGGATTTAACACCTGTACTTTGCATTCGATGAAACAACTTAGAAGCACAGTTACAGTTTCCAGTATTAAGAAAACCAACAATCATAGAATTCCATGAAACTACATTTCTTTGAGGCATTTTGTCAAACATGTGAAATGCATAACCTAGAGCATTGGATTTTGTGTACATGTCAACGAGGGAGCTAGCTACAAAAACATCTCCCTGAAATCCTCTTTTAAGCACATAACCATGAATTTCTTTTCCCTTCTGCAGATTAGCTAAGTAAGCACATGCCTGAATAATGCTCACAATAGTAATTGAATTAGGTTTCACACCTGCAAGCTGCATAAGCTGAAAAAGATCCATGGCCTCATTAACCTTCCGATTCTACACATGCCCTCCAATCAGAGAAGTCCAAGAGACCACATCTCTTTGATACATTTTTTCAATCACTTGATTTGTTCCAACATTAATCGGATTTGAGGTAATGTTAGAAAATCTCATCCCTCTATTAGTTTTTTTCTTTATCTTTATTGTGAGTGAGAAAAATGTATACTAATGTTATTTTTTTTCTTTATCTTCATCCAATAGTTTAACAATGTATACTAATTTGATATGCTAATGTCTTCTAACACCCTCTTGATGAAAAATCAAACTTTGAAGTTGAAACATCTCCTAAATATAAAGATGTAGCTGGAACATAGCTTGTAGTGTTTAGAAGATGCCACTTTGGGTTTTGAAATACTTGAGCAAACCTTGATCATTTGAAATAGTGAATACTAACTCAATATGCTAACATCCTCTTAATCCTTTCTTGGTGATAAATCAAATTTGGATGTTGAAACCTCTTCCTAGATAAAAAAATGTAGCTTCTTGCAAATGGGTGATCTATGCGAAAAAGTTTTATTTAGATGAACAAGTAGAGAAATATAAAGCTATAATTATTGCAAAATTTTTAATTTAGAATAAGCATATCTGTTATTCAAAAACATCTGGCTTAAATGGAATTCACAAGTGTTACTTGTATAGTGATCTATACAAATAAAATTATTCAATGACTTGAGTTTCATTTGGAATATATGAGAATCTATACATCTTGTACAAGTTGTAGTCATCATTGTATGTTTGAAAACAAGGTGCCACAACTTGGTACACAATGTATAACTTTTATTCATGGATTTTATTTCATGGTTGGCTTCATTTCTTACAACATGATTGGAGCAGCAACAATTGGAATTTCAATAGTAAAGCAAGGAAATGGAAAAATTAACAGCTCAAAATCATTCATTGAACACAGAACTTGACACGCAAACATAATTAATATTGTCTACAAGCTGTAATTGGAGGAACTTTCTTTTGATATAGTTATAAATACTCCTTAGAAGGTAGGAAAAGCAGCTTTATTCAGAAACATGGCTTAACTTCAGATAGAAGATAGAGATAGAAATAAAACAAAGAATAAAAATGTGTACTTATGATAGAATTGTTTAGAGAAGGATGCAATGGCTTCCCTTTCAAAGGTTGAAAAATAAATGCTTGGGCAGCCAGACGTGCAGTATCTCATCATATAATGAAGTGGTATGTATTTATTTCCTTTGTGATTTAGTGAAGGGTTATGTAGATTGTATTGTGCACAACTGCATCAGAACTATAGCCCGATAACAATTTACAGCATTATCTGAACCTCACACGAAGCACGCGTTTAAAATCTTGAAAGAAGACAGATTTAGAAAATCCCAATCTTGATTTCATAAAATTGTAAATTGAGGGAAGCTGACCTACAACTTTGGCATTGGAGATTCTATCAACTTAGGCTCGTCACATACAATATATGCACCTTCACTTTCAAATCACAAAATTGAGAAAATGAAAGTGAATGAAGGCATAGTCCATAGATATAGAAAACCAAAACCCTAATCTTATTGCCCAAAACCCTTAAAAATCAGCAAAATACATTGTCAGAGGCACTGCCGGAAAACCCAGATGACTCTTTACCACTGAATTTCAATACCATATAATGTCTTCTCGCATTGAAAAAAGATTGAAAAAGCTGTGGAATCACCCAAAAAAAAAGAAGGTAGGTGTTACCTGGAGATGCTTCTAATGATACTTCTAATGTTACCTGGGATTTGTTGGATGCCAAATGTTTGTGTGCTGAATACCCACATTCCAAGTCATAGTTCAAAGAAATTTTTTGACGTGACTTTATCCATTAAAGTTTATTATGGTTTGATTAGTCACTACGCTCATTCTGACGTCTTTGTTGAAAAGTAGGTTAGTACCATGGGTAGTTGCCCTCTGCTGAAGAAATAACTAGCTTGAATTGGTATGCATAGCAACTAGTTGTTTGAGTTCTTGTTCTCGACCCAAAAGTACAACAAACCCAATCATGTGGAGTATTGCCACATCAACTTCAACCATGTGGACTTAAGCAAGTATCAAGTAAAAGAATTTTGGAGTGAAAGTGAGGTGGAATTTGAGATTTTCAAGGAGATGATGGAAAAAGAATATTATAAATTTCATGCTCTATCAAGGGTTTATCTTCAATTGAGAAGGGTCATGTGAGATAAATAGACAACCAAGAAGAAGAGTATGATATATAAAATTCATCTTTAATTTAAAAATGATCATACAAAATTAAACTAAGGTTTTCATTAAATGAGGAACCTCTTCGAGTTGGTGGATTTTTATGTCTATTACCACAAGGATATCACTAACAAGTATATCTACGTTAAAAAAACATTTGATACATAACACTATATGGCCTTAGTTGTATTGTTACTAGCCCAAGTTAATGATATGGTTAGCACCTAACATCAGTCAACTTCATGCTACTAGTGATAATTAGGTTACTATAGTAGCAGTAAAGAAAAAGTTGAAGCATCAACAAATTTCTAAGAAGATCCTCATGCAACATCCACCATTTTAGGTTGATAAAATATAAAATTTCCAATATGAGATTAGGCATGATCATATAAGGCTCAAGCGAAAAAAAATTCTAAGAATGCAAGCAAAGAGTTCACACACTGGTAATGAAGGCAATCCAAAGATAAAAACATGTTGAACAACAAGATATTGGGGAGTGTATCGGTATCTTAGTAAAACTCTTGAACTTTTTATTGCAGCTTATGTTAAACCTTTGTTTCATACATCTACAATAATATAAAATAGAAAGGACAAAGAATTACACATAATTGCATAAGGGGACACCAAAATTACTTGGAAAATCCAACAGGTGAAAAAACCATAGTAAGAAAACCTAAAGTATGGTTACAATATATTCACAAGAGGTTATAACCTCGTAATGACATATTTGATGAGAATTAAAGATATACAATCATCATAGTGCCTTGCTCTGTTCTATCTATAGAAATGTTCACTTAGTCCTTTCATCATATGCATTCTCTATCTTCCACCCACTTGCAATTGATTTGATTTTCTATTTGTATCATTTGCACTCTTTCAAACCATCAACAAGGTTAGTTAAAAGATAGCATATGTGTAAAAATAAGTGATAATGTATTAGTTGTCCACAAAATAGATAAATTATGGAATATATCATGATGCAAATGGCCAACACAACATTTGATAAGGCCCAAAAATATGTCAAGACATAGATGCAAATAATTAGGATCTTGGCATAAGGAGGAGAACATGCCTTGTTGGTCCAAATAACAACAAAAATTAAAATTTGATAGCTTATGTCACCTTATTCTATTGGAGAGAAGTAAACGTTATCATGTGGATCAATATGTGTGCATTACTAGCCTTGTAAATTGTCCTTGTAAGCTTCTTGTATAGTATATGTTTGTTACATGCTAATGCAAGTATGGAAACCACTTATATAGGTAAAATAGAGCATACTAGTCAATTGTATCATACTAACACTTTGAAGATTGAACTTGTGATACACCAATTTTTTTGAAACTTGAATAGAATACACCTCAAACCTCTTTGGTCATGTCCTCAAAATTGCATGACCATGTCTGTCACTAATATGAAATGCAAAGCAGCTTGTCCTCTTAGACTCTTTACTCTATCTTGGCATATAGTCCATGATCCATCATCGGAATAGTTCATGATCCATCATCAGAATAGTGATCCAAATAACTGTTGGAAGTGAAGTATCACAAATTTTGACATGCAAATAGTAGGTATCTATCTCCTTTAGATTATTGTAATGCCATATAACTGTAGAATTTTAGGTAGGAGCCTTTCATGCATACTGAAATCCTTCTAATTTCCAAACTAAATAGATTTTGATGATGTTGTTTTAGATGACATTAGATGATGTAGGGGATTGGTTATTGCATGCCTAACAAGTATACTTCAAAATAGACAAGTATTCTTAAATTGTATCTTTCTGAATTGGTTTTGTTTAGCATTCAAACATGATGGTTTTCTAGTTTATAGTTTTGTTTTTTTATCTAAGTTATTATTAGAGAGCCCTTAATTTTAAATGCCATGTATTAGGTAGACATAGTAGACATACACTATCAAACAAGGAAGAGGTTGTGATCAAGGACATAGTAGACATACACTATCAAGTCAGTGGTATTAACTGAAATTTCTCTTTGCCTTTGTGAAATGAAATGATTATAGTAGTATTTTTATGCTGATCTTTTAAAGGATTATAGTGGTATTTTTATATTTTTTCTCTTTGCCATTTTTCTAACAACATATTCTCATCTTTGTAACCATTTTGTTTATATTAAGCCACTCTTTCAAGTAACCATTTTGTTTATGTTAATGAACATGCATATTTGTATAAGCAGTACTGGGAGCTTACCCTGCAACACATGTACTATTATGAAATATCATCACAAGTCCATTTGTTGCAGGGTCAAGCTCCCAGTAATGCTTGGTTGATAAATCTGCATATTTTTCACCTATGCATATACCTTCTCTGATCGACTCTTATATGGACATGTAGTATTGTGAACATGCAGATTTTCTATAGTCGTAATGATTTTTCTTATTTCTTGTCTTTTGTCCCTTTTTTATTTCCTATGTTTGTACTTGGTGACAACATTTTGAACATTTTTGACATACTTAAATGGAATGCACAATACCAAATGATGAATGCTCAATTATTGTAATGGCAAAGCATCAGAACCGTCCATTTCTAAACTTTGATTTGGTATGATAAATGTCCCTTTGCGTTGAGAAAATTATAGTTGAGAAAATCATTGTTCAATAATGATTTGTATCTGTAGGTTGCAAACAAATCATCCTTCTTCCACCAACGAGTCATTCCATTCAAGAAAGACCATGTCTGACGATATCAACGCACAAAAAAATAGGGAGACAATTACTAGATTGTGGTCTAACTTAAAAAGAAAAGGTGATGGAAAATGTTATTGTCTTTGCAAAATTTGTAAGGGCTTAAAGACTCAAAGATATCTAATCAAAACAGCTGAGGAACATTGTAGGCAACATGGTCACATTGAAGGGGGAAAAGAATTTCATCCATTGGTATGTATTTTAATAATTTATAAAATACATAAGACATGATTTGATGATGACATCATGGTCATGGTTAATATAAGGTCATCATTTTCATATAGGTCAACCTCCCTAGGTTTCATGTTATGGACCATGACAATTCAGAGAATGTGGATTTCCAAATGAGAGAACATGGAGGTGTGAATATAGAAGTAGAAGGTAATGATCCCATGGAAGAAGACCATGATGATGAAGAAGATCATGATGATCAAGATGATCAAGATGATGATGATGATGATGATGATGATGTTGATGCAGACCTTGATGTACCTATACTTGAGAAGGCACACGAGCCCCTATATGAAGGCTCCCAAACAACTCTTCTTGCCACTATATTGTTGTTGGTGAACTTAAAGATTATGAATGGTTTATCCAACGTAGCAATGACACGTATGTTAAGGTATGTCATATTTTTTCATTATTTTAGTCGTAATTCCCTTACAATTAACATTGGGTGAATTGTGTAGTAATTAATATTCTTTAAATTAAAAAATTATATTTTTGGTCGTAGGTTGATAGGTGAGTGTTTGTTACCACCATCAAACATTCTACCTCTCTCGTACCAAGAATTATTTGCCATTATGAGAGATATTGGAATGGAGTATCAAACAATACATGCATGTCCAAACGATCATATTATATATCATAAACATCATGAATTTGCAACATAATGCCCTATTTGTCATATTAGTAGATATCAATAAGATCAAATAACAAAAAAGGTGCCTCGCAAGGTTCTTCGGTTTATTCCCATTATTCCACATCTGCAACGATTATTGAGGTGCAATAGCTTGGCACAATTTATGGATTACCATGCACACAATAGAAGTCAAGATGACATTATGTGAATGCCTACAAATGGTTTGACATTTAAGAAAATAGAGGAAAAATGGCCCCACTTTAAAGAAGAACCTTGTAATCTCAAGCTTTCATTGGCAGCGGACAATGTTAATCTGTTTGGAGAGATGAGATCTACTTACTCAATGTGGCTTATTTTTGTTATCAAAAATAACATTCCTCTTTGGTTGTCCATAAAGAGGGAGCACATAATGTTGGCACTGATTTTTTTAGGTATTTTTTGATTTAATAGTCATCTAAATTAATTTATTATAAATAATCCATCAAAATGGTCATAATAATTATGTAATGTTTTTGTTCATTCAACTAGGTAAGTACCAAGTTAAAGATATCAATGTATATACTGAGCCCCTTATCGACGAGTTGATGGTGTTAAATGGGGTCACTATGTATGACATCTCTAGACCAATAGGACAAAGACAATTTCAATTCCATGTAATGATTGTATGGACAATACATGATGCCCCTGGGCTAACACATTTTTGTGGTATGTTCTCTTCTTAACACCTCTTTTTGGGTATGTTATAGTGCTAACACAAAGTTAACATATTTAATCCAATTATACATGATCTTGTAGGTCTTTAGACAAAGAGAAAATTTGCATGTCTAGTTTGTGGTCCAAAGATGAAATCTCATCATTCAAAAATTTTAAGAAAGCAGGTGTTAGATGAGAATAGACACTTTCTCCACAGAAATCATAAGTATCGAATTACCAAAAAACATCTTTTCAATGGGAAAGAAGAGACTACATCAAAGCCACGGAGAATGACACCTTGCCTATGGAAGTCACCATACAATAAAATAAATCATCGAGGTAATGTGATTCCATCTGATGGTTTTTGTTTCATTTATATTTTGATATTATGTTTTGTTTACTGATGATGTAATTGATGCTTGTAAAGGTCGTCAAAGGATCAATGACCAACTTTCAAAAGGACTAAAAAGTTATCCTACGCAATTTAGTAGGTTGCCGTACTACAAGCAACTCCCAATCGTGCATTTGTTTGATCTTATGCATATTGGAAAGAATGTAACAAAGACATTATGGAAAATCTTGGATGGAAGGCATGACAAAGACCAAATTGTCAAAATTTATAGTGACATTGAAGAATCCAACCATGCAATGAAAAATGTCATTTGATCAAATAACAATGGAGACCAGATTGATACAAGTGCCCTTAGTTGGTTATTGTCGGAGCAGCAGAGCAATGCTATAAAAGAAGTCATAAAAAAAATATGATTTCCCACAGGATTTGCTGCGAACATAAACGATCTCATATCAAAGAAAAGTGAATTTGGGCCAGGGATGAAAACACATGATTGGCATACATTTATTAAGGTAATTCATGTTATTTTATATTCACTATATATTTGTATACTGCATGTAGTTTTCATTGTATTCTTTTATAAAATATTGACAAGATCATTTTACAAATATTACAGTACGTTCTACCTCTATCTCTCCCACACCACTTTGCCAACAGTGTCAAACAAGTTATATATGATCTTGGAAAATACATGAGGTGGTTGTCATCTAAAGAAATCAATTAAAAAGATATAAAATATTGGAAGAGAAAAATTTCTCTTCTTATGTGTGAAATGCAAAAGTGTCTACCTTCAACTTTTTTCAATGCACAAGAACATTACCTCATACATCAAGTTGAGGAGATTGAATTGTGTGGACCTGTACCAACTAGGTCAATGTGGATGGTTGAGAGGCACTTGAAATTTTTGAAAGTCTTGGTTTGACAAAGGGCACATCTTGAGGGTTCTATGGTGGAGGGATATATGGTATACCAGACCAAGGTGTACATTAGTTAATATCTTCCTAAGTTTGCAGCAAAGATCCATGTAGATCGTATTTGGGATCCCAACTCCATTAAAAAATTCAAAGGGGAGTACTTGATGGGAAAAGGTAGATTGAGGAAATTGAGAGGTAAATGTAAGATGTCATTGTAGTTAATTAATTCTTATAAATCTTCAATATAAGTTATTTATAATTGGTGTATTTTTTTTTATACAGTTGGTTGAGAGTGGGATGCAATACATTTGTATATTGCGAACAATCTTGATTGGATAATGGTATGGATTGAACGATGTCAACAAAATGGTTGCTCATTAACATGGGAAGGTGTTGCTTCATTGGTTAGAGAAGCTTATCGTAATGGAGATTCTAATGTTACACCAATGGTAATTGATCTAGCATATGGTTTAAGAGGTAGAGAGGTACGTACAAATTTATTAATGATCATGACTCGTATATTTCATATCAAATCACGATGAAAATAATTTACACACGCTTGAAAAATTACAGGTTAAGCACTACAAAGCTATGTACTATCATGGCCACAAATTTCACGTAAAAAAGTTGGATGACGCAAAGAAAACTTGTGATTCTGGGATAACTGCAGTTTTCGAGGTCACTAATATATCATCTAGAAATGACATATGTCCTCAATAATCTCAAAATTGATACTATGGCATCTTGGATGATATAATTGAGTGTGACTTTAACTCCTTCAAAGTAGTTCTATTTGTCATCAAATTGTACAGGCTACGACTGAATCAAAATGATCTAGATAGAGCTGTTATTCAACATGATAATGGATTTACAATGATTAATACAAGGTCATTTGAGCCAGTTGGAGATGAGCCCTATGTTCTTCCAAGCCAATGTGAGCAAGTTTTTAACTCAGAGGTTCCACATAAACAAGGTTGGTCATTTGTTGTTAGACATGATCCAAGAGGAAGGCCGATAAAGTATAATGTTATGGAAGAAGAAGATATTGAAGATGATGAAGAAGCAGATGATGAAGAAGCAGATGATGAAGATCAAGATGATGGTGATGATGATGATGATGATGATGATGATGATGATGATGATGATGATGATGATGGTGATGGTGATGGTGATGATGATAGTGATGATGGCGATGATGATAGTGGTGATGATGATGATGATGATGATGATCAATGACATGATTGAAATGATCAATGAAATGATTGACATGATTTATTGATTTCAATTGTAATGATTACATATTTATTGTGTTCAATTCTAATGATTACAACATATGTGATTTATAATTACCAATGTTTTGCTTATGATGCTCAGTTAATTGCTGCTAATACATGTATATATTATGTTTGATTATCACCCTTTTTGCAAATAGGCAATTGACTACAGATATCGTCACCCCTTCTAGTGACGATCTTGCATTCCATATATAAGGTAAATTTATTCATGTTTATGATGTTGCATATTGTTCATGTTGTCTTCTAAGTTATTTGTAGCATATGTATCATGTAATTTTTAGCTAACTTAAGATAAATGATTAACATATGCAGGAAATTTAACCCCTTTGGCGTGGATCCTGCACAGTGACATGGATCAGTAGGTATAAGTCAATAAATAGACATAATTTTCTTATATTCTTCTTTTTTATCACTGAGCACGTATGTTATAAATAGACATATTATATAATCATATAATGTATATATAGACAAATAAGAACTGTATAGAAATATAATTATATAATCACTTTCAACTTAGTACATTTTATATCTCTCACATATAGACAAAGAAGAACTGTACGTATGGGTCACGACTTGATTATTCTATATATATTATTTAAATATTATCAAAATTCTATTTGAAGCGGGGATGTGACAATATATCATTTGATAGATTGCAGGACCCACCAAATAGGTACTTGTCAAATCTATCTACACCGAATGAGGGAAATGAGGGAATGCTAGATGAAAGTTCTACATGTAGTACGACTAAAATAGGGAGATCAACTAGAGGTCAAAAGATTAGAAAAAAATTTGATAAACGCATGCAATTTTTCCTTGCTAATGGGGGGTCATGTTCTTATGATGATGAGACCAAAGGCGACATCAAGGTGCCCTTTCGGTACACACACATTGAGAAAGAATGGGTACCCAATGAGCTACCTCCAATTAACAATGATTTTTGTGTTAATGAGAGGATATATCGCATAACTCCATCCTCATTACATGGTTTGGGCCTATTTTCCATGGATGGGATAAAGGTATGTTACAACAAAGTTGTTGAATTGTTCAAGTATGTCAGTCTGTGTTACAATTACAATGATTGGATGTGGATTGTTCAATATATAAAAAGTATGCATAGGTATGCACTATCAGCTAATTATATACAATGGAAAGAAAATGATCAAAGTAAAAGATTTGCAATGTACATTGATGGGAGACCAAAAGCAATAGGTAATATTGTGGGTTTTATAAATAGTACATGACCTTCCTCAACTAATAAGCAACCCAATTGCATATTTGAGGTGCATGAGGAGAATCAAGTTTTTGTATGTGCAATAAAATCAATAAGTGCAGGGGAAGAACTGCTAATAGATTACCATTTAAATCACATTGATACAAACAAAGTTACTATCATGAGGGTGGTAAGTACTATATACCATTTTATTAATAAGTTTTTTTTGCTAAGTCTATTGCTTTCAGTTTGCTGAAGTTTTTATATTTAATCTTTGTCACAGGATGATATGGATCCCACACATGATAGAGGCCACAAGGATGCTCCTCCCACCCATTCTTCAGAAAAGGTAAACCTTATTGAAATTGTACAAATTAGATAGTTGAAAAATGTTATATTATTACATTATTTTATTTATGATTTTGGAGTTTTTATGATAGTTTTATTGATATTCCTGTCACAATTTGATGTTCAGGATAGGGGAAAAACACCTGCAGTAACAGAGGCAATAGCTACCCCTTCTGATGGTGATATCGCAGAATCGCCTAATATGACAATTATGTTGAGGAAAAAACTAAAAAAAATCAATTTAGAAATAATGAGAATTTTGGATGAAGCAAATATTCCAACCAAAGAGATGATGAAGAGGCCATCTAAATTGAAAGCGCAAGCACGTTGTTATGAAGCAATAATGAATCTTTAGTTATAACAAAAGTTCAATAAAGGTTTATATTTTATACTCTTTTATGTTGTGAAGTAAAATATGTAATATGTGTTCTTATTACAGGAATTTTTGGCAATTGATCTAGAACCTGGTCAAGGACAACGCGGTGAGGCCGGTACTAGCAGAGCTCCAGTCACCTCAGGTAAAATAATCCTTTAGTTGACAAGTTACAAGGAATTTTTTCTTTGGAACATTCAAAAACTTCTTAAGTTAACTCTTACTTTTATTATTTCAGAATGTCTTTGCTAACAATGTATTGTTCAGGTCATCAAGTGCAGGAGACTCCTCCTAGGAGGTTAACAGACATCAATCCGAGATTGTTGAGTGCAATGTCGACAATAAGGGGCATGCAAACATCGACGCCTTCACGGTCTATGCCAGCTGGTAAATCCTTATTTTTCTATATTTGGTTTTGTGTTAATTATGATTTGATAATTTGTACTTTAATCTTTGGTGCATCACATAGTAGATTATTTTTTTGGAGTAGGAGATACACCGACGACACTGTCTGGTATGCTAGATACAGATTAGAGTACATGTATTGGTGATAATTCACCATCATTTCCTGGATCTACCCGTGTTTCTAGCATGGGAGTTATGTAGACGTCATTGTTGATTGACGATAATGAATTGATGCCTTTAAAATGTCCTAAGCTTTCAGGTACTTTAAATAATTATTTTTTATATTGTAATATGCATTTACCTATTCATAAAAAATTTTGGATTGATTATCCCATGACATTTTTTGCACGAAACAATTCATTTTATAAGACGCTTTATGACCTCGCACTGCATATATTCAGGCCCACCATACATACAAGGTGGAACATCATAAGTGAACTAACTTTATCCCACTATTTTTTTTTCATATCATTATTTGGTACGTTATTTTTCCTTTCATTCAGGTCTTTTCTTTTACTAGCTAGATCTAACAATTTTGTGTTTTTTCTTAAAAGGTGGAACTTGCAAGACAAAAAATTAAAAGATCAGCTCATTAAAGATTTAGAGCATGAGTTTGGTAATAATATTTTAGACAAGAAGAAAATTTTAGAAAGATCTTGCAAACATCTTAAGACTGTGAGGGACTCAAATAGAAAGAGTCTCGTCTAGAACCCAAAGTACAAGCGTCCTCCCTTTATTCCAGTGAGGGATTGGAATGAGTTCATTTTGGATACAAAGGAGAAAGGGTATGCTTAAAGAGGAATTACACCAGAAAATGAGAGAAGAAGGTATGAAACAGTATTAACTACTAGTACAATGTAATAATGCACTAATTAGTGATCTTTATATCTATATAATCTAACATATTTCAAACTTTTCATAGGTTGTAGGACACATCAAAGGCAACAAAGGCCAAGTTGCAAAAGATTGGGCATCACAGACTTGGCTCTGGTGGATATTCCAAAATTAAAGCATGAATTGTAAGTAGCAGTAAATGAATTGCAGAGAAAAATTATGTATAAAATGAAAATAATTTTGTTTAATCAAAAAATGCAGGGCTTTGAATTTAATTTAGAGGCCACGACATAACACAAAAAAATTGCCTTCAAGGAAGGCTATCAAGCCGTGGCTGAACGCCTACGACAAGCTTCCACTGGCCCAACCGAAGAGTCTCCTACATCATGTGCACAGGTAAATATGCCAAAAAAATATTAGAAATTGAATACTTGAGCAACAATCTATTTGATAATAATGTGCATGACATTGCAATGTTGCCTCTTAATCATGACACAGATCATACGCCACATGATGAAGCCCCTGATGTGCATCGTACTGTCAATGGAGGTTCTCATTTGCTATTTAAAACTAATTATGTAATTATTAATACAATTTAACATCTTAAATTGAACTTGGTGTAACCTTTTTGTGTATAATTTAGAGGATACATAATCATTTCATGTTGAATGAGTGCTAGAGGATGTTCAAATTGATCACCATGTAGACCATGTGGCACATTCAGGTAAAGAAAATCTATGTTTTGTTCTATTAAATTAATTTTTTGATTTATAGTTCTTTTACTTAAATAAATACTTGCAATTCACTAATATAAAATGGTGTGAATTTAACTCATGAAGTAGTTGTTATTGCAGCAGACCCCCCTTTGGCACAGCGGCCTCGTGTTCCTGAACAGATGAGGAGGAGACATGCATTGGAATTAGAATCAGTAGAGGAGGGGAATGATGAGGACATTGATCTTCCTCTTAGAAATTATATGATTAAAAAAAATAGCAAGAAACCCAAAAAGAAATGATTATAATTAACATTTTTTGCTAATGAAAGAATGTTGTCTTAATGGATGTAATTTTGTACTAGTAATGTTGATGAATGATGTGTTAATGAATTCTTCATGAATGTTGTGTTAATGAATTTTATGTGTTAATGAATTATTCATGAATGTTGTGTGTTAATGAATGTTATCATGTGATTATAATGATTGAATGTTATATTTCAAAAATGGATGAATGAATGAATGAATGGGGAATTTAGAGTGATGTTAGGGGAGGGGGGAGGGGCTAAATGATCTTCCACCTTCACGTGGTTGGCCTTGTTTAGTAGAGAATATTAAACTATTCTCGAAACCAAGTGAAGCTCAAACTTTAAAGATAAGCTTAGACTTAATAGTGACAACCAATTAGCAAGTCGTAATGAAGTTCTTCGTTACAAGTACCTTTTTAGTTTTTAAAGCACAATGTCATGGTTTAATATTGTGTAGTTTTTTTCTTATGTCAAAGTATTCTTTTACTATAGGAACATAATTTATGACCATTTTAGTAACTATTCTAACATCGCTTTATGACAAATCCTATTTTGGCAAATATGGTGATAAGTGGTGTTGTCTATTCCTTGGGAGATTGGATTGTACAGGTCTATATCTCAAAATCATTTGCATGTGGTAGAAATGCATACTTACAACAATTTCATTCTACATTTAAAAATATTGATGACACTCTAGACACAAAATAATGTTCATGCTATTGACTTGACAGTGCTATGAAGGCAAACCAATTTTTGAATTTGATCGAACCTGGATGTTCAAATCTGGTCTCCTTGGATTTAGTCTTCATGATTCTTTGTCTCATTATTACTATCATCCTAGTGAGGTAATACCTTTGCCTTCTTTCTTAGTCTCTTACAATTCATACTTGTTTAATTTGAATAATTTTTTAGTTCCTTGAAAAAAGGGTATGACAAATAAATATGGGTATACAGGCTCTATTTCCTTTCCAGGATTGGTGGGTGGTGCCTGCAAAAGTGGCCTTTGATCAAACTATCAAAATTAATTGCATATGTTGCTTACATTTGATTAATTTTCCATATTAATTACTCTCTTCAGTTGTATTAGAAACTTTTGCCTTAAGCATGTGTGATGCAAACCTGTAACACCTCTTTTTTCCATATGTAATCATGATGCTCTATTTCTTGGTAGTTGTGACTCTTAATGATTAAACCATCTCTTGATCATGTTATTGCACTTGATATATGACTATTTCATGTAGGTGCCTTGGTTTATCTCTTATCTCTAGTTGAATATACTATAATTATTTATTATCCTTGTATGTATGTCATGGTCTGATCTATGTTCCCTCTTAAGCTGGTCTCTTTGTATGTGACTGCCCTACTAGCATTGTTTCCTCATCATTGTGATGTGCACTATCCACATCTATTTGCATGATTAAATTGTTTAATTTACTGGATACCCAATCGTCATTATCATTTTCTTCTTTTATTCATTCATTTGGAGTTGTATTTAGAGGTAGATATTTGTTGCTGATTTCATGTTTATCTATTACGTATGCTATTTACTGCAGAAAAATAGAATCATCCATGAATTTAGAAAGAAAGAAGAAGATTCACTAACTAATTCTGAGGATTAATAAAAACAAATTTCTATAACAAGGCTTCAGAATACAAATAAATACTTGTGATGTCTTATCTAAAATACCGAAAGCTTTTCAGTGGCCTAATAAGAACTTATCTTTCTTTTCTTTTTGTACTTTCTTGAAGTGTGATTTGTCTCTTATGTTTTTGATTGGCTTTTCAGCTTATATTTTCTATTCTATACCTCAAAATCAAAGAGCGTATGATTGTCTACTTTTCTTTCATCATTATATTTGTATATATTCAATATTCAAACTGAAATGGTGCTTTTGTTTTCAGGGATGGACCCTCTATGAGATTGTCAGATATGCTCCTATGCATAACTGGATTGGGTATGAAGAGGCCTTGAAGACAAATCCTATTTTGGCATAGATGGTGATAACTGGTGTTGTCTATTCCTTGGGGGATTGGATTGCACAGGTCTGTATCTCAAAATCATTTGTTTGTATCCTTGTATGCATTTCATGGTCTGATCTATGTTCCCTCTTAATTGCTAATGTCATTGTGTGATGGTTAAATTGTGGTAGTGTGATTCTTTCCATCATGTTCAAACCCCCACTCCTTGATCTTGACTTTTGGCTTGACTTCTCTTTGCAACATGAACACCTGCTTCTCTTTGTTGGCCATCAACAACTTCCTCTTCATGTTTTGAACCTCTACTTTTGCATACATCTAAAACTTCAATAAATCTAGTTTCCAAAGACACTCCTCTTCCTTGACACCATCAACATACCATGCCTCCATGCTTGGAGAGTAAACAATCTCTTGAGCCATTTCATGACCCATCATCATAGCTAACTCATCCTTAGTCTCTTCCCTTGAGACCAACTCAACCCTCACCAACCGATCCTTAGTCTCATGTCATTCCTCTTGGCATACCTCACAATCATCAACCTCCATGGCCACATCATTACCCTCACTATGTGATGTCATAGGAGTAACTTTCATACTACCCTTATCTTCCTCCAAAGGAAACAACATAGTGCCTATCACAACTGACTCATCACTCTCAAGTCCTTCAAGACTTGCTTCTTTTCTATCTTTAGTAGCATCTTACATCTCTTAATCAACATCAAGAACATTTTCATTGCTTGATTCTTTGTCTTTCTCATCCACCAACTTTCCTCCTTCTACTAGCCTTTGCACAAACCATTGCACCTTCTTCTTGACACTCAAATTCCAACTTTTCACTACCTTCAATGACCTTTCTCTTAAGTGCCTACATTTTTCTGCAATCAACTTTAGATATCAAAGGAAAATCCTAGTAAGATTAGCTTTAGGCTTTCATAAGTAGTAAGATTAACATACCAAAATATCAACGTTTGCAAGTGTCAGATCCTTTTTGATGGACATTCTGCTATAGAACATTTGCTTTTTGCTAAGGTTTATCATATCTAAGACACACAGAAGGAAGTTTATGTTATCTTCATTAATCTCAATCCATGTTCTTTTTAAATGGCAAAGAGCAGGGAATTCTCAACTCGTAGCCAAGGTAGATTTTCAAAGGTTGATATGTTATCACCATCTTCTAGTGTCTGTTATCATTTGGACAACAAATGCCACTAAATAAGGGACTTAAATTGTTTTGTATTGAGGGCCATTGAGCAAGGAGAGCTCATGGAAGTAATAAAACATTTTTTATGCTTTTTTATTAGCCTTCAATGATCTAGACATGGTCAATAGCTCAGTTGTTCAGATGGTTGAATACCTTGTGGAATTTTGTTAAAAAATTAATAACATCGGGTTTATCCCAAATGAACTAAAAAAGAAACAATTTTTTTCCATTGAACTTACCTTGAATATCAAACAATGATGTTTGTATATCAAAACATTGGTTATCTTTAATAGCATAGAACTTTTTTGAGGAGATTGATGTTTTTTGGCTCAGGGCAATTTCTAGCATAATGATCTTTCCTACAATTCTAACATCCACTTGTAGGACCTTGGTGGAAACGTGAATGTTGTTTCCCCCTAATTTGGAGGCCATTTCCAGCAGAGTATAATTTTTTATGAGAGTTTTCTCTGCTATAATTTCCTTTAGGATTTTCCTTTGATAATGCTAAATTTCTTTAGAGAAATGTCTCTTATGAGGTACCTTCACACTTGACATGGTTGCATTCTTTTGTAGCCCTTATTATGCTTATAGTCTTGTGAAGCCTTAATTCTTCATTTCTCTTTTTTCTCTCCTCTATAGGAATATTTAGTGAGTAGGATTTGTCATGTTTACATTGTGTATTTTCACCTCTTTTAGCCCTTACTTGAACTTTGTGATCTTAGACTTTTTCATTTTGCATGTAATCAACCTTGCTTAAGTTCAATAGTTCTTTGGAAAATGTTTGAGAGGCCATTAGGACTCATAAATTGTCCAACAACTATCTCATGGAGTCTAATAATGGCCATAATCAGAGTGTTAGAAATACCAATGCTCCATATTCATGGAGCAATAGCTGTTGCAGGATGGGGCCAATGATAATAAAATACTTTAGAAGACCAATAATTAGCCCTTTCGATGATAACACTAAGAGTGAAAATGTGGTCAATAGTCTACAATTCACATACTTTCAACAACTTCAACTACAAGAGTGATTTGGAAATGGCTTGCAATATTACAATTGAGGGTAGTTTTGTAACATAGAGGTAAGTCTAGTGATGGTGAGGCTTTCCCCAAGAATTAGAGCTCATTACACTTGGATATTGACTAATAGGTAAGATAAATAAAGTTTCAAAACAATTATAAGAATAATTGAGTCCAATGTGATCTCCTAGCACTCAAGCTAGAATGTTGACTAATGGGTAAGTTTCAAGGATCAAGGTCATAACTTGTAGGTCTGTAACAGTTGTTTTGGCAACTTATTTTATAGTAAGAACAATGCACCAAGATAAGAAGGTACAATTTGTGAAAGCAGGTTCCTTGCAAAAATAAGGGGATATCATTTCATATGTAGTGTGTTGGTGATAGTGAAGTGATATTCCTTCAAACATTATTTGTGCATTACTGATTAATGTTTATGTCTTATTTGTATCTATTTATTATTGACATTCTTCTTGATGAATTGGTTTCTAGGTTGGGAGTCCATTGGTAGATCCATATCTTGCATTTGCAGCTGGTATGAATGGCTTAGCAAGGCCTCTCCATGGTTTAGCAAATCAGGTATAAAATATATGCCTACTATTGCAATGAATATTGATGAAAATAAGATCATTTTTACATACTTAAGTGGCGAGGGATAAAAATATGTTCCATATTTGTTGAAATTGGAAGGGAAGCAACAAAATTCTTACTGCCTAGTTCATTTCATAGGTTTTGGAGGTTCATTTTTCCCTATTAGACTCTCTTTGATTTTCTCTATGGTAAAATAAAAATTGTATTAGTATTCATAAAAAAATAGGAATTAGTAATTTGTACAACTAGATGGGGAAATGGGAGGGAAACCTAGCTAGAACTTTCAAGGCATCATTTAGTGGACAACTAACTAGTAGGCTCAAGGTGTGTCAAATAACTGAGTCTGCTAAAAAAAGTTTCTTCTTTCTCTATTGATTTCAAAAGGAATGGGATATAACCATTGTCTGCAGTTCAAGGATAATTGGCTGGGGTGATAATTCTTAGTGTGCATACTAGGTAGTCATGCACCATGGTGTGGTATCTATTGTTCACTACAGTCATCCAAGTTAGATATCTAAAATCTAGATAGCTTTTTAAAAAGCTCCTAGTATGTATGCGAAGCAGTTGGAGAATGTTGGGAATGGACTTGGTGGAGTTGTGGCAATCCAATTTCTTGATGTGCATCCATTTTTAAGGAGTGGAACCTAGTAATGTCCTCTTTCAGGTACATTTATTTGGGTGTATATTTCTTAATTGCATTCCAACTTACACAAGAAATCTGAACAGGCGAATGAGAGAGGTAAGCTTGATGAACCTCAAATGTAGACCCAAGTGTAGATGAGGGATTAACCCTGCACCTATTTCAAGATCAAAATGATCACAAATCAGTGGGTTAAGTGTGGTAAGGATAATGAATTTGGGTGGGCAGCAAGGTTATTTGAATCATCTTAGTGCAAAACTGATCATGATCCAACCTAAATGCCTCATTGATGCAAGGTTTTCATTACTTTGGGAGGTGAGCCCTTGTTAATGTATTGGTAGTTGCGAGAGAGATTTATGGACTCTTCTTATGTTTGACGTTGATTTTTCTATGTTGTGTATCACATATTCAACATCGTGTGTTAGAGGCCTTATTATGGCACCGTGACTACTTAGCTTTATGTTTATCTAGCATATTACCATTTGGTATCCTCTTGCGTACATAATTTCATTGTCGGCATTGAAAGCTCATGCATTAGTTATGTTTATCATCGATTCATTTATGAGTTTTTTGTTTCTCTGATTAATGTCGGTTCATATTCTACCATTGCCAGGTGTCTTTGGTAACCATCATTTCTTGGTGTCTATGGGGAAACCATTCATGTTTATGAAGACAATAATCAAGTGTTGTTAAGCATTTTAGCTAAGGTGGATTTGCCGTGAGATATTATGAGCTTCCATTTTCGGCTCACGAAAACATGTCGCTAGAGAATCCAAAGTGACTATTCATTTTAACTGTTGTTGATTCATGATGGGTAACATCGATGACTTTTGGTATTCATCAAGGAGAAGTCTATTCATTTGTTTGGACACATAATATAGTTGTTGTTGTCAAGTATCGTAAGTAGATGTCTCTGAGAAGAGTCAAGCATCTTTGTGTATGAAGTGTGTTATTCTCGTGTTTGGAAAATAAGTCTGATGCTGTAATAAGTGTATTATATTTGCTACAGTATGTATTTCGATATATCATCTATGATCAAGAGATTGTGGTGTATGAGTCTTGATTATTAAAAGGTAGTTTTGTATATTGTATAACATGGACTGTAGATTCATTATTATTGTGAAGAGTATGCTTTTTATGGATTGTACTCAGAGGAGAATTCTTTAATATTTTAGTTTGTGAGCATTGTAATGTTCAGATTCCTATTATTATTATTCAATAAAGGAACTATCTTTGGTGTGCTGGGTTGTTTCCCTTGATGAGGAGGGTTTTTCCTAGGATAATAATTGTTTCACTAATTTATTACTACGTGCTGATATTATGCTTCTCACAAAAAAATGTCTAGTCATTTGTAATGCTTTTATAATTTAATTCTAGTTCTATTCACATTTTTAGACTATTTTAAAATCTATCTTTAACCTATCATCTTTCTATTCCATGGTGCAGGTGTTGATAGTGTTGGAACAGTAAGTGCAGCTTTGGTGACTTATGCTTTAGTGAAGGCACTAAAACCATATGTTGTTTTAAATGTAGGCACTACAAGTATATTTAAGGTATTTTAATTAACCCATACATTTTCCTGACATTATTTTTTCAAATTTTATTTGTTAGTGCAGTTTTTTGACTTCAATGGTCTACTTACTTTTTCTTAGACATGAAAAATGCTATCCTTCAATGTCTAGACTTTGCTAGAATAATTTTTCATTTATAATGTATGCCAACTGAACATTTATATATGTCTATGTGGATTGTAAACATATTATATGAATACCAAAACCTTTAAGTTCATGATTATCATACAAATAAACTGAATTAGCTCAATATCCTTATCAAAGCCCAAGCAGGACATAAATGAAAGAACATAGTCCACATTGGTTCCTTAAATCTGACCAATGGTTAGATTTTGACATTATTTACTTTTTTTTTGTTGTGGTTGGCTACCAATAGGTAATAATGATATCATCTTTTACATATGTTAATCTTCTTGAACTCTTTAGGGCAATTTTTTTGCTATATGATCTTAGAGTTGTTTTGCATACCCAATGCTAATAGTTTTAGTGCAGTCTGCAAATTTGATAGTTTCTTGTGGAGATAGGTTTTAAACTTTTTTGGATTGCTTTTCAAATTTCATAGCAAAAGGCCCACAAAAGTAACATTGGTGTATGCCCAATCATTTTGGATAAAACAATCCACAACACCATTGACACCTCTCCTTTCCAGGCATCATTTTTTTCTATGTTCTGACTCAATAATGTTATATGTTGTCAAAACAATATCATAATCAGAAAATTCTATAATATCTTTACATCTATTAGCACTCTAATAAACCAACACTTTAGTGCTTCCTTCACTTGTGAACCTTGCAATCTCATTTCTCCATTGGATAACTGCTACCATTGGACAAACAACAAGTGTGGTTTTAATCTGAGGCAGAACCTTAGATTTGCTACTAGACCCCACTTCAATGTTTGACACCTTAGATGAGTTCATAGTAAGAGGTGCCTTCAGTCACAGGTCATGATTACATAGAAAAATGGATATTGCCTGAATTATTTTTTGCATTCCCATTTCATCTACAAGCATGCCACCTTTAAATTCATATTATTCTTACTTTAGACTCCAAGCTAGTCACTCCTTTTGGAAAGGTAATAATGGCATCGACATCTCAAGAGGTGGTTCCTGCTCTTCCATGGGACCCTTCTTTTGATAAAATGCATCTAAGTCAAGCTCCCCATCATGTACCTAGGATTCCTAGTCTTCAAGGCCTTTCTCCTAAACCTGCCAATTCAAATCATTAGCAATGCCATCTTCTAAATGTAATGGCTTCTTTTCTTTCTGCTTCCAAATTTTTTTGCTTCTCCGTGATTTTTTTAATGGTTTTGACCCCTTTCATTTAAGAGTAGATTAAGGGATTTACTTATGTTTTGTGTTTATAAGGTCTATAAATGACCCTTGGAATTTAATTGAGTAATATCTAGATGATAAGGTGCAAAATGCATGTAACTTGTCAATGTTGACAACTTGTCAAATTTGACAACATTGTTTAAGGCATAACCGACCAAAATGATGGTTGAGAAGTTAGCTAAACAAGTTCATGTCAGTTTCCATGAAGGGAACAAGTCAATATATGTTTTTAATACCCAAAAATGAGTAGCATTGGTTGTTACAACAAGTTTTTTCCAATAAAGTTAAATTTTTTTTGATTTTTTCTATGTTCTACCATAATAAAACAATTTGATTGCAGACATGTTTTTCATGTCTTATTATTAACTTAAAGTCCTAAACCTATGTTATTCTAAGGAGGGATGAATACTATTTTTTTGTCTTTTGAATCATTCATTTTCATTAAAAATTGACAAAGTTATTGGTATTTTAGTAAAATATGTACAAACACTTACTAGGGTAACCCATGAGTGGCAAAAATGTAATAAATTTTGTTTTTTCATTCATCAAGTCCCCAAACTTGGTGGAATGAAGGGATATGATGTGTAAAATATGTGTTTAAGCCTACAGGAGATCATGTATAGGTTGGCATGTGCGTTGGATGACTACAATTCTGTCCTAGACTAGAATGGACAGTGAGAAGATAGTTTGAGTGTGAATTTTTATGTTGGTAGAGTATTCCCTGAATGGACAGTGAGAAGACCTAATAGCATTTCCTACCATTCATAGTTGAATATAATGGAGGAGTAAAGGATGAAAACTCAAACATGGAGCAAGCTGATCCATATATGCTATGCTCTACCTCAAGTACTTATGCTTTTACAGGTCTTCATGTTGTTTGGCATTCATTGAACCATACAATATTGATATTGTTGTTTGTATTCGATGTAATGTTGATTTTCCATTGCTGCTCCATGATTATTGATGCTTGTTGTTCTATTATGCCATCATGATGTCATGTTATTCTTAAGAGACATCCTTCCATTACTTTTCCAATTGTGGCTTCTTTTAGTGTATACGCCCATGTCATTTGGACACCATTAGTACACACCCAAATGCATGACAATGACTAACACAGGGCTGATTTTGTCAAACTCAATGTGTAAGTTAATTAATAAACATTATATTACCTGGTAGAATATTCAAAATTTTGATGTGCTTAATCTAATGCTTATAACAGTAACATGCCTCTATGTTCACTTATTTGATTTTGATGTGCATAACTAAAATATGTGGGGAAATACGCTGTACAATCTTTTCATTCATACATGGGTTTTATTTCTTTTGAAATATCTATCATAAATATCTTGGTAGGTGAGATTGATTATCATTTAAGCGAGTAATATTCTTCAAGAATCAAAAGGAAAAGATGGATATGTCAGAATTATTTAAGTGTAAGAAAATAAGAAAATGAATGTCAAGAGCTTCAAACCATATCAATTTTGAATATTTTTGAGTGCCACACAACTATTGACAAGGCTTGTTAGAATGATTTTTAACCGTCACATTTCTGGTCACATTTTTTTAAAACCAAAAGTTAGTATTGGTTGACTTTTCAACCTTTCCATATTACTATGTTTGACGAGAATGCTATGCATTCGACAGCCCCTTCGACAAACTTTAGTGGATATTTCAACAAATGGATGGTCTCAATTTCAACCTTTACACCAGTAAAATTGACGAGAATTCTATGCATTCGATGTCAATTTCGATGAAGTTTGGTGGAACGTTGGTCTCAATTTCGACGACCATGCCCCAAAGTTTCTCTTAATTCTTCCAGTTCCAAGGGATTGATTCAGTCGATAATTCGACCACTTGTAGGGTCAAAATTTTGATGAGGATTCAGCCTGTAGAATAATTGATGAAAAAATATCGATCATAGTTTTAGTCATCTATTCAACCAATTGGTGTGAAAAATTTGACTAATTCTTGTCGAAAAATAGGGTAAAATTTACTAGTGATTGTTGTAGGAAAACTCGACAAAATATAAATAGTCCTCTTAGTGAGTCTTTCCATCCATAACATACATCCTCAACATATCCTCTAAAACCTGGTAACTCGCTTTGTTTGACCATCGGTCTCAGGGTGATATGCCAAGCTAAAATTCAAATGTGCTCCAAGATCATGCTGCAAAGAAGTCCAAAATGCATAAGTGAATATTGGATCCCTATCTAATATAATCCTATGGGGAATACCATGTAATCTCATAATATACTGCATAAAGACCCTAGCTCCTGATGCTACTATATAGGATGCTCTCATAGGAGAAAAGTGTACCACTTTGGTCAAAAGTAACCTTGATGGTATCATGTCTGCAAGGATTCATAGGAAAACCTATGATGAAATCCATCGAGATGATATACCATTTACATTATGGAATGAGATTAGGTTGTAAAAGTCCTTCTGGATGCTGGTGGTCTTCCTTAACCCTCTAACACTCTAGACATCTCATGACAAAATTATCAATGTCACGTTTTATACCAAACCAGTAATATAGCTATTGAAGATCTGTGTGCATCTTCTTGACACCTGGATGTGTTGAGTAAGGTGCATGATGAGCCTGAGATAAAATAAAGGTACTAAGATCATTTGATGGAGGTACATATTTATGGCTCATATAATGCAACACACTATCTGACTCCTAAACATTTCCCAAAATCCTTCCTTCCAAAGGTCTCCCTAACTCAATCCCAGTTCTCACTTCCTTGTACCAAGTATCTGTAGGAAGTGCTTGAAGTATACAACTCCACAAATATATACCAAGAGTAAAAGCTAACATCTCATGCCTCCTACAAATCAAGGTGCCATCTACCACATTTTCCTTACCATGGATGTACTTGACCTCAAAGTCATACTTACAAAGAAACTACATCCATCACCTCTGCCTAGCATTCAGATTAAGCTCCACATATTTGCACAGATTGCCAAATATTGTAAAAACAAGAAAGGTTATAGATGTTTTTCAGTAGGGATGGACAAGAATGTGCATAAGAATGATTGGACTAAGAAGAAAAAAGTGGATAGGAAAGGTCACAATGTCAAAGGAATGCAAAAAGGTGATAAAGGAAAATAGAAGATAATAATGGATTGTTAAATTAGATCAAATTATGAATAGAAGAAATTTTAATTTTATTACTTGTTTCTTTGATGTATATGATCTAGACTTAGACAAGAATTGTATTCTAACTCTCTTTTAAATCTTAATGAGATTTTCTATGTGATGATCCAGATCTATATGAATGAACAACATGATTACTAAGAGTAAGGATGATATATTTTTTTTCACATGAGAAGGCTTGATATATATATCTGATGTAACTTGTAATAACACTTGTAGATTTTTGTGTTTTCCAAATTACATTTTCAATCACTATATATATATACCATGAAAGGGTATGTTTCTCATAGAGACATGTCTCTACATGAACAAGGTTCATGTAGGGACATTTTTCTATGTGAGACATGTCTCATGAAAAACTTTGTTAATGGATAAGTAATCATCACATCAAGATCGTTGCATAATACACAACCACATATTAATAGTAAAATGATTGAAAAGTCTACAATGATAACTGATATGTATGCATAGATCAGCCAATATACATATTGACTATGATAAACACATTTGATATGGTATCGAATGTGGTTACCATAGTTGATACATATAGTGATTTTGATTACCATAGCTGATACATATATCGACTATGGTTTGAAGCACAGATTGTAATATCAACTTTTGATGATATCTTTCAGTTGATTCATTTTTTTGACATCATAGTCGATACTCAAAATGATATTTGGTCCATGCTTATCGACATATATTATTATCATTATAGTATGTGCCAAATATTTATTAGATAAATATCAATAGTAATATATATATATATATATATATATATATATATATATATATATATATATATATATATATATATATATATATTTATATTACTAATTCTTCAAAACAATAATATATAGAGAAGGATAGATAGAAAAATTTTAAGGCCATTAGGCCACTTAAATATTTAATTTCATTGATTGGAATCATCTGACTGAAGCTACAATCATTAACACTCCCTCTTGTTAGATAACTGAGAGGGGGAGTGAATCAGTTAAGTCCAATTATCCTAGAGTCCCAAATACTCATAGATGTATAAACAAATTCAACAAATAAACTTAAGTATCTTGATAAACACTTGATTGTATCTTTCTGATTCATTTACCGAATGTCAGTTAAATCATCTAGTATATACCAATCAAACCAGTAATTGTAATGTGTAAAGTAAAATAAAAAATCATCACATGCATAAACATTTAACACTTGATTTTTAACATCAAAACCCTGTTAAGGGGAAAACCACTTGGGATCAGTACCCAAAATAATTTCACTCTTCTAAATTGGGCTCGGTTAAGAGCCAACCCTGTTAAAGGTTATAAAATAAACTGTAAGGTGTGACCTTGTTAGAGACTTTATCAATAACAATTCTCTGTGACCATACATTCACTTGGGTCAACAAGAAAACAATCAACATTCATTGAATGTCATAAAGAAATAAATAAAGATTGTTAAGTCCCAATCGGTTAAGAGATTTTGTCTGTAGCAATGGTTAGAATGCAACAGTAAATGATCTGATTCAAATTAAAATTCCTTTGCAAATATTCATATCTATGATAATATCATATACCTCTGGCCATCATAATCTCTTCAATTTCCTTTTATCTTCAAACTCTTTTATGCTTGGTGTATCTCCTTCTGACGCTCAGTGTAGTTTGCAGAATTTCTCAATTCTCACTTCAACCTGTCTGACCTGCTTCACATGAATACAATCTTCTTCTTATGTGCATAATCATTTTGAATCTCTTGTCTCCTTATATAGACATGATAAACCATTTTCTTCTCAACTATAGATTTTTCCACTTAATCTCCATCATTGATTTTGTCAATTTAACCTTCCTCAGAACTTGTAACTTAAACATGTTTCAATCTTCATCATTCGATCAACCTTGAATTTTTTTAGTCGTAGATCTTCATAAAAAACTTTATCTTTATCCTCGGAATCATCCCAATTCTTCTAACTCATCATCTCATGTTAGTAATCACATATTCCACATTATTTCTTTCACTTGGTCAATACCGTGATGTATCAGTGACTTCTTGCATGGTTAATACCACACTCAGTATACACTACACTTTCTTGATGTACACTATTTGTACTCAGTGTATACTAAGTTATTCATATACCGACCACATAAAATTTTACATTCTTGATCTTCAATTCTTAACAAAATCATGTAATACAATCAAATCACTATCAAACTATCATAGACTCATCAATAAGTTATCCAATGAATTCCATACTCATACATCTCATTTTCATGTTAATATCTCATTCCTTCACCATTACTACCTTCTTCAGATGTTTGCAACTATCATGATAAGTACAGTCAAAAGTGGTTGACATCAATGATAATATAATAATTGATCTAATGTCTCACATATGCCTTTATATCTTCGGTGATCATCTTCACATTATGTTCTCCAAGTAATCAATCAGTTGTAGTCTAACAATCTGTCCCTTTGGCATTGATGACAACACAATATGAAATATGACATAGAATACCAAGCAACTTAAGTGTCTACAAAACTTTCTATATGTTGTGACTTGGTAAGCTCTCCCTAGCTTATGCATTTAATATGTTTAATCACAACACAACATCAACTATCCCTCCCTTTCGGTTAGCTTCATTTCTAACTAGTATTCATCTCTTCATCTCTCCATTATTTCCTGATCATCTCTCCCTATGAGTTTATTTTGAATATTTCATGTAACATATCTCTCCTTTTGATAGTAATACCAAAAAAAAGATCAACTTGTCAATAGCTAAATAAGTATCTTTTTAGCTCATGTTCAGATTCTTGTACCTTGCATGTACAAATGTTATATGTTTTAGCTTGTATTCCATCTTCTTATTATTCTTCTTCTTCACAACCTTAGGAATCCAAAAGTGTGAACATCATGCATCAACATCATTAAATCTTCTGATAAAGTATAGGCTGATGCAACCCCATATCAGCTTTGTGAATATATCAACTAGTTGCTCATGTGACTTCACATATTCCAATTTGACTTGTTTTTCCTGAACTTGCTCCCTCAAGTAGTGATATTTAATAGATATGTTCTTTGTCTTTGCATGCATCATTGGAGTCTTTGAAATGTTAATAGCACTTGTATTATCATAATAGATTATCACTGGATCAGTGATTTATTCATTCATACATTCCAATAATTTCTTTATCCATGCAATATTTAAACAATTAGTAGCAACAACTACATATTCAACTTCAGTAGTGGACTGAGAAATGCATCCTTGTTTCTTGCTTATCCATGTTACTAATCTTTCTCCTAAAAAAATGCTCCACCTATAGTTCTTTTTTTGTCATCAATGTTTCTAGCCCAATCAACATCAGTATAAACTTTAAGTTCAAAATTAGCTTCTTTCTTAGACCATAATCTATAGTTTTCAGTATTCTTTAGATATCTCAAAATTCTTTTTACAACAATCATGTGTGACTCTTTAGGATTAGTAGAAAATCTAGCTACAATGCCAACAACATGAGAAATATCTAGTCTACTATGCACAACATACATCAACTTGCCAATCATAGAACTGTATAAGGTTTAATTTACCTCTCTTGACTTGTCATCCTTGGTCAGCTTGCATCCAATTACGGTAGCTGTACCAACTAGTTTTGAGTCTTCCATACTGAATGTCTTCAAAACTTCCTTAATGTGCTTAGATTGTGTTATGTAAATGCCTTCCTTCTATTGTAGTATTTGCAAACCAAGAAAGAATTTGATCTCTCTAAACATCGAAATTTCAAATTCTTGTCTCATTTCATTAGCAAAAAACTTACACAAGTTATCATGACCTCCAAATATGATATCATCAACAAAGATTTCAGCAATAAGAATCTTATCATCAGTTTCACATTTCAAATATAAATTGTTGTTATCACTTGTTCTAACAAATCCAATTCTTATGAGATAAGAATGTAATCTTTCATACCATGCTCTTGGTGTTTTCTTTAGTCCATATAATGCCTTGTGCAACTTACAAACTATATTCTTATTATTAGGATCAACAAAACCTTCAAGTTGCTCAATGTTTACCTCTTCTTCAAGTATCCCATTCAGAAATGCAAATTTCACATCCATCTGATATACCTTAAATCCTTTATAAGAAACATATGCAAGTAGTATTCTTACTCCTTCAAGTCTAGCAATGGGTGCAAAAGTTTCTCCATAGTCAATTCCTTCTTCTTGTGCATAACCTTTGCAAACTAGTCTTGCTTTGTTCCTTGTTACATCTCCATTCTCATTCAATTTGTTTCTAAAAATCCATTTGGTGCCAATCAAATTTTTATCTTTAGCTCTTTGTACTAATGTCCATGTCTTTTTCTTCTATATTTTCTCAATCTCTTCATTCATTTTCTTAATCCAATCATCATTTTCCAATGCATCTTTAATAATTTTAGGTTCAAATTCACAAACCAAACATGTATTATTCCTTAAATTTCTTCTAGTCATCATTCATGCTCCTTTGTCTCCAATAATCTGATCTTGTGGATGGTGTCTTCTCACATAATTTTCTTGTACAAGCTCAGGTCTCTATTCTTTAATGTTTTCTCCATTTGGTGCATGATCATCATTTCCATCAGTAACTATTTGTTGTTGTTTGGTCTATAAGGATTGTTGCTCGATAGCAGTATTTTATTTCTCCATGACACCAGGCTATTGCTTGGGTAGAGTTTCAGGGTCTTCAATATAAACAAATCTACCATAGTCTTCTAGTTCTTTCTTGCTTTCTTCATCATTCTTTTCTACAAACTCATCAACTCTCACATTTGCACTTTCAATCATCTTGTTAGTAGCCTTGTTCAAACATTTATAAGCCTTTCTTCTAGTAGAATAACCTAAAAATATACCTTCATCACCTTTTGAATCAAATTTTCATTTCTATCATCTTTCAGAATGTAACATCTACTTCCAAATATTCTGAAATAGGTAACATTACGTGTATAGCCATACCATAGCTCATAAGGTATCTTGTTTGATTCTTTGTTCAGTTGTACTCATTTGAGTGTATAAACAACAATACTAACAACTTCTCTCTATTAAATTTGTGCAACATCTTTTTCAATCATCAGTGTTCTAGCACAATCAATAATTGATCTATTTCTTCTTCAACAATCCCATTCTGTTGGGGTGTCCTCATTGCAGATACTTGTCTCTTTATTCCATGCTCATTAAAAAAATTAGTAAACTCATCAGAAAAGAATTCACCACCTCTATCTGAACTTAAGAATTTCAATTCCTTACCACTTTCTCTCTCTACTTTTACTTTGTACCACTTCAACATTTTGAAATCTTTTGATTTTTCTTTTAAGAACATGACAGTCATCATCCTAAGGAAATCATCAAATAAGATAAAATATCTATCTCCATTATAACTATGAGTTCTCATTAGCCCACATAAGTTAGTATGAACTAACTCCAGAATAACATTAGATGAGTAATGTTTTCTTTTGAAACTAGATTTTGACATCTTACCCATTTGACTTTATTTGCACATTACATGGCTAGGGTTAGATATACTCAGTAATCCTCTAACTTTCATTTTCTTACTGATCTTAACCATGTTGTCAAAGTTCACATGACATAACCTCTTCTGCCACAACCAAACATCTTCATTTTTGGCCAAAAAATAAGAAGTTTCAGCATTGTCCAGATAAAATAAGTTACCTTTTGATTGTTCACCAGTACCAATCAGTTTTCTAGCCTCATCATAGATTTTTACTTTTCTTTTCTCAAATGAAACTTGGTGACCTGTATTATTCAGCTATGCTACACTAAACATATTATAGTTAAATCCTTTCACCCAATAAGCATTTTCACATTTGATCTTGTTATTCAGTAAAATAGATCCTTTACCTTTCACTTGACAGGGTGTATCATTTTCCATTTTCACAGATCCTCCATTATAATGTTTAAGATATTCAATTTTTTCTTCATCACCAGTCATATGATGTCTGCAACCACTATCAATAATCCAAGTATCATTTTTGCTAACTTTAGAAATAAGTGCCTTTTCAACATACCTTTCTTATTCTTCTGAATCTTCCTTTGATGCAACAAATACCACTTCTATATCTTCATCAATTTCAGTCTTGGTATCAGCATCTTCATCTTCAACTAGGTATAATTCCTTCTTACCCTTATGTCTGTAATCTCGGTGGTCTCTATTTCCATATTTTTAGTTACCTCTGTGATCTCATTAATTTCTTTTGTCATTCTTCCTTTCATTTGATCTTTCACTTGTTTTCTCATCATCTTTCCTGTTAGGACATCTTGCAGCAATAGGACCAATCTCTTTACATTTAAAACATACCAAGGGTAGTTTATTTCTATACCTTCCTTTTCCTTTTGGTAGCCTTCTAGCCATTAGTGCTTCAAGTTCATCAAGCTCATCTTCTTCATCTTCACTATCACTTTCATTTCTCATCTTATGTCTATTGTCTGATCTTCCAATATTTAGAGATGACATAAATGCTAATTCTACCTTAGGTAAAATACTGTTATCATAGTTGTTAATCTCAAATGTAGTCAATCTACCAATTAGACTATAAAGAGAAATATCATTACCAGGAACTGCTCTCATTTCATGTATTGCAAAAACTCTAATAGCATGGGAAGGTAAAAATGTTTTGAGAATGTTACTTACCACAGTGTCTTATTCAATAATTCCACCTGCTCCTCAGATAGCATTCACCACTTTCTTGATTCGGTTTCTATATATTGTGTGATTTTTTCACCTTCTTTCATCTTCATATCATCAAAATTTCCTCTTAAGATTTATGTGTTTTCTCTGAGCACATTTAGATCTCCTCCATGAACTAGTGTTAGTTTTTCCCACATCTCTTTTACAATTGTACATGTCTTAATGTCTTCAAATTCGACATCTGATAGAGAAGAAGCAATGTCAATTATCATAGAATTATCTTCTTGTCTCTCTTTCATCTGGTTGACAATCAAAGGACTAGTAGGAGTTATGAAATCATTTTCCAAATAGTATATTGCAAAATCTCTAATGCCTGATAGATACAACTTCAACCTTCTTTTCCATGTTGAGAAATTATCTTTGTTCAGCTTCAACACCTCTCTCTTATACATCTTTAGATCTTTAACTTAAGTCCTTCAAACTTCTTCATTCATGTACTTTATCTCTAATACTGGAAATGTTAGATAACTGAGAGTGGGGGGTGAATTAGTTAAGTCCAATTATCCTACAG
Organism: Chamaecyparis obtusa; assembly: GCA_027943335.1. NCBI lineage: Eukaryota > Viridiplantae > Streptophyta > Pinopsida > Cupressales > Cupressaceae > Chamaecyparis > Chamaecyparis obtusa. Next base: position 704,866 of record BSBK01008863.1, read on the forward strand.
TCCCAAATATCATAGATGTATAAATAAATTCAACAAATAAATTTAAGTATCTTGGTAAACACTTTATTGTATCTTTCTGATTCGTTTACTGAATGCCAGTTAAATCATTTAGTATATACCAATCAAACTAGTAATTGTAATGTGTAAAGTAAAATAAAAAATCATCACATGCATACACATTTAACTCTTGATTTTTAACATGGAAACCCAATTAAGGGAAAAACCACTTGGGACTGGTACCCAAAATAATTTCACTCTTCTGAAGTTAGCTTGGTTAAGAGCCAACCGTGTTAAAGGTTAAAAGACACATTGCAAGATTTGACCTTGTTAGAGGCTTTATCAATAACATTTCTCTGTGACCATACATTCACTTGGGTCAACAAGAAAACAATCAAAATTCATTGAATGTCATAAATAAATAAATAAAGATTGTTGATTCTCGCTCAGTTAAGAGATTTTGTCTATAGAAATGGTTAGAATACAACAATAAACAATCTGATTCAAATACAAATTCCTTTGTAGATTTTTAGATCTATGCTAAGATCATATGCCTTTGGCCATCATAATCTCTTCAATTTCCTTTTATCCTCCAACTCTGTTATGCTTGGTGTATACTAAGTTCTTCGTATACTGACCACATAAAATTTTACATTCTTGATCTTCAATTCTTAATAGAATCATGTAATACAATAAAATCACTATCAAACTATCATAGACTCATCAATAAGTTACCCAATGAATACCATACTCATACATCTCATTTTCATGTTAATATCTCATTCCTTCACCATTATTACCTTCTTCAAATGTTTGCAACTATCATGATAAGTACAGTCAAAACTAGTTGACATCAATGACAATATAATAACTGATCCAATGTCTCACATATACCTTTATAGCTTCGGTGATCATCTTCACATTCTTTTCTCCAAGTAATCAATCAGTTGTATTCTAACACCTCTTAGATGAGGAGGATAATTTCTATTCAAATAATAATATAGTATGCTAATGTATTATGGGAGAATAATATCAACTCTATAATATTCAAAGTTATGGTATATCCATAGATATCAAAATGACATCCACCATAACAGATGTTACCTCATGATATCATCAGGATTATGTCATGTTCATGAATATCAACCATATGATATTCACCATACTCATATCTTTTCTGGTATGTGCAATGGAATCAATTCTCATGATGCCTACCATAGAATATATCTTTGCATGGCATATCCACAAATGCTACGTCTCATAACATCCACCATGACATATCTCAATAATATAACTCATTGTAGTTTTACACTACTCAGTAAGTAACATGTAAGAGATATGGAATATCATGTCATGTCCACAGATATCAACCATATGATATCCATCATGATAGTAGGTTAGACTATGTCAAAGTCCTCACTTTGCAATAGTAACCATAAGTAAAAATCATTGAAAGATCATCACCTTTCAAGAAGTTTTCACAAGATCATGTAATAACTCACATGAATAGTTTATATATATATATATATATATATATATATATATATATATATATATATATATATATATATATATATATATATATATATATATATATATATATATATATATATATATATATATATATATATATATATATATATATATATATATATATATATATATATATATATATATATATATATATATATATATATATATATATATATATATATATATATATATATATATATATATAACATTAGTACATTACATTTATTGAGACTCAACTTCAATTAAAATTTTATATTTTTACCATACCAATCTTACCTCTAAAGTGATCCACTTTTGCCTTGGAGAGAGGCTTGGTCAGAATATCTACAATTTTCTCATCTATACTAATATATCTCAACTGAATAACATTTCTCTCCACCATGTTTCTAACATAGTGATAAGGTATCTCAATATGTTTGGATCTATCATGAAATACATGATTCACAAAATTTTTTATGCAACTTTGGTTATCATAGTAAATAATTATGGAATCCAGGGTTTGTTCAAACAATCCAACTAATAGTTTTCTTAGCCACACTTCTTCTTGGCCCGCCATAGATGCTACAATATATTTGGCTTTAGTGGATCTTTGTGAAACTAAGGATTGTTTGCTGCTAAACCAGGATATCATGGCAGATCCTAAGCTAAAATAACATCCATAAGTACTTTTGTTATCAAAAAAACTTCCAGCCTAGTTTGAGTCTTAATATCCATGTAGATTTAGATCAACATTGCCATATTTTAATCCAATTCCAATACTCCAATGTAGATATCTCAAAATATTTTTTTCTACAACTAGAAGTAATTTTCTAAGTTCACACATAAGCTGGTTGACTGCATTTGTTGCATAACAAATGTTTTGTCTATTGGTAACCAAATACATAAGGACTCATGCAGGAGCACCTAGAGGTTGGTCCTATCCATCCATAAAATTTTGGCTTGTAAGCCCTTCTCTAGGCTTGTGTTAGTTTGAGAATTTTTTTAGTGTAGCTTTGTTTAAGTTTTGATGTGGAGATGATGTGTACAATAGTCATGATATTGTGATTGTAATCTAATTAGGGAAAAGTTGACAAATGGAACCTAGTGTACCTAAATTGACCCATTTTCATTTTAATTAGGTTTAGAAGTGATTTTGAGGTGGATTGTAACCCATAATGTTGGGTTAGACTAATGTAGTTGTCAAAATTGTCAAAAGATGTAAAAGTTGTTGAGCAACTTTTGCAACTTTGAAAAGTTGTTCGACAACATTTGACAAAAAAGTTGCAAACTATCCAAAGGCAGTTACGGGCTAGTTCAAGTAGTTTTAATAGGTCAATGAGACCCATTTAAGAAATGTTTTGGCCTTGTACAAAGGTTGGACACCTTTGGATTTCTTTTTGCAAGAATTTGAATTAATATAGTTTGTTGTTACACTGACATTTTTCTCGATTTGTGTTATAATGATTCTTAATGTATTGAACCTATTTTATTTTCCATGTAATTAGGAATTTGTGATTTTATTTCAATAATTTTTGGAGTGGGTAGTCTATAGGTTTTGATTTTGAAGTGTAAATAAATTTATGTTCCTATTCTCGGTTCACTAGACCAGTTAGGGTTGTAGATACAAAAATGGATCCCTAGGAAGTTATGACTATGAAAAAAAAAATGGGCCTTGGTGGAATGGAAAGGGGATCTATGTATAGTGCTTTCCTTTTTTTTAGGAGGTTAGAAGTGATAGTAGTGAATTTTGAGCTCTTTCCCTGGGCGAGCTTGTTCATAGCCCAAATAGGGAAATAAGAGGGACAATGAGACTAACTTGCAGAAGAGGATTGATAAAAGAAATTGAACACCTCAATGGTGTCTCTAAGACCTTGGAATAGCTTTTTGTATGAGCTAGTGAATTTGTAAATCCATTTTAATGGATTTTGAACATGATATGCAGAGACTAGTTCATTCTCTCAAGAATTATCCCATTTAGGGTTTAGTGTTGTATGGACACCTCCAGAGCCCAACACTTAGAAAGTCCTTTGGTTGAAAAGGGTTTCTAGATATTAACTTGGTTTGAAGGGTTGTGTGGAAGTTTTAGGAAAGAAATACAAAAATCCTACAAAATAGGGCTAATAGAGACCTAATTTCTTCTAGTTCTTATTTATAGGAAGTATGTGCAATGATGGAGAGATGAACCTTAAACCTTGATGGAAGTTGTAGATGTGCGCCAAAATGATTCAAGAACCTGCCCTAACTCTTTCAAGGTTACACAATAGGATTGGTGTGTTGTGGAATGGGCTTAACCTGGTGAGCTCAATGGAAGCATATAAAAGTAGAGAAGTTGAAATTGATAGGAAGGTTGAAGGAGTGGCTTGGAGGATAGTTTGGGAACTCTCCTAGGATCTTAGGGATCAAGAAATCCTAATGAAGTCTTAATTGGACTTTATTTGAACTATAATTTAGTTCAAGTAGTGAAAATATCCCTATCAAATTGGTATCAGAGCCACCAAGATTTGGGGTAGAAGGTTATGTCTAATATAGAATTAGTTGGAGAATCAAGAATGGTGACTAATATGGAATTGGCCAAGAAGGTTGAGGACCAAGAAGAAGAAAATAGGTTTCTTAGAGAAAGGTTAGAGCATATAGAACAGAAGTTGGTTGAGGTAGAAGTTAAGACAGAGGAAGTTAGTGGAAAGATAGATGAGAAAGAAGGAAAGGGAAAAGGAATGGTAGTGGAGGATGAAATCCCTGAACCAGACCTTTTCCTTTAGGAAGAACTTTTTCTTAAACCCTTGAAGACTCTGAGTGGGAAAGACTTGGAAGGTATACCTTTGTTTAGTGGTAAGATGGAACCTGACTTGTTGGTGGATTGGATTGAAGGTCTAGAAAAACACTTTGAATGTGATGGGGTAAGTGAAGCCCAAGAAGTGAAATTAGCCAAATCAAGACTCATAGGATCTTCTTTGACTTGGTGGAAATTTATTCAAACAGAGAGGAAGAAGGAAGGTAAGCTTCCCATAGCTACTTGGAAGGGTATGGTGGAAAAAATCAAAGAATACTATATGCAAAAATATTATGAGATTTAATTACACAAGAAAAGACAAAATTTGAGGTAGAGCGAGCTTGATGTGAACTCTTATATTGAGGAGTTCCAAAAATTATGTTTGAGGTCCAAGGTTCAAGAAGATGAGACTCTTAGAGTGGAAAGATATCTTAATGGATTGAGATGGAATATTTAAGAGGAAATAAGTTTGTTGAGCCCTACTACTATCCACAAGTGTTACCAGCTAGCACTTAAGGTAGAAGAGAAAAGTAAGAAGAAGCAAGAATCAAGAAGTAGAGGTAGGGGCCAAGGAAGATACAACAAAGGCCAAAGGGGTAGTTTTGGTTGTAGAAGTAATGAGAAAAGGTCCCAAGGAGAATCTAAACTCATAGATAAGAGTGGAGAAACTAGTGGAAGAGGAAGTTATTGTAGAGGAAGAGGCCTTGGAAGAAACAACAATAGAGGTAGACCTAGTGGGGGAAGAGGATCCTATTTTGCTAATATGAAGTGTTACCACTGTCATAAATTAGAACACCTATCCTATAGGTGAAATGGAAAGAACTCATCTTCTTAAGGGGATACAAGAGTTATTTATACACAAGAGGACATAACAAGTGTCAAGTCTCCTGAGGTGAGCTTCAACTCAAAAGTTGGAGAAAACTTGATGGTGAGAAGAATCCTAATTAAAGAGCCTATTAGAGAGGAACCAAAATAGAGAAGATCTCTATTCAAAGTAAAATGTAAAATTTTGGGCAAGGTGTATAAATTCATTATAGACTCTAGGTCTACTGACAAAATCATCTTAGAGGAAGCAACCAACAAGTTGAAATTGACTAAAATAGCTCATAATAGCCCATATAGAGTTACATGGCGTAATAAAGAGCAACATGTGTTGGTGAATGAAAAAGCATGGGTGGAATTTTCTATAGGAGGATACAGGGACACTATTTTATGTGATGTTTTACCCTTGGATGCATGACATCTCCTATTGGGCAAACCATGGTAGTTTCATAGGAAATCCATACATAATGGGGCAAAGAACTCTTACTCTTTTCAAAAGAATGGAATCACCTATAAGATTCCATCTTTAGTGGATGAAAAAGGAGATAAAAATATGAAACCAAATGTGTTATTGGTTAGTAGAAAATAGTTCTTGAAGACTCTTAAAAAGGAAGAAGGTTATGGACATGCTATTGTACTAAAGCCAATGAAAGAAACAAAGACCAAGAAAGAAAATATACCTGCTAAAATACAATGCCTTTTGGATAAGTACACCAACATCATCAATGATGGAAATCCTGCTACCTTACCACCATAAAGGAAAGTAAGCCACTAGATTGAATTTTTTCTAGGAGCATCTTTTCCAAACAAGGCTCTTTATAAAATGAAACCTCAACAACATGAGGAGATAGCTAGACAAGTGCAGGAGCTTCTAGATAGTGGACTGATTAGAAAGAACATTTAAGTCCTTGTGCAATCCCAGCTGTTCTAGCACCTAAGAAGGGAGGTACATGGAGGCTATGTAAAGACTCTAGATCTATCAAAAAAATTACCATTAGTATAGGTTCCCTATACCCAGAATTGAAGATCTTATGGATTGTTTAGGAGGAACACAATACTTCACTAAGATAGACCTAAAGAGTGGCTACCACAAAATAATAATAATGGAGGGAGATGAGAGGAAAACCACCTTCAAGACCATTGAAGGACTTTATGAATGGATTTTCATGCCATTTGGACTCACTAATGCTCCTAGCACATTCATGAGGATCACGAATGAAGTCCTTAAAGATTGTCTTTGTAAAAAAAAAATGTTTATCTTGATGACATATTGATATTTAGTAGGACTAAGGAAGAGCATATTAAATGTGTTGAAATTGTTTTGAAAATATTGCAAGATGAACAACTAATTGTCAATTTGGAGAAAAGTGAATTTATGAAGCATGAAATTATCTTCCTTGGGTTTGTGGTGTCAAAAGGAGATTTGAAGATGGATACCTCAAAAGTCTCAGCTATACTAAATTGGACAACTCCCATAACATCTAGTGAGGTGAGAAGCTTCCATGGACCAGCTCAATTATATAGGAAGTGTATAAGGCATTTTAGCACAATCTAGGCTGCTTTGCTTGACACTATAAAATGAGGTATAAAAAATAAGTTCAAATGGACACAAGAAGAAGATAGAGGTTTTGAACTCTTGAAGAAAGAGGTGGCCACACAACCTGTCTTAGTATTAGCAAGTTTTGAGAAACTCTTCACTTTGGAGTGTGATGCTAATAACATTGCAGTAGGCATAGTCTTGAGTCATGAGAATAGACCTGTGGCATTCTTTAGTGAGAATCTCAATGAAGCTAAGAAAAGATAATATTCTTATGACTTGGAGATTTATGAACTTGTCTAATCACTCTAGAAGTGGAGACACTACCTCCTACCCAAGGATTTTTTGTATATACAAATAACCAAGCATTGAGTTTTCTTAACTCTCAAGACAAATTAAGTCACAAACATATTAAATGGATGGAGTATCTATAGTCCTACACTTTCCATATTAAACATAAGAAGGGATAGTTGAATAAACTTTTTGATGCACTGAGTAGAAGGTTACTCACAGTTGAAAAGTATTGGTGTGGAAAGCTTCAAATACCTATATAAAGAGGATGAATATTTTAGAGAAACCTACAAGGTATGCCAAGAGTTCAACAACCACTTTCATAGTGAATATGCAGAATATACATTGTAGAATGGATTTCTTTTCCAAGGTGGGCAATTATGTGTACCAAAGGCTTCAATGAGGGAAAAATTTATGCAAGAGAAGCATAATGGAAGCCTTAGTGAACATTTTGGACTAAATAAAACCTTGGAGCTGATACAAAGGTTCTACTATTGGCCAAGAATGTAGAGGGATATAAGAAGATATGTGGAGCAGTGCACAATATGTCAAAGGGAAAAAGGAACATCCTCCAATGCTAGTTTGTATCAACCATTACCAATTCCCAATAGGCCATGGGAATCTGTGAGTATGGATTTTGTTGTTGGATTACCCAAGACTAGGACTGGATATGGTAGTATATATGTTTTTGTGGATAGATTTAGTAAGATGATTCACTTCATCCCATGTAAGGTGACTCATGATGCCAATCATATATCACATTTTTGTTTTAGGGAAGTAATCTAAATCCATGGACTCCCAATTAGCACAGTCTCAAACAGTGACACAAAATTCATGGGGCATTTCTAGAAAACTTTATGGAAGAGACTAGGAACCAATTTTTCTGTTGGATCTTCTTACCATCCAAAGACTGAAAGGAAGACTGAAGTTATAAATAATAAATTAGGAAACATTCTAAGATGTTTGACCAAAGAGTATGGGCAAGCTTGAGGTCAAGTCCTTCATCAAGCTGAATTTGCATAAAATGATACAGTGCATAGGACCATAGGGAAAATTCCTATTGAAGTAGTTTATGGGATGCACCCTAGGGGTGTGTATGAACTAAGGGATATCAGATATATGATAGAGAAGAGTGGGCATGCAGAGGATTTTTCACAGTCCATGAAAGAGGTACATGAGAAAGTTAAAAAAACCTTAGAGGAGAACACTTCCAAGATCAAGGACAAAATTGATGTTAGGGGAAAGGATATCCAATTTACAATTGGAGACTGGGTGATGGTTCACTTAAATAAAGCTATGCTTTAGAAGGGAGTGCCAAGTAAGTTACATATTAGGAGGATTGGTCCTTGTTAAATTCTAGCTAAGAATAGGAACAATGCCTATAAGGTAGATCTACCCAAAGATGTAGTACTGTCACCTATGTTCAACATTATAGATTTAGTGAAATACAAAGGTCCTAGCTCTGAACAAGGGAATAATGATGATGATGTAAACAAATTGATTCAAGACATAGCACTACCTTCACAAACTAAACCTACAACATAGATGATCCTAGACAAGAGAGTTGCCAGGATGACCAAAAAGATAGATTACATGGAATATCTGATCAAGTGGGTTCACAAACTAGAACGAGAGCCTACCTAGATTATGGAAGGTGATTTCAAGAAGTTTGGAATTGATCTTTCCATTATGTCTTCAAAGATAACTTGATTTCTTCTCTTCAAGGGGGAGCATCGTGAAGAAGCACCTAGAGGTTGGTCCTATCCAACCATCAAATTTTGGCTTTTAAGGCCTTCTCTAGGCTTATGTTAGTTTGAGAATGTTTTTAGTGTAGCTTTGTTTAATTTTTTATGTGGTATGTTTTGATGTGGAGATGATGTGTCTAATAGGCTTGATGTTATGATTCTAAGCTAATTAGGGAAAAGTTAACAAATGATACCTAGTGTGCCTAAATTGACCCATTTTCATTGTAGTTAGGCTTAGAAGTGATTTTGAGGTGGATTGGAACCCATAATGTTGGGTTAGAGAAATGCAGTTGTCAAAATTGTTAAAAGATGTAAAAGTTGTCTAGCAACTTTTGCAACTTTGAAAAGTTGCTCAACAACATTTGACAAAAAAAGTTGCAAACTGCCCAAAGGCAATTATGGGTTGATTCAAGAAATTTCAATAGGTCAATGGGATATATTTAAGAAATTTTTTGTCCTTGTAAGAAGGTTGGACACCTCTGGATTTCTTTTTACAAGAATTTGAATTAAGACAGTTTGTTGTTACAGTGATATTTTTCTTGATTTGTGTTACAATGATTCTTAATGGATTGAACCTATTTTCTTTTCCATGTAAAAAGGAATTTGTGATTGTTTTTTAATACTTTTTGGATTGGATAGTCTTTAGGTTTTTGAAGTGTAAATAATTTTTTTTCATGTTCTAGGTTCATTGGACGAGTCAGGGTTGTAGATACAAGAATGGATCCCTAGGAAGTTTTGACCATGGAAAACAAATTACCCTTTGGTGGAATGGAAAGGGAATCTGTGTATAGTGTTTTTCTTTTTTTTAGGAGGTTAGAAGTGATAGCAGTGAATTTTGAGCTCTTTCCCTTGGTGACATTGTTGGAAATTTGGCTAATGTGGATGCATATATGTTGTATATTGTGATAGTAGCAAAGGCTATTGATGTGAAGTTATAAGCAGTACCATATTACAGTCAGAAAAATTTTGTATTACCTGTTTGGGCAGTGAGCTCAGCTGGTGATCAAGTTTTGTAATCTAACTCCTAATAGGATTAAGGCTTCTAACAAGGCCTAAAGTCCTTTAACCAGGATAGATCTACTATATATTGTAAATTGACTCCTAACAGGATACTTTTGATTAGTGATCTTTGTGGGTACCATCCCCACCGGGGTTTTCCCTTGGCCAGGGTTTCCTCGAGAACATATGATGTGTTATGAGTTCTTTCTATTTACTGTTATGTTTGTTAATCAGCTTGATAATCTTTGTATGCACTAAAATAATCTATTATATCCATAAGTGGGCAAAAGAAAAAGTTTGTGAAATACTGATTCACCCCCCCTCCCCCTCTCAGTATTTCCTATTTCTAACAATTGGTATCAGAGCATAGTTACTCGGAGAAGGAACATTCAAGGAAAGCTTAGCAGCTTGAGTAAGATCTATATGGATATGGATCAACTTCAGAAGAATCTTGAAGAAGCTCTTGAACAGATTGATATGCTTATTGATGAAAGAAACTCCTTAAGAAGAAAATATGAAGATGCAAAGAATGCTATTGACAAATTAAAAGGTAAGATTGAAGATTTGAAATCTAAAAAGAAATTTGATATGCTTGTTGAAGATTGTGATGAATTAGAAAAAGAAAATGAGATCCTTAAGCATGAGTTGAAGATAGTAAATCTGAAGCTTAGTATGAAAGATGGAAATTTGAGATCTGATAATGAAAAATTGAAAATTGAGAATGAAGATCTGAGGTCAAGACTTGAAAAGGAAACATCTGAATCTGAAAAAGTAAAAGTGCAGTATGTGGAACTTGAGAAGTATAATAAAATTGTGAAAGGTGAATTAACTCAATCTAAACAACAACTTGAAAGGCTATATTAAAAAATTGATAAGACTGAAAAACAAATTTCTTTTGAAGAACCATTCTTTGATAGGACTGGATTTGGATATAGCATGTTTAGAACAAACCATGAAAGTAAGAAGCCAGATCTGAAGACATCTGAAAGTGTGGATAAAATAAAGCTAGATGAGAACACATTGGAAGATCCACCTAAAGAAGAACCACTTAGAGAGAAAGAAGAATCAAAGCAAGAAGAATCAAAATAGGAAGAATCATCTAAAGGTGTGCAAAGAGAATTCAAAGGTAGATGTTTTGCTTGTAATACTATTGGGCACATGAAGAGAGATTGCATAGGTAAGCAATTTAAACCTCTTAATGGACATTGTTATAATTGTCATAGTTTTGGACATAGAGCTAATGAATGTAGAAGACCTAAAGTAATTTTGAATAATTATGATAGAATGATTGGGAATAGTAACAATGCAGATAAGAAATCTATTGAAGAAATGAATCAAAGAAAAGTGGTAGTATGTTTTAGATGCAACAAAGTAGGACATATTGCTAGAAATTGCAGGTCACAGATTAACCAGCAAGGACAGAGATTTGGAAACAATGGAATCATTTGTCAGATATGCAACAAGTTTGGACACTCAGCAAGATTTTTTAGAATGAACAATGGAGGTTATCATCATAACCCTAACCCTAGGAACAATGCAAGAAGGAATGAAAATGCAGGAAACAAAGAGAAAGGTTGCTGTAGCAATAAAGATGAAGTAAAATTTGATAAAGGCATAGATCAAGGAAGTAAAATTAGTACTGAAAGTAGTCAGGAAGGTAATGTAACCAATGGTAAGGATGAATCTTTACTTGACCCTTCTTTAAGTACTTAAATTATGTAAGTTTATGTAGTTTAGGACTTAGGATTAGTGTAGATTAGGAATTTGAATGAGTTAAGTTTTGCACAGTTAGATATAGGTTTATTATGTTGTACTAATGCTATGGTTAAGTGCACAAAAGAAAATATTGTGTTTTGCAAGGTCGCAAAAAGTTTTATGGTTGCAGGTTTGCAGAATCAGCTTTTTGAGGTTTTAGCGGCAAAATGAATGAATGTGATGTCAGATCGAGTTAATGTGAAGTGTTATAAGGTCAAAATTGAAGTTATTATGATTACAAAGTGATTTGAAAGAAGAAAAGTGATTTGAGGATGATTTGAAGAAGTTTGGAAGTAGTTTGCAGCAACGATCATACCGAAACCCTAGATTTGCAAAGTTGAGGTATTTTTTGATCTTTAATCAGTTGATAAGATGGATATTTCTATGGTTCATAATGTTAAGGATAAGACTAGACCAAAGATTAAGAAAGAACCAGTAGAACCAACTGAAATTGATGACAGTCTAGCATTATCATCTGTACCAGACGGAGTATTGCACATTGAGAATGTTAAAGGATATTTAGGTTGCAAGTTTGAAACTTTGGGAGATGCAGATTTTAGTGATGATTAAAAGAAATTGTACAATCAAGACATGTCAGTTAAACCAGCTTATGGGCACCTAGAGAACAAGGAAATTATCAAATATTCCATGAAGTATGAATTCAATGATGAGGAATGTACCAAGATCATTTTAAGTAGAATCCACAATGGGAAATTCTGGATGGAGGATAGAGTTACTGATATAACTGCCGACCTAATTCATGAAGTTACTGGATTATCAAAAGTTGGAGAGATTCCATTGAATGAAAAGAACATGAGAAAGATTGTTTTAGATAACATTGGATCTAGTTATAATGGTAGAGGAATTGTGATAAGTAAGATTAAGCAAGATGATGTTAGGGTCCTTTGCAAGATCCTAACAACTAAATTCTATGGTAGTTCAAGGGAAGATGACATGGCTGCAGGAATGATTCATGTAGCTTATCTTATGTGTATTGAGAAGAAACCAGTAGACCTATGTGAAATTTTGAAAATTCAATTATTTGAGAACTTAGAAAAGACTAAGAAGGCTAAGTACACACAGTTTAGGTTTTCATCGCTGATAACCTATATGTTTTTCCATATTTTGAGAAGATTTCCTTACACAGTTGATTGGAGTGACAATGTGAACACAATGGAAAGAATAAACTCAGTCTACATGAAGCACCTTTTTGATAAAGTTAATGACAGTGTGAAGCTTGTATTGAAGACTTTTCAGAATATTGTTAAGAACAAATCAAGGATTCCTCAATCCTTAGTTGAAAAGCATAAAGATGACATTTCTTTTATGGTTGACACTGATTTCACCTACATTGAAGTAGTTGAGCCTAGAATGGAATTCATAGACCCTCTTGGCTATGAAATATCTGAAGCAGAAATAGTAGGATATGTGAATAGATTGTTAAAGTGTGAGTTGGATGGTCATGCAAATAGGTTTGGAACCTATGAAGAGAATTTCAACTCTACTATAAGTTTGAGAGAAAAGAAGCAATCTAGTAAGAAAGTTGAATCTACTATGAAGAAAATATTGAAAGAATCAGGTATGTCAAGTCATGAGTTTGACATAGCTAAGAAGACTCCAGAAGCCCTAAGGCAAAGTGAAAATCTTGTAATTTCACATGAGACATCAAGTGCAAATCCTGTTGATCCTATTGTAGTAAAGGGGAAAGTTGAAGTACCTGAAAAAGATGAAGGAGATAAATCTTTTTCTCCTATTCCTAGCAAAAGAGTAAAAGTGAGTGCAACGGGACCCAGCAAGAGATAGAAAGTGGTTGTACCACCTATACCTAGAAATGTAGCAGTAATTAAAGATGATGATGTAGTTTCAATCAAGAAGAAAACTTGGAAACCAAGAATTGAAAGAGTTAATGAAGATATATTGAAGCATGGAGACTTCACTAAGTTGAATAAATTCTATGATCTATATGGATCATTTGACAGATTGAACTTTGAAAATGCAATGGTTACACATATGATTGTGGCAGATAAGAAACTTAGCACTATTCATGGTAAGATCCCAGAAGATTTGTATAATAGACTTGTGAATAGAAAATAGAGAGCACAAGAAGAGGACATAAAGATGAGAGAACATGTAATCAGACAGTTCTGTGAAGTTAAGGATGAAGATCATTTGAAGAGATTCTTGAAGTCTCTTGGAACTTTACTAAGAACTAAGAGAAGAACAATCCTTATAATGGGAGGCAAAAAGGAGGAAGTACAGAAAGAGACAGAACAAGCAGTAATGCAAGTTCTTGCATATATAGTTGCAGAAAAGCATGTTGAATCAGACCCTCAGTAGAAGCAATCAGAGGAACCGCATGCAGAGGAAGTTGGTATTGAAGAAGTTCCATCTTCTTCACATATCAATATTGGCAAAGAATCAATGGATATTAAAGACACCAAAGTGACTCTAGAATCAGATGATGCAGTATTTCATGATCTAGGAAACATTGTTGACAATTTGGCTTTGGGAGAGCAAGAAAAGGTCACAGAATTAGAGAAGAATACAGAGGCAAAGGAAGCACCAACTGTATCAGAATCAGTTCTAGCAGACCAGTCAGTTAAAGGCAAACAAATTTTGATAGAGGTCACTACCCCTAGTGCACCTGACAATAAGAAGAGGCATATTGGTTCAATGTTTGAAGACCTTGGAAAAGAAGTTGAAGATGATGATCAGCTTGAGTTCATCACATCTCTGAATAAAATTATTAGAAAGAATAAGAAGGTGAAAGACCTTGAAGGCAAAGTTAGAGTTTTGACAGAGAAACTTGAGAGTGTGATTAGCACTAAGGTATCTGAATCAGATCCACTTGAGAAAGCTAAATGGTAATGAATTCTTTTGACTCTGAATTTTCTAACTTGAAGGATATTGCTAAGATAAAAGTTCAGGAAGACTTTGAAGCAGAAATGTAGCAAAATTTAAGTGTAAATATTCGAAATGATATTGGTAGTTTAGATGTATGCATAAATAATTTGAGGAGACATTTTGAGACAGGAAATAATTTGTACATACAATGCACTAAATCAGCACTAAATCAGAAATCCTAACAGTTGAAGAGGATAAGAAGATCAAAGAGAAGTTAGATGCTATTACAGTTGAGACAAACACCTTGACAAGCCCTAATGTCAAGATAAGTTTTGTAGAGAAGAACATAAGGAAATTGAAAGATGAAATCAGAATGTTAGCAGAGGAGAAGAACAGAAAGATGATCAGGGTTAATATCTTGAGAGAGCATGTCTCAATCAAGATATCAATTGTTGAAGATCAAATTGAGCAGTGTCTTTCAGCAAAGACATCATTTCAGAAGTTTAGCTTTAATTCCCTGCAAGCTTGTCAGACAGCAGCATATGGATTGAGTACTCTACTCAATGTTGTTGAATCCATCAAGAAGATATGGGAGAAAGATTTTGAATCTTGGAAGTTAGAATTTGGTGATTGTGTTGCAAGCCTATCAGCTCTGCAATAACTAATAATAAGGTATAAAGTTTTTTGAAATTTTTGTACACCCTATCTTTGTCATTGTTGTCAAAGGGGGAGAGATAGCAGAAAATTGAATATATGTTGAGGAAGGATACTCATAGGGGGAGCTATCCTATGGAGTATGATATTGTATACATATTGCATATTGTATAACTTTTGGCCATAATTTTGTGCAAGTGTTTTTGAAGTTTTGTTTGCACACTTAGCCAATTTTCCCATATGTTGCCACCAATGACAAAGGGGGAGATTGTTGGAAATTTGGCTAATGTGGATGCATAGATGTTTTCATTATGGAAACATATGATCTCTATTGAGAGTGTAGAATTTGGATGCAAGTATGGCAAGTTGAAGGAAGAAATTGTCTAAGTATGGATACAGTGATCCTGACAGAGCACCCGATGAAGATTTAGTTGGCAACGTCCACTGGAGCAATATTTTTGTTTGCACAATTAATTGAAGCTTCTATAGAGTATGAGGATACCCCATCTCAGTGCACATAAAGTTTGGAGTAGTACGGACAAAGTTATTCAAATTTTACCGAAGACAGTTTTGCAGACAGAACAATTTTGGAGACAGTATTAGCGAAAGAGTTAAGGGATTATTTTTGCTTGTCAAAATAATGACTTAAAATTATGAAGGGATGACATCCTAGATGTTTACTCTTGGATAAAGATTTTGGAAGCTGACCATGTAAAGTTATTAGCTTTAATAACTCATATATTAGGCATACTTGAAATGTAATGATAGAGAAGTGTGATATGTAAAAAGAAAGAAAGATAAATTGTGATAGTTGTATATTGTGATAGCAGCAAAGGCTATTGATGTGAAGTTGTAAGTAGTACCATATTACAGTTAGAAAAATTTTGTATTACCTATTTGGGCAGTGAGCTCAGTTGGTGATCAGGTTTTGTAATCTAACTCCTAACAGGGTTAAGGCTTCTAACAAGGCCTAAAGTCCTTTAACCAGGACAGATCTACTATATATTGTAAATTGACTCCTAACAGGGTCCAGTATCCCTAACAAGATACTTTTGATTAGTGATCTTTGTGGGTACCATCCCCACCGGGGTTTTCCCTTGGCCAGGGTTTCCTCGTGAACATATGATGTGTTATGAGTTCTTTCTATTTACTACTATGTTTGTTAATCAACTTGATAATCTTTGTATGCACTAAAGTAATCTATTATATCCATAAGTGGGCAAAAGAAAAAGTTTGTGAAATACTGATTCACCCCCCCCTCTCAGTATTTCCTATTTCTAACAGAGATTGTTCATAGCCTAACTAGGGAAACACAAGGGATAGTGAGACTAACTTGGAGGAGAGGATTGATCAAAGAAACCCAACACCTCAATGGTGTCTCTAATACCTTGGAAGAGCTTTGTGCACAAGATAGTGAAGGTTTGAATCCATTTGAATGGATTTTGAACACGATATGAAAAGACTGGTTCATTCTCTCAAGAATTAGCCCATTTAGGGTTTAATGTTGTATGGACACCTTCAGAGCTTAAGACCTAGAAAATAATTTGAGTCTTTGAAAAGGGTTTCTGGATCTTAACTTTGTTTGAAGGGATGTGTGGAATTTTCAAGAAAGAAAGCCAAAAATCCTACAAAATAGGGCTAATAGAGACCTAATTGCTTCTAGTTCTTATTTATAGGAAGTATGTGCAACGATGGAGAGATGAACCCTAAACCTTGATGGAAGTTGTAGATGTGCTCCAAAATCAAAACCTAAAGACTATCCACTCCAAAAAGTATTTAAATACAATCACAACTTCCTAATTACATGGAAAGTAAAACATGATCAATCCATTAAGAATCAATGTAACACAAATCAAGAAAAATGTCAGTCACTAGAGAAGTCAGGGTTGTATATACAAAAATGAATCCCTAGGAAGTTCCGACTGTGGAAACTAAATGAGCCTTGGTGGATGGAAAGGGGATCTATGTATAGTGTTTTTCTTTTTTTTAGGAGGTTAGAAGTGATAGTAGTAAATTTTGAGCTCTTTCCCTAGGCAAGCTTGTTCATAGCCCGACTAGGGAAACAATAGAAAATATGAGACTAAATTGCAAGAGAGGATTGATCAAAGAAATCCAACACCTCAGTTGTGTCTCTAAGACTTTGGTAGAGCTTGGTGCATGAGATAGTGAAGGTTTGAATCCATTTGAATGGATTTTGAACACGATATGTAGATACTAGTTCATTCTCTCAAGAATTAGCCCATTTAGGGTTTAGTGTTGTACAGACACCTCCAGAGCCTTAGACCTAGAAAATCCTTGGATTATTTGAAAAGGGTGTCTAGATCTTAACTTGGTTTGAAGGGTTGTGTGGAAGTTTTAGGAAGGAAAGCAAAAAACTCCTACAAAATAGGGCGAATATAGACCTAATTGCTTCTAGTCCTTATTTATAGGAAGTATGTGTAGTCATCGAGAGATGAACCCTAAAACTTGATGGAAGTTTTAGATGTGCTCCAAAATGAGTCAAGAACCTACCCTAACTCCTACAAGGTTACATAATAGGGTTGGTGTGTTGTGGAATGGACTTACCATAGTGAGCTCAATGGAAGCATATAAAATTAGAGAAGTTGAAATTGATAGGAAGGTTGAAGGAGCATCTTGTAGGATAGTTTGGGAACTCTCCTAGGATCTTAGGGATCAAGAAACCCCAAGGAAGTCTTAATTAGACTTGTGTTGAACTATAATTTAGTTCCAATATTAAAATCTTCCTATCAAGGACCCAATTTTTTAATGATATAGAGTAGGATCTGCTAATTCTGAATCTGTAACTGCTTCTTTTAGTTTGTGTAGGTTTTCCTCCATGGGTGTTGACATAGTATTATTTTCCATCATCCCAGACCTCTTGAAAATATCAATAGTATATTTTCCTTGATTCAAGATAATGTAATTATCTCATTTCCAAACTTATAAACCAAGAAAGTAATAGAAGATTCCCAAATCCTTCATGTCAAATTCAAAAGCAAGGTCTTTTTAACATTTAGTGATACGATGATCTTCGGCTATGATTAGAAAGTCATCAGCATAAATAATGAGAATCAACTATTACTTGACAAAATCCTCTACAATTAATTAATAGGAAATCAATGCTGACTTTGATTAGATATCCATTGCCATAAAATAACATTAGGAATAGAGACAAAGAAAGGAAAGATATATCAACATAGACATTATTGGGAAGTGTTATCAGAAACTATAAACATTATCAACATAAAGAAAGAGTTATCGAAAAAGCTTATCATAAAGTGTTAGAGGTGAAAGAAATAAAAGATTATAAATGAGGACAACATCAAATTAGAAAAATGGTTTATGGAAGATCGAGAAAACCTAATCATGGAAACCAATTATAAGAGGAGATTTAAGGAAAAGAAAATGATTCAAAGATAAAGATATAACATATGTAGACAAATATACAAAGATATAGATCAGAGGATGCAGATAGAAGTGAACGGCTATGTTATCAGATAAGTTCAAAGGGATCAGTGATCATAAAGAAGATCAAAGAAGAAGAAGAGGGAAATGAGATCTACAGGTCTAATTTCTTGTTGATTTATTCCCAACAGTTTAGCAGCAAGGTTGTAAAATCCTTAACTAGGTAGTCTCTAACCAGACTTAGAAGTTCTGTTTAGGAAGTTATTGTTAATAATTTAATAGGGTGAACATATATAAGTGGGATACAATCTTGTAATAGAGTAGTCTTTAACATAACTTTCAACACTCCTAACAAGGTGATGCCATTCAAAGGATGAAACTTATGCAATCTCTTAATGAGTCACCTTATTAATGCAGTGATCAGTTATGGGTATCATCCCCAACACATTTCTTCCTCTCACCAATGGTTTTCCATGACACCAAAATATTGTGTTAAGTGTTTGAATGTTTATGTGTTGTATGTTTAATTTGTATATAATTACTTATCAGTTAGATATTAACACTATCGATAAAAGACAAAAGCAATTATTGATATAAGTAATTTACTGGCTATTGGTTTATGATTAGAAAGTTGAATAAGTGTGAAATATTTGTGGTATTGATTCAACCCCCCTCTCATTACCCTACCTAGAACTTTCTAACAATTGGTATTAGAGCACCTGGTTCTCTAGAGGAAAGTTTAACAACTTAAGAGTAGATCTAGAATGATGGGAAGCTAGAGGTATCAAAGGGAATTGGAGGAAGCCCTAGAAGGTGTTAATGAACATGTCCAAGATCTAAAGAGTAAGCTAAGAACATCATTTGTTTAAAGGAAGGAACTAATAGAAAGACTACAAATGAGCCTTGATGACATTGATAGACTATCAAAAGAAAGTATAATTTTTGAGAAAGCTGATGCAAATATACAAGAACTATTGAAAAAGAACAATGAATTGCTTGAGGAAATTAGTCAAATGAAAAAGGAACATGAAAGTCAAGTCTTGAGAATGATACAAGTACTGGAAATAATGAGGACTGCCGAAAGTCCCAAAGAAACTCTTAAAAGTGAGAAGAGAAATTTTGAAGAAACAATCAGAGACAAAGACTTACTCCCGCAAGTATAAATAGAAGAATTCCAAGCAAGAAATGATATGATAAAAGGTGTTAGTGACAGGATTCAAAAAATGAAAGTAGAAAACAAAAAAATTGAAGGAAGAAAATAAATAGATGAAGAACAACTTGAAAGTTGAAAAAGAATTTAATTCTATACTCACACAATTTGAACAAAGCATGAAGAAAATCAATGAACGAATGATAAATCAAAGAAAACTAGGAAAAACTATCAGACTGGGGTATGTCGGTAAAAACACAATGGAGATCAAAGAATCATAAAAATCTAGACAACAAATCTTTGAAGGATCCATTGATACATAAGGTAAGAATCCTAAAATCATACTAGCTACAATTAAGGAAAATATGGTCATACTGCAAATATGTGTAGAAGAAAACAAGTGAACATTCCTAAAAGAACATACTTCAATGGTAACTATTACAATTGCAACAAGTTTGGTCATAAAGATATTGAGTGTAGATCTTAAACTATTAGAAGAACATCTGAGAAAAAATTCTATGGATATTGCTACAAATGTAATCACTATGGACACAAAGATGAAGAATATAAAACTAAGATACCGACAATAAGGAAATCAATTTATTATTGGAGAAGAGAAATAAACAATTAAGTTACATGTTTTAACTATGGAAAACCTCGACACCTAGAATTAGCATGCATAAAAGAAAGAAAAGAAGCAAGAACTGAACCATGGAGACCATTTGCATTACCATATTATATTTTCTCAAATTTTAGTCATCTTGCCTAGTATTGTAGATATTAGTACATTGTTGGAATACAGAGAGGGGGGGAGGTGAATCAATAATCCCTGATCCCAAATACCTTAAAAAATTTCTCAGATTAACTCGATAGTAGCTGTGTAATACACAGTTCACTATGTACTGACAATAGTAAATAAACTATAACAATCAGTAAATCATTCACAACATGTTACACCAATATTTAATGTGGAAATGGATGCAGGAGCATCCTGGGTGTAAGAGCAATCTTGCATCACCCAAAAATATTTCTAGTTTTGTCTTCAATAAGGGCTATCTTGTCCAGAGCTTCTATTTATGGAAACTTACTGTTTTTAGTAAGTTGGTCATACAATCTCAGAATGTTCTGATTTCACAGGTGGAGGTTCATCTCAGTCATTTCAGCCTACCAGTTGAGTTTCATTGCCACATCATATGTATCAGTGAAGTTATTGAGGTTTTTGGGTACGAAATATTTTAGGTCAATTTTAAAGACCTTAAAGGCTCTGGATCGCGATCGACCCCCGGCTGACTGGCACTTGCACCTATCAAGCACTGTAGATCTCGTCATAGCATTTCTGAAAAGTGGTTACAATAGAAAAATGAAGCTATGGTTAAAAAGTTATGGCCTCCAGAAGTTGGGCTACCTAAAAGCATATTTTGTATTTTCTTTGAGCCCCCTATTGTAATAATTGTAAAAATAAAATAATTCCATGTTTAGTCGGCCTAAAAGGCTAAATTTTTGGAACCTTCTTGAGCGGTGGAAATTGCCTATATAAGGAAGGTCCGTAGTGTTTTCTTAGGCAGTGGGAGCAGTTTAGAGTAGTTTTGGGTAATAATTTGAGGCTTTGTCCTACAGAATATTGTAAGGGAAATGCACATGTGGCTTTGCATATTATAATTCCACATTTGTGGAGATAATAAGAAGCCCATTTTATGTTGTTGCAAATTGTTGTTGTTTCTTTGTTTCTGTTATGTGTTTGTGGTATTAAGGGGATCACCCTTCATCAGAAACCCAACTTTGGGAAAAACCACTATCGGAATTGTCACCTACTAAGAAAATACTCTTCTAAAGTACATATGGTTAAGAGCCAATCTGGTTAAAGATTACAATACACACTATTAGGTGTCATCCAGTGAAGGGATTTACCTCATATCTATTATGATCTTCACCCTATTAGGAGTGCCCTTGTTAGAGAGCTTCAAACACTCTTTATAATGTCACCTCTTTCAAGGATTGTACCATAAGACTGTTAGGTCTATTCTGTTAAGAGATTTCTCTATTATAAATGCTAATAAGAAACAATAATAAAATTGACTAGTAGATTTACAACTATCTTTGCTTAGTCAGATCCTTTGTTCTCTCTTGAATCCTCACTTCAATTCTTCATTATCCACTGGCATCAACACTTCATCAAGTCCTTTTCCACTCAGAATCTATTTGTTCCTTCTCCACTGTAACAGACAATAACCCTTCAACTATTCAGCTTTCCAACCATTTGTCCATACAAGATCATCTTTTTAATCGACAATTTTATTAGAAAGTAAAGTCCACCAAGATAACTGAGGGGGGGGGGGGTGAATTAGTTATCAAATAAATATAACTTTTATCAACTTCAATAGATTCTAACCATGTAATAAATGTAACCAGCAACCATAGAAAGATATACATGCACAATAACACAATGACACAAGATATGTTGACTAGGGAACCTCTTGATCAAAGAGTAAACCCCGGTGGGAATGATGCCCACAAAAGATGCACTAATATGAATATTCCTTGTGAACATATGGACTTTGTTAGGAGTCTTATGAAATACATTCAGTACATATGAATCCCTGTTAGGAGATTTTGAATCCCTATTAAAAGATTCTAACTCTGTTAGGAGTTATGGAAGACAGAAGGACCCACTACCCAAACAATTTCAGGGTAAGATCACTGAACTCACCGTCCAACTGATATTTGTATTACTCAATAGAATAATACCAAAAGATTACTGACCTCAACAAATCAATACTCCTTCTCTAATTGTGCCAAACTACACCAACTCCTTCTTCAGATCTCAATACCAGATCTCAGTACTTCACATATCCTCTTTCAATAATTTGGCTTTCACAATACACTTACATTCATCACATTCCATATTACAACAAGGTATAAATTACTTTCTTTATACCACACTCAAGTAATTACAAATGAGTCGGCATACAAATTACAAAATCAAAGTTTCCACACATTACATCAAATTTACACAAAACTATCGGCTTCCAATCAATATAATTCTTCACTCGTGTGACCTCGAATCTTGCATTGTCAACCACATCACTATTAACATGTCTCCAAATTCTCTCTAATTGCACATAACCAGATTCCATACCAATTAGGAGATATCCAATTTCCACAAACCGCTACTCAGGAACGCTGCTTGAATACTGCTTCCACTGATTTCCTCATAACTTCCTGTATCATCTTAAAATGGAAGCACTTCCATGTTAAGAGCATTTAGCCCTTTGAGTAAGTGGTTTGGGGTCATGTTAAGCACCTCGATTAGGTCTTTGTATGTATTTGGCTTTCTCACCACTTTCCACTTCTTCTCTGCACTTGATTTCTTCATTCTAGGTAAAATTAGGGTTAAGGTCTTAAGGACTTTCCTAAGTTTCCCTCTTCTATGGTTCTATTTTTTAGGTAGGGTTCAAAAATGAGACCTCCTAGTCCTTCATCACATCAAATAGAGGATTTTCAATCCGTTCCTGACACTGGGTCCTGTTCAAATATCAATTTCTAAGTTTCTGGCATCTCCTGGAACCTCTACTGCAAATCCTGACAAAGTTAGGGTTTGAGGTCAAAGTTGACCTCAACCCTGACCAGGTTAGGGTTGACCTCAACCTTGACCTCTTCCCACCAAGATTTCAAATTTTAAATGTTGGCAGTTTGGCTTTTGGGAAAGTTATTTCTCCGCTTTCGAGTCGGCTGTTTCAGGCTCTGAAACAGTAAATCTTTTAATTGTATTTAATTAAGGTATATTTTCTAAAGGTGAGGACCTAATTGGGATTTAATTCTTCAAGGTGGCCCATCTAGAGGAGTGTGCCCTAGATCACTATAAAAGGAGGCCTTCCTCTCTCATTTTCACATCAAGTTTTCACATCACTCCAACATCAAGTTTTCTCAATCAAGTATCTAGAGCTCTCAAGTGCAAGCAAGTCTTCAAGCATTCAAGTGTTCAAGCATTCATCCATCAAGGAGTTCCATTGTTATCTATTGAAGGATTCAATCTCTTTGGAGCCCCCTTGAAGATTCATCCTTCTCCATTCATTCAAACCTTCTCATATGCAAAGATCAAATCAAGATTGGTGTTGAAGATCAAAATACCATTGATTGGAGACATCCTACATTCATTGAAGCATTCCTACTTGTGGATTTGAGGATTCAAATCCTCCACAAGGACTTCAACATAAGCGAGGTGATATGTTTCAATTACTTTGTTTATGCACAATATATTTCAATTCAATTTCAAGGTTAATTCCTAAATTGGGGTTTGACCAAGGCAAACCCCCCATACAACCAAAAACCCCCCATTTTCTTGTAGGTACAGGTGTGAAATCTCAGATCTGAGAGTGAATTCGGATACCCTTTTTGGTAATCTTTTAGGATCTGCGAATAGAATCAGAATCAGACTTCAAATAAATAATGTGGTCTTTAACCTTTTAAAAGGTCAAAGTCGACCTGTGTGAATTTGGAGAAAATATTTCTGGGTTTTGTCTGCCTTGACATTTCCAGTCCAGAATAGGTGACAGAATCTTCAGAAAGTTCATACAGAAGCCACAATTCAGCATTTTCCAGATTTGCCCTAATTCAAGGTTAGTATTTGCACTTCAATTATTTTAGATTTCAAGCTTAATCCTACTATAGGGAAGTATAGGGTTTTTCTCTCTCTTTCATATTCTTCATAGATTGATTCGATTGTGTATTAACCTCTTGGTTGATCAAATTGGATCTCTCCTTTGGGAATTTGGATTTAGGAGTGAATCTTATATTTTCCCCACACTTACACAAATAGAGGTGATTCCAAATTACATCTATTCACTTCCATGAATGAATGAATTACTATCTGTGCTCTTAACCATGATCTAATAACACATCATAGAATAAGTCCTCAACTGCACATAGCTTCATCTTCAATATCCCAAGTGCGCTAACTCAAACACTATCTGCTTCTTTGCTAATCTTCAGTAGATCACTATGTTGACATCAATGACAATCACAGTCATGAATGCAACAAAAATGTTAGGAATGAATGTATAATATATCCTATGGGAGTATTATGGGAGTATTGATGTCAATGGGGGAGAAGTGTACATGAAAAACCATTTGTACCATCTATTGGAGAGAACTGAATAGAAAAATGAAGCAAGATTTGATTGATGAAGAGGATTTGAAAACATTTTTTTAGAGCAGCAGAATTGCAGTATTGGGTGTCTTTCATCTATGTTTCCATCAATGCCAATGGGGGATATTGTTAGGAATGAATGCTAAATATATCCTATGGGAGTATTGGCAGCCATTCTGTAGCAGTTGTTGTTGCATTCATGACTATGATTGTCATTGATGTCAACACAGTGATCTACTAAAGTTGATAAAAGTTATAATTATCAGATAACTGATTCACCCCCCCCCCCTCCTCAATTATCTTAGTGGACTTTACTTTCTAATAAACAACTACTATAGAATGGATGCTAATACTCCCCCATAGGATATATTCAACATTCATTCCTAACAATCTCCCCCATTGGCATTGATGGCAACATATATGAAAAAACATCCAAGTTCCATAAATCCAATCACTGCAACATTGTTGCACTGAAAATGCTTCAAGTCTTCTTCATCAATCAAATCTTGCTTCATTTTCCTATTCAGTTCTCTCCAATAGATGGTACAAATGGTTTTTCATATACACTTCTCCCCCATTGACATCAATGACAGAAAGTTCATCATTATGTCAACACCAACTTCAATGTCAAAAGACACTATTCAAAAAATACATTCACTAGAGTCCTCATGACTCAACTCAGATACACATACTCCCCCATAGAGGAAGTGCCAACATCTAGTCCAAAAGAAAAATAGGGCTCATATACCACTGGATGGATGCAACAATTTGCATCACTTCTCAAAATTAGGCTGGGGCATAGCCCCAAGCATACCTCTCAAATACTCAAATGTATCCTTAGGCAAGGGTTTTGTAAATTTTTTTGCAATCTTCTCCTTTGTGCTTATGTACTCAAGTCTAACTTCTTTCTTTACTACTTTCTCTCTCACTACATGATACTTTATCTCTATATGCTTTGTCTTAGAATGTAACACAAAGTTCTTAGACATACTAATTGTGCTAGTGTTATCACAATGTATAACAATAGGTTCAACAAATTTTACTCCAATATCCTTTAGCATTTGCTTTATCCAAATTATCTGGTTACAATTGTTTGCTACTGCTACATATTCTACTTCTACTATGCTCTGTGAAATACAATTCTACTTCTTGCTTAGCCAAGAAACCAATCTTCCTCCAAGGAAAAATGCTCCACCACTGGTGCTCTTTTTATCATCAACACTGCCTCCCCAATCAACATCTGTATATGCACATAGGGTAAAATCATCAAATTTTTCATACCACAATCCATACTCAAGTGTGCCTCTTAAGTACCTCAGTATCCTCTTTACTACTGCATAATGTGATTCTCTAGGTTCAACTTGAAATCTTGCTACAATTCCAACTGAATGTGCTATATCAAGTCTTGTATGATTAAAATTCTACAATCCTCCAATCATAGATCTGAACTTCTTCTATTCCACTACAGGAGTCTCATTTGTGCTAGATAACTTATGTCCAATTACCATAGGTGTTCCAACTGGCTTACAGTTCTCCATTCCAAATCTCTTCAATAAATCATTCAAGTACTTTGTCTGACTTACAAAGATACCATCATTGTTCTATGTTATCTGCAATCCTAAAAAGTATTTCATCTCACCAATCATACTCATTTCAAATTCAGTCTTCATTTCATCTACAAATTTATCACTAGCTTCATCTTCTCCTCCAAAGATAATATCATCAACAAAAATTACTACAACCAAAAAACCATTTTCAATTTCTTTTGTATATGGGTTGCTATTAGCTATGCCTTTTGTAAATCCTAATTTCAACAAATACTTATCCAATCTCCCATACCAAGTTCTAGGTGCTTGCTTTAGTCCATATAAAGCTTTCTTCAGTTTCCATACCATGTCTCCTTCTTGAGTTAAAGGAAAAACCTTAGGCTGCTCAATGTAAACTTCTTCCAATTCTCCATTCAGAAATGTTGACTTCACATCCATCTGATACACTTTGAATTTCTTAAAAGCTGCATAGGCCAAAAACATTCTTACTGCTTCAATTCTTGCTACTAGTGCAAAAGTTTCTTCATGGTCAATTCCTTCTTGTTGTGAGTATCCTTTACATACCAATCTTTCTTTGTTCCTTACCACTTCTCCTTGTTCATTCATCTTGTTTTTGAATACCCATTTTGTTTCTATAACATTCTTATCTTTAGGTCTAGGGACCAATTCCCATGTCTTGTTCTTTTCAATCTGATCTAGTTCTTTTTTCATAGCTTTAATCCAATGTTCATCTTCACAAGATTCACTAGTAGATTTAGGTTCAATTTGAGAAATCAAACATAACTGTTCTTGTACCTTATTTCAAGTCTGAACTCCTCTGTCTATGCTTCCAATAATCTGCTCAACAGGATGATTCCTTGATAGATTCCTGTTAGGTGTCACTGTCTCAGATCTTACTTTAGGTGTCAGTTCTTCAATGACCTCACTGTGGCTTTCATTCAACAAATCACTGTCAATTTCATAAAATAATTCAGTATTCTTAGGGTTAGGCCTAGGGTGAGTTCCTTCATCTGATTCATAATCAAGCATTCTTTCCTGAATTATGAACTTTTTATCAACTTTAACATTTGCACTCTCAACAATAGTCTTAGTTCTCTTATTGTAACATCTATAAGCTTTTCTCTTCAATGAATAACCAAGAAATATACCTTCATCACTTCTAGGATCAAATTTTCCAATGTCATCATCTCTCTTAATATAACATTTGCTTCCAAAAATTACAAAATACATAATTGATGGTGCATGTCCAAACCATAGTTCATAGGGTGTCTTGTCTATGTCTGCTCTGATTTGTACTTTGTTCATTGTATACATGGTTGTGTTCACTACTTCTCTCTAGAATATATTTGCTAAGTCATTCTCAAATAACATAGCTCTTGCTGCTTCAGTCATTGATCTCTTTCTTCTTTTTGCAATGCCATTTTGTTGAGGTGTCCTAGGGGCTAAAAATTGTCTCTTAATACCATTTACTTCACAAAAGCTGTTAAATTCTTTAGAGGTAAATTCTCCACCTCTATCTGATCTCAAAAAATTAATCTTCATTCCAGATTCATTCTCAACTTTATTCTTAATAATCTTAAACTTATCAAATGCTTCAGATTTTTCTTGAAGAAACACAATCCACATCATTCTTGTAAAGTCATCAACAAGAATCATAAAATACCTTTCTCCATAGAATCATCTAGTCCTTGTAGGACCGCTCAAGTCTGTATGAACAATCTCCAACTTCTCTACTATTGTAAACTTCTTGCTAGGAAATGAGCTTCTCTTCTATTTAGCCATCACACATTCCTTGCACATCATGTTAGTAGGCTTCATAATTTTAGGCAAATATCTTACTGTAAGTGTAGTACTTACTTTCACAATGTTATCAAAGTTTATATGACAAAATATTATGTGCCATAACCAACTGTCATCAATCTTAGTAATCAAACATGTCATCTCAGTAGGATTCAACTGAAATACATTACCTCTGGTTCTAGATCTAGTACCAATCAGATTTCCATCTCTATCTTTTATCATACATATTTTCCAGTAAACCAAACTTGATATCCTTTATCAACTAACTATCCAACACTCAAAAGATTATGTTTCAAACCATCCACAAAGTAAACATCATCACTATTAGTCTTTCCATGAAGAGTAATAGATCCTATACCTTTAATCAAACAAGGTACATTGTTTCCAACTCTAACAGATCCTCCATCATAACTGTTAAACTTTATGAACTTTTTCATGTCTCCAGTTATATGATGTGAACAACCATTGTGTATAATCTAATTGGCTTTCTTTTCTACTTGAGAAACTAAATCCTTTTCTTCCTTAATTTCAGTTTCAATATTTTCTTCTTTAATTGCTACAAATCCTATATCATCATTATTCTCAGTATCAATTTCGCTCAAAGATTTCTCCAAACTAGTTTCAAGTTCTTCATCATTTGCATAGTAACATTCCTTACATCTTCTAGGATTAAAGTTCTTCCTATACTTCTTGACTCTTTTAGGACATTTAGATGCAAAATGACCATATTCTTGACAAGTCCAACATTTAAAATTTTTTTTACCGTCTGGTTCTCTCTTCACAAGAAAGGTAATACCTTCTTCAATCTTCCCATCTTCTTCATTTCTAGATCTCCTATTACTAGTATAATCTCCACTCATGTTGATGCTTCTTGACAAAGTAGGACAAACACTAAGAGCACTGAATTTTGTCTCCATTCTAGGTAGGTCTCCTAATAACCTCAAGTTCATTTCAACTACTTCCAATCTTCCAAGAAGAGTCTCTCTTGTAAAGTTTGTAGTACAAGGTATGACTTTTTCAATCATCTATATTGTCTACTTAAATGCAAGAGTCAATGTCCTTAGAATTTTCCATATCACTTCATTCTCTATCTTTGTTCCACCACAAGATTTTATACCTGCAACAATCTCTGACATTCTACCAATATAGCTTCTAACAGATTCATCTTCCATCATTCTTATATCTTCAAAAGCACATATCCAATTATGTAATCTAAATTTCTTTGCATGTTCACCACCTTCAAAAGTAGACTATAAAGCTAACCAAATTTCATGAGATGTTTTCAAATATTTTACCTAATTGTACTCATTCTCCGGAAGGGCTGACAAGAGTGCTTCTCTAGCAAGTATGTTACACATGAATAGATCTCTTTCATCATTAGTACATGTTTTAGTGTTATCCTCATCAATGATAGTCTTCTCATTCTTTGTAATCAATCAATAACCTAGTCCTAAACATAGTAGATGTGTCTTCATCTTTTCTTTCCAACTGTCAAAATTAACTCCATCAAACTTAGGGCTTTCTTTCCTAAAATTCACCATGGATCTCCTTAAGCTGTTAAAATTTTCTTTCAAGGACCTACTACTCTAATACCAATTGTTAGAAAGTAAAGTCCACCAAGATAAATGAGAGGGGGGGGTGAATCAGTTATCAGATAAATATAAATTTTATCAACTTTAATAGATTTTAACCTTGTAAGCAATGTAACCAACAACCATAGAAAGATATACCTACACAATAACACAATGACACAAGATATGTTGACTAGGGAACCTCTTGATCAAAGAGTAAACCCCGGTGGGAATGATGCCCACAAAAGATGCACTAATATGAATATTCCTTGTGAAAGGATGGACTCTATTAGGAGTCTTATGAAATACATTTAGTACATATGAATCCTTGTTAGGAGATTTTGAATCCCTGTTAAAAGATTCTAACTCTGTTAGGAGTTATGGAAGACAGAAGGACCCACTGCCCAAATAGCTTTAGGGTAAGATCACTAAACTCACTATCCAACTAATCTTTATATTACTCAATAGAATTAGACCAAAATATTACTGACCTCAACAAACCAATACTACTTCTTTGACTATGCCAAAATCCACCAACTCCTTCAGATCTCAATACCAGATCTCAGTACTTCGCATATCCTCTTTCAACAATTTGGCTTTCACAATACACTTACATTCATCACATTCCATATTAAAACAAGGAATACATTCCTTCCTTTATACCACACTCAAGTAATTACAAATGAGTCGGCATACAAATTACAAAATCAAAGTTTCCACACGTTACATCAAATTTACACAAAATTGTCAGCTTCCAATCAATATAATTCTTCACTTGTGCCACCTCGGATCTTGCACTATCAACCACATCACTATCAACATGTCTCTAACTACTATCTAATTGTGCATAACTAGATTCCATTTCGATTAGGAGATATCATCCGATTATCACAAACCGCTACTCAGGAATGATGCCTGAATACTACTTCCACTGATTTCCTCATAACTTCCATGAATGAATGAATTATTGTCTACACTCTCAACCATGATCTAATAACAGATCATAGATTAAGTCCTCAACTATGCATAGCTTCATCTTCAATATCCGAAGTGTGCTAACTCAAACATTATCTTCTTCTCTGCTAATCCTCAGTAGATCATTGTGTTGACATCAATGACAATCACAGTCATGAATGCAACAACAACTGCTACAGAATGGCTGCCAATACTCCCCCATAGGATATATTCAACATTCATTCCTAACAAAATTTTTCCTCTTAATCACATATATTACATTTTACTTTAATCAATCTTAATCATTTAATTCATTATACCTTGAATCTGGATCTCAGTAACACATTTCCTTTTCACCTAGGAACTTGAACTTTTCTAGAAACTTGTTCCATCTCTTTTTTTCTACTTAGATCTTTCTGTAGATCTTCAATTTGAATTTTCCCATCTGTAGATCTCTTGTAACTAACTATCCTCATCATCATGATCATCTATCTCATCATAGATAATCATTAAATATTGATTCAATTTTTATTTAATATATTTTCCTTGCTCGGTGTTCTTCATTTGAATTTCAGTTAACTTTCTCAGTCCCTAAACCTTCCTTTCTATTTGGTGCCTTAAGTTCCTTTTTCTTTACCAAGTGACTTTTCCTTTTAATTGTACCTTATTGAGTGACTTTTCCTTCTCAGTAGCCAAAACAACTTAACTTACCAAATTGTAAAATATTCATCACCATGTTTTACTGACTTAACATAATCATATGTTAGGTAGAAAACAATTATATCAACATAATGTAATCATTGTCTGATCTGTATATGCCCAATTAATTTCTACAACTTCACAACTTCTCATTTCTTCTTTTGCTTAACTCATTCAACTTATATCATTACCGAATGATATGACAACATAATATAAACCTTAAATAAATTTCTTGACATCAATGACAAGAAAATAATTGATCTAACTTTTCTACTATCATCGTGTATTCCTCTAATCTTGGTTGGTCCTCCTCATCAACTCCATCAAATAATCAATCTTCAACATTATTATCTGTTATGGTAAAAATCTTCCTCTTTGGCATTGATGGCAACATTAACAAATTCAGTATTCAATTGATGATGGTTTCCTTCACTATCATTCACATTCTCTACTCCCTCTGTGTATTAACTTCTCCTTTCCTGATCTTCCATATGTAGTCTTTCTCTTTTTGTCAGTATTAGTCTTCTTTATTCTTCCCTTTTTTATAGTTTCCTTTTTTGATTTCATATGCTTTATTCATTAGTACATCGACAAAATTTTCCTTCTATGAGTAGACTTCTCCTTGCAATAATGTCATTCATCTCCCTCATGATAATCTATCATCAATTACTATTCTCCCTCTTTCAGTAATCTTTACCCTCTTACATATTCAATTGATTTATTCATCTCTCCATATGTTCTTCTCCCTCTTTGACAACAATGCCAAAGAAACATAAACTTCTCAGATTATACCTCAAGTGTATAGATTTTGTTAGAAATTAAAGTCCACCAAGATAACTGAGAGGGGGGGAAAATCAGTTATCTGAATAAAATAATTTTTATTAATCTTATTATATCTAAAATATGTAATCAACATAAAAAACAACCATAGAAAGATAATCATTCACAATGACACTAGATTTGTTAACTAGGGAACCTCTTGATCAGAGAGTAAACCCCGATGGGGATGGTACCCACAAAAGATGTACTAATATGAAAATTCCTTGTGAGAGGATGGACTCTGTTAGGAGTCCTATGAAATAAATTCAGTACATATCAGTCCTTGTTAGGAGACTTTGAATCCCTGTCAGGAGATGTTAACCCTATTAGGATTTAGAAAGGCAAAAGGACCCACTGTCCAAATAGGTTCAAGGGAAATATCACCAAATACACTATCCAACTGATCTCTATATTATACAAAAAGAATAATACCAAGTATAACCGATCTTAGAAACTTCTCTTCTCCTCTTTGACTGTGCCAAATCCACACCAAATGCTTTACCAGACCTCAATACCAGATATGCTCACTTCACATCAATTTACATCCACATCTTACATTTCACATTACATATGTCAATCAAGGAAAAAAATCCTTCCTTTATACTATGCACAATATTTTGTAATTGAGTCGGCCAATTAAGCTCAACCAATTACAAAATAAAAACATTACATGCTACATAATATTTCTATAATTACATAAAGTTTTCAGATCTAAAACTTAATAAATCTTCACACATGAAACCTTTGACTATGGTGACTCATCTAGGTCACCTCTGCAATGTCTTCAACCTCTATATAACTTCTCTTGACCAAATTCTCTCCCTATTAGGAGATATAATCCGATTATCACAAACTGCTTCTCAGTAACATTGTTAGAAAATAGTTTCCACTAGATTACTCATAACTAATGCAAATACATGAATTTTCATACATGCTCTTAACCATGATATTAGGACATCATAAGAAACATGTCCTCAACTCTAGATAACCTCATCTACAATACACTATGTGAGCTAATCCAAACTCTATCTACTACTCTGCTAATCTTCAATAAAATCAGCATGTTGACATCAATGACAAACACAGTCATGAATGCAACATGTGAATGCTCCAAAAGTGCTAGAATACTCCCCCATAGGACATATTCAGAATTCATGCTAAAAATCTCCCCCATTGGAATTGATGGAAATATAGATGAAAAACATCCAAGTTCCATGAATACCAAAATGCGATATTGTTGCTCTTGTTTTAACTTTTCTAATCCTCTTCATCAATCATCAATAATTTCAATGTTTTTCATGTATCCTTCTCCTCCATTTACATCAATGACAAAGAAAGCATCACTATGTCAATCCAATACAAGCTCGAATGTCACAAGACACTGCTTGAAGATACCTTTTCCAAGAGTCCTTCATGACTCAGCTCAAAAACACAGATACTCCCCCATAGAGGAAGCATCAACATACAATCTAGAAAGATAGTTCTCTATACCACTGGACTGATGAAACTTTCTACATCACTACTCAAAAGTAGGCTGGGGCATAACCCCATGCATACCTCTCAAATGCTCAAATGTATCTTTAGGTAAAGGCTTTGTAAATATATCTGCAAGCTGCTCCTTTGTACTGATATACTCAAGTCTAAATTCCTTTTCTAAAACTTTATCTCTTACAACATGATACTTTATTACTATATGTTTTGTCTTAAAATGTAACATAGGATTCTTAGACATACTTAATGTACTTGTGTTATCACAATGTATGATAACATGCTCATTAAACTTAATTCCAATATCCTTCAACATTTGTTTCATCCATATTATCTGATTAAAATTATTTTCTACTGCTACATATTCGATTTCTATTGTACTCTATGAGATACAATTTCATTTATTACTTATCCAAGAAACCAATCTTCCTCCAACAAAAAATGCTCCACCACTTGTACTCTTTTTATCATCCACACTACCTCCCCAATCTACATATGTATATGCACATAGGGTAAAGTCATTTGATTTATCATACCACAACCCATAACTAGTTCTTCCTTTCAAATATCTGAATATCCTCTTTATTGCTACATAATGTGATTCCTTAGGGTCAACTTTAAATCTTGCAACAATTCCAACTACGTGTGCTATATTTGGTCTTGTGTGAGTTAGATATTGAAAACCTCCAATCATAGATCTGTACTTCCTTTGTTCAACTGTAGGAGTCTCATCTGTGCTAGATAACTTATGACCAGTTACCATAGGAGTACCAAAAGGCTTATAATTTTCCAAACCAAATCTCTGCAATAGGTCTTTCAGAGACTTAGTCTCAGATAAGAAAATACCATCAGCATTCTGCACAACCTATAATCCCAATAAAAAATTTATTTCTCCAATCATGCTCATCTCTAATTTTGTCTTCATTTCATCAACAAATTTTTCACTTGCCTCATCTTCTCCTCCAAAGATTATATCATTAAAAAAAATAACTACAATCAATAGACCATTCTCTATTTCCTTTAGATACAAATTACTCTCTCTAGTACCTTTAGAAAATCCTAGTTTTGTCAAATATTTATCCAATCTTGCATACCAGGTTCTAGGTGCTTGCTTTAGTCCATATAGTGCTTTGTTCAATTTACAAACCATCTCTCCTTCTTGAGTCAAAGGAAAACCATCTAGCTGCTCAATGTAGACTTATTCTTCTAATTCACCATTTAGAAATGTTGACTTCACATCCATCTAATACACTTTGAATTTATTATAAGCTGCATAGGCCAAAAATATTCTTACTGCTTCAATTATTGTAACACGTGCAAACGTTTCTTCATAATCAATACCTTCTTGCCATGAGTATCCTTTACATACCAGTCTTTCTTTGTTTCTTACAACTTCACCTTGTTCATTCATCTTGTTTCTAAAAACCCATTCTGTTCCAATAATATTTTTGTCCTTAGGTCTAGGAACCAATTTACAAGTGTTATTCTTCTCAATCTTATCTAATTCTTCCTTCATTTCTTGAATCTAATTGTTATCTTTACAAGCTTCATCAATAGTCTTAGGTTCAATTTGAGAAATTAAACATAATTCTTCTTCTACCTTATTTTTTGTCATAACTCCTCTATATTTTCTCCCAATAATCTAATCAAAAGGATGATCCCTTATCAGATTCTTATTAGGTGTTACTGTCTCAACTCTTGCTTCAATTCTATGTTCAGATCTTGGTTCTTCTCTTTGTTAGTCATCATGAATCTCATTCTAAAAATCATTGTTAGTTTCATAAAATAATTCAACATTTTCTTGATTAGTTTTAGGATAGGATTCTTCATTTGAATCCTAATCAAGTACTCTTTCCTAAAATCTAAACTTCTCATCCACTTTAACATTTGCGCTCTCAACAATAGTCTTAGTTCTCTTATTAAAACAATTATAACCTTTGGCTTTCAATGAATAACAAAGGAACATACCTTCATCACTTCTCGGATCAAACTTACCAATATCATCATCTCTCTTTAGGTAACACTTACTTCTAAAGATTTTGAAATATTTTACTGATGGTGCATGTCCAAACTATAATTCATAAGGAGTCTTGTCAATATCTATTCTGATTTGCACTCTATTTATTGTATACACAGCTATGTTTATTGCTTCTCTCTAAAATATATTGGCTACATCATTCTCAAAGAGCATAGCTCTTGTTGCTTCAGTTAGTGATCTGTTTCTTCTTTTAGCAATACCATTTTTCTCAAGTTCCAATCATCTTACCTCTAGTTCATTCTCTTGTTCCAATCATCTTACCATTCTTATCCTTGATCATACAAGTCTTTTCAGTAAACCAAACTTGATATCTCTTGTCAACTAATTGTCCAACACTCAAAATATTATGTTTCAATCCATCCAAAAACTAAACATCATCAGTGTTAGTCTTTCCATCAAGAGTAATAGATCCTCTTCCATTGATTCGGCAAGGTGCATTGTTTCCAACTCTAACAATTCCTCCATCATAATTGTTAAAATTTTTAAACTTATTCATATCACTAGTCATGTGATGTGAACAACCACTGTCTATGATCCAATCAGTTTTCTTTTCAACTTGTAACACTAAATTTTTTGCTTCTTTGACTTCTATTTCAAAATTTTCTTCTTTATTGCAACAAATCCCATATCATCACTTTCATTATCACTTTCACTTAAAAATTTATCAACACTAGCTTCAAATTCTTCTACATTAGCATAATAAAATTCTTTAGGTCTTCTAGACTTAAATTTCTTGTTATATTTCTTCACTCTCTTAGGAAATTTAGATGCAAAATGACCATATTCTTGACATGTGCAACTTTTAAAGATTTTCTTACCTTCTGGTTCTCTTTTCACAAGCAAGGCAATTCCTGGTTCAATATGTCTATCTTCTTTAGTCTTAGATCTACTGATTCTGGCATAATCTCCATTAACACTTGCACTTTTTGACAAAGTAGAGAAAACACTAAGTGTGCTGAAGAAAGTTTCAATCCTAGGTAAATCTCCAGATTATTTCAGAGTCATCTCTTCTACTTCCAATCTTCCAAGAAGAGTCTCTCTAGTAAACTTCTCAGTTCAAGGTATGACTTGTTCAATCATTTGTGTTGTCTGCTTGAATGTTGGCGTTAAGATTTTAAAGATCTTCCATATGATTTCATCTTCATCCTTATTTCCTTCACAAGCTTTGATACCTACAACAATCTGTTATATTCTACCAATATAGCTTCTAATAGATTTATCTTCCATTATTTTAGCTTCTTGAAATAAACATATCCAATTTTGTAATCTCATTCTCTTAGCATGTTTATCACCTTCAAAAGTTGATTCCAAAGCTAACCAAATTTCATGAGATGTCTTTAGAGTTTTTACCTAACTGTATTCATTCTTAGGAAGAGTTGACAAAAGTTCTCCTATGGAAAGTATGTTACACATGAATAGATCTCTTTCTTTCTCAATGCAATCCTCAATCTTTTCTTCTTCAATGATAAATTTATCATTCTTTGTAATCAACCAATGTCCTGGCCCTAAACATAGCAAATGTGTCTTCATCTTCTCTTTCCAGCTATCATAGTTAACTCCATCAAACTTAGGAATTTCTTTTATGAAGTGACTCACCATGGATCTCCTTAAGATGTTAAAATTTTCTATTAAGGACATGATGCTCTGATACCAATTGTTAGAAAGTAAAGTCCAATATAATTGAGGGGAAGGGGGTGAATCAGTTATCTAAATAGAACAATTTTTGTTAACTTCATTATATATGAAATATGTAATCAAAATAAACAACAACCATAGAAAGATAATCATACATAGTGACACCAGATTTGTTAACTAGGGAACATCTTGATCAAAGAGTAAACCCCGATGGGCTGGTACCAACAAAAGATGTAATAATATGAAAATTCCTTGTGAGAGGATGGAATCTATTAGGAGTCTTATGAAATACATATCAGCCCCTATTAGGAGACTTTGAATCCCTATGAGGATGTTCTAACCCTTTTAGGAGTCAAGGAAAAAAAAATGACCCACTGTCCAAATAACTTCAAGGGAATGATCACCGAACACACTGTCCAATGGATCTTTGTATTATCCAAGTAGAATAATACCAAGTATAACTAATCTTAGCAACTTCTCTTCTCCTCTCTAACTATGCCAAAAATACACCAAATGATTCACTAGACCTCAATACTAGATCTACTCACTTCACATCACTAATTCACATCAATTTACATCCACATCTTACATTTCACGTTACATATATCAATCAAGGAAAAATAATCCTTCCTTTATACTGTGCACAATATTTCATAATTGAGTCGGCCAATTAAGCTCAACCAATTACAAAATGAAAATTACATTACACGCTACATAATATTTCCATAATTACATAAAACTATCGGCTCTCAAGCTTAATAAATCTTCACATGTGCAACCTCTGAATATGATGACTCATCTAGGTTTCCTCCTCAATGTCTTCAACCTCTATATAACTTCACTTGACTAGATTCTATCCATGTTAGGAGATATAATTTGATTATCACAAACCGCTTCTCAGGAACACTATCAGAATACCGTTTCCACTTGATTACTCATAACTGACGCAAATACATGAATTTATGTATGTGCTCTTAACCATGATATCAGGACACCATAAGAAATATTCCTTCAACTCTGCATAACCTCATCTACATCACACTATATCTGCTAATCCAAACTATGTCTGCTACTCTTCTAATCTTCAATAAAATTAGTATGTTGACATCAATGACAAACATAGTCATGAATGCAACATGCAATTTCTCTAGAAGTGCTAGAATACTACCCCATAGGACATATTCAACATTCATTCTAATAGATTTTCCATTGTAGTCATAAACATCCTTCACATCTTTAGGCTTCACCTGAAGAGTGAACACTAGCATCGACTCACAAAATAGATATTCTAATGAGTTCCTAAACTGATACAACATGCATCTTTCCTTATTGCATATTGGATAGGGGAAGAACCCCTAACTTACCTCAGAGATACTAAAAAGAATCCCTCATTAATGGTTTAGTAAATATGTTGAAGCTAACTGTTCTTTAGAATTCACATACTCCAATGTCACATGCTTATCTTGTACTTTGTCTCTCAAGTAGTGATACTTAATATATATATATATATGCGCTTTGTTTTTTAGTGCATCATAGGATTCTTTGATATGTTAACAGCACTAGTATTATCACAATATATTTTAATAGGATCAATAATCTCTTCATGCATACCTTCCAATAGTTGTTTGATCCATACAGTGTTAGAAAAACTCATAGTTGTTGCTACATACTCAGCTTCAGTAGTAGTCTTTGAAATACATCTCTATTTCTTTCTTAACCATGTCACCAATCTTTCTCCTAAAAAGAAAGCTCCACCACTAGTGCCTTTTCTGTCATCAATATTTCCTACCCAATCAATATCACTATATACCTTAAGATCAAAATTTCCTCTTCTTGTGTATAACAGACCGAAATATTTAGTCCCTTTCAAATATTTGAATATCCTTTTAAGTACAGACAAATGTGTCTCCTTTGGGTTTGCAGAAAAAATTGTAACAATACCAAATGAATGTGCAAAATCTGCTTTACTGTGTACAACATATTGTAGCTTACCAATCATGGATCAGTAAAGTGTCTCATTCACTTCCTTAGTGTCATCTAATTTTGATAATTTACAACTAGTAGCCATCGATGTTCCAATCGGTTTTGAGTCTTCCATATTGAATGTTTTTAGGATCTCCTTGATATACTTAGATTGAGTGATGTAGATCCCATCCTTTACTTATTTAATTTGAATTCCACAAAAAAATTTGATCTCTCCAATCATGGACATCTCAAATTCCTTTCTCATTTCCTCAGAAAGCATGTGATATTGGAGTATGTGAATTCAAAAGAGAAGATAGTTGATATATTTACCAAACCACTATCTAAGGATGCTTTTGAGTATGTCAGAGGTAAATTAGGGGTTCTTCCCCTATCAAATATTCACTAAGGCAAGATGCATGTTGCATCAATTCAATTTTTCATCAGAATATTTGTTTTTGGAGTTGATGCTAGTGTTCACTCTTTGGGTGATGCCTGAAGTTGTGAAAGATGTTTATGTAAGTAATGAGAAATCGGTACATTTGAGGTATGATTTACTTCCTGAACAAAGTTTTCAAGAGTATGTGTCTTTGGCATTGTTGTCAAAGAGGGAGAAGACTACTATGAGGGAGAAGATTGAATATTGACAATGAGGGAGAAGATCTATTGAGATGAAGAATAAAGCAATTGATTATAGAAGGAGATCAAGAAAAGAAGAATTTAAAGCTTAGAGGGAGTACATGACCAAGATTTGATAGTAAGTGTTGTCATCATCAATTGAATAGTGAAGATTGACAATGAGTGTTGCCATCAATTCCAAAGAGGGAGATTGTTACTATAATTGATGGTGATGATGATGAATACTAACTAAGATCAAAGGTATACAAGTTTGTAGAAAGATTAGATTAGTTATTATCTTTTCAATGATGTCAAGGAATTGATTTCTAATATATATTGAGCTTCCATATCATTTAGAGTATGATATAGGTTTGAATGAGTTAAAGAAGAGGAAGTGAAATGTTGTGAAGTTGAAGAACTTAAATGTGAAGCAAATAAAGATCAGACAATGTTAAGGTTATGTTGATATAATCATTTTCTATTAAACATTTAATTATATCAAGTCGGTAAAGAAGGTTATTCCAGTTGGTAAGTAAAATAATTTTGGCTAACCAATAGAACAATTCATTTGGTAAAAGAAAAGTAAGTTTTGGTAAAGAGAAAGGAAGTCAAGACACCAAGTAGAAGGTTTTAGTTACCAAGCGAGATAAACAAAAATTTAGTTGAAGAAAAGAAGTTAGTCACTGAGCAAGGAATGAAAATTAAATACAAGGATTAGAATGACATTTAATGATGAGCTATGATGAGTCAGAAGATTCTAATAATGAGGAAGAGTTAGTTGAAGAGATCTATGATTAGGAAAATTCAAGGTGATGATATATGGTATAGACCTAAGTGACAAAAAGAGAAGGTACAAGTTCTAAGAAAGTTCAAGTTCCCAGGTGATGATAAAATATTTTACTGAGCTCTAAATTCATTGAATTGGTGTATGAGGATGATCATACAGTTGAAATTAATCAAAGGAAAATGTGATAAAGGACATTAAGTGGAAAAACAAAGTCTATATAAAGGATAAAATTGTATAGACAAAATGCTGGAAATTTGAAGGGTTGTTGAGTCATTGACTGATGTAGTGAAGAAGGAAAACGTTGAATTTCAAATCAAAAAACTTGAGTTTGATGAAGTGTTGAAGCCAATGAAAAGTGAAGGATTGAAGTGAAGATAAAGAGTGCATAAAGGATTTGATTATGCAAAGGATAGTTGCAGATTTACATGTCAATTTATTCACTATTGCTTATCAACATTTGTAATAGAAAAATATCTTAACCAAGTGGACTTAATAGTCTTATTGCAAAATCCTTGCAAGAGGTAACATTTTAAAAGAGTGTTGGAAGACCTTTAACCAGGCCACTCCTAATAGGGTGAAGATCCTAATAGATCTAAGGAAAATCCCCTAATAGAATCACATTTAACAGTACATTGTAATCTTTAACTAGATTGGCTTTTAACCAAGTATAGTTCAGAAGATTATTTATTTAGAGGGCGACAATTCCCACAGTGGTTTTTTCCAAGTTGGGTTTCCATGTTAAATATTGGTGTTATATGTTTTGAATGATTATTGTGACTGTTATTGTTGATTGATAAAGTTGATTTATTATTGTCGGTTAATGTTGAAGTATGTCTGACCGAGTTGGCACTGAGTTTAATCAGAGAAATTTTTTAAGGTATAGAGAATCAAGGATTACTAATTCACCCCCCCTTTGTAATCCAACATAGGTAATTACCTATATCCTTTTATATCCCTCTTTATCTTTATCACCTCTATTTTTCCCATATAGGTTGAGTGTGTAGAGGAGAAAGATAAGAGCAAAGAGAAAGAGATGGATAAATAGGGAGGGAGGGAGAGGTATTCAATGAGTGACTGAGTGACCTAAAGAGGGGAGAGGTAGAGAGGTGAAGGAGATTCAATAAATTAGGAGAGATAAATTCATAGAGAAAGGAAGATAAGTAAGGAGGTAGAGAGAGGCGAAGAAGGTGAGAAATAATCAAAGAGGAGAGAGATATATAAGTGAGATCTCTAGAACCTAGAGAGATAGAGAGAGGCAATGATAGAGATCAAAGTGGGGAGTGAAGTTGAGGTAGAGGAGAGAGGGAGGAAGAGACAAGACATTGGAGAGAGAGAGAGAGAGAGAGAGAGAGAGAGAGAGAGAGAGAGAGAGAGAGAGAGAGAGAAATATATAGAGTTTAGGGGAGCTAAAGAAAGTGAGATAGAGAGAGAAACAAAATACTAATAGGATCATGCTAATTACTAAAATTTGAATGTCTTTAAATTTATATGATCTTATAAAATCTATAATCTACATAAAACCTAGAATCTTCTAAAACATTTGGCTAGTACTAAATAGCTCTTGGAATATTTTCCACATGGTATATTTAGTGCATGTCAAATATGGTACACACCAAATAGGCTTGGTATGACCAATCCTATTGGCATACACCATATATGGTGTGCACCAAAGTGATTAATGGTGGCCGAAAAGTAGAGTGGCAACTTTTTGGTCCCTAATCTTGGTGCACTTACCCTATAATGAAATGATATCACATACATAAATAATGTAATAAATAATAAGAAAATTAAATTAAATTACCTTCTTGTATAGATTTAAAAAATAGTCATAGCACGTGGTTTTCACTGAAGGGGCAATACAATACCATGTGCGTTTATATTGGGGGGTTTTAAATGGGAAAAAAAAGGGGGAAATATATTGCCTATATAGGGGGAGGGGTTTTTTTGGGGGGAGGAGGGGGAGGGGAGGGCAAGTAGGCATTGGAGGGGGGTGACAAAAAAGGAGTTTGTGGATTTTTTTTTTGAAAATAGGGTGATTCTTTAGTATGCCACAAACACACGTGCTATGACTTGGGTTCACTAAGTGAAGCCCCCATGAAGCAAATTTATCTAATGCAAACACATTCTTATTGTCTTCAATTGTTATGTCAAGTTAATCATTTGTTTTTGTAGGTTCTAACAATCTTTGTTGTCATTCTTCAACCCATATTACATATTCTTGACAAAAACAACCAAGCTTCCTTGTCTAATAGTCCAAGTTTTTGAATTAGAACTCTTAAATAAATACCATTTAGTTGATCCACTAATTGTATCACAATCATCTTGTGAAAAAATATTCAATTCTATAGTTAGCTAGAAGAAACATATCAATGTGGAGCTCTCACTAGATCCTACACATAATCTTTGATTGCACCAATCTATAATTGCACGTGCATCTTTAAATTTTACATCATCCTTGAGATTTAGTTTCTCTCTAGCAAGAACTCTTACTGCACATGCATCTGCTCCATCATGTTCTCCTTTACCATTTTTATCCTCAAAAAACACCACATATGTTGGATGTTGTTTTTCTTGTGAGTCCTACCTAGCTAATAAAACATTCTATCATTCTTGAACAATCTTGTGCAATTATCTATCCATATGGGATGTTGTGTCATCTGAATTTACCTTTCCTTTAAATTTTCATGTAATATCTTGAAGAAATATTTAAAAAATCTAATGAGTATTACTGATTATCAATCAGATAGAAACAACACTCTATGAAAAAAAATTATTACCTTTTGTACTATCATCAATGTGCCTATTTTCAATATGAAAAAATGCATACTTGTACTATGTTATAATACTATGATTGGATCTATTCTTGTGGTGCAAGAGTGTAGTTTTTTTAAAGTCAGCAATTGTGATTATACTTCCAACTAGATATGTGTTTCTGCATATGTGAAATTGTCCATCAAGCCATAAGGAATGTTGGGAGTGTTTCACATATTTGGATACAATTTTACTATCACAACCCATTTCATTAAGATGACTACTTACCTGAAAAGAAACAATAAATATAGGAAATAAGGAATTAAGCCAAAAATAGTGGAATTATGGAGGAAAAAGAAAGAGGGGATTCAAAGCTAGATAACAGTGGTAACAACTCATGATTCAGGGTTTACAAGTTTTCTCCAGCTTCCTTTTTAGTCTTTCTTTCTTCCTTAATCTCTATGAAATCTAATTTCTCCATTGTATGAATCTTTAAGCACCTACATGTTTTGTTATTCATTTGTTGTATGATAGAGAATCGAGT
This sequence comes from Chamaecyparis obtusa, assembly GCA_027943335.1. Lineage (NCBI taxonomy): Eukaryota > Viridiplantae > Streptophyta > Pinopsida > Cupressales > Cupressaceae > Chamaecyparis > Chamaecyparis obtusa. The sequence continues at coordinate 748,706 of BSBK01008863.1, forward strand.
CCATTTTGAGTTGTCCCTTATAAATGTCACAACCTTTATGGAAGTTGTATTTAATTATTAAATAGATATATGGCGCTTGAAGCATAATCGTGTATTCTAGTGAATAAAACAATAATAAATGTGTGAATAATGAGTTATATTTTATTACATTATACAAAAAGCTTGGAAATTAAACCTTTCTACACTAAAAATATGGAATTTTGTGTATGAATTGTACCTACTATCCATGCCTTAGATGATGTTGGAATTATTAGAACATTTAAATCTTTGCATTTATATCCTTCGCCGCATGCAATGCTACTATTCTGGTACCGTGGCTAGTTTTTAAACAAGATTCTAAATCTTTGGAAGCCTATGGCTTTAATCATCATCCTAGTGAAAAACCATAGAGACTAGAAACTGCTCACTTCTCTATTATTATTTTATAATATTCAAACCATAGATTAAAATATCATAGATATATCTACAATATTTTAACATATCATGATATTTTCCCTGGGTTGATAAAATACATAACTTTTGAGCACCAATAAGTGTTAAATATCAGTCGATAAGTTACCAAATTTTCGCCGATAAGTTGGCGATAAGTCACCAACTTATCGTGACATGTTGGTAACTTATCATGCGCACGCTCAGTTAAAATTCACATGCCCAACAAAAGGGAAAAATATTTTTTTGGGTTGAGCACTTGTGGAGAGGAGAAATAAGTTTTGGAGGAGAAAGAAGGTCATTTAAAGCCTTCAATAGTGATTTCTTCATGCAATATAATCTTAAGTTGCACATAAGAAAGGTAGAGTTAGCACCAGCTGGTCCAGTCGATTTGGATGGCTTTGATCCTTACTCTAGTTGGACATCATAGGAGAAGCCTCCATTGTTTATAGAGGATGAGATTTATGATTTGGAAAGGCAGGCTATGGAGGACAGTAAATTCATAATGGGAATGGATGACATTCATGAGGAGGATCAGGGCATTGAGTCTGAGAGTGAGGAAGATAAAAATGTGATACATGAGCATCTCGGGTCCTTGACAATCCTATGTCACCAAAAACAAGTTTGTGTTTTCCCATGTTTCTCAGTTCCTACTTTGACCGATTTGGCTTGGTAGTTACTTGGTTTCCTTTGTTAACCGACTTGGTCAGTTATCTATCTGGCACTCGGTGATGCTTATCTAGCACTCAGTTATCCTTGCTTATCGAGTTGTTTGTTTTGGATTTTTGTTGAGGCCGACTTGTGCAATTAAATTATGGTTATAGATTTAATGCTAGTATCTATCATTGGGAAGCATGTGGACCTAGATCCTATCATTCCTTCTGTTGATGGTGGATCTGAAGGATGACTTGTTTGGTAGACTCTTGTATATATTGTAATCTTTGTTTGTAGTTTTAGGATATCAATTAGGACATCACAAGTAGAAGTTAGAAGATTAGAAGTTAGTTTCAGATCCTCACATTTTGGAGGACTTTTGTACTTGAATTGTAAAATATGGCCCTAACCCGGAAGGCCTTACAGCCTGACATGTATGAATCTATTTGATGAAATAATAAGTGGATCTGCATTCTCTCTCTCACTTGCGTGTATTTGTCTTCCACGTGTGATCTCTACAAGGTGGATATGGTTAGGGTGTGCCTTTGGCCCCTCTCCTCATCCTCCCCTTGCGTCAGGTGGTATCAGAGTGAGGTGATATCTGGATCTAGGTTTATGAATCTAGGTTTGAGGGTTTCTTCTTGTCAAATCCTAGTTGATTTATTGTGGGGTAGCAGATTGTGATATGTCCTACAATTACAGAGGGTTTCAAGATGGTTCGTGGGAGGTGAGATGCGGATCCAAGATTGGTAGACATGTTGAGACAACTTGCTGCTAGATTAGAAGCTGTTGAAACAACCCAGTGAAGAGGAAGACATCTTGAAGATGTTAGTGATGATGAAATTGAGGAAGAATAAGGTGATGTAGAACCTGCATCGGTGATGAATCAAGGTGAGGAAAGATTGTTGAAATCTTTGACAAATTTGAAGTCTACACCACACTTTAATCCTCCAGATTATAGTGGAAAATTGGATTCAAATGAATTGGTGGACTGGATCACCAAGATGGAAAAGTACTTTGAATATGAAAATGCCCTTGAGGAAAAGAATGTGAAAATTGCAAGCACAAAGTTGAAGAGACATGCATCCTTGTGGTGGGAACATTTGTAGTTGGACAGAAAGAGGAGAGGCAAAGACAAAATTAAGGTATGGAATAAGATGGTGAATAAATTGAAAGGAAATTTTTTACCTTGTGATTATCAGATCAACCTAGTTAGGTGAATGCAAAGTTTGAGGTAGAAAGATAGCTCGGTAAAAAATTATATAAAGGAATTCTATAGATTAGATATCAGATCTAGACATGATGAAGATGATGTGGAAAGAATTGCTAGGTACCTGAAAGGATTGAGAGTTTCCATCCAAGAAGAAATCAGATTGGTTAAGTTGGAAAACATTGAAGAAGCTTATCAATTTGCCTTAAAAGCTAAGGAAAAATTGAACAAAAGACATGAGAAAAGAAAAAGAGGTAGAGGTGCTAGATTCCCTAGAGGAAGAGGTAGATCTTATGGTGAAAATAGTAGATATAAACTAGAAAAGAAAACTCTGGATAAAGGCAAGGCTGGTTGGAAAGGTGAAAGTTCATCTAGCAGAAGAAGTAGTAACTACCGAGGTGGTTTCTGAGGAACTTGTTACAATTGTGGAGAAGAAGGACATAGATCATTTGAGTGTACACATGTAAGTAAGAAGGTTGGCAGCATTAGAAATGCTTTGGTGCAAGAAGAGTCACCGAATGAACCTGAGAAGGAAAAGAACTTGATGGTAAGGAGAGCACTTTGGAGTGAAAGTAATAAGGAAGATCTGGTAAGGAAAAGTTTTTTCAAAACTAGATGTAGAGTTTCTGATGAAGTGTGGAAGGTAATCATTGATAGTGGAAGCTCAGACAACTTGGCATCTAAGGAAATGGTTACAAATTTGTAGGTGAAAAGGTTGAAACACCCAAAGCCCTATCAAGTTTCATGGATCAAAGATGAGCATAAACTCTTGGTAAGTGAACAATGTTATGTAAATTTGAAAATTGGAAACTACTATGATAAGGTGTTATGTGATATCACGCCTATGGATTTTTGTCATATTTTATTGGGTAGATCTTGGAAATATGATAGACATGCTATATATGATGGGAGATTGCATAAGTATACTATTTGGGCTGATGGGAGAAGACAAATCTTGTTACCTTTGATTGACAAACATGTTAGTAGTGTTTGTACATCTTTCAAATTTTTCTTGATGGGAGGAAGAAAGTTTGTTAAGGTTTTGAAGAAGAATGATGTATGTTTTGCTGTGATTCCTAACAAACTGAGTAAGAAAATAGAGGATAACATACTTGAAGAGATTGATAAGTTACTCACCGAGTATAAAGAGATCATTTTTGTTAATATACTTGATGGTTTTCCATCGAAGAGAAGCATTGATCATTGCATGGATTTAATCCTTGGAAGTAGTTTACCAAATAAGGCACCACATTGGTTGACACCTACCGAGAATCAGGAAGTGAACCAACAGATTCAAGAATTATTGCAGAAAGGTTTGATTCAAGAAAGTTTAAGTCCTTGTGCAGTACCTATTGTATTGTCACCTAAGAAGAATGGAGAATGGAGAAAGTCTATAGATTCCAGAGAAATCAACAAGATAACAATGAAATATAGGTTTCCTATATCGAGAATGGATGACACAATTGAAAGTTTTATTGGAGAAAAGTATTTTATGAAAATAGATTTGAAAAGTTGATATCATCATATCAGAATCAAAGAAGGTGATGAGTGGAAGACTACTTTTAAGACAAAATAAGGTTTGTATGAGTGGTTGGTTATGCCTTTTGGCTTAACTAATGCACAGAGTACTTTTACGAGATTAATGAATGAAGTTTTAAAGAATTTCTTAGGTAAATTTGTGATTGTATACCTAGATGATATTATGATATTCAGTAAGACCAGAGAAGAACATTTGTTGCATGTAAAATAAGTATTGCATAGGTTGAAAGAAGAAAAATTGATGATAAATCTGAAAAAATGTTCTTTCATGAAAGAGGAGATTGTGTATTTGGGATTTGTGATTTCAGTTGATGGTTTGAAAATGGATCCTGAAAAGGTTGAAGCTATTTTGAATTGGCCTACACCTAAGAATGCTAGTGATGTAAGATCATTTCATGGTTTGGCAAGTTTTTACTGAAAGTTCATTAGGAATTTTAGTTCAATTTGTAATGCTATGACTGAGACTATGAGAGGAGATAAAAGAGAATTTAAGTGGACACATGGAGCTGATAAAAGTTTTGAGACTCTGAAGCAGAAGGTTGTTGAATTGCCTATGTTAGTATTGCCTGATTTCGATAAGGTATTTCAAGTAGAATGTGATGCAAGTGGTAGTGCAATAGGAGTTGTGTTGGGTCAAGAAGGTAAACTTGTTGCTTTCTTTAGTGAAAAGTTAAATGATGAAAAAAGGAAATATTTTGTGTATGATCAAGAAATCTATGCTATTGTTCAAGCCTTGAAAAAATGGAGACATTATTTTATACTGAGTGAATTTGTGTTGTATACCAATCATAAAGCTTTATAGTATTTGGGTAGTCAAAATAAGTTGAATCAGAGACATATGAAATGGGTTGAATATTTGTAGAGTTATACATTTGTGATAAAGCATAAGAGTAGAGTCACTAACCGAGTTGCTAATGCATTAAGTAGAAGAAGATCTTTGATTAACGAGATGAGAATTGAAGTTCTTGGTTTTGATCACATGAGAGATTCTTATGAATTTGATCCTAATTTTTTTGAGCCGTGTAGAAAGTGCAGAGCACTTATTCAAGATCAACTGAGTACTAAATGGGAAGACAATTTCATTCAAGGAGGTATGTTGTTTAAAGGTATTTAGTTGTGTATACCGAGAGGATCAATGAGAACTAATTTGATAAATGAGAAACATAGTAGTGGTTTGGCTAGACACTTTGGTATTGACAAGACATTGAATTTGCTTAAGGAGAAATACTTTTGGCCACAGTTGTATAAGGATGTTCTGAAATTTGTGAAAAGTTCTGGAATTTGTCAAGTTGCAAAAGGAGTAAGTCAGAATACTAGATTGTATACACCAATTTTTGTTCTTGAGAAACCTTGGATTGATATCAATATTGGTTTTGTTCTTGGCTTACCGAAGACAGTGAGAGGTAATGATTCTATATTTGTTATTGTGGATAGATTTTCTAAGATGGCACATTTTATACCTTGTAGAAAGACATCAGATGTAGTACATGTAGTAGATCTTTTCTTTAAGGAAATTGTTAGTTTGCATGGATTACCGAGGAGTATCATCTCTAACCGAGACAACAAATTTGTTGGATACTTTTTGAAGACCCTTTGGAGAAAGTTTGGCACCAAGTTGAAATATAATTCTACATTTCACCCATAGACTGATGGACAAACAAAAGTTGTGAATAGAAGCTCTGGTAATCTTTTGAGATGTTTAGTTGCAGACACACTGAGTAATTGGTATTTTGTGTTAGCACAAGCAGAGTTTGCATATAATAATTCAGTGAATAGGAGTACTGGAAAAATACCTTTTGAGATTGTAAATGGCATACAGCTGAGAGGTATATCAGATTTGAGGGATATTGTTGATGAAGGAAAGAGAAGTGCTGAAGGACTAAAGTTTGTTGAGTACATGAAGACATTGCATGAAGATGTGAAACATAAGTTGGAAAAAAGTAATAAAAAATACAAAGACACAGCTGATAGATCTAGAAGACATAAGACTTTTGTAGTCGATGATGAAGTAATGGTTCATTTGAAGGAAGGAAGATTTCCTGTTGGAACATATGGCAAGCTGAAAATGAAGAAGTTTGGTCCTTGCAAGATTTTGAGAAAATTTCATAGTGGAAATGCTTATGAGATTGAGTTACCTGATGACATGGATATATCACCTATATTCAACATTTTTTTTTGTATGAGTACCATGAGTTGGATAAAGAAATGATAGTATCGAATGATTATCCTAAGAAATAGATAGAAGAAGTTGAGTAGATTTTGGAACAAAGAGTTGGTAGAAGTACAAGAGGAAAATAGTATATGGAATATCTGGTAAAGTGGAAGAATAGACCGATTGAAGACACTTCATGGATTTCACAATCTGAGTTGGATTCAGCTCAGATTGTGTTTGCTTCATAATTTGGAGAATCATTTCAAATAACCCAAGTGTCTGATGCAAGAGCATCTCGGGTCCTTGGCAATCCTATGTCACCAAAAGCAAGTTTGTGTTTTCCTGTGTGGCTTGGTTTCTGCTTTGACTGAGTTAGCTCAGTAGTTGCTCAGTTTCCTTTGTTAACTGAGTTGTTCCGTTATCTCTTTGGTACTCGGTTAATTCCCTGGTGCTCAGTGATGCTTGTCTAGCATTCGGTTATCCTTTCTTACCGAGTTGTTTGTTTTGGATTTCTGTTCAGGATGACTTGTGCAATTAATTTTGGTCATGGATTTAATGCTGGTATCTACCATTGGGAAGCATGTGGACCTAGATCTGGTCATTCCTTCTGTTGATGGTGGATCTGAAGGCTGACTTGTTCGATAGCCTCTTGTATATATTGTAATCCTTGTTTGTAGTTTTAGGACATCAATTCGAACATCAAAAGTAGAAGTTAGCATATTAGAAGATTGTTTCAGATCCTCGCATGTTGGTGGAATTTTGTACTTTAATTGTAAAATTTGGCCCTAACCAAGAAGGCCTTACAGCTTGACATGTATGAATCTATTTGATGAAATAATAAGAAGTGGATCTGCATTCTCTCTCTCACTTGTTTGTATTTGGCTTCCGTGTGTGATCTATGCAAGGTGGATCTAGTTAGGGTGTGCCTTTGGCCCCTCTCCTCATCCTCCCCTTATGTGAAAATGATGATTCATTGACAGTGTCAGCACCATCTTCATCTAGGATGGAGGTTGAATCACAACCACAATAGACTTCTAGGGCTAGAGCCCCTCCGGGCCCTCGCATTTCAATTGTTTTTACTAGAGCTGCTAAGAAGGGGAAGAGGAAGATGTAGACTATTTTCATATTGTACTTGACACTTGTATTTGGTTAGAGTTTTACTATTTACAAAGACAATTTTCTATTTTTAGTTTTCTTAAGAGTTCAAACTATTAGACTATGGCTATGAGCCATCAACATTCCATACGAGGATGTGATTTTGTATCCTATTAGTATTTGCATTTATATATATCTAGATCAACTTGTTTGATTTGTTTAGTCATTTACTGACTCATTAGATGCATCTCCTTATTGAATTTTGCAAAAAAAAATGCATTTCTAATTATATTTAAGCAATTTTTTAAGTTCCTAATATTTTCCTGAGAAGTTCCCAACTTACCCCTGATATTTGCCGATATCTCTTTTTTTCCCTCACTGATAAGTTGTCGATAATGATATTTTGAACTATGACTCAAAAAAATTTGAATACCTATATTTTGACTGCATGCACAAGACTCAAGGATGAGAGAGTAGAGGAATTTGTATATTGCAACAAATATAGAGAGCGAGAAACCCTCTATTAGATTGTATTTTCTTCTTCTCCAAGTCATCCACTAGAATGGAGTGCCTTCATGCTCTATCTTGGCTTTGTAAGTTTGAGTTCTAGATCGTTAAATCATTGAGACTCACGGTCTGAGAAGGTGATGCATAATTTAGACAGCAATGACAAAACACTTGTAAATTTTGTTGTGATAATCAAACAGGTGAAACCCTTAGGGAATGATAAATCTAGGGTAGTCAACTTTAAACTAGATAAAGTTATATTTAAAAATAATAATTCAAAGATCTATTTTAACTAGCATTAAGCCATGTTTTCATGTGGTTACTAGTTATGAAAGAAAGAAACATAACCCTAAATGGATTTGTATTAAAATTTACATCTGAAATTATACATATAGGTAGTCAAATGAAAGTCCATGATAGTCCTATACTATTTATTTTAAGAAAGAGATTGATAGGTGTTTTTCTTAATCCTCTATGATAGAAAGTAATTTTTGGTTTAACCAAGGAGATTTGAGGTAATTCCTCTATATACATTATGTATGTAAAATACTCTCATATGAAGTATAAATTTAATCTAATTGAGTTAATCATTTAATGATATTTCCTAAAAGATTCTCTGAAATTATATTATGATTGTATATCTTTATATGACTCAAGATGGCTAAATGGATAGCTAGAGTTCCTTGTGATGTTAATGAAAAAGGGTATTTACGCATGGATGGGGGATAAACATTTCTATACAAATTGAGAACATTGCAAGTTCATTTATAAAAGTAAGAAAAGAGATCATGGTTCATTGTGAATTTTAGATGTGTTAATGATGAGAGTAAAGAACTTATAAAAAAGATGTTTGATCTTTCTAGATATGGAATTTTCCCATGATATGATTTGAATGTATTGAGAATACTTGACTTTATGAAGAGTTGTATTAGAGTATTAAGGTCTCCTCTTATTTAGTTATCACTATTATTTTTTCCATATGTCTAAAATAGAATTTGGTTTTATGATGTATGCCTTTGAACATCCACAATAATGTTATATTTTGATAAATGAATGTGGATGTATTATGTGGCACAATTCCATGAAGTATTTTTTCATTTACCTATAGGCATTTGGATAATTAGGCATTTATGATGTTACGTGAATTTTTATAATTATCTATTCAAAATTTAATGCATGGTTATATCCTTGAGCTATCTATGATGGTTCTAGTTGAGTTGGAATTGAGAGCATGAGACATTTTATATCATTGCAAAAGGATGTTGTTTAATCCTATGTTTCATAATAATGCTTGAGCATTATGATGTTATTGTTAGTATTTGAAGAATGTATGCACAATTCCATTACTTACATTTGGTTTTCTTGTTAGACTACTTCATGTTAGGTTGGGTCTTTTTTTATGTTTGGAAAGATTTTAGAGAAGTGTAACTGCTTTATGGTAGGGTGGAAACACATTCCTACAATATTCTCACCCTAATTTTTTATGTAAAAAAGGTGTCTAGATCTCTTTTTGGGAAGGTCTTCATTTTAAGAATATTATGTTTTCTTTGTAACTTTCCCATTGGTACCTTATATTGATATTTTCACTTTTATGTTAGTTGATGACTCATGTACAAACCTTTGTATTGTATGTTCATTAAGTTCTTGTTTGGAAAATTCTCATTTGTCATACATTGATGCAATTTGATAGATTGGTCAAAGCCTCTTATTAGATATTGTTGTTTTGACATGATAGTTGGAACTATTAATGATTATGATGTAATATCTCATGTTGATATACAAAAGGTGTGTTCGACAATTTGGTCGACACCTCTTCCTTATTATGGACTTATTTAGTCCCTTTCTATGTTCGATGAGTCGGTAAAACCTTGTGCTTATTCATGGATTTAAAATAAAATAATTATGTTGAATTATCAATATGTGGATTTGACTCTTGACTTAGTTGATCGACACCCTTAACTTTTGTAGTTTTAAATTATGTGGCGTGTGTACTCAAAACTGCAGTCCTTATATATGGTATTAGAGCTCTGGGTTCCACTCTAGGGCCTTCATTTCTCTATGCTCATTTGTGACCCTTGGTCACACAAACTGTAATTCAACTAATGCTTATTCTATGTTTGTAATTGTTAGTTCCATGGGTTGATTGTTGTGTCTCCTAGTTATGGTACTCCTGATAGGAAATACAAGGATGTTCCTTGCCTTGAGTTATAGAAGTAAAAATACTCACTTTCAGGGTATTACCTCTTGTGTGTGTGAGAGGCTTCTTGGTTGTCCTTTATTTCTCCTTAAATTGTAAATAGATTGGTGTTATTGTGCTTTTCCTAAAATTACATGATTAAATATATGTGAGAAACTATGAAAAATATTGTGTGAAGGGATACACTTAAAGTTAAATCCCTACTTTTCTACATAGGTGAAGTAAGAAATAAGGTAAATATCTATGATTTATTTATGTAGTTAATTGATGATTTCCTTTTTGGAACTATTTTCATTCAATATTTTTGTCATTGATGTCAACATGTATTCAATTATGCAGACCATGAATTGTTGGACAGTACAGACAAGTAGATTGTAGAGAGTGGTACAGACTCTGTACGATTCATTATCTCTCACGAGATTAGAAATATGTTTTAGGATGTGTGTATAGATTATTCCTATGTTAAAAAACATTTATATGATCATCAGATAGAGATATGCTTATTTTAGTAAAGATTGGTTGGAGGAACAAAGACTGAGAGTTTCCACATACCTATTTGTAGTGTTTGGAACATAACTATTGCAAAATGATGAATTCCAATATGCATGCTTGGGAAATGTTATAGGACATCATGAAGAAGATATAATATGATCACAGTGTGTTCATGTGAATGTTTATATCATCTATGGTTTATTTTCTTGTGTGGAAGTATTTGGGAGCCAACCAGGAAGTGTAATGTGTAGAAGATTGATTTATGATTGAATTACTGATGGATCCAACTTTGGGTGAATTATAATTATTGTAACATGATTAGGGATGAATTTTATATAATTGCCTTAGATAATGTAATTATTTGTTATGTAATGAGGTCCTATAATAGCCAACCTCTACATTAATTATTATTTGTAACTTGTATATAAGTAAGGGTTTCTTCATTGAGATGAAGAGTGGATTGTGATGGTAATATGTGAGCTAGAAGGCTGTGAGATCTTCTTCTAATAGAGTAGAAGGTTGTTCATCTAGGAATAAGGATTGGATTGTCCTAACAGGAAATTTAGGTATGATAAAATATATTCACTAAAGGATTGAAGGTGGATGTAACCTTCTAATTGTATTTGGGCTTATGGCCAGTTGTAATACCCCTACCAATGTTTGAGACTCCTAACATGGTCTATCCTTTAACATGGACTTCCTATTGTATTAATCAGCTCCTAATAGGGTTTCATTCATACAGTGTAGATATTTGTGGTTGTCATCCCCACCGGAGTTTTTCCCTTAACAGGGTTTTCCTTGAGAACAAATATTGGTGTCACTTGTGTTCAATGATGTGATGTGGTTTTACATTCTATTTTGCATAAGATTATATTTGGTATTGAATTTGATAAGATTGTTAACAACCGATTCACCCACCCCCCTCTCAGTTTCTTGAGACATTGTTATCCTAACATGCCTTTTGGCACTAAGGATATGAGTGCTTGCCAAAAATTAAGACTTGACTTGTGATAAACAATTAACATATGTATTATATTGTGCAAGTGATGCATTTTGCATGTGTGATACAAGTATTATGATAGATATTCATGAGATTCTTGGGAAAATAATCTAGCATGTCATCTATGAAATGAAAAACCATAGAATTTTTAAAAGTATTTGCATCTTGTATTTTCATTTAGGGATACATGAGATTGAAAAAAGAAAATGATAGAATTATCAAGTTTATGTTGCATGAACCAATGACAAGTGTTAATACATAGTGATGTAATATTTGAGACATACATTTTCCAAGAGTTTTCTCATGTTCTTTAATGAAACCTTGGACACAATGTGTCATGTAGCATATACTCCTTCAATGTGGCTAGTGTTAGTCACTCTTTATATGTGAATTGGTTTTCATCTAGTTATGTTATTTTCATCTTTGATGAACTTGAAAGTGATGAAGGGGTAGCTTAAATTCTTAAGTTTTCTTGTAACCATCTAGCCACCAAATTTCTAGTTTATCTATCAAATGTGGTTCTTGTTCATATTTATCTCTACTAGTTTTGCACAAATTTTGAGATTTTGAATTAGAATTTGTGAACCTTGATTCAAGACTTCTTATGATCTTGAGGTGGCTAGGATGCATGTGTTCTATGTTGCTAGTCCTACGATGTGAAATGACATTCTCTATCATGTTCAATGTGGAACATTGATAGAATGAATAAGGGAGTAGATTGTGATGAACATACCAATATTATTTTTGCATTCATATATTTCTTGAAACATACTTTATCAATTATGAAATGTTCAAGTGAAATTAGCATGCACATGGTTATGGAAATTAAATATGTATTGCATGAAATAATTAACATTGATCAAAATGCTTTGATGTGAGTTTTGATGCTATGAGAAGCATTACGTGGATATTATGAGATGAAGGATTCCATGAGAAAAGTACATTTTATGACCCTAGTATGATATTACCATCACATGGGTAATTATGCATGAAGCATTTTGTGAAATTGTATCTAAGGCATTTGAACTTGATGTACTAAATTGATGTAATCGATGTTCGACAATAGGTTGGCATCTCTTGATGAAAATGAACTAGAATTATTTTGTAATGATACACTATTGGTGTTCTTGAAAGAATGTTCAACACCTCCTTCTTCTTATATGATTTCTTATGATGTATAAGAATGTTCATGATGAAGGCATAATTATTTTGACTATTTGATGTGTTGTGTGATTTCTACATTTTTGTATAATGCAATATTATATGGAAAGGAAATAGAAGAGTATGTATGAGCTTGCATCCTTTGATTACTATGTATGTGCATTTGGAAAGCTTACCTTCTAGTAAGGGTGCTAAACATGGGCAATTAGGGGAGGGTATAAAATGATTTTCTTTATGCTTTCTACCTTGTAGTTGTAATCTAGTTTGAATTCTTTGGCCAATGCTTATGTGCATATGTATTCATTAATATGATGGTTATGTCCCATTCCCCTTGCCACATCCATGATTATTTCTACATTATGCATATGTTTTGTAGTTAATTTCTTATTTGCACCAAATACCCCTACCATTTTGTATTTTTCTAGGTTGTTAGGCATTGCAAGGTTGGGAATTTTGTAAGTAGGTAGATTCCTAAGGAAGTGTAAGGCTTTGTGGTTGGGTGAAAAATCACCTCAACCAAATTTTTCTATCTTGTATCACCTACCATTTATGAATACATGGTGATAAGGCCATATATGTTTTGTAGTGGATCACATCTCATTCTTATGTTTGGATTAAGTGCAATTACATTGCTAAAATTATGAATGCTTAGTTATGTTAAAATGTAACATTTTTTAACTCACATTATCATAGAGACAGAAACAAATTGTTATGATGTATTGATTTAACATTTCTCTTTGAAATAGTTTTTTGACAAGATGGGAATGAAGGCCTAGGTCACATAAATGGAAAAGTGGATCCACTAATCTTTAAAGGTGATTTGTGAGCATACATGGATCATTTTCTCACTTAGTGAGTACCACATGTTAGATGGTATGTATGAATTATTTATTTTAGTTACTTATGATTAATTTGTGATCTAAACCTAACTTGAGTTAATAAATTGTAATCTTTACATGATTATTTTGTCTCTTGATATTGAAATTTGAAACATTTTCTCCTTGAGGTAACTATGGCCAATTAGGCCTCTTTTACAGAGGAACTAGTCACACAACCTTCTCCAAAATTCCAAACTATGCTTAGATTGGCATGATGCTATGAAAGAAGAACTTGATTAGATTATTAAGAATGACACTTGGGAACTGGTCCCAAGACCTAGTGATAAGAATGTGATTGGAAAAAAGTGGATATTTATAAACAAGATGAATGAAGATGGTATAGTAATAAGAAATAAAGCAATATTAGTATGTAAAGGATATGCACAAAGAGAAGGCATTGATTATTCAGACACATTTGCACCTATGAGCATATTAGAAGCTATTAAGTTATTTCTAGCTTATGCTACAGTCAAAAACTTCAAAGTTTATCAGATGGATGTTAAGTCAACATTCTTGAATGGAGATTTGAAAGAAGAAGTATACATTGAGCAGCCAAAAGGATTCATGTTATCAAACAGACCTGATATGGTATGCAGATTGAAGAAGGCCCTATATGGACTTAAGAAAGCCCCTAGAGCATGGTATGAGAGACTAGATGGTTATCTAACAAAGATTAGATTCAAGAAAGGAGCAACAGATTGCAATCTATTCATTAGAGAAACATCTGAAGGTCTACTACTTGTAGCTATATTTGTTGATGACATAATCGTTGGAGGCAATGACAAACTCAGTGCTGAATTTGCCAAAGAAATTTAGAATGAGTTTGAGATGAGTATGATTGGTCCTATCAAATACTTTTTGGGACTAAATGTGCAGCAAACAGAAAAAGGAATTTTTATTAATCAGTCAAAATATGTGAAAGGGATACTAAAGAAATTCAAGATGGATGATTGCAAGCCAGTAGGAACCCCTATGATCACTAGATGCAAGATTACAAAAGAAGATGACTCACCAGTAGTAGATATAACATTGTATAAGTCTATGATTGGTAAACTCATATATCTTACTCAGACTAGACCTGATATTTCCAATGCAGTTGGCATAGTTGGAAGATTTACAGCAGAACCTAAACAAAGTCACCTCATGGCAGTAAAGAGAATATTTAGATACTTGTAGGGCACTATAGATTATGGTCTATGGTATCCTAATTCAGAAAATGTTGAGCTTCATGTCTACACTGATGCAAATTGGGCAGGATGTGTTGATAGCATAAAGAGTACATCAAGTGGAGCAGTGTTTCTTGGTGATAGACTTGTCACTTGGACAAGAAAGAAACAAAATTGTATTTCTCAATTAACAGCAAAAGAAGAGTATGTTGCAGTAGCCTTGAATTGTTCTACAATTGTTTGGATCAAGCAGATGATAAAGGATTTTGGAATTCAGATTGATTATCCTATTGTTAGTCACTATGATAACACTAGCACTATCAATATGTCAAAGAACCCTATGATGCATGCAAAGACAAAACATATTGAAATCAAGTATCACTTCCTAAGAGAGAAAGTGGTAGAGAAAGAAGTCAAGTTGGACTATGTGAGTACTAAAGATCAGTTGGCAGATATATTCATAAAGCCCTTGCCTAAGGATACTTTTGAGTATCTCAGGGAGAAGTTGGGAGTCATTCCCTTCCCTGATTCTTCTTAGAAGAAAGGAGGAAAGGCATCAGTCCTTAGGGACTTATGGAAGGTTGACTACTCTACCTCAGGAGTAGTACCGGTGCTTAAAATGAATGGCACCCTATGCCATTGATGTCAAAGGGGGAGTAATATACAGAGTCATGAAAAACAGAAGTGAAAAGAGGAGTGATATACTAAGAGGGAGTGGTATTCAGTTATGATAGCAATATAGTTGAGGAGATGGAGAATGTTATATAAAAAAATGTTCATTTGGGTTGGTGGTGGTTTTTCATTCCACATGTTGCCATCAATGCCAAAGGGGGAGATTGTTGGAGATTTGCCAACAGACTAGTACTGATTGTATGTTTGTCATTGATGAAAACATATGGAAAGTAGCATGCATGAAAGTATCATGTAGTAAGCTTTCAGTATATGTAGCATGGACATGATATCAACATGATATCATCGGTGCAAAGGTTAACTATTAGTACAGACAGTTATATAGCAGCTGGTTTCAGCAGTGTTCCTAACAGAGTAACAGGCAGTGTTCTATGTATGGTTGTCTGTACATTTATCATGGAGCCTTGTGCACTTGAATATATGTTGAATACATGTTAGTAATGTTTTATTTATGGACTCATAGCCTGATATTGAGTAGAAGTGAAGTTATGCAGTCGCTATCCGCCAGCAGTAGTTTCCTGTGTTTATTCAGAAGAGCCGATAGATATTTTATTGGTTCTTGAGTTGTGCCTATCTTTAGGGTATGTGCCCTTGGATTTAAGCTTAGATAAGAGTTATTGATGTTTAGTTAAGAGTGCATGAGTTAATTCAGCTTACAAAGAAAGATCTAGTTGTTTTGGTAGAGCCGACAATGTGTAGCGTGCGTCTACAATTATCTTATTGGATAGGTCCCAAAATGTGTTGCATGCATAGTAGAGCCGACATAATGCTTATTAGAGTTTGTTATGGTTTCTCTAATATGATTTCAAGGTGGTTCTAACAATCTGACTTGATTATATCATTTAGAGGAAAGATATTTATAGGTAGTCATTTGTGATTGTTGAAGTGTGGTTTATAGTTCTATAAGCAGAGTAGAGCAGAGTGTGTGAAGTGTTGAGCCATCAGAAGAAGGTCTATGTGACCAAGTAAAGTACTTGTGCTATTCATTGGAACTAATCTATAAAATAAGTCAAAGTGTAGTTCACCAAGATCTAGATATAGTGTGTATCTGTTAAATAGAAGGTTGTAGCCTTCACCCCTTTGAGCAGTGTGCTCTCAGACAGTGCATCCTCTCCCCTAACAGGGAAAATTGTAAAAGACTCCTAACAGGGTCTGACCCTTGACTAGGTCTACTGTACTAAATATATTGTAAAGCAACTGCTAACAGGGTTAAGGATCTTCTAACAAGGATCATAATACTCTAGTGCAGAATATTAGTGGGTGTCAATTCCCACTGGGGTTTTACAGATTTGGGTTTCCCCGTAACCAAAATATTGGTGTTGTGTTCATGTGTTCTTTCATTGTTTTTATGCTTTATGTTTAAGTATACTTAATTGGATAAAGAATTGAATCTTGTAGATAACTAATTCACCCCCCCCCCTCTCAGTTATCTCTTGGGACTATTCCTAACAGAATGTACTATGTTAAAAGTACCACCTAGTTAAGAATAAAATAAAGAAAAAATGATACACTTTCAATCATAGGCTTACAACCCAATCTACAGGCTCACTGCCTAGATCTCAGTGCTCACAATGTAATCTCAAATCTAGCCCTTAGTTGGGTTGACTAATCTATCTTCAATTACAATAGGGTGGACATATAGTCCTTTACAATTGAACTGACAAATAGAATCTCCTATGCCAATATAGTTTCGATGAAGTAAAAATCTATCTTAGATGGAGAACACAAATATATATACTCCTCTCTATCACATACATTCTCTCAATTACATAATGATCTCTCATTTATACTGATTAAAAAGAATAATCAACCACTAGGTCGACTAAGACCTAATACAATTAACTATATACTCAAAATTTAAAGCGATCCAAATCAAGTCAGCCAAGACTTAGATAGGACCCAAATATTCATCCTTGAACACACACAAGTGCTAATGAAGGAGTATCAAGAATCACAACATGTTACTTCATCAAGTCAGCTAGGACCTAAATGAAGAAATAACAACATGATACCAAAGAAACAAATCTGATCACATCAACCAATGTAAACCTACAACAACACAAGTATCACATGATCCAAGAACACCAATAAGAAACATGAATACCATCCATAACCTTTGCATAATCTCTAATACAAAATCCAAACTCATCTTTAACTCTGATCAATAGGAACACTAAAATATCAAACTCAAACATAACAAAAGATAACTTGTTGTATTTTGAATCATGAACAACACCAGTTGTGAATACTATGATAAGGGAACACACAATAACCAACTTTGCAACCTTTGAAACATCAAATACAAGTCATACTGAACCAAATACTCATCCATTGATCACATGAACACTATGACACCATTAATGGTAAACTCAATCATATCTTACTCAAAATATCAAACCAAATTTTGTGAACCTCTTTATATGATCTAAAGACATCTCAAAATAATACCTCACCATCACATCTCAAGATCTTCAGCTTAGCATCTGAATAACTAAAATCCCGCTTACCGAATATCCTAAACACACTATCTGAGACAACAACAAGTATGTTGATATCAATGAAAAAACATTAATGTTAGCACATCCAAATCCAAAACTCTGACATGCTCAATAATCTTGCAATAGAGACCATGGTCTAGTTGGGTTAAATGACCCTAAGTTCCAACTATAGTTGAACTCTTGATAGCATGGAAATCATTTTGCTCCCTAGATTTGGTGTTTAGTTGGGCTTTGAGTATCCCTTCAGGTGGAATGAGTGCACTTCTAAGCCTTCATAGTATGAGTGCTCTTGGTTGTGAGAGGAAAACTTGTCTATTTGTATCTCTTGGTACCCTAAGTTGAATATAGTATTCCTTAGATGAGTATAGTTTTAGTAGAGAATCCTTGCTTTTTAGATTCTTGGTTGAGTGAGGGAGACTCCACTTGTAGAAAAGTATGCTCTAGATGAGCATGGTAGTACATTTCAACATCTTGGGATGGTTTTTTTCCCTTGTTTTTGAGTTTTTATCTCGTGAATATTTGGTACTTTGGTCTTGGAGAGATCACGGTGGGCACAGTTTCATAGTTAGATGCCTTGTGATGAGGTAGAGTGGCTTGTGATATGCCTTATTTGGAAGATATTGTGATTAGATGTATTTTCCTAGCATGTATTGTGTCCCTTGTGAAGGACTTTGTGAGAGTAGTTGATGCTCTTTTTTGTGTGGTATCCTTTTAGCGATTGTGAGGATGACTGGTAAGGAATTGGTTTGATTTAGCCAAAGTTGTGGAGAAATCCTATGGCTATTCTTTTATTTAGATTTTTTTTCAATCTCACACTTGGTTTGTGCTTATTGGTCAAGGACTTACAAGCTTCTAGGAGTAATCATAGTCTTTGGGGGGGATGATGTAGTGCATCTCTCATTTTCTTTCTACATAACATCTTGATGGATATGTTTTTGGCTTTGGGTATGTTTCTATGTAGATGGATGAGCTATCTGGTGATTCATTGTTTAGGCTCTAAATGCGCGTTGTTACTCCTATGTGATTGGTTGACCTGATCTTGTGGTGTAGTGACTATTCCCATGTTGTACTTTTATGTTGGCATTGTGTGATGCACCCACTTTAGTTGATTATTGTGTCCATTATGAGATTATTGTTGTAGTTATGATTGGTATCTACCTTGTTTGGTTGCTGATGTGATTTTATGGTCTCAGTGATATTTTGATAGTGGCTACTAGATTTTGATTGTATCACGATGGTGTTATGTGAGTACCCATGTGATGTGATTAGCAGTTGCACTATGTGATGCATTTGATTACCGTACCTTATTTTGGTTACTGCAAAATTGATGACTTATCTATTAGATTATGTTGTTATTAGTGTTTTGATTATGTCTACAGGAAGATGCTTTGAGATAATATGTTATGATGATTATCATAGATATTTGATTACTATGCATTTTAAGCAATGGATATATGATTTATTTACTTTCAATGATTTATGCTTAGAATAGTCATAATTTTTTTTATTTAAATGCTTTTATTTTAAATGTAATGCCAAATTAATGATATGATGTTTATTGCTTTACCACATAATTGCTATGCATTTTTTCCTTTATGTAGGTATGAAGTGAGACAAAGGTGTAGTCACTCATCCGTGAGATCTACATGATGTACCACTCTCCTTCATTGTTGTTATCATGTATTATATGTACTTCAACTATTTATACTATGAGCATCTGCACTTGACATTTTCTTGTTTTAGTGAAAAGGTACCAAACAAATTCCACCCGAGTTGCAGGATTTGAGTGTGTTTATATCCCCAGTAGTATCACAAGAGATAGTAGTTTTGGCCTTGCATACTAAGCTAATGTCGTCCCTGTATGGACGTAGTATCTGTATTATTGTATTATTCCCTTCGGTGCATGATGGGTAAACTCAAACTCATATTGCATTTTTGATAGGCTAGTAACTATTTGTGCATTAGAGTTCCTGCAGTGGTCATAGAAGGATTTAAATTAAAATAAATTTAAATCCTTATTTTAATGTCTTTGGGGAATTTTAATATTTATTTTAATTATTGGCTAAATTTTCATAGTTGGATTCCAGCTATTTGGAATCAATTTTAATTAATTTGGGAAAAGGCAAATAGATTATTTAAATTATTTAAATAATCTATTTGAAAGTCACTTTTGGGGGAGTGATTTATATTCTTAAAGTGAGTTATTTTTACTCACTTCTCACTTTTGCTTTGTGAGAACTTGGACTTTGCTCCAAACCTTCTTGGAGAAAATCACTCTTTTGTTCGTTATGGTTGATCTAGGTGTCAGATTCTTGTGTGGAGTGACTCGTTAGAATCATGCCAGAATTGCTTCACTTCATCGAATGTTTCATTTGATTTGGTGGAGTCTTCTTTATTTTCTCCACTTTCTTGGTTTTCACAATTCGTGTGAGGTAGTGCATCTCGCCATTTTTAAATTACTCCGTCTTTTTGCATGAAATCAATTGCAATAGTTGAGTGGGTTGAGAATTACTATCCCCCCACATTCTTGTTTGATTTCATCACGTGGTTGGGTGGATGTGAGTATTTCTTGCTTTCCCATGTTGGATTTTGTGAGGCCTCACCCCGTGCCATCATTTCATAGCAGTTTATTTTCCCTCTTATGACTCATGTTGACACTTTATTTTATCATGTTGGACTATTGGGACAGAGATATTATATTCTAATATTATGTGATGACCTATGGTTATGTGATGATGATTTAGGACCTTATAGTTGTGCTTAATTATTCTGAGCATAGTATTTGATGAATCTTTGATTTAAGTATGATACTTTAATGTTACACTTATGTTAGGAAAATTTATGATAAATGATCATGATTATTATGTTAGGTGAATTAACATATATCATTGTATTCTAGACTTAATATGCTTTTAAAATTTAGAAATACAATGTTGGAAACTATGAGAATTATCATGAGATGCAGTTAGAAATTTATGATGTTAGGAATGTGATTTTGAGATGTATTCTATTTACATATATATATGTTATTGACATTTCATGAGCTACTGATATTTTGTCAAGTGTGCAGGTAAGACCACGGTTATATCAGGGGAAATTAAAGATGGATACTTGTTAAAATCATGTTAAGCCAAGGTTATCTCCAAGGGGAGAAATTAACCTTGTTGTAATGTTTAATTGTTGTAAAGTGATGCATGGTTGTAATTATTTGATTATGTTTATTTTTATTTTAATATTAGTCCACTTGGCATGCCATGTGTATTGTGTTGTGTTGTGATTTATTTGTGGTGTCAATTGACACATGTTATGTGAGTTGGCATGACCAAGTGCTTTATGTGTGTGAGTGGTCTTCTATTTTTAGCATCCTTGAGTGGGAATCTCATTCATTTTCGTGAGTTATCTTTAGGTGGACTTTTGAGAGGCATTTAGTGATCGTATAGGTTAGTGGAGGTTAAAAATAGACTACCCCATAGGTGTGCCATGTGTTGGGGGTCAAATTTTGACCATTAAGATGTATTTTGGCTATTTTTTCCCCTCCAAAAGATGCTCTTTTTAAAAGTGACGAAAATTAGAGATTCATGCCAAGCCCTCTCCTCATTTTGAATTTTGAATTTTGAATTTGCCCCTCTTGATTGAAGGGATTAGGGTTTTCCTTCTTAAGGAGTTGGAGGGAAAATTAGAGGGTAATTGCCCACTCTCCAATTTTTGGAGACTTGTGAGATTGTAGCAGATTTTGGTGAATTCTTAGCAAGGAGGAGGCTTGTAGGTGGAAGCTCATCTCAACCCACATTGCCATTAGCTTGGATTGAGGTTGGATCTTGGAAACTCTTGTTCTTAATGTTATGTCCATAATTTACTTTCTTGTGTTGTGTGAATGCTAAGTGTTGTAAGTAATTGTTTGTCATCTTAGCCTATGTATGCATGTGGTTTTTTTTCCTTTCTTTTGTTACATTTTCTTCTTTGGGGTGTGCAAGGCCAAACTCACCCTTGGGAGGGAAGAGAGCCTTGATGGGTGAAGGGCTAGAGTTGGGACTACCCATCTAGTGTAGATTCCTTCCTCATGGAGGAAGGGGATAAGGCATGGATGTATGGGCATCCATGTTGCCATCTTTGTCTATATTATTTGGGGGTCATAAGGGTGTTGATATTGTGTAGATTTGTGAAGGGTTGATGGTTGTATCTTTGACCTTGTGAAGGTAATATGAGAAGATTTTAGGCCTTGTTGAAGGTAGGTTTATTTTTGTATATTGGTATTCTCCTATTTGGGTAGATTCCACCTTCACCCCTACAATGGGTCCAAGGTGACCCATTGTGTGCATAGCCATGGGAGGGGAATTTGGTGTTCCTTTTGATTTGCTGATTTTGTTGAGTTTGTGCTTGATGTATGAGTGTGAAATCCCTATCCATCTTTATTTCCCCTAGCTCGAGGGTGGCCATGAAATGGCCTAGGTTGGGAGGTGAGCCTCCATGGTCTGTTGATTTGTTATTTTGCAGATTTCTAAAGGCTTGACTTGCTGGTTTTCATGGAGCCAATGAGATTTTGGATAGACTTCCTTCATGTTAATAGAGTATTGCTTGGCTTGATGCCTTGTGAAAATTGTTTTAATAGGGATATGTTAAAATGCCCAGTATTTGAAATGCTTGTAATAGATAGTTGGTTAATTTATTTTCCTCAATCTCATGAACTAAAATGAATATGAGAAGATGTATTCATTTTTCCTATATCCTAGAAAAGAAGTGTTAGCAATGATGTTTAAGGTTAGATGAGAGAAATGTAAATGTTAATGTTATGATTTGTAAAAGAAATGCTATGTTGTAGTTTTAGTTATCTACTTACAAAGAAATTAAAAAAAGAGATACCATTATTCTATGTAAATCCATCTTCTATGTTCATTTCATTTTCATGAGATTTAAATATATATTTGTTTAGACGCTCTCTTTAAAAGGGGATTTACCTTATTTTTACAAAATGTTCCAAGAAAAATAAATGTTTATAACTTTAAATTGATGGAACTTTCAAAAGAATGGATTTAAAGTTTATTTTAATACTAGTATTAAAAGTATATAGTGTTAATCACTTATTATTTTGTGTATATGCTTAGAGAAAAAAAAAAGGAAATTATTATAATATAGATCATTTATGTATGTAGCTTTATTTATAAAACATAAAAGATATGTATTTTTATTGTTAAAATATAGATGTAGTGGCTTCATATTTAAACGTATATATTATATATATAAATATCTATATGTTACTATAATTCTGAATATATTAACATATAAATATTTTATATATAAAATGCTCTAGAATATGTAAATAACTCTTCATGTTTCTTTTTAATGAATATTAGTAGTTATATTAATACATATGTGTGTGTGTGTGTATATATATATATATATATATATATATATCTGTGTGTGTGTGTTTATACTTTATTTATATTTTTTCATATTTAAAAAAATTTATTGCAGAATGAACTTTATAACAAAATCCATTGCATTTAAATGTTTAAAAAAAATAGACTTATTTTCGGATGCCCTAGCAGGGATGACCCCCGTGCACAGTGCCAAGGTACTATCGCGGGTGGCTTAGCCGTGACGGAGAGTAGCCAAGCCACTGCCGCCAGCAGCTAGCCACTGCTACAGTGGCCTTGCCATTGCCACTGGTGGTGAAGGCCGCTAAAGAAGTGGCAAGACCACTGCCACAGTGGCCGGGAGGTGCTATGAAACCCTCCCCCCAAAATGCCCTTCAGCGTGATTTCTCATCATTGCAAAAAAAAATTATTTTATTTTATTTTATATGTATATATATATATATAAAGTTTAAAAGCTAAAATTTAATGCTTTCTTTCTTAAGATTTAAAGATTAAAGTTTGCATAATACCTAATGTGTATGCAAATCTGTTAAATATAATAGAACTTATTTTGTGCTAATACAAGCAAACATTAGTATAGACTTCTAGTAACCTGTATTCATTTAAAAAATATATATATTGATGCCAAATTAGAAGGCAAAATGAATATACCCAGAATTGTAACTTTAACCAAATTTGGAACTCTAGTAAACATCATCCAATTTTTAATCTTCTGGCAAACTTAATCCTAATGTTAACCAGGGATGCATGCAATGTAAGCACTATGATTTTACCTTCAGACCTTGATTTCTCTTTGCAGTATGGTAGATTTGAATCCTTCCTTAGTTGTAGCCCCCTTGTATATACTCAAGAATACAAAGGGGTATATACACACTTGTGTATATATGCACCTATGTATGCTTGGGTGTATACTCATTTTTTTTGAGTTTCTAAATCTTCATGGTTCTCTGGCCCAAGCTGCAAACCCTTGAGCAATGAAGTTAGGGTTTCAGGGCATGTTTTATTTGGCCTAAACCCTAATTTCAAATTAGGGTTAGGGATGGCCAAGTATCCATACGGAGATTTCTTATTTTATTAATTTGAAATTTCACTACTACATTTGGTGCCAAATTTTGATAGAAGCTTCCGACGGGTAATTTTTTATTATGAATTTGGTGTTTTTTTTTTTGTAATAGGCCCCGATGGTGTTGGCATTCTGATGGGTGTTTAATTGACCATCAGAATTATGATAGATTTAGGGTATAGATGAAAAAAAAAAGTGAAACGACTTCATCATTTTTATTTCGATTGGATAGAGAAGGAGCGAAAGCTATGCGCAGGATAAGGTATGTGATTTCTTCATCTTTCAAGCCTTTGGCATCATATTCAAATGCATTGCATTTTATTTAATCACAAATGCTCTCTGAAATGACCACATTCTACTGGTGTTGTGCCCTAGCTCATGCATTAACTCCATTATTTGATGTTATTGGTGCTTGTGCTCAAGAATATCCATTTTTTTGAAATGTTGACTGTGGTTATCAAATGGACAGCCCGTGAGCTTCTAGCTAGGCACCATTTGTATATTTGATAGCTTAGGGCATCAAATGTATTGCATCATTGATAGTTGAGACTTTCTTAAAAGGAAATAGGACAAAGAACGATTTTGATTTAGTCTCTCTATTTTGATCCCTAAGTGGCTTACAATCCTAGAGAAGCATATGCAGATTTACGAATGCAATTGCAAGATACATAGTAGTTGATAATTCACAAGAAATCCATGCATCCAATTTGAATAGCAATTAATACAAAGAAATAGGGTCCTCCAATGGCCCAATCATCCGAACCTTGATTGTCCCCTCAACCAATGACCCTTCAAAACTGGGTTATCATGAAATTAGTGAGTGATCCTTCATTCTCCTGGTCTGCCCTACATCCAAACATATTGGAAATACACAATACAATGATAACAAGTCTTTCACAATCCCCCTTCCCTCAAGGAACACTATCAACCATCCCTTCCACATAGAATTTCACTATTTTATGAGTGGATTGTGCAAGAACAGTTAACATTAAACAAGGAGCAAACTCCTCAACACATCTTGGAAACCATTGAATTCAATAATAAATGAAACCTAACACCAACACTATTCCTTCCATAGTTTCAGGATACATAGCAATCGATAATTCACAAGAAATCCATGCATCAAATTTTTATAAGGATATCCTACTAATCAATAGAAATTTTCTTGAGATGACCAATGATTATGCATTTTGATGGCAGTGTGCTAGTTCAAAAGGATAATATAAATTTGAAACAATTTTTTCTAATTTTCTCAAACTATAAATGTGGTTAAAGGGAAAATATTATGTGGAAAACCCACAAACCAAGGTAGCAAATGATTGTACATCAAATTATTCCTATATTCATTCAAGTATTGCTATGCTTCAGCTACCTGACCTTTGAGCTTCATCTAGAGGAATGTGTAGCTTTAAGATAGAGTTACTTCTTGGGCCTTACAATAGGGTGGAATATAATCAAGATTTTTTTAGGCTATATCTTTGTTAGTCCCATTGTTAGGTTCTTATAGTTCATGGTTTGAATCTATTATGGTTGTGTAAGGGATTTTTAGATGTTTTTTCTAACATAATTATTGGACACCATGATTGGAACAACTGGTTGTTAGCTATTGTACACATGAATCATATATGTCAATGGTTCTTTGTGTTCAAGAATTTGTTGATCAATCTTTGAGATTTATTGTCCCAGCTTTAAAAGAGTGATAAAAGATATACTGAGTGCTATCTTTTCCAAGTGTTTTGTGGGTGCCATTATCTTCTAGGAGTAATTGCTGGAACCAAATTATGTTCTTTACCTCTAGTAAATATTGTAGACACAATCATCTTAGTGAAGGGTTGCTTCCATCCCCATGAGGCACTATTGCATGGTTTCCATTCCCTTGTAGTATAGTAAACCTAATTTAATACATGTGTGCACTATTTTGGGATCCATAATTTATAGCCCCTACACTATGGTTGTTAGCCTAAGATAGACCTACCTTTGCATATAATAAGAGGCCAACATGAAACAAACATCTAGAGGTTAGGGGGTTGTTCCCTGTCCATAATTTATTATTTAAGTGCTAAGTGATGATGGGTATATCGTGTAATTCATACCTAGTGTGTCTCTTTCTTTCTCTCCACATTTCACATTAGGAGTATATGCTATAAAATACTAATGAAATCAACTATTGGTTGAATCTAATCAAAATTGCAATATAAAGATTAAAATAGATCTTGAAGAAATATGGGAACCATTTTTGACAGATATTGTACAAATGAAGAGAATACTGTGAAGAGGAAATGCTTCAATGTGGAACAATTGAAGGACAATATTTTACTTTTATATGCACATCTACAATGTTTTTGATATATTTTTGAGATAACAAAACCATAAAAAGGATAGCATATAGAAGAAAGTAAAGAATAATGATCATACTTTGAGATATTGTGGAAACTTAAAGGAAAGAATGTTTGGTGGGGTTATCATGCAATCAGTGAGTGATCCTTCATTCTCCTAGTCTGCCCTATATCCAAACATATTGGAAATACACAATACAATGATAACAAGTCTTTAAAAATCCCCCTTCCCTCAAGGAACACTATCAACCATCCCTTTCACATAGCATTTCACTATTGTATGAGTGGATTGTGCAGGAAAATTTAACATTAAACAAGGAGCAAACCCCTCAACACATCTTGGAAACCATTGAATTCAATAATAAATGAAACCTAACACCAACACTATTCCTTTCATTCACTTCTACCAAGAAGAAAGCATGTAATCCATTCAACATTACATATAATCATTAGATAGTTACATTTCCTGACTGTGTAGAGGAACGGTCATGACCAAAATGATCAAAACTACTTTCACCCTTGCACAAGCTATTCCAAACTTTAAGTAAAATGAGCAATATGCTATATCAAATCATTCATATTCATAGTAACCATTCAAAGGATCATTTTGTCAATGAACCCTTTGACTGTACCCCTACAGCAGAGAAAGGAAACCTCAAAATAGAGAAAGAAAACTTAGTAAAACTAGTCTATGCCGCTATTTGTGAGGGAAACTTAGTCATGACATCAAGTATCATCTCATCATGGTATATTCACCATGTTTCAACACCCCATTCACTCTGATCTATTCAACTTACACCATTCTTCTTCTCCAAGACTCAAAGGCTTGAAACATTATATGTGGTAAAAATTCATGAAATATTAAAGAAGACTTGCTATTTGTCAGACAAATCTTCATTGTCCCCCACAAAAAACTAAGTAATAACTACTCTACCCTTAATTTGTTTAACAATGCACCATATTAGATAAAGTAGGTTCTATCACACATGGCACAAACTCTCTTCAAACTCACAATACGTTGCATATGTAGTACAAAACTCATGAAATTTTAAAGAAGGCCTCACTCTTAATGAGTTATAAACATGCCATTGTTTCAGTTTTGCTTGTGAGTTATGATAATTTTTGTAAACATGTCATTGGTTTAGTTTAGTGTATTCATTTTTTTCAAACAAATCTTCATTGTCTTCTGATTGTCTTCTTTATATAGTAGCATGTATTAATTGGCTGACAAATAAAGAAGCATTTAGACAATCAGAAGACAATGAAGATAATTTTAAATGCATCTAACACAAATTTTTTTTACAAAACTGAACCAATGGCATGTTTACAACAAAGAAATAGAGTGATAATAATATGCTGAAAATTGTATTCTGTTTAATACATGCCAAAGGACCAGTTCCAACAATTCTTAAACATACTTTATCTGATATGATGAATTCTTAAACAATTAAGGTTGGAGTAGACATAGTTATCACGCAATTTTTTTGTGTGGTACAAGGAAGATTTGGCTGATTAAGAGTGAGGCCTTCATTAGAATCTCATATAAATTTGGCTGATTAAGATGAGAAGAAAAACATAATTCATTAGTTAAATTTTTCAATTTCATGTATTTTTTCTCCTATTTATTAGGTGCATGAGTTGAAGGTTGAATGTAAGAGTCTTATAATGTTGTGTTACCTTTGGATCTCGAGTTTTTGATACTCCTATGATGATCTTTCTCAACAAGTATTTTATTCTATTATTGTTTTTTGAATAACATATTGGGCAAATACAAAATTGTGTACTTCTACAAGATAGTGAACACAAAATTGAAGCATCAAACAAGACTTGATCAAGTTGTAGGTGGAACGTGCACTCAAATAGTAAGTAATGTAGAATAACAAAATAAGTAATCTGTCGTGTCTACATTTTGTTATTTTCTGAGATTACATCCATGTTCTATATTCACAGAATGGTTCAAAATTAAAATTTACAATTCGATAAAAGTACTAACGGGTGTTGTTCCCTGCACTCTCAATCAACAACTTGCCTCCATTTTATTTTGATTTACAAACTACTATATTATTTGAATATCTTTCTTTCTTGCCACAATAGGAAAGAGTTTGAGGTGGAAGACTACAATAATAGAAGTGTTTCAATTTGGTATACTATACTACAACATCATTTCATAACTAAGTTTTCAATTTCTATATATAATTAGGTTATAGATAATCTAAGTGAAGAAGGATCATTTTAGACAATCCAAGTGAAGAAGGTAATGGGGATGAAATCAATAGATTGTGGTCAAACTTTAAAATAAAAGGTGATGAAAAATGTTATTGTCCCTGCAATATTTGTAAGGGCTTAAACACTAGAAGATTGCTAATCAAAACAACTAAGAGACATTGTAGGGATAATGGTCACATTGAAGGATGGTTTGATTATCATGAATTGGTAAGTTTTTCATTATATTTATTTAACAATTAATATATATATGAAATACACTTGATGATAAGATCATTATCATGGTTTATTTGTGTTCATCATTTTTATATAGATCGACCTCCCTAGGGGACTATGTGAAATGGACCATGGAGGTGCGAATATTGAGAATATGGTTTTGGAAGTGGAGGATCATGGAGGTGCGAATATTGAAGCTGAAGATTATGATCCCATGGAAGATGATGATGATGCGCCAGATGATGGTACTAATACATTGATCCATGACACATTTTGTATTGGTGCAACTGATGATGATGATAAAGATGATGTTGATGCCATCCATGATATACCTCTACTTGAGAAGGCAGCCACACCCCTTTATGAAGGCTCCCAAACAACTCTTCTCTCTGTTGTATTGTTGTTGTTGAACTTGAAGGTTATGAATGGTTTATCCAACACAACAATGTCACGTATGCTTAGGTATGTCATATATGTCATTATAGTAATTACATGGTGAAACATGTACCATAAATATTGTTAATATTAACAACTTATATTTTTTTCTATAGATTGATAGGTGAGTTCTTGTTACCACCATCGAATATTCTCCCTCACTCATACTAAGAATTATGTGCCACTATGAAAGATATTGGAATAGAGTATCAAGCAATAGATGCTTGTCCCAATGATCATATTATTTATCATAAAGAACATGAATTTGCAACAGAATGCCCTAAATGTCATATGAGTAGATATTGAACAGATCAAATAACAAAAAAGGTGCCTCACAAGGTTCTTCGTTACATCCCCATTATACCACGTTTACAAATATTATTCAGGTGTAGTAGCTTGGCACAATTTATGGATTACCATGCATGTAATAGGAGTCAAGATAAAATTATTCGAATGCCTACGGATGCTGCTATATTTAAGGACATAGAGGAAAAGTGGCCACACTTTATCGAAGAACCTTGAAATCTCAAGGTTTCAGTGACAGCGGATGGTGTCAATCCATTTGGGGAGCTAAGATCTGTTTACTCTATTTGGCCTATTTTTGTCATCAACAATAACATTCCTCCATAGATGTCAATAAAGAGGGAGCACATTATGTTCGCAATGATTGTTTTAGGTACTTGATCATTTAATAGTTATCTGCATGTAATTATAAATCTTGTAGTAAAATGGTCACAATAATTATGTAATGTTGTTATTCATTCAACTAGGTAAATACCAAGTTAAAGATATGAATGTATATATTGAGCCTCTTATCGATGAGTTGGTGGAGTTATGGAAAGGTGTCACTATGTATGACATCTCTAGACCAATAAGAGACAGACAATTTCAATTCCATGTAATGCTTGTATGGACAATACATGATGCCCCAGGGCTAACACATTTTTCTGGTATGTTATGGTGAATTCAAGTTGCACATGATAATTCTAAAAATAAAAATTAACATATTTAATCCAATTGCATCATTACCTTATAGGTCTTCAAACAAAGAGAAAATTTGCATGTCCAATTTGTGGTCCAAAGATTAAATCTCGTCATTCAAAAAGTTTAGGAAAGAAGGTGTTTGATGAGCATAGACACTTTCTCCACAAAAATCATAACTATCGAATTACCAAAAAACATATTTTCAATGGGAAAGAAGATACTACATCTAAGCCATGGAGAATGACACCTCACCTATGGAAGTTGGAATATAATAGAATTAATCATCAAGGTACTACCATTCTACCTAATGGTTTATGTTTGGAATTTGTATATTTTTATTGTGTTTTATTTGCTGATTATGTGATTAATGATTGTGAATATCGTCAAGGCAACACTACTGAGCACCTTCCAAAGGGACTAAAGAGTTATCCTAGACAATTTAGTAGGTTGCCCTACTACAAGCAGATGCAAATTGTGCATTTGTTTGATACTATACATATTGGAAAGAATGTAATGGAGACATTGTGGAAGATATTGGATGGAAGACGTGACAAAGAAAAAATTGTCAAAATTTGTAGCGACATTCATGAATCCAATCATGCAATGAAAAATTTCATTAAATCAAATAGAAATGGAGAACAAATTAATACAAGTGCCCTTCCTTGGTTATTAACAGAACAACAAAGTGATGCCATAAATGAAGTCATATAAAAAATTTAATTTCCCATAGGATTTGCTGCAAACATTAGTACCATATCAAAGAAAAGTGAATTTGGGCCAGGGTTGAAAATGCATGATTGGCATACCTTCATCAAGGTAAGTCATGTTCTTTTATATTTACAATATATTTGTAAACTACATGTACTTCTCATTGTATTATATGAGAAAAGAATGACATGATTATTTTTATAATTATTGTAGTACGTGCTACCCCTATCTCTCCCAGAGAACTTTGACAATAACATCAAACAAGTGATATATGATCTTGAAAAATACATGAGGTAAGTAATGATATCTATTCAATTTTTTGTATATATATTGTAAAGTCTCATGTTTATATATTTTGTGTCTTGAATGTCTTGTAGGTGGTTGTCATCTAAAGAAATCCATAGAGCAGATATAAAATACTAGAAAAGAAGAATTCCTCATCTAATGTGTGAAATAAAAAAGTGTCTACCTTCAACCTTTTTCAATGCACAAGAACACTACCTCATACACCAAGTTGAGGAGATTGAAATGTGTGGACCCGTACACACTTGGTCAATGTGGATGGTTGAGAGGCACCTAAAATTTTTGAAGGCTTTGGTTCGGTAAAGAGCATGTCTTGAGGGTTCTATGATGGAGGGATATATGGTATACCAGACTATGGTGTACGTTACTGAATATCTTCCTAAGCTTGCAGCAAAGATCTATATAGATCGTATTTGGGATCTCGACACCATTAAAAAATTTGAAGCGGAGTACTTGGTGGGGAAAGGTAGAATGAGGAAAGTGAGAGGTAATAAATTATAAGATGTTATTGTAGCTATTAATTAATTCTTAATCTTTAAAATTAATCAGTTGTAAGCCGTCTATTTATTTTTTGTACAACTGCTCGAGAGTGGGATGCAATACATTTGTATATTGCAAACAATCAAGATTGGATGACAAAATGGATTGAACGATGTCATCATTTAGGTTGCACATTAACATGGGAAGCTATGTCTTCATTGGTTAATGAAGCTCATCGTAACAGAGATCCAAATGTTATGCAAAGGGAAATAGATTTAGCACATGGTTTAAGAGATTTCCAGGTATGTATAAATTTTTTAATCACTCGTATGTTTATGAACTCTTGATGCATTAATTTATACATGTTTTACATATATTTGCAAGTCAAACACCACAAGGCTATGTTTTGCAATGGTCATAAATTTTGCATCAAAAAGTTGGATGACACAAAGAAAACTTGCAATTTTGGGATAAGTGCAGTCTTTTAGGTGACTAATATTTCATCTAGAAATGACTTACATTCTTGAGAGTCTGAAAATTGATACTATGGCATTTTGGATGATATAACTTGAGTGTGACTTTAATTCCTTCAGATTAGTTCTCTTTGTCATCAGATGGTATAAGCTACGAATTAATCAAAATGATCCTGATAGAACTGTTATTGAACATGACAATGGATTTCCAATGATTAATACAAGGTGATTTGAGCCAATTGGAGATGAACCCTATGTTCTTCCAAGCCAATGTGAGTAGGTATTTTATTCAAAGGTTACACATAAATTGGGTTGGTCATTTTTTGTTAGACATGATCCAAGAGGAAGGTCGATGAGGTATAATGCAATGGAAGAAGAAGATTGTGAACAACTAGAAGATGATGTAGATGATGATCATGAACAATAGTTAGTCGATGATTTTCCTGATGCAACTTTTCTTGAAGACGAAGAAGATGATGACAATGATGATGCTACTGATGATGATGATGATGATGATGATGATGATGTTTCTATTGTTGCTGATGTTGATGATGATGATGATGTTGATGTTGATACCAATGATGATGACAACGATGAAGACCACGACAATGATGGTGGTGGTGATGATGTCGATGTAATTGATGATCATGGTGATTAGTTGGATGAAGAAGATGATGAATGACATGAATGAAATGTACAATTATGTGATCACTACTTAATCTATTTAATATTGATTTCTTGATAGAAATGTGCACTTATGCAATCAATGCTTAATCTAATTAATTCATGATGTACTTACCATGGGATGCTTATGGTTTTTAATGTACTTACTATGTGGTTTTGAGTATATGTATCATGAATTTTTTAGCTAACATTAGATAATTGAATTACATATGTAGGTACCTGGACTCCTTCACGAGCATCCCACACAGTCACATGGATCGACGGGTATAAATCAATACATCATATAGAGATTAATGTATTTCACAATTTGCAAAATATCTCACATTACTTGCTATCTTGCTCATTTGATGGAGTGTAGGTTGTAGCAAATAGGTATTTGTCAGATGTGTCTTCCTCGAGTGAAGAAAGTGAGTCATTTAGTATGTTTGAATTAGGAAGATCAACTAGAGGTCAAAAGACTAGAAGGAAATTCAATAAACGCATGAAATTTTTCCTTGCTCAAGGGGGGTCATGTTCTTATGATGATGAGAGAAAAGGTGACATCGAGGTGCCCTCTAGGTACCAAAATCTATAGAAACAATGGGTCCCCAAGGAACTTCCTCCAATAAACATTGATTTTAGTATTAAAGGCAAGATATATCGTATTGCACCATCGTCAATACATGGTTTGGGCCTATTTTCCATGGATGGCATAAAGGTCTCTTACAACAAATTTGTTGAATTTATGGAGTATGTTGGACGTTGTTATGATTACAAAAGTTGGATGCGAATTGTTCAATATAAAAAAAGTATGCATAGGTATGCACTCTCGACAAACTATATTCAACAAAAAGACAATGAGCAAAGTAAAAGAGTGGCTATATACATTGACAGAAGGCCAAAAGCATTAGGGAATATTGTAGGTTTTATAAATAGCACGTGACCTCTGTCAACTATTAAGCAACCCAATTGCATATTTGAGGTGCGTGAGGGAAATCATGTATTCGTATGTGCGATAAAATCAATAAGTGCAGGGGAAGAACTACTTATTGATTACAATTTGAATCACATAGATACAAACAATGTCACTATCATTAAGGTGCAGGTACATACTATGTACCATTAAATAATTGAGTTTTTTTGCAAACCACATTTAGAGAGTCTCCTCACCATCCACCTCATCTCCATCATCATCTTCTAATGAAATTTATTAATGTAGTCCTTTCTAATTATTGGTTAACTTTAAATAATAACATAGGACCACAATATGGAGCAACCACATAGAGGGGACAATGATGATCGTGCATGCACTTCTTCCCAGCAGGTAAACCTCTTTGTTATTGTACTACAAATTAGATAGAAGCAAAATGTTAAATAAAGTTTTTTATTATATTCTTTTCATCACTGTTTCAGATTAATTCTAATAGTGTTAGTAATATTGTTGTCACAGACAAGTGGTCAGTAGAGAAAGGGAAAGGAACCTGCAATCCCTGAAGAGGAGTCCTTTGACGAGGACCTAGTTGTTGATTTGGCTAGTTGTGGTGAGCCGGCCTCTACATTTAAAATATGCCTCCACAAAATTGGAAAAAGATTGGCTGAATTGGCATCTATATTCCCTCCCACTCTTGAGTCACAAAAGAGGGAAACTAAACTGATGCACCTATCTCCAAATTACAGAGTAAGTATTAATGTAATTTTTAATTATAAAAAAAGTTCAATAATACTTTTTATGTTATAGTACTCTTTTATGTCATTAAAAAATAAGCGGATGTGTTGCTTTTACAGCTTGTTTTGCGTACTTTTGATCCTAATGGCCATGATGAGGGTATTGCAGCTGGTTCAAGTAGATCACATGTTGGACTATATTTTTTTTACTCTCTAACAATATTGTCCATGCTAATCACTAGTTTTATTATGCTCTAACAATCTTATTCTTCATCATGTGTCAATGATCATTTATTATCGCCGCCTCATATGATGGCAAGCTCAGATGTACTGCATCTTGCAATGTCGACAACACATAGCATGGCCACAGACACCATGGCACCACCTACTCGTACATAGATTTTATTTTCTCTATCATTATATATATGTTTATTTCCCTTGAAGTGTTCTTTCTTAGGGCCATTTCGTAATGGATTCAATTTATGCAACAAAGGATGCAACACTTGATGGTGATTTTCCTAGATGTACTAGTATTCCTAGTATGGGAACGGTGAAGGATTGCATATTGCTTGTGAGCAAAGAAGGAGTTCCCTTGAAAATAGCAAAACTTCCAAGTACTTTAAAGATTGGACCTTTCTTTTACTATACAATCATATGTTAATCACACCTTGCATTCAATATGAGAAAATTACATCTATTGTATTCTTATTTTATACTATTATATCCTTCAACTAATGATCCCATGATTATTTTGTAGGGAATGATGTTTTTATAGTAAACTTAATGACGAGTGTTTGCGGATATTCAAGCCCACCATCTATACAGGGTGGAACATCATATCCGAACTAAAACCCCAATCCACTATTTTGATTTCATATCATTGCTAGGATAGTTATCATTACATCCATTTTTGAATCTAACATTGTTTTCTTTCTTAAAAGTTGGAAAACTCAAAATCAAAAGTTAAAGGATGATCTCGTAGAGAGTATGACAAACTTTTTTGGACCTCGTGCATTTGAGAAGGGTAAGCTCCTTCAAAGAGCCAGGTTATGTTTGAGGTATATTAGGGACCAGTACAGGTGTACATTAACCCAAAACCTGAATTACCACCACCCCCCTTGCAATCCTGATAAAGAGTGGAAATCTCTTATTCTGGATGCGAATGAGAAAATTGAAATTAAAAAAGGAAATACACCACCAGAGAATAGAAGAAGGTATGTGATACTGTTAAGAATGTAATTGTGTACTAAATACTCTTCATATTTATATGAACTAACATATTTCAATCTCTTCATAGATTACCTGACACATCAAAGGCAACAAAGGCAAGAGTACAAAAGCACGGGCAACACAAGCTAGGCTCTAGAGGTTATTTGAAACTTGTTGTACGAGTTGTAAGTGTTAATATTGTCAGAATTGAATGAGGAAAAATACAATATATAGATGGCTTTTAACACTGAAAATAATTCTTTGATCTTTATAATATTTATTTATAATTTGAAATCTTTTTTTATTTTGATGAAACAATAAAATAAAATTTGACGATACCAAGCAAAAATGTAGGGCGCAGAATTCAATGTATGTCTCATAGAAGAGGACAAGAGAATTGGCTTCCAATAAGGCTATAAAGTTGTGGCAGAAAGAATAAGAAGTGCATAAGGTTCTACTGATGGATCCATCGCGGTAAGTAAGCTAAATAGATGATATTTCAAATTTAATTATTTACCAATTAGTTTATTTGATGTTAAGTTCCAACATAAAGTGAGTAAATTTGTTTTAAGTAAGAAAAAAATGATAACATGAATGTGTGTGAAATTGAAATGGAGCCTGCTGATTCTTGTCATACACAACCTGTGCGTGTTGATGACAATGAGGATGTGCGTCATAGTAATACAAGTAAACATCTTAAATTGATTGGTGTAGTAATTCAAATTTAATTGAAATTGGTGTTTGGATTAATGTAACAATTTGTATTGCAGCTGTAGAGAGTGTAGAGGCCGCTATTAATGAGCATGTTCAAGTTGAGGCCGAGGCCAGACAAACTGACCTCGATGTTGATGATGTGAATAGATCAGGTAAAGAGCTATACGATTATGGCCCGTAAAGTACTGAAATACTTTAAAATGTTTTTAATGTTTTTAATTTAACCCATTTATATGTTATTGCAGATGACCCCCCTTTGCATCAACAGAGAACTAGGTGTGCATTGAGATATAATGAGAGGGTAGATGATCATCATCATGATATCGATACTCCTCTTAACGATTACTTCTTAAAAAATAGAAATCAAAAGAAAAAATAGAAATGATTGTCGTCTATGCACCTTAATTGATAATGACTGATTTTTATATGCCAATGAATTTAATTATGTGGTATTGAATGTTCATAAATTTTATAATGTGTTAATGAATGTTATCATGTGATAATTAATGAATGTCACATTTTATTAATGTGTGAATGAATGTTAATGAATGTTATCGTGTGATAATTAATGAATGTTACATTTTATTAATGGATGAAATAATGAATGAATGTTAGATGTTAATGGGGAATTTAGAGTGATGTTGGGGGGGGGGGGGGGGGGGGGTTGGGGCCAAATGAGCTTCCACCTTCATGTGGTTGGCCCTGTTTAGTACGGAATATAAAACTATTCTCGAAACAAAGTGAAGCTCAATAAGTTTGTTCCTTATATAGGGTCTCAATTGTAGCTTTTATCCCACTCTCAACATTGCAAGGCTTCAAGTGGTGTTCTGAGATTGGTTTCTCCATCTCCCACTAACATCTTGTCTTTCTCCTAAGAACTCTCATCGAGCTCTGATACATGGATGAGAAAAAGATGTCCCTTACAGGCTACACATATATAATATGGTAGATCCAAGGAACAAATATACTACAACATAGAATGAGTCAACTTGAATCTATAGTTTCTTCATTCACAATGGAAATTCAAATTACAAGCCATATTTTAGATTTAATATTCATATTCATCTTCATCATGATCATAGCCATCATGGTCAGCATTTGGTTCAACTTCATTTGAACCACACTCCATGTTGGGTACCATTATAAGGCATGGAGTGTGGTCATACCCATGTTACCATAATAATGAGTTAGCCTATAAAATTATGAATAAAATACCTCGTGTATCATATTTATAATACTGCAGGTGCACCCGAGATTGGCCTAGGCACCCAAGTTCCTACCAAAGGAACCCAAGTCGAACCTAGAGGAGAACAAAAGTAGAACCAGAACCCAGCCTCAAACAAAGAACTGAATAACTTGGCTTTTTTCTAATTCAAGTTTATTTCTGAATTGTTCTCCAATTCCAACCTGATTATTCCATATTTTGTTTTCCAATTTTCCTTCTTCCTCACTCCAAATTATGTTATGTTGTTATTTCCTTTTACTAACTGTGCTATTTCAAGGATCACCACCCATGACTTGGTTAAGATGATGAATGTTGTCAATGCCTTTATTACCAAGGAATCACCGCCTGCCATTAATGAATATTAATGATCATTGTTTCCTAAGGGAAATCGTTGTTTGTGTATGCTGATCACCCAAGTCTTTGGCTGTGATTTACATGCTGTGAGGTTTGTCAGAAGTGGGGGTATGACATGATGGTTGGATTATAACATATTAACACTTACACCATGAAGAAGACAAATGATTAAACAGAAAGAGAGGACTAACTGAACCATCTTGTGGTCAGTCTATATCACATTGAGAAACAACGTCAAGACTCAAGAATCAAAACAATCAAAAGTTTCTTCAAGAACATGAATGATCAACAACATTCCATCAGAAAACAAAACACTAATCTATATTATCATTAAGTCATAAAATATGTCTTTAAAGTTTAGAAGCATCACAAAAACTTTCAAGAAACATAGTACTATCCAAAATGAATACCCTCCAAATGATTATGATTATGTTGATGTTGATGTCTATAATTTATGTCTAATGATTATGATGATGTTTATGTTGATGTCTATAATTTATTTCACTTACTGATGCTTTCCTAGATTGAATTTTGAATTGCCAGGCTAGAGAACGCTTTAAAAGTTTAGGGTTTGTTCTACATGATACTATTAGTTACAGCTCAAATGCAACTCAACATATTTTTGATGCTGGACAACCCACTATAGAAACTCATCTGCAGGTGAAATTTAATGTTGTGAATCTTGGCATTGTTAATGTTATTACTTTTCCACATGTTTCATATTTGTAAAAATGTTTCTTGGCACTATCTTCTTTTTAGATCATTAACTTAAGCATTACATGTCTTTGTTCAAAGTTTATTCTAACACTATATTATATCTTATTCTTATTACAATGTTCTTTGTTGTGGGGCATGAGGTCAATCTTCATTTTCTTCATTGTGGGGGACAGTGAAGATTTCTCTGACAAATAGCAGGTCTTCTTTAGTATCTTATAATAATATGCTAAATTGATAAAGGTGTTATGGGCATTTAATTTTCAATTACTAATAGAATAAGCATATTATTACTATGCTTAATGTTCCATTTAAATGCATTTAACACAAAAAACAAATTTACAAAATTGAACCAATGGCATGTTTTCAACAAAGATGTGTTGAGGAGTTTTCTCCTTGTTTAATGTTAACTGTTTCTGTACAATCCACTCATACAACAATGAAATGCTATGTGGAAGGGATGGTTGATAGTGTTCCTTGAGGGAAGGGGGATTGTGAAAGACTTTTTATCATTGTATTGTGTATTTCCAATATGTTTGGTTGCAGGGCAGACTAGGAGAATGAAGGATCACTCACTGATTGCATGATAACCTAGTTTTGAAGGGTCACTGGTTGAGGGGACAGTCAAGGTCTGGATGATTGGGCCATTGGAGGACCCTATTTCTTTGTATTAATTTCTATTCAAATTGCATGCATGGATTTCTTGTGAATTATCAGTTGCTATGTATCCTGCAACTACATCCGTAAATTTGCATATAATTCTCTAGGGTTGTAAGCCACTTAGAGATCAAAATAGAGAAACTAAATCAAAATCATTCTTTGTCCTATTTCCTTTTAACAAAGTCTCAACTATCAATGATACAATACATTTGATACCCTAAGCTATCAATATAAATGACGCCTAGCTAGAAGCTCATAGACTATCCATTTGATAACCACAGTCAACATTTCAAAAAAATGGATATCCAAACATTTGAAAACCAATGGCATGTTTACAACATAGGTCTAATAGAACTCCCAACAATTCTTAAACATACTTTATCTGATATGATGAATTCTTAAATAATTAAGGTTGGAGTAGACATAGTTATCACACTTTTTTTTTTGTGGTACAAGGAAGTTTTGGCTAGGTCAAGTCTTCCTTCGTGCTAGCAGTCTACAAAATTAGACCTTTATTAACAATTGATCATATCAGATAACTAGTATGTTTAAGAATTGTTGGGACTAGTCCTTTGGCATGTATTAAATAGAATAGAATTTTCAGCATATTATTATCATTCTATTTCTTTTTTCTAAACATGCCATCAGTTTAGTTTTGTAACTTCACTGTTGTATGAGTGGATTGTGCAGGAACAGTTAACATTAAACAAGGAGCAAACTCCTCAACACATCTTTAAAACCATTGAATTCAATAATAAATGAAACCTAACACCAACACTATTCCTTACATTCACTTCTACCAAGAATAAATCATTTAATCCATTCAACATTACATATAATCATTAGACAGTTACATTTCCTGACTGTGTAGAGGAACAGTCATGACCAAAATGATCAAAACTACTTTCACCCTTGCACAAGCTATTCCAAACTTCAAAGTAAAATGAGCATTATGCTATATCAAATCATTCATATTCATAGTAACCATTCAAAGGATCATTTTGTCAATGAACCCTCTGACTGTACCCCTGCGGTAGAGAAAGGAAACCTCAAAATAGAGAAAGGAAACTTAGTAAAACTAGTCTATGCTGTTGTTTGTGAGGGTACAATCATGATAAGTGCCTCTCAAATCTCTCCAAACATGTAAGATTGTCTTTAAATACTTTATTGATCTCTTCTAAACATTAACCAAATCAAACCTACATTTGAATCCACACACAATAACCCCAAAATGAAGGGTTTTGTATCCTTTAATGAATCTCAGTCACTGGTAATGCATGGATAGTCAAACCAGTAGTTTCCAAAGCATTCAATAAGTGACTAGATTGTATTTAATACACACCAAATGACCAGTTATATGAAATTGTCAATCACATGGCATTTCACTGTTGTATGAGTGGATTGTGCAAGAACAGTTAACATTAAACAAGGAGCAAACTCCTCAACACATCCTGGAAACCATTGAATTCAATAATAAATGAAACCTAACACCAACACTATTCCTTCCATTCACTTCTACCAAGAATAAAGCATTTAATCCATTCAACATTACATATAATTTCATTAGACAGTTACATTTCCTGACTATGTACTAGAGGAATAGTCACGACCAAAACGATCCAAACATTTGAAAATAGTGAATCGATATCCTTGGGCACAAGCACCAATAACATCAAATAATGGAGATAAAGCATGGGCTAGGGCACGACACCAATAGAATGCGGTCATTTCAGAGAGCATTCATGATTAAATAAAATGCAATGCATTTAAAATTTGCGGTCGAATATGATGCCAGATGCTCGAAAGATGAAGAAATCACATACCTTCTCTCATGTTTAGCTTTCGCTCCTCTATCCAATCAAAATAAAAATGATGAGGTCGTTTCACTTTTTTTTTCATAGCCAAATCTTCCTTGTACCACATGAAGAACATGCCATTGGTTCAATTTTGTAAATTTGTTTTTTGTGTAATTAGTAATTGGAAGATTAAATGC
Source organism: Chamaecyparis obtusa (assembly GCA_027943335.1). Taxonomy (NCBI): domain Eukaryota; kingdom Viridiplantae; phylum Streptophyta; class Pinopsida; order Cupressales; family Cupressaceae; genus Chamaecyparis; species Chamaecyparis obtusa. The sequence goes on from BSBK01008863.1 coordinate 790,167, forward strand.
AGATAACACCTTTATCAGTTTAATTAGCATGTTATTATCATATCAGTTAAAGTATGTTTAAGAATTGTTGGGATTGGTCCTTTTGTGTGTATTAAACATAGTGGAATTTTCAGCATATTATTATCATTCTATTTCTTTGTTCTAAACATGCCATTGGTTCAATTTTGTAGATTTGCTTTTTGTGTTAGATGCATTTTTCGTGAGGAGGGGTCTCCTTCTGAGGAGACTGATGAAGATTGTGCAGCTCAAAAATCAATTCATAAGGTACCAATCATGTTTCCTATTCACTTATATTTTTGGATTGGTAAATCTCCTTATAAGTTTCATGTCCTTTTGATTACTATGGATGAGATATATATCTTACATTTAACATTCAAATTTTTTACATTTTAGAACATGTATTGTGTTTTTTGAGGATTTTACCAAATCAACTTTTAACATAAACCGAAAACACCAAACTGATATCTTGCCCTTTCAACTTGACAAAATATTTGCATTTGACCAATAACTGCAAGCAACTAAATGATAAATCCACATACCTATATCTTTGTAAAGTACCTGGAACATCAAAAAGATGGCTAAGTGGCTGTTGCCATGATTTTTATCTACTGAATATGGGAAAAAAAACACCAAAAAGAATCGAATAGAAAACATGATTGGTCATTTCAAAGAGCATTCATGATCAAATAAAATGCAATGACTTTTTTCATGCTCAATCAACTTTCACCCGCTCATTTTCTCCCACTCCTTTTTTCCCACTCCTTTTCTCTACAATTGAAAGAAAAATGATTTGGCCCTTTCAAAATAGTGAATCAATATCCTTGAGCACAAGCACCAATAAGATCAACTATTTTGATCTGTGGGTACCCTAATGTTGGCAAGAGTTCTTTTATTAATAAGATTACTCTGCAAGCTTGAAGAAGCGGTATATTTTGTCAAATGAAGAGTGGAAAGATGATGATATTCTTGAGATCATGGATGGACACAATGTTGCAAACAAAATGGGAAGACGTCTTTCTAGCTTGGCCCTAGATCCTTCAATAATTGGGGTAGGATCCAGACCTCAGCTAAAAAGATGTCTTCCTTTTTGTTGTGGAATATAGGCTCTGCTGTTGCAACAACTACAGACTGTGATGTAGATATCACAATAGCTGAGACACATAAATGTAAGCATCATGGCCACAATTTTTTGGAGACACAACATAATTGAGTGGTATTCCTAGATGATGCAAAGAAATGGTTTCTTTACATCATCTGGGAATACTACTCAATTATGTTGTGTCTCCAAAAAATTATGACCATGATGCCTACATTTATGTTTCTTAGTTGTGTCATAGGACCCCTTATGACCCTTTACGATCCCTAAGAATACATCTTAGAGGTCTTAAAATATTGTAAAGGGTCATAAGAGGCTCCTAGGAGGGGCCAGATGAGCTTCCACCTTCACATGGTTGGCACTGTTAAGTAGAGAATGTTAAACTATTCTCAAAACAAAGAGAAGCTCAATAATTTAAGGTCTCAGTCCATAGAGATGCTGAAAAAATGACAGGAATCAATGATGGAGAGTTTTTAGATTATGATAAGATGTATATGGAGTGGAGACCAGATTGAGTACCAGTGCAGAGATGATGATTCAATAACCTACATCTATAAAACCTTCACAATTATCCCTTCTTTGGCCTCCACTCATTCCTCTTCTCAAAAATGGTTATCTAGAAACTTTGGATACTGTTTCTCATCCATGCACGAAATGTGCTAGTGATCATATAAAATTACTTTAGACCTCCAGTATTGATGAGCTACACAAGTGTAAAATGTTTTTGCGAGACTGGGATCAATTATATTGGATACTGTGCAGTGTACATAAATGTAAGGTGGTGATTATTCTCGACGATCGACAGGTATAAGTCTTCCAGGCCTTACTTAGTAGCTAGGACTAAAGATAACACAACTCAAGAGACCATCATAGTTGGTCTCTTTCTTCGGTCTATATTATTGACAAACTGTTTTACCTTTCATTAGCTCATCAAATTTGGGGATTTGAAAGAATTTAATAGAATATTTTCATGTATAACGTACATTATTTAAGTTTGACACTGAAAAAATTTATATACTTCACGTACTTGTATACTACGAGGATGATCGTAAAGAAGCATCCCCTCCTGTGGCTTGAGTAATGTAGGCCATTCGAGGAGATGCTTCTTTATCACCGTCCTCATAGTCTACAAGTGCACGAAGTAGATAAATTCATGCAACGTCAACTTAAATAATATATGTTGTAATGAAAATATTCTATTAAATTCTTTCAAATCCCTAGATTTGATGAGCTAATGAAAGGTAAAACATTTTGTCAATAATATAGACCAAAGAAAGAGACAACCTATGATGGTCTCTTGAGCTTTCTTATTTTTAATGTGCATATCTATCACTTTTTTGACAATTTAGTGTGTATTCCAATGGTAGTGCTATACCACCCATTGCCTCTCGAACAGATAAAATGTCAGAGCAGTTCCTTTTTGACAATTACTGTGACAGGAATGTTATATCTCTGACAGGCCTACCTATTGCCACATCATCGCTCTTTCGACTGTGGCAATGTTGGAGATATGTAGTTTTTGATAGAAATTAGCAATAGTAATGCTATAGCACCGACGGGTTTATCTGTCGTACATTGGCTGCTGATCTGTTGCTATTCCAACAATTATAATGTCATGAAGTAATTATTTTTGACAGGTAATTCTGACAACCATGCTATATTTTTGATAGGTCTTAGTGTCAGAGTTTTGATAGATGGACTATAGGAAATGTCATAACAAAGCTGGTATTCATGTGCAAGTTTCTCACGGAATGTGGTGTCGAAAAATTGACAGTGACCTCTTTCATCGCAATTTGCAACACAAAAATAGCGACAGACACATATGTCAAAATATTGACAAATGGGCATTGCAAATCTAACAAATGGTCGTCGGAATTTGTCCTCAAATGTACTAGTGTTTGATTCCTCTTAATGAGTGAATAAATAATTAATGTATTCGACTTTTGTTTTCTCCTCTTTTAATTCTTTAAATTATGTGAATCTATTTATCAAATAAATGCCTTTTTGATTTTCAAAGTTTCCCTATTATTTTGGGATTTGAAATAATTTTTGGATAAGGTGTTATTTAGACTTTTAATTTCAAATCATTCTTTTTGTGAGTGTAGTTATTCGGTCCTCTTATTTATTTAATTATTTATTATTTGAGATGTGTGGATAAATTTTCATTAATATATATACTTTCACATTTTGGTAACATAATTTATTAGATTAATTAACCATTATCAATTGGTGTGCTATTATTCTAGCAGCTTTTAGTTCTTTGTTAGGGAGGAGATTATCTTATAATCCCTAGGTAAGATAGTAAACCCACTAATAATTGTTATTGAAATTTAAATGGTGGCATTATTTTAATATTTTAAATTGCTATGTGTTACACTTTATTCTTTTATAAATTAAATTAGGGAAATTTAATATTAATTTATTTAATTAGTTGAATAGGGGTAAAATGGCATCACACCTATTCAAATGTGTAATTGATGTGTATATGTATGGGGGAAATATGAGATCCACTTCTAGATCCAAATTCCCAAAGGAGAGATCCAATTTGATCAACCAAAAGGCTAATGCACAATCAAATCAATCTAAGGAGAATATGAAAGAGAGAGGAAAACCCTATATTTCCCTATGGTAGAATTGAAGTGTTTAGAATTTGAAATGATTGAAATGCAAGTACTAACCTCAACTTAGTGTAGATCTAGAAAATACAAAATTCTAAAGTCTGTGTATACTTTCAAGCAAATCTGCAACCTGTTTTGGACTGGAAATGCCGAGACGGAGAAAACCCAAAAATCTTTTTCCAAGATGAGCTTATGTCGACTTTGACCCTCATAAAAGGTCAAAGGCTAGATTCTTATTTTGAAGGTCGATTCTGACTTTGTTCGTAGATCTCAGAAGTTCACCAAAAAGGGTATCCAAATTCTCTCTTAGATCTGAAATCTTGCACTTGTACCTACAAGAAAATGGGGGTTTTTGTTTGTATGGGGGGTTTGCCTTGGTCAAACCCTAATTTAGGAATTAACCTTGAAATTGAATTGAAATGTAGTGTGCATAAACAAAGTAATTGAATCAAATCACCTCGCTTATGTTGAATTTCTTGTAGAGGATTCAAATCCTCAAATCCACAAGTAGGAATTCTTTAATGGATGTAGGATGTCTCAAATCAATGACATTTGATCTTCAACACCAATCTTGACTTGATCTTTGCATATGAGGAGGCTTGGATGAATGTAGAAGGATGGATCATCAAGGGGGCTCCAAAGAGATTGAATCCTTTAATGGCTAACAATGGATCTCCTTGATGGATGGATGCTTGAACACTTGAATGCTTGAAGGCTTGCTTGCACTTGAGAGCTTGAGAGAGAACTTGATTTGCCAAAACTTGATGATGAAAATGAGAGAGGAAGGCCTCCTTTTATAGTGAACTAGGGCACAATCCTCTAGAGGGGCCACCCTGGAGAATTAAATCCCAATTAGGTCCTAAGCTTTAGAAAATATACCTAGATTAAATGTAATTAGAGGATTTACCATTTCGAAACCTGAAATAGCCAACCCGGAGGCAGGAAAATAAATATCCCCGAAACCCAATGCCCGGAAATCAAGGAATTTGAAGATTTGAAAGACTAGGGCAAAATCGAGGTTGGGACTGACCTGGTTTGGTTTGAGTTCGATACTGACCTAGTCAATTTCAAGCTCAATCTTGACCTAGTCAACATCGAATTTGACCCTGGGGCCCAGATCTAGCCAGAATTAGTCAAGAGGTTCTGCGGATGCCCGAAGACCTAGAGATGATATCAGAATGGGATAGAATGCCAGGGATAGGCAAAAAATCCTATGATGATTGTGATGAAGGCTAGGAGGATCTATTTCTAATTCCTACATAGAAAATAGAGCCATTGAAGAGGGAAATTAAGGAGAATCCTCAAGATCCTAACCCTAATTTCACCTAGAATGAAGCATAAAAGAAGTGGAAAGCAGGGAGAAAGCCAAATACATGAAAAGACCTGATCAAGGTGCTTAACATGACCCCATACCACTTACTCAGAGGGCTAAACACTCTTATCATGGAAGTGCTTCCATTTTAAGATGATACATTAAGCCCCCACTTTAGCAAGAGTATGGACTCGATGCAAACTCTTGGTAAAGGAGATCAGAATGAAAAGATAATCTTATTGTAATCCAAGGGACAAAGGGAAACGTTAAGCCCCTAGGGACTCAAGTCTTTGTTGACTCCTAGATCAAAATAAGAGAGACATCTCTAGAGAGAGAAAGAAAGGGTGTGATTACCTCGTCCAATGAAAACTTATCTCCCATTGTGAACCACACAAAAAAATGACGCAACTGGAAAGATGGAATTGAACCGCCTAGTGCATGTGGCTACTCACTAGTCAACCCATCAAGGATTCATCCTTAGGAATATTCTATTCCATAAGAATAAAACCAAAAACAAAAGAGATCCAATCTTAAGGACACCCCTGACCTTAAGGGATCAAAGTATATGTATATTTGAAACTGGAGGGATCAAGAGATCCTAAAATATAAATCCATGCTTTGAGGATTAGTTACTAATCCAAAAAGGGAAAAAGGGTATTTTGAAAAATATGTGTGTATCAAAAAGTGCGTGTGTGCAATAGGTGAGCAGAGCGTATACCCCCATGTTAAAGGACCATTGCTAACACTTTAACAGGAGCAATGGCTTTAATGGAAACATAAACAACTCCACTGATTATGTTTCCATGTCAAGATGCCCCCAGGTGAAGACAAATCAAGGGAAATATCATAGAAACATACAAAGAACACATAAGGGATCTACATACCATGGGGTCAGTATGATCATAAGATAATATATATATGATATCATTGCAAATGAATTGACATCATTCCCCAAAGAAAGTAGAACTATGATCACAAAGGAGGAAAGATCACATAAGATATATGAAGGAGAATCTTTTAGGACCATGACATGGAGACCAAAAATAATTAGTGCTACCATATCTCAAATCCAAGCAGATTACACAAGGAAACATTTACGAACAATAGCCCAATTACAACATAACATTGAACAACGCATAGAAGAATAGAGATACATATAGAAGAATTTGAACAATAGTTTTGATTCCTTTATCACCTTGCACCAATTGAGTAACAAGGATCATATAAAAGAATCTGACAACATTTAGAAAACACATTACGGGAGAAGCACAGTACATCAGGAAAACACACAACAAAGCTACCACAAAAGACAAGCCAATCAAGCGTGCCACCTACTCTCCCCATCTCATTGTATATCATTTAGGGAAGGTGGGTAACTCGCAAGAGGGACTATATCCAACACAGTAGGAATGATAGCCAATTCCAAACAAGGATCCTCTTGAGAATCACAATGTTCAATACTAGGTGCAAGAGTTAATTGTGATGAAAGCATATTAGGTAAATCAATGTCAATGTCAATAGTCTCATATTCATTATTAACATCATCAGTATCATCAAGAGTATCTTCTTCATCCAAATTAATCAAAATAGGATCTAAGATATGAATAGAATCATCATAATCATGCATGTGAACATCATTATTAGTAACAACCTCTTCTAACACATCAAGCATAGGTTTATTTGAAGAAGGTAGAGATCTTTGAAGAATATAATTACAAGCTTTAGCATGAGCACGACACTTTTTACGATGTTCATTAGCAGAGTGATTATGTTTTTATTTATTTGAAATAGGTTGAGAACTAGGAGGAACAATCATAGGATCCTTCATAGGTTCTTTAGGAAGATCAACAGGATTATTAACCATAGGAGAAACAATTGCAGGATCTTTGATAGGTTCGATAGAAGGAACTTGATTAACAGAACTAGAAGTCATAGGTAAAGGAGGTATAGAAGGTGTAGGCAAAAGACCACAATTAAGATCCATGGGAGGAATGCTTAATTCAAGAATCTTACAATGTTTATAGGTTTGATATGATCAAAAAATATTATCAGGTCGAGGAGGACATGAATTAGGTAATGAAGGCCAAAATAAATCAAGAATAGCACAATCTCTAGGCCTAGAAGGTTGATATAAACTATGATTAATCATCTTTATTTCATCATCATGAATGAACTTAAGACACTTATGGATAGGTGAAGCAACAAAATGCATGGCCTTCAACCAAGGCAAACCTAGCTTAACTTGAAATTGATCATAAGTAGGAACCACAACAAAGGTAGTGTTCACAATTTTTCCACAGAGTTCAACTGGTAAAGGAATAGAACCAAATGATGGATAAAGAAAATCATTACAATTTTGAATCCACACATCTGATGTATCATAAGAATCACGTTGTAAATTTTTCATAAAAAGATTTTCTTCAGTGATAACATTGACTAAGGATGTAGGATGAACAAGACAACCATGAGTAGGTATCTGAGAAATCCTAGCAACAATGTAAAGGGGACCATCATGAGCCTTAATAGTCTCAGAGTCATAAAAATTAATCAAAATTTCCCGAGGTCTTTTATTCTTAGGTTGTTGTCGAGGTTTAGGTTGAGTTTTCAGCTTAGGTTTAGGTTTTAGTCAAGGTTGAGATTGAACTTGAGGTTGAATCTAAGGTTGAGGTTGAGGTTGAGGTGGAGATAAAGATGGACTAGCATGCTCCACTTGATTAACAACATGATTGAGATCATCCATCTTTGAATCATACACAATTTACATAGCAGATGGTTGAGCAATTGTATTAGTATCATGCGTAGGTAAAGGGTTTGTATGGATTTGAAGGTTTTGATTAGGAGGAGGGACAGATTTGTTCCCACCACCATCAAGATTATCAACAGATAAGGCATTAGAATCAATTAAGTCTTGAACGTTATGTTTTAGAGAATAACATTTCTCAGTATCATGACCATTTTGATGATGATATTGATAAAAAGCATTTTGATCAAAAGATTTAGATGCAATTGTAATAGCTAAAAGAGGATGAATAGGAGGTAAAGTAATCATATTAGCAGCTAACAACCTATTCATAATAGTATGTAAAGATTCAGAAAGAGGAGTAAACGTATGATTTAATCAAAAATTAGTGGATGCAAAAGTGGCATTGTGAGATGCAATAGAAACTTGATCAGTAACTACATTCATTTGTTTGTTTATCTTGACATAATTGTTAAATTTTTGAAATTTGTTTGGATTAGGATTAGTATCACTCTTATCAACTGGAATAGGAGCCATTGGAGTTGTGCTCTCAAATTGACACACTTGTAATTGATAATGATGAAGGGTAGCACAAAGTTGTTGAAAAGAGGTAAATTCAGTAAGCAAAATCTTATCTCTAATATCCTTTTGCAAATTTGAAATAAACATACGTTGAATATCCATATGAAGAATAGGATAGGAAATCTGAGCATACAAATGCTTAAATCTACCAATAAATTCAGTCAATTTTTCTTTAGCACTTTGTTTACAATGCATTAAATCAATCAAAGACACTTGCGGGCCAATATTGTTTTGAAATTGTTGAATAAAGGCATTAGCAAGTTGTGGAAAGGAATCAATGGAATAAGGAGGCAAGGAACAATACCATTGTAAGGCCTTGTCATGGAAGGTTCTAGCAAACAGTTTGGCTAAAATCCTATGGTCATGAGCATAATCACTACAAAGGACTTGGAATGTTTTAACATGATGAACATGATCTCCTTTTCCATTATAATTCTCAAGATGAGGCATCTCACCTTGCTGAGGAACAGGAGTATGAATAATATCTCATGACAAGGGACTTCCCATGTCACATGTAGGAATACTAAACTTGTTTTGAGTTAAGGAAGCAAGTTGTTGTTGTAAGGATGATACAGTTCGAGCCAAACTGATGATTGTTGAATCATTAGAGGAAATAGGAGGAGTAGCAACATTAGATACACTCGGTAAAGTGTAAGAAGCTGCAGGAATATAAGACACAACTAGAGGAACACTAGGAACTACAGTTGGAAGTGGATTGGAATAAGTAAAAGGAACATTATGATATGAAGGTTGTGATATAGGAAGGGACACAGGAGGAACACTCATAGGAACAGAGGGAACCATCATAGTCACCAAAGAAGGAGTGTAGGTAGGAATACTAGGTAAAGGATTAGAAGGAGGTTCAACACTAGTGATAGGAGGAATCAACCCTAAATCTTGAGCTTCTTGAACTAAAGGTTTAACATTTGAATGCACAAGGTGAGTAATACCACGCAAGAGGTTAACACCTTGATCACTATCACAAAGAACTTTCTTAAGAGCCTCTATAGCTTGAATGGAATCTTGATTATGGTTCTCTTGAATAAGCCAATACTAACAAGATAAAAGGAAAATCTAACACCAAAAAGAAAGAGAGTAAGCTAGTTGGGTTCACCAAAATGAATAGGGGTAAAATGGCATCACACCTATTCAAATGTGTAATTGATGTGTATATGTATGGGGGAAATATGAGATCCATTCCTAGATCCAAATTCCCAAAGGAGAGATCCAATTTGATCAACCAAAAGGCTATTAATGCACAATCAAATCAATCTAAGGAGAATATGAAAGAGAGAGGAAAACCCTATATTACCCTATGGTAGAATTGAAGTGTTTAGAATTTGAAATGATTGAAATGCAAGTACTAACCTCAACTTAGGGAAGATCTAGAAAATGCCAAATTCTGAAGTCTATGTATGCTTTCGGGAAAATCTGCAACCTATTTTGGACTGGAAATGCTGAGACGAAGAAAACCCAAAAATCTTTTGCCAAGATGAGCTCAGGTCGACTTGACCCTCATAAAAGGTCAAAGGCTAGATTCTTATTCTAAAGGTCAATTTTGACTTTGTTTGCAGATCCCGAAAGTTCACCAAAAAGAGTATCCAAATTCGCTCTCAAATTTGAAATCCCACACCTATACCTACAAGAAAAAGGGGGATTTTGTTTGTATGGGGGGTTTGCCTTGGTCAAACCCCAATTTAAGAATTAATGTTGAAATTGAATTGAAATGTAGTGTGCATAAACAAAGTAATTTAAACAAATCACCTTGCTTATGTTGAAGTCCTTGTAGAGGATTCAAATCCTCAAATCCACAAGTAGGAATGCTTGAATGGATGTAGGATGTCTCAAATCAATGACATTTGATCTTCAACACCAATCTTGACTTGATCTTTGCATATGAGGAGGCTTGGATGAATGTAGAAGGATGGATCATCAAGGGGGCTCCAAAGAGATTGAATCCTTCAATGGCTAACAATGGATCTCCTTGATGGATGGATGCTTGAACACTTGAAGGCTTGAAGGCTTTCTTGAATGCTTGAATTCTTTCTTGCACTTGAGAGCTTGAGAGAGAACTTGATTTGCCAAAACTTGATGATGCAAATGAGAGAGGAAGGCCTCCTTTTATAGTGAACTAGGGCACAATCCTCTAGAGGGGCCACCTTGGAGAATTAAATCCCAATTAGGTCCTAAGCTTTAGAAAATATACCTAGATTAAATGTAATTAGAGGATTTACCATTTCGAAACCTGAAATAGCCAACCCGGAGGCAGGAAAATAAATATCCCCGAAGCCCGATGCCCGAAAATCAAGGAATTTGAAGATTTGAAAGAGGGGGGCAAAATCGAGGTTGGGACTGACCTGGTTAGGTTCGAGTTTGATCTTGACCTAGTCAAGTTCGAGCTCGATCCTGACCTAGTCAGGATCAACCTCGAATTTGACCCTAGGGCTGAGATCTAGCTAGAATTAGTTAGGAGGTCCTGGGGATGCCCGAAGACCTAGAGATGATATCAGAATGGGACAGAATGCCAGGGATAGGCACAAAATCCTATGATGACTATGATGAAGGCCAGGAGGATCTATTTCTAAGTCCTACCTAGAAAATAGAGCCGTGGAAGAGGGAAATTAAGGAGAATCCTCGGGATCCTAACCCTAATTTCACCTAGAATGAAGCAAAAAAGAAGTGGAAAGTAGGGAGAAAGCCAAATACATGCAAAGACCCGATCAAGGCACTTAACATGACCCCAAACCACTTATTCAGAGGGCTAAATGCTCTTATCATGGAAGTGCTTCCATTTTAAGATGATACATTAGTATTATCATCTTATTTGTCAAGTTATTTAATTTAGGGATTTGTCCCCCGTAATCTTGTTAAGATTAACCCTAGTCAAGGATTTTAATAGACCAATGCACCTAACGTATAGGGGATGTCGGCAAGCCAGCGTGTTCCACAATTTTCCCTTATGAGTTAAGAGTGTTGGTTGGTGTTTTTTTTCTTGTATTTTAGTGCACCTTAGTATGCAACCTTATTTTTATTATCCTTTTAAAAAAAATTGTTGTGTGTGTTTTGCCCTAATTTGGGGCATGACAGATTTTGAGGTTTTAGTGTAGCTATGTTGCTAGATTTCTGTGAAGTGCTCAAAAGTAAAATTTATTTGAGAAATGTGTTATTGGGTGGATTTAGACCAAAGGGTTTTGATTTTGGGCAATTTATTTGATGTTTGATTTTTGGGCTTTTTTTTGTCAACGCCTCATTTTGTGTTCCATCGAAAACCTATTAGCCGCCATAGTTGGCATGATCTAAAAATTAGAATTAGTAGTCTCTACTACAAAGAGTTGGATCATAGAATTAGAATGGTCATAGGACATTCTGGGTATTTTTATATCTCAATCCTAAAGTGCCCTTTTAATGTTAAAATCCTAATTTTTGTGCTTAGTCAAATTTGCCAGAATTTGGGATTTAAGTATTTTTGTAATTTGTGAGCTTTTCTCATGTGTTTGTGAGATGTGCAATAGATCTCTTTGGAATACATTCTCTTGGCATAGTTGCTGATTGAGCTATTTGTTTTTGAGCCTTTCATTGGTTTTTCTCTATTGTATGCCTTGAGTGTGTTGGAGTTGAGATATTCTCCTTCCTTCTTTTATTATTTTTTGTCTTTTGTTGACACCTTCCATGCTTGAGTGGAGATCATATGTGACATGTGGATGTTGGTGTTGAGACTGCATCCAGGCATGTAGTTGAGCTATGCTCCTGTGCAGGGATCTGAGTGACCCATACTCTTGGATTGAGGCCAATTAAGTTTATCTTGTTCCTTTTTGGATTTTGACTTGAGAGTTTTTTCTTGCTTCGTTTCTTGTGGATGCATTCTTAATTTCTTCCATTGGTGTAGACAATGATGATGATGCATTTGTGTATGTCCTTGTGTAGATGAGTGGAGACCTTGGATTATACTATCCTCATGTAGATGAGTGGACGAAGTCAATATTACAATCCTTGGATAGCCAAGTTGACGAAGATTTTATTATGTCCTTGTGTGTAGATTGAGTTGATATTCTTTTGTAGGTCTTTGTCTTGGGATGTTGAGCCTTGGACTAGGTATGTTGTGTAGTCATAGGGAGTAGCTCCTTATGATGTCCCAGACCTAGAAGTGGTTACAGTGGAGGCATTTAAGAGTTCTTTTAAAAAGTGGAAACATATTAAAATAAATTGGTACTTAAACATTAATAAGATTAAGTTGGTGATATGGAAACCATTGATCCCCTGGGCATCATGAGTGACCCGTGCTAGAGGTATATGGTAAAGAACATTGATACCCTGGATGCCATGAGCAATCTATACTAGAGGTAGATTGTGGAGACCATTGATCCCCTAGATGTCATGAGTGATCTTTGCTAGAGGTAGATGGTGGATACATTGATCCCCTAGATGACTTGTGTGATTTGTGCTAAAGGTAGATGATACTCAAGCCTTAGATACTTGTACAAGTCTGTTAGGTGTGGATACTTCATATGGTTAGTACTCTTGTGTCTAGGTCTAGTAGTGTGGAGTAACACCTTGATGAGTTGTAATTTGTGCTTCATTGATTGTGATTGGATGCTGGTCTACATATTGAGTGGTCTCCATGTTTCTATGTATCATGCATTATGTACTTGCCTTGGATTGCTTTATCTCTATTATGAGATTATGCATTTAATTGGTGTGTGTGAGAGTCATTTCTTTCTTGTGTGTATGTCTTGTATTTGTAGGTAGGTTACTATCTCCATGGGCATGATGGGGTGGGATTGAGGGTTCCACATGGTAGGTTGGCATTGCATATTACAACTGTTGGGGACCGATGTACAGGGATGAACTTCCTCTAGCTACAAAGACTTGGAGATTTAGAGCTCAGTCCATTTGATAGCATTGATATATATATGGATTGGTTTATGCACTTGATGTTCTTGATTAGCCTAGTTTCCTTTATTCTTTCAATTATTTAATATTGATGCAATCGAGTGACTATGGCCTCAATATGTTTTTCTCTGATACTCCCTAGTGTGGAGCTAGACATTTTCTAGTCATTCATTAGTGTCGGCTTAGGATTTGACCCGTTTTAAGCATTTTGGGCCAAGCTTGTAGATTGGTGTTTGTGTTTTCTCGTTGATGTCTATGTCGATTGGCATCTTTGAATATTGATTCATGTCTCCAACCTCATTGGATTGAGACTTTCTAGTCTTAGAAGCTCATTATTCATAGATCGACATATTGGTCGATCAACTTCTTTGCATCAAGAATCAATGTCTTTGTCTACTCATCAACATCTTTTCTCAGTATTCTTTTTCTATCAATTTTGTGTACCTTTGTGTATGCTTCCAGTTTGGATTCTTGAGGGTTCTCAAGTATGCCTTCTAGACTTTTTTTATGGTCAGTTGCAGTTGTTTGATTACTTCTTGATTATGATCATGGTTAGAACATAAATGAACTTGTATGGCTAATCACAGTAGGAATATCTATTTGGGCTTAAAAAGAACATTTTTGTTATGGGGTTGATTTGGTTAATTGTCTCCCTTTTGTTAGCTGTGAATGCTTTCCAACTTAGCCTCTTGTGGTCCATGAACATTGTCTAGATCCTTGAAGGGTCATCTTGGAGGCATCTGTTCTTCATCTTCGGTACATTTGTTTGGTTGTTTGGGAACCTTTGAAACAATTGTAAGTCTTCCGCTTGTGTACGATCTTGTGGTGATCAAGATGTATTCTATTGCATGTCTTTATCTAGCACATGTTAATGGTTATGTGATGCACATTGTTACATGATGCATCTTCCATGTTTCAAATTTTTTTATTAAGTGCATATTTAACCCTTTGTTCCAAGGGTTCCTTGGTGGGGCATTACAAATATTAGGGTCAATACAAGTTTAATAAATAACAAATAAAAAACACATAATATTGTAATCAATCTTCAATGTCTTATACATCTTTTCCCAAAAAGATTTATGAAAAAACTTTCATTTCTATAAAAATATGGTGGTCCTACATGTGCATGGTATGGTAATGAAATAAACATTTTTTAAAAAGTGATTTTTAGATATGTCTGTAGTGACAACTGATTTGTACCATGTGGGTATTGAAATAAATTATATATAAAATTGAAAAAGTAGATGCAGAGTACTACATTTTATATTATTGATTTTTTTTAGATTCAATCTTTAAGTGCCCCAAATTTTTAAATCAATTATAACAAAATTTAAAAATTAGGATAAACACTTCTACTTTATGCACTTTTGGGGACTCAACTTCTCGCAGACACCCTTTAGTCGCGATGATAATTGGAAATGTTTCACCTTCTTTATTAATATCTTTGAAGGTTTTGATTGCAGAGACATTTGGAAATGTTTCACCTTCTTTATTGATATATTTGAAGGTTTTTATTGCAAAGAACTTTGGAAATGCTTCACCTTCTCTATTGATGTCTATGAAGATTTCAATCACAAAGATATTTGGAAATGCTTCACTTTCTTTATTGAAATCTTCGAAGGTTTTGATTGCAAAGATCTTTGTAAATGCTTTAGCTTCATTGTGGATGTAACCATGAGAGACATAGAATATTATGAGTAATGATAGACAAAAGCAATCTAGGGACTTCAAAATAAGGATAAAATTATATATTGTAAAGGCAATAGCATTAAATATTCTTCATATATACATTGGTTGTTAACAAACCTATTTGTTATAGGTGGTCCCCATCACCTAGTTAAGTTGTGTGATGAAAAGACTATGCCACATTTGTCATATATAGACATGTTTGTTGGAAGAGACACATCTCTCTATACATGTACTTATTCAAGTATCTATGGATCCATCAATTTTCAATACAAAAAAATCAATTCACACTTCTACAATGACTACATGCCAAATGAAAGCTTATATACGATGATATTAGAGAAGACAAAAAATATGATGGGATGAGCCCATAAATGCAAAACTTTGAGGGACATGGGTACAAGATTGGAGTATCTTCATGGCGAGTGGGAGAAAAGGGTATGCATAGAGACATCAAATCTAGTAACATTTTTTGGATTTTGAACAAATTAGAAGCTAGGGGACTTTGGGCTTTCTCAACTATATGAGCATACATCAAACCTAAAAATGATTTATGCGCTAGTTACACCCAGATAAATTGCACTAGAGCTTTTACACACAAGAAAGACCACTCTTAGCATAAATGCCTCTAGCTTGATATTCTAAGTTTGAGGTCACCTGTAGAAGGAGGCATCTAGATCCTCAAAGCTTCATAAGTGGTGATGTAGGAGTGGGCATGAGAATTTAATGTCAAAGACAGGCTCATGGATGTAGTTGACCCTAGCCTTGGTGCTAAATTTATTGAAGATCAGATGGATAGAGTATATACATTAAGACTATTGTGCTACATTTCTAAATTGGAGGTGAGACCTTTCATTAGACAAGTATTGTAGACAATTGAAGGGGAAGCCTCTCTTCTTGCTTTATGTCCAATATGAGATGATCAAAGAGCAATTCATTTCCAAGTATATATGTATCTTTATTGGCTTTCGACTCTCTAAAAGACCAAGATTGTAGAGTTGAAACAACTTACCTTGTGTTAATTTTTAATCTCCTTTACTTGAGATTACCTTCTCAAATTATAATAGGAATAATTGGAATAGGAACATGTACAATTTAGTATTGGACTCAGTGTAAACTTATTGACTAGATGATTGCTTACTCGCTAATCTACCATATATTTTCTTGATGATGCAAGGGTAGTTTGTAATTTTTAGATGATTCAAATTTTCCTTTGTAGATACCTATTTGATACTTGTATTTAGTAATTTTATGGTCAAATGGGCATCCCACACTTCTAGATAAATGTAAATCAAATATTTTCATTTAAATTATATCCTCTATGTTGTTTAACTCACATTTTGGGTTATAATGCATATTACAATAAATATTGTATTTATTGAGTCTGGTCATATATAAGATCAATTTTGTTGTCTATTTACAAAGATAGAAGATGATTTTGATTTATTTATTTTTTAAACAAAAATGGTATATGTAAATGTAGTATTAAATTTTAGAATTTTAATTGAAAACCTCAAATTTAAAAGATTATATCATCTTAAAATCAAGATAAAGTAAATGACATTATTGCAATATTGTAATTAATAAAAAAATTAAATTATATTTAAGATACAAATATTATATTTGAATTATCATGTAAAGTGTAATATGGATCTTTCTATAAGTTGTTTGAATTTTTTAATAGAATTAAATAAATAAATAATTATTATATTTTCTTAATAAGTGATGATAAGAAAAGACTACACTTTGTAAGAAAATAAATTATTTTAAAATATAGATGATCAAATAAATGAGTCAGTTTAATGTCATGTCAATGAATTTGACTCCAAAACTACAAACTTGACTAGTAGACAACAATATTATAACTTACTTTAATATTTTTAATCATGAAATGAACAATTGAAAAAAGCATTCCAATAACTTAAAACTCTACTAAAAATGTCCTATAACTCATTTGATCAATTTCTTAAAAAAAAATCACATTATTTATATAACAATAAATACATAATATCAAATGGTTTACTTCTTTTGCCAACAGATTTTCTATCAACTTGAACATCTGGGAGGTCACAAGATCAATCCGCGGGGAAGCCCAAAATTTTCCGCAGTAAAAGTGCCAGTACTTTTATAATTTTTTTTTCAAATTACGTTTTTATTTGGGTGTAAGAATTATTTCTACTATCTTATTCTGCATAAAAAACTATATTACTTAAAAAGCAACGGCTATATTTGTATGGCATAAATTATATTTGTTTGTGTGAGTGACCAGTTATAGCCATCTTGGGAGTCACTGTCCATGTACTGTATCTGTATTTTTTTTTGTTTCTTCTCATCAAATTTTTGGCCGAGTCTGATTTGTGGTTAGACATTTTTTCGCAAAAGATTTGCAGTTAAAATTTGGGTGTAAAAATTGCAGGTTCTTATTTCTTATCTTGAGGAGTTTTCAAATCCCGAGTGCAACAATTCGACACCTCTTTTCAGCTTTTTACTAAGGCTTTTAAGTTTTCCGGGTATGTTTCTCACCTATTTCCGGGTAATTGTCTTGTGCAATTTCGGTTTGCTGGCTTTATTTGCCATTGTTTTTTTTCAGCTATTTGTATTTGCAGCCATTGTTTTTTCCCGTTATCTGTATTTACAGAGCAAGACTACAAAAAACGGTAGATCAAAGATTTGACTCATACGTTTCCCTTCCAATTTATGCGAGAGATGCGAAATTCTCTGTGTTAGATACTAGATAGGTAAATTATTATCATTTAATGCAATTGTTTTCAGTATCTCATACTGATGCAGAGGGTCAAGATGCCATCGCATTTGGCGGATTATGGTTTGCTTGAAACACAAATAGGTAAAGGGTAAGCCATTATCTCTCATATGCGGACAAAAATCTTAGTCCATTTATATATATCTAAAGCCGTTTTAGAGCCTAATTTTTAGAACTATATAGCTGTGCATGTCATGACTTATCATGGTGTGCCGTAGCCAGGCGAGGGTTTCGAAGAAAATTGAAGCGTTCATTGGGCTGGTGATGGATATACCCTCCTAAGACACTGTAGTTTTGAAATCCAAAGTTGCCCATGTCATAACGTATGGTGTGCCCTAACCATGGCAGGGTTTTGAAGAAAATAGAAAGTGTGTGTTTATTAGACCATTGGTACCTAGACTCCCACACGACATTGCAGTTATGAGATCTAATGTTGTACATACAACTTCTCATGGTGTGTCCTAACCATGTCAGGGTTTTGAAGAAAATTGAATTAATTATTCATTGGGCCAAGTGGTGACTATATCCATTGCTATTTCCACAATTTTAAAAGTTTATCATGTGGTTTTACCCTAACCATGGGAACCTTTTTGGAAAATTGAAGTGTTTATGTGGCTGGTAGAGCCTCTACCTGCCTATGTTGCCAAAATACTTGATGAAAGTGGCAACACACTCCTCCCACTTAGGGTTGCTATCACCCAAATGGCTTTGCAAATTTTAATGTACCTTAATCCATTTTTAATTGCTTCCTTCCCTTTAACTTTTTCATTCGGCCCCTCCATAATCACTTTGTTAACATTCACACCCTATCCTAAATACCTTTTAGTTGATCTTTTCTCGTGCATTTATGCAAACCTTGTCTGCCTTTTCAAACCATTGTGTTGCCATGAGGATGATGATTAATGTGGTCACATTAATTGAGGGAATTTGGAAAACATTCACGCCCTATCCTAAATACCTTTTTGTTGATCTTTTCTTGTGCATTTATGCAAACCTTGTCTGGCTTTTCAAACCATTGTTTTGCCATGAGGTTGATGATTTAATGTGGTCACATTAATTGAGGGAATTTGAAATCATGTACAATTATTGCTAAATTTCATTGTGGTTTGATTGAGTTAGTGCCTAGTACGGTAAAGATGAAAGATGTGATAACATAAGTATTTTTCTTGGCATATTGTCATGCCCATATTTCTATGAGCAAAAACACACCAACTTTTTTTAAAAAAAAGTTGGTGTGTTTTTGCTCATAGAAATATGGGCATGACATTTTGGTATCAAAGCCAAGTTTGCGAAAATTTGGTACCTTTAAACCCATTACATTTCTCATCTAACTTTGACCGTATTGAATTGCTAGGATGCTTCCCCTTACGCATCAAGCTCAAAGACGTAATAGAGGACGAGGACCTAGGCGAGCCCCCTCGATTCGCGTGCAAGATGAGCATAGGGTAGAGATTTCAGTAGTGAATCAGGAACCTCCTCCCGTACCACCACCAAATCCTAATCAGGAGGTCTTGCTAGCTTTACAAAACCTCATTGGGGTTATTCAGGATAGGTTGCCTCCAATGATCCCTCAGTCAGAGCATCTGTTGTTAGGAGGGCATAGATTAGAGGCCAAAGAGAGGACTAGGAGCCCTCCACGTGATTGTGAGGAGGGGCAGGGAGCACATGAGGTGGAATCGGTTCGCATGCCAGAACCAGCACCACCTGGATTAGTTCAGAGGGTGACCCGTGATGCTGGAGACCTGATTAGGGATCTCCTTCAACTACAACCACACTTGTATCATGGGTCTATTGATGGCACAGAGGCTGAGGCATGGCTATTGAGTTTAGACAGGTGCTTTGGGTTGTGTCATTATGAGAGCAACCTTAAGGCCCGATTTGCAGTACGCCTATTGAGAGGAGGTGCTTCCACATTGTAAAGAGCCAGACTAGCTCTTGGCTCCAAGGAATTCAATTCTTTGAAATAGATAACACTTCCACATAATTTTATCAAGGAAAATATATAACTTGGATATTTCTTCACAATTATAATATCACAAATTTCAAATAATCCATTTATAAATTAAACTAATAAGTATGAATGTACAAAGAATTTGTAAATTCAAATTCTGAAAATTATTTCCATAAAAAAAATGGCACCTGGCAAGCAAAGTATGTGTGCTAAATGATGAATAAACTCCAGGTGTTGTCACGCAGCCCTAGGAAGAATTTTGCAGCTCAAGGAATCAAAACGATGCCTCCTAGGAAGAACTCGCAGGCAAGAAAGGACTCTACGCAGCTTTTTGAAATCAAAACGTGGCTCCTTGAAATTGAAACGCAGCTTCCAAAATAATTAATGCAGCCTGTAGTTATTGGTAGGCAGCCGTACAGTCAATGCAACAATCATAAGGAGATACATCAGCCTCTCTTACTCAGCAATGGCATCCAGATAAGAAAAAATCGAACCCAGTTGTAGAAGTAATGAATTCAATTTATTCTTGAACCAAATTGATATACATCAGCATCAATTCGCAGCCATGAACTATCAGAATTTCTTCAGTAGAATCAAATGCACAATTCACCACCACAGGAATGATTCAAAGTGTAGCAGAGAGGAATCAGTCCTCAAACTCTTGTTGAAAGCTCTCAACAAAAGACTTCATAATTTTTTATCAAAATGAACAAAGGATGATTTTCCTTTCACAAAGCATTTCTTTTATATATCAAAAGTGTCTTCTCTCACACACTTTTCACTTAAAACACTTTTTATACTTAGGCACATATTGAATAATATAATTTATTAATTCATTTGGCTCCAAAAAAGGCCTTTTCACCAATATCATGAAATTATGGCACGCAAGGTCCCTGTTTCTTGTGCCCAAGATTTAAAACTTTTCATCCTGATTCCAACGAGCTATAACACTAAGGTATCTAGCATATAATACCAACAAAAATGGCAACTTTAGCAAATCTAATTAAATAATAATAAACCACCCGTCTTGCGAAAACAATTGAAGAAACATCCGAATCGAAATCTGTCTGCATAAGATTGATCCAGATGATGAAAGATGATGAATGAACTTGACGGAGTGACTTACTAAAAATAGGTGCTCTCTCCAAGATTCTTGGAGCCCAAACCGGAAGCCAGAAATGAAAATCGGGAGCATCATTCAACTCCTCTAACTCATCTGAGCTCATCGGAACTATCCATTGACTTACTATAAATAGTAAGTTCACACCAAAGACCCTCTAAACACCTCGCCAGACCACGACGATCACAATAATGACCTGCCACCATTAGATCAAAGACCTACAAAAAATGGGGACATTACATGTTAAATTTTAATTAATCAGATCTAAACTAAATCAGAATAGTGAAAATAATTCAGAATAAGAGACACAACACAATTTACCCTGGGAAACCTCTAGGAGGAAAAACCCAGCATTCAGATCCAAATAATTATTGCTTCTTCAATTAACTTACAACAATATCGCTGTAAATTTTTAGAGGATCCCCGATCCACGAAGCAAATTAACGATGAAGGACAGATGCACAATAATGGCCCAGATTTGACTTCCCAATAGAATCTCTGCCTTCTGAATGGAAGTCTAAATGTGTGTGAATGTACTGTATGATGTGACCAGACGTGAGCTTGATACTTGAGATATATCCACCATGAATTCTCTGATGGATCTGACCTTCATGAACTCGTTGTTGATTAGATAACTCTAGTGATTTGATGTGTGTGTGGCTGCTGAAGCGAGCAGGAGCAGATCTAATGAAGAACTCAATCAGATACTGTTAATAAGGACCAGAATATTTCCCAGCAGTCATAGATAGCTTCAATGGATTCCCAGCAGTCATAAGGAGATCGCAGATCGCATGAATATCAGTAGTAAATTCGCATGTATATGGACCAACATAAATCTCCAGACGTTTTCCAGGTGTAAGGAGATCACAGTGGAAGCTTGCTGCTGTAGCAGATTACCTCAGGAGAGAGTTCACATAAATATCAGACAGATTCACATGTATGAATTGGATAATTTTCCTATACCCGAAAGTTCTCATTTATATGAGGAAATAATAAATGCAAGTTAAGGTTGGCCACCAAGGCCGACCTTGAAGATATAAATCTTGGCGCCAAATTAAGATGTTTTAAGCATAGAAAGGGGCCCAACCCTTAATCGATAGAATATTAGTTTAATTTAAATTAAATATATAAATTAAAATATTAGATTAATTTAATTTATTATTAGCTAGAATTTGAAACTAGCTATAAAACATTAACATTACAGTCCTCCCTCCCCAAGATTGCTTGTCCCCAAGCAATCACCAGAACAGGAAACATCACAATCCACTTGGATCCCACAGAAAAGAATATTGTAATGACCCTTACTATAAAGGCCACTAAAACACCCCAAATCTGAACTGTGGCAATTCGTCAAACAGTTGGCATGCACTAAAAAGTTTTTCTTGCAATGATGTGTTTCAATGTGTTTATTGTTTTGGGCACCAAATGTTATTGAGATAACAATACCAATGAAGTAATGAGATAGCTAGAGTAACAATGAAATACACACTTTTCAAATGGTCATTGATTTATGACAGCCAATGTAAGTGCAACTATAACAACCCAGCTAGCAATATATGATTGAAATGACTGTTCTCATCTTGTAACAATAATATTCAGATTATAAATGTCTGTTACAACTAGGACAAGTGTGCACTTCTAACATATGAACATATGAATCTTAATGCACTATATTTCTGTACCAAACCCAATGCAAAGTCTGAATATATTGACTTGTTACAGCATACATATATGGACTGTTTATAGCAAGAACTATAACAGAGACTAGATCCCACTATGACAGCTGATGACAATATAACAATATGAAATAACAATGACAACTGAGACCAATCACTGCATATACCTATGACTGTCACCACAGAACACTTTCATACATGAATGGACAATGAATAGATGTAATGGAACCTGTTTGTTGCCCCTTGTAATCTGCTATGAAGGTTGATCCAGACGCTGCAAAACAGTCCTGAACTGACCTCAGACTGTCCACCAAACTGTACACTGTGCTCCAGCCGTACCAGGCTGTACTGTACGGCCCTTGTAGAAAATTCAATGATGGGTTTTGCCACCCCAAATTGCCATGAATGTGACCGCCAGGGATGTATTATTGCCCTCACCAAAGCATAAAAATTAACTCCAGCTGATGTGTGAGTTATGAGCAAAAATATGAGTCCAAACCTTGATATGGGCTATTCAGAAAATGCACCAAAATGATCTCCAATCTCTACCAAAATGATTCACCAATGCAATGATGAACTCAAACCCTTATTCCATCAATTTCAAGCCCTCAAATCAATCCTTAGATGAATTTTTCGAGTCTGCTTTTTCGGACCGCTTTTTCGAGTCTGCTTTTTCGGACTGCTTTTTTCGGATCTGCTTTTTCGGACTGCTTTTTCGGATCCGCTTTTTCGTTTTGCTTTTTTGGACCTGCTAAAAATTGCCTCCTATAATTTCGGCCCTACTAAAAATGCCTCCTAAAATGCTGTTTCAATCACAAACAAACCCTTACAACAAATTCTCAATGAAGTACCAATGAGATGGCTGAGTACCAACTCCAAACTTGCAACCCTTCACTAGATATTTCACTACCTCAGTTATGCCAATCTAGGGGAGTGATTCGTTCCCAAAGATCGAATAGTATTTGCAGACCACAAGGCTACAAATTGCTCCACAATGGAAGAAGTAGAAGAAATCTCAAATCCAAGCATGTTCAAATGAGAGGTCCAGCCCTCTATTTATTCACTTTTTCTAAGAAGTTGCTAGAACTTCTAGAAACATCCTTTATAAAATCTCATTATAATGCACTTTATAATAAAGTAACTTTATAATATAAAAAAGTGCAATCTCAACTTAAAATTATAACAAGTGGGCCCCGCTAACATATAATAATAAAATATAATCTCATAACACTTCTTCTAGAGCAAATATGACCATCTGAATCGCAAAATTGACTCTCTCTCCACACCATTTGCCTATGAGAGTCGATGATAGGCAAATCCGGCATGCTAAACGAGGTCAGCCAAAATGGGGACATGACAAATATACCATGCCACTGACATCAACTGTAGGCTCCTGTAACATCACCCAAAATACAAATTGGATAACTCTGTAAAGAGACCCAAAACAACCACTCACCCAAACTCCTGTATTGAATCTGTCTCTGCCCGGATCCCGAAAGAAGTGAACTTCAGGATCATCAAAAACCAAGATGTATGGGAGACTCAAATCCCATACACACTGAACTCCCCCTGTGCTCCCAACTGACCTGTACTGAGTGTGTAGACCATTTGCACAACAGTGATGAATACCCCTGAACAAAGCTGTACTAGGACCCAGATATCCACACACTGCATAATCTTTGTAGTCACCATAACTCTGCAAGTCACTTGCTACTGACTTGCAGCCAAAACTCCCATCAACTACCGATGGCGAGAACCCATCCCATAATGGATGATAAAGACTAGGAGCCAAACTACCCTTGCGAGAGATGAAATTTTCTACCTGTGGGTCAAAAAACAAATGATGAACATGTGCCACCGTATATAGCCGGTCGGAAACCCAAATCTCTGTCAATAGCTCATCATTACCAAACTGGGGGTCATGAGATGGCTCCAATCTCTGATCCCGCATAACTGTAGGCTGGGTAGGCCCCTGAGCAACTCTCTTAACAAACCCAACCTCGAAATCCCTGTGGGGAAGCATTGTAGATAGAGTCTCCACAATCTTCCCTACCAACCTCCGGATAGCACAAGAGCCTCGGATGAGAGTACCCTCAGACACTATAAGAATCTTGTTGCACATTTGCACTCTCAAGTAAATACTCCATAAATGACTCGGTGCAGTAGAAATTATACGTGGAAGCGTCAACTTGCTCCCCTGCAATCCACAACTGATCCCTCTGAAAATGTGGCACAGCCAACTATCCCATGCTATCAGCTATGCGAGATGATGAAATAGATTCACTCCCAGCTAAGGGAAGCAAATCAACCTGAGAGCTCGACTCCACTGGTACTCCTACCTCGTTCGAACCAAGAGCTCCCATATCCTGAACATGTGTGTCTGCCACATCATCATGTTCCTCATCACCACCCATAAGAGCAAACTCACCACCATCCACCTCAATGTGCAATCGAACTGGGTTTGGGGCTGGTGTGGACCGTAAATGCTCCAACTCCACGGTCACCTCCTCTAACTGGATCTGCGACTCCTGAAGGGCTTGTTGAGTGTCCTCTAAAACCTCAGTAGTCATTGTGAGCTCTTGGGTAAGCTCACTCACCTCGTCCTCCCTGTCCATCAGTGCCTCATAAGTTGTACTCCCCCACTCCACCAGGTGATCTCGGTCGGCTACCATCTGTAAGTAGTTATGTATCAAAATCTTGACAGCCTCACGCAAAGTATGTCAATGAGAGGTAACCACCACTGGCCTCATCTGTCATAGGAGCACCCCTACCATAAACAACCAACAACTGACGAGCGGCATCAAAATGCTCGAGAGTAGAAGTAATATCTCTCTCATCAACTCGAACTGGCTAGTCACATGATGACTCTACACAACAGGCCTCCTACGAACAACCTCAAACGCACTGTCTACACTATGAGAGGAAGCTATATCCAACAAACTCCCCTCAAGATCATCGTCTCTCTGTGTACTTTGATCTGAGTACACATCAAAAAACTGAGTACAGGCATCAAGCACGTCCTCATCTAACCCCGAGGAAGCTGCTGTTGAATTTGACTCAACACATTCTCCATCTACGTCATCCTTTGCAACCATCTGACAGTCCAGATCCTGAGACACATCCTCATGAGTTATCGAAGAAGTAACTCTGTCTCTAAAAGTGGAAGCACTGGCTGTAACAAACTCCTACCACTCATAAGCTTCCCTGTCCTCATCTGTGAGTCCCTGTAACACAGAATCCTGGAACCCACCATCACCATATGACAACGCTGAATCTACATCCAAAGTCAACTATTGAAAGCCAGAAACACTACAGCACTCATCGTCCTCGCTCTCAACATCGGAGATATCTGCAATGCTAGTGTCCACATCATTTATTTGCATCTCCTCTACTAACTCTGGCTGCAAACACGACTCAATGTCATCATGTGAATCAACTATACAGTGGCATGAAACTACATCGCCAAAATCAACTACAACACTCCTATCATGAGTGTCATCACCAAAAAGCTCCATGCACACATCCTCAACACAGGAAGAAACCACTGTCTCCTGTATTGATCCCACACTGCGACTGCTATCATAAATCTCTAAGTTGTCAGAGCTCATACGCTCCTCGCAGTCATCACCCAACATCTCGTAGGGGGTGTCATCTCCAATGCAACTCACAACATCCTCAAAAGTGTCATTAGATGTGTCTATACTATCAGCTCCCACATCTCTTGTTGAAATCTCATCTGTAGACACGTCTCTGCACACATGACTCAACGTCAAGCTGTGCACCAATAATGCTAGAGCACGAACTGTCATTAATTGACCCTGCTGTAATGCCTAGATCACCAACCTCACCACTGGGAGACTCCGTACATGCCTCGGTCCTATCTAAGGAAGCAACTGCCTCTTGAACTAGAGCAACACTACTATAGCTGACATAAACATCTCCAATAATAACTCCCTCCATGAAAGAGTTTGAACTCTCAGTGATAACTGCAACATCAGTTGCCTTTGTACAATCCGTAGTGACTACTCTGGGAGCCTCAACCCGGTGATGCTCAACATTGTTGTCATCCAATGGCACTGAAACATCCACTGGTTCCAGTGTAATAAATCCATCAACACTATGAATGGGAATAGTAGGTGCTGAACTAGATGTAGGAACATCAGCATCATGGACAACTGTTGGAGAAAACTCTAGGCTTCTCCCCTGCAAACTCGATATCGGCCTTCTAAAAGCAGAGACCATATATCTCGCTGCCCTATGTACTGTAACTGGATCCGACAAACTCTGCCAATCTCTGCTGATGCAGTCTAGGTCTCTCCATGCTTTCTACTAAAGCATTTAATTCCGCTCTATTTCCCTTACTGCTATGATGACTTCCGAAACTGGATCTCCTGTATTTATCCATGGTTAGAGAAAATAGAAGTGCTGATCACTTCTAAAAACGTCTGAATAAAAATGAATCCAAACCCCACAGGATGGCAGGAAAATAGATCTGATACCACTGTAAAGAGCCATACTGGCTCTTGGCTCCAGGAAATTCAATTCTTTGAAATAGATAACACTTCCACAGAATTTTATCAAGGAAAATATATAACTTGGATATTTCTTCACAATTATAATATCATAAATTTCAAATAATCCATTTATAAATTAAACTAACAAGTATGAATGTACAAAGAATTTGTAAATTCAAATTCTGAAAACTATTTCCATAAAAAAAATGGCACCTGGCAAGCAAAGTATGCGTGCTGAATGATGAATAAACTCCAAGTGTTGTCACGCAGCCCTAGGAAGAATTTCGCAGCTCAAGAAATCAAAATGCTGCCTCCTAGGAAGAACTTGTAGGCAAGAAAGGACTCCACGCAGCTTTTTGAAATCAAAACGTGGCTCCCTGAAATTGAAACGCAGCTTCCAAAATAATTAATGTAGCCTGTATTTATTGGTAGGCAGCCGTATAGTCAATGCAGCAATCATAAGGAGATACATTAGCCTCTCTTACTCAGCAATGGCATCCAGATAAGAAATAATCGAACCCAGCTGTAGAAGTAATGAATTCAATTTATTCTTGAACCAAATTGATATACATCAGCATCAATTCGTAGCCATGAATTATCAGAATTTCTTCAGTAGAATCAAATGCACAATTCACCACCACAGGAATGATTCAAAGTGCAGTAGAGAGGAATTAGTCCTCAAACCCTTGTTGAAAGCTCTCAACAAAAGACTTCATAATTTTTTATCAAAATGAACAATGGATGATTTTCCTTTCACAAAGCATTGCTTTTATATATCAAAAGTGTCTTCTCTCACACACTTTTCACTTAAAACACTTTTTATACTTAGGCACATATTGAATAATATAATTTATTAATTCATTTGGCTCCAAAAAAGGCCTTTTCACCAATATCATGAAACTATGACACGCAAGGTCCCTGTTTCTTGTGCCCAAGATTTAAAACTTTTCATCCTAGTTCCAACAAGCTATAACACTAAGGTATCCAGCATATAATACCAACAAAAATGGCAACCTTAGCAAATCTAATTAAATAATAATAAACCACCCGTCTTGCGAAAACAATTGAAGAAGCATCTGAATCGAAATCTGTCTGCACAAGATTGATCCAGATGATGAAAGATGATGAGTGAACTTGACGGGGTGACTTACTAAAAATAGACGCTCTCTCCAAGATTCTTGGAGCCCAAACCGGAAGCCAGAAATGAAAATCGAGAGCATCATTCAACTCCTCTAACTCATCTGAGCTCATCGGAACTATCCATTGACTTACTATAAATAGTAAGTTCACACCAAAGACCCTCTAAACACCTCGCCAGACCACGAGGATCACAATAATGACCTGCCACCATTAGATCAAAGATCTGCAAAAAATGGGGACATTACACACATGGTGGAAGCAAGAGAAATTTAAGAACACTACCATGGACACTATTACTTGGGAGATCTTCCTAGAGACATTCAGAGACAGGTATTTATCAGAGCATTATAGGCAGCGGCGCATAGATGAGTTCCATGAGCTCCAGCAGAGGGGACTCACAGTACTTCAGTATGAGAGCCGTTTGCTTATGCTGTTACCGTATGTTGACTATACGAAGGATGAAAAATTGCGAGTCCACCATTTTGTCAAGGGACTCAATGATTGGATTTCAGGACAGGCTTGCATGACCACTTCAGGGAGCCTTCGAGAGGTCGTAGAGATGGTATTGGTTGCAGAGGAGATTTGGGGTAGGTTACGAGATGCTCGTGATAGGTCTCAAAACTATAACTCCGCATCTTAGTCTCAGGGTCACCAGAAGAGCCATTGGAAGGGTAACAATAGACATTCTTTGGGCTCTTTTAATAAGAACCCACAGCAGCAGTCCCAACAAAATCAGAAACAGAAACCACCACAGGCTCAGCAGGGCTCTAAGCCCTAACAGTGGTAGGCACAGGGATCGAGGAAGGACCAACGTCAGCAGTATTTAGATGCACCCCCAGCACAGACTCAACAGTCCTCTCAGGTGGGTTTCAGTGGGTCTAGTAGGACCGGTGGACAACAGTACTCTAGGCCACAGGGAGTTCAGACTCACACATGTGGTCCTTGTTATGCATGTGGTGCCATGGGGCACTTAGCTCGAGATTGTCCTCAGGGTCAGATGGCAGGTAGTCAGCGTATGGGAGCATCAGAGCCTACAGTTGGAGACTTTGCAAAGTCTCACAGGGTATTTGCAGCGGTTGATAACCGCTAGGCCGAACACCAGGCCACAGTTATAGAGGCTGTAGGTATGATCAACGATATTAGTGTTACCATTTTGTTTGATTCTGGTGCTACTGATTCTTTCATTTCTCCATACATCGTGGATGCGTGATAGGCTAGGTGGCAAGGCTAGACGATAGGCGACAGGACCTATCCACTCAAGAATCTCAAAAGGACCAACAAATCTGGGTGCAAGCTTAGAGCCCTTTCCAAAAAGGATTGGACTCTTATGTGGTTGCACTCTCAGAAAGACTCTATCTCCAACCATATAAGTACGATCCTCCCTCTTTGCATCTGCATACATCTTCTGTTTGTCCTGCACGTCCTTCAGATGCTGTCTAATCAAAGTCACCTGTTGGTCAGTTAGTGCGAGAGTTGGAGCAGCAGGTGACTTTGATTAGACAGCGTCTGAAGGAAGTGCAGGACAGACAGAAGATGTATGTAGATGCAAAGAGGGAGGATTGTAGTTATATGGTTGGAGATAGAGTCTTTCTGAGAGTGTGACCACATAAGAGTCCAATCCTTTTTGGAAAGGGCTCTAAGCTTGCACCCAGATTTGTTGGTCCTTTTGAGATTCTTGAGCGGATAGGTCCTGTCGCCTATCGTCTAGCCTTGCCACCTAGCCTGTCACGCATCCACGATGTATGGAGAAATGAAAGAATCAGTAGCACCAGAATCAAACAAAATGGTAACACTAATACTGTTGATCATACCTGCAGCCTCTATAATTGTGGCCTGGTGTTTGGCCTGGTGGTTATCAACCGCTGCAAATACCCTGTGAGACTTTGCAAAGTCTCCAACCGTAGGCTCTGATGCTGCCATACGTTGACTACTTGCCAGCTGACCTTGAGGACAATCTCAAGCTAAGTGCCCCATGGCACCACATGCATAACAAGGACCATGTGTGTGAGTCTAAACTCCCTGTGGCCTAGAGTATTGCTGTCCACCGGTCCTACTAGACCCATTGAAACCCCCCCGAGAGGACTGCTAAGTTCGTGCTGGGGGTGCATCTGAATACTACTGACGTTGGTCCTTCCTCGATCCCTGTGCCTGCCACTATTTGGGCTTAGAGCCCCACTGACCCTGTGGTGGTTTCTGTTTTCGATTTTGTTGGGACTGCTGCTGTGGGTTCTTCTTAAAAGATCTCGAAGAATGCCTGTTGTTACCCTTCCAATGACTCTTCTGGTGACCTTGAGACTGAGATGCGAAGCTATAGTTTTGAGACCTATCACGAGCATCTCGTGACCTACCCCGAATCTCCTCTGCAACCAATGCCATCTCTATGGCCTCTCGAAGGTTCCCTGGAGTGGTCATGCGAACCTGTCCTGAAATCCAATCATTGAATCCCTTGACAAAATAGTTGACTCGCAATTTTTCATCCTTCATATAGTCAACATATGGTAACAGCTCAAGGAAACGGCTCTCATACTGAAGTACTGTGAGTCCCCTTTGCTGGAGCTCATGGAACTCATTTATGCGCCACTGCCTGTAATGCTTTGATAAATACCTATCTCTGAACCTCTCTAGGAAGATCTCCCAAGTAATAGTGTCCATGGTAGTGTTGTTCTTAAATTCCTCCTGCTTCCATTATGTGGAAGCACCTCCTCTCAGTAGGTGTACTGCAAATCGGGCCTTAAGGTTGCTCTCATAATGACGCAACCCAAAGCACCTGTCTAAACTCAATAGCCATGCGTCGGCCTTTGTGCCATCAGTAGACCCATGATACAAGAGTGGCTATAGTCGAAGGAGATCCCTAATCAGGTCTCCAGCATCACAGGGTACCCTCTGAACTAATCCAGGTGGTGGTGGTTTTGGCATGCGAACCGATTCCACCTCATGTGCTCCCTGTCCCTCCTCACAATCATGTGGAGGGCTCCTAGTCCTCTCTTTGGCCTCTGATCTATGCCCTCTTGGCAACTGATGCTCTGACTGAGGGATCACTAGAGGCAACCTATCCTGAATAACCCCAATGAGGTTCTGTAAAGCTAGCAAGACCTCCTGATTAGGATTCGGTGGTGGTACGGGAGGAGGTTCTTGATTCACTACTGAAATCTCTACCCTTTGCTCATCTTGCACGGGAACTGAGGGGGCTCGCCTAGGTCCTCGTCCTCTATATTCCCCGAGTGGCATACGTATCCTATTGGAATATTACACAAGTTAAAAAAGTTCTCATCGATATAAGGTTTAGAGGTATGAAACATTTTAGAAAATGTTTTCTTTGACAATGATGCCTAACATAACAAAATAGAGTACTCGATACAAATATAAATTACATGGCATTTCAAAGCAAATTTATTTTCTTTTCTTTGCAAAAAGGAAAAAATTGACACATGCAATTGAATTATAGTCAATTAGATCCAAACTTTGGAATATTTTAGGCTTAGCAGGATGCAGTAAAAGTGGCAAAAATTAACTATAGTTAACCTCATAAGACTATAGCTTAGAATAGGAGTTATATCAACAGACTACTAATCTTATTGGCAATTGAAAGTGGCTTTGATAAACATATTTACATATGGAAAACATTAGCTTCTTTAGATACCTTTCTGGTATTTATTATTGAATAACACTCCTTTACAGAATACACAAAACAAAAATTTTATTAGTAATGAAGGCTTAGGAGCTTAAATAATGCTATTGGTAGCTTAGCATGTAGTTGCAGCCAGGAGAAAGACAAGAAAAACAACATAAGAAAGAGTTGTCAAAGGGTCGGGGTTTATAACAAGCTCACATATAAGGAGAGAATTGAATTCATTAGATTGTATGATTGGGAGATCTCCACACCTTTTGCTAATACTCCTTCCTCAAGGACTTCCAAGCACATTTATGCAACTCTTGCATATCCAACTATTAAGGTGAATGTAATGAAACCAAGGGGAAAAAAGGAAGGCCACGAATTTGGCTTTAAACTTTATTAGAAATCTGCTTAATTTACAGACTTCAGAGGAGATAAATGATGCTATCAGCAAATTAGTCTTTATTAAAATTCCATTTGAATTGTTTGATCTCCTCATTTGAAGGTGGTCTTCACCAGGAGATAGCAAAGAACAATCATCTTACATGCCTTTGAGCAAAACCAAATAAGGAACCACTACCTTGGAAAGAATATTCAAAGGTTTATTCACTAATTGAGCAGATGGCCATATTGGTGATATGTGATATGTGTAGGCCCTTAACTTCTTAGGATTGTTGATCATCTAGAAAACGAAAGAATGTTGATGCTATTGATAAGGTATGCCTTCTAGTGTAGTGTAGGTGATTACAAATGCAACATTTCTATGCTACAATAGGGGATTTAATTGAGCTGCCTTAATACACATCTATGAGACCCAAGTTTGCATCTGAAGAATAATGAACATAAAGAATATTTGAAAAAATGTGTAGTTCACAATTGAAGTTTTATTTAGGCACAACTATTGGTCCCATGTTTGCATCCCATGAATAATGCATTTAAGGATGTTTGAAAAATTGAAGTGGTTCAAACTGACTGTGCCTAGTGCAAATGAGGTAAATATAGCAATTTTCACAAATCTAGAAGGTATTCTTCAAACCAGATGAGATGCAATTTGCACTCTTATTTTATTGGAGAGGAGTGAGAGTTTCAGAGCCCTTGCAATGAAGAATAATGACTCCACCCTTACAAATTTTGGGGAAAGAACTTTAGTCTTTTAATCTAACGATCTTCAGGAAAGAACTTTCTCAAGTGTGATACCAACAATTTGAAGAGAACACAATTATAGTGAGAGGGGGCCGAATCAATATAGTAACAAACTTTTACTTCTCAAACCTTAATTAGTCACACTAGCAATACTTCAAAAACTTAATCAACCACAAATGCAAGATCAAGCAAGTAGGCGTACAAGAAGAAAACACGATTTACTTGGAAATCCGTGCCGGAGAAAACCACGAAAAATTATTGCTTTTGTATTAGAAACTTTATACAATCTTTGTAGGCATCAACCCACAAGAACACCAATCCCCTTCAGATTATTTGTAGGCACCAATCCACTCAAGACACCAATCCCCACAACTGAGCACCGATTCAGCAAGAGACACCAATCTCCTTGAATACGAGGCACCAACCTCCAAAAGGATAACATGATGAGTGCTTGATCTCCTTCTTGAATCAGATCTGATCTGTAATGTCCCCTTTCGAAATAGGATTTAATAATAAATAACAATAAAATTAAAATATAATAAATAAATAATAATAAAATATAATATAACATTAATTAACTGAATTTGATGAAAGGTCAAGAGATATGTAATGAAGAGTTGTGACTCCCTCAAAATAAGATATAAAAGGGAGGAGAGTTCATTTGAAGGGGATATGGAGGAAGGAAGAAGAGGAGAGCATATAAATTAAAGAAGTATTAATAAAAGAAGAAAGGAATATGAAGAAAATAAGGAAAGTGACTCTTTCAAAAGGCAGCAATGATGAAGGATTGTAACTCTTTCAAAGGGTTGTGATTATGAAGGGTTGTGACTCTTCTAAGGGTTGGAACTATGAAGGGTTGTGACTTTTTGAAAGGGTTGTAATTATGAAGGGTTGTGCCTCTTCGAAAGGGTTGTGATTATGAATGGTTGTAACTCTTCTTAAGGGTCGTGACTTTTTGAAAGGGTTGTAATTATGAAGGGTTGTGCCTCTTCGAAAGGGTTGTGATTATGAACGGTTGTAACTCTTCTTAAGGGTTGTGATTATGAAGGGTTGTGACTCTTCGAAAAAGGGACAATTATGAAGGGTTGTGACTGTTGCCAAAAGTCAGCCATAATGAAGAGGTGTGACCTCTCCCTCACATGGGAAGATATAAAGGGAAAGAAGGATTAAATAGAAGGATTAAAGAGGTGTGACCTCTCCCTCTCCCTCTAGAGTATATTCATAGCAGGAGTATAAGGAGGAATTTGAAATAAGAATTGAGAAGGAAAGAAGAAAATAAGATATGTAGATCTAGAAGAAGAAGATATGTAGATCTTAAATGGGATATGTGCAAATTTGAGAAGTTGTGAAGACGGATTTGAGAAGTGAGAGATAGGAAGTGAAAGGTGCAGCAGTTGTTGTCAAATAGATGTATGTTTTCATAACTAAAGGTTGTGACCCTTTCACAAGGGCATTAACAAATAAAAGGGTGCGACACCCTACACTCAAAGGAGATATAAAAGAGATCCAAGCAACCATCAATGCTCACCACTCATCAATGCATCTCAAAATCAAGCAATCTATAAATCCACTAGTTGTGAATGTTCCTCATAATCCATATCATGGTAAATGGGTGTTCAATCATTTGAAGCAAGATAGGAGTGGTAAGATGGAGGAAAACGGTAATAGGACACCACACTAGGTATGCCACCTCATATGTATGGCACGGGCCACATGAGGCCAAGAGGGATGGTATATCCACTCTTGGGCCTATGTGTGATGTTCCCTTTTTGAAATGGTATTTAATAGTAAATAATAATAAATTAAAATATAAAAATAAATAAATAAATAATAATAAATAATAATATATAATAATTACAAGATAACTAAGATCATGAACCGGTCAAAAAGAGAATAAGAACAATGATATACAACCATTGGAATTGTAATAACAAGACTCCAACCTACACACCCAATACTTCTGCTATCTCACTCTTCCAAAGGCTGAATTGGCAATACTATACCTGAACTGTAAACTATTTATAAGGAATGTTAATGATGAAATGGACTAAGAAGACACACCCAATACTTCTGCTATCTCACTCTTTTAAAGGATGAATTGGCAATTCTATACAAGAATTGTAAACTATTTATAAGGAACATTAATGATGAAATAGACCAAGAAGGAATAATAGTATTAATAAAGACAGCGATAATATATGATTACCAGTAAATGTTGAATGTAAAATGCTTTCATATGTCGTGTGCCAATCTCCTTGAGTACTGTTGTTGGCTTCAGACTGCCGAGTATTGAGTGGAAGTTGATATACTTGTTCAGATGATGAAGTGAATGAAGTGAGCTCGCTTTACATAATCATGCCTTCGTAATGGTTATCAGATAAAACATCACAACACCTTGATATCAGGGATTATAATGTTTGCTACATATAGAATAGATTGCAGTTGACATTTGTTGGGGAATATATCTCCTTGGGTTTGATTGAATACAATGATATTATCTATGAACATATCTAATTTAGGTCCAATGTGATTGCATCTATAAGCAGCGTTGAAACAGAGACTATCACAGGGGCCAGCAATATATTAACTAACAGTGATATTAAGGTATGAAGAGCAGAGTGAGTTGAGATAACCGATGACCATTAAGGGGTGAAGGTGCGACCATATTAAGAAAGAAAAAAATATCTTATCCATCAATTAATAAGGAGGCAAGGTATGATCATTAAACAAAT
Organism: Chamaecyparis obtusa; assembly: GCA_027943335.1. Classification (NCBI taxonomy): domain Eukaryota; kingdom Viridiplantae; phylum Streptophyta; class Pinopsida; order Cupressales; family Cupressaceae; genus Chamaecyparis; species Chamaecyparis obtusa. The sequence goes on from BSBK01008863.1 coordinate 825,741, forward strand.
TACTTCTTAACCAATGGGCATGATTTATTGATGATTGGTCACAACTCTTAACAGAAGGGCATATATGAAGTATATAATACAGATCAAATTGAAGGAAAGAGGGTCATTGGTCACAACTCTTAACAGAAGGGCATATATGAAGTATATAATGCAGATCAAATTGAAGGAAAGAGGATCATTGGAGACTTTATCAATTATTTATCTATTCTTGGATCTGCTTGTTGAGCAATTGCCTTATTGGCTTTAACCGGTTGCCTAGATGAAAGAATTAGAGATTAGAAAATACATTTGGTACTCATCAGAAGGAAGAGATGAAAAAGGAAATAAATCATATTCTATTGCTAGCAAGCATTGTGTGACAGCATACTGATATGCTGTAACTTTCTTTAAATTAATAATGATCTACACCATATTATATCTGAATGCTATTAAGAATAAAGGGCCAATTTATGGTCCAGTATATTTACTGTAGCTTTAATATCAGTTTATAATAGTGAAATCAGAAATACACACACACACACACACATATTCATAACTATTCATAATCCATTTGAAGTTAGTACACTACTAGCCTATTCCTTAATCACTTGCTGTTGCCCCTTAAGAGGACAGTGATGCAGGAGCATCACGCTCTTCTCAATTTTGGTTTTTGTTCTTGTTCAGTTTTGATAGTTTCAGTTTGGATTTCAGACTTCCTAATAATACAGGAACAAGAAGAATGTGTTTGCATAGGCACTTCGATGGAAGTTCTCCATGTGACATTCCTGACAATGCAGGAACAGGAAGTCAAACAGACCCCGCTGGAAGTTATAACAACCATAGACAGTTGCAAGACTAGTGTGTGTAGTTAGGCGGTTTCACAACTTCATGTTTTGCCTATATGACTCAGTGATTACTTGCATTCAGGGGTTGGTTGGTTGAAAAGAAAGGACAATCCGCTGTTAGAGATGGATGCTGAAGGAAGATTAGTAGGCCGACATTGGAGTGTAGATAGGTTGTGTCAGGGAAGAGGGTGAATGTTGATTTCCAGTGAATTGAATTGAAGACATTTTAAAAGTCCTGTGAATTGAGGATTTGTTTAATCAGATTTTGTGATTTGTTTCCTATCAATCACATTCTTTTTGTTCTGAATCTGTTACCATAGAGAATGAATGTTTGTTCAACAAGAACTTTGTTTCAAATCTGAACTTCCAATCATTATTTCCTCTCTCTCTCTCTCTGTGAGTTTTTGTTATTCGGTTACTAGTAATCTTGCCATCATAGTGGTATCAGAGCCATAACAGCTTAGGAGTTTGAGGATAGGCAGGATGCCTTCAAGAAGAATGAATAGGGGAGGTGGTAGAAGAGGTCAGGATGAGGGAGTATAGTAGATGAAATGTTGCAAAACATCACTGCAAGGTTAGGTGCCATGGAGAGAGGGCACAAAGAAGAGGTGTGGTGACTAATGAGGGTAGTGACATGGAAGGGGAAGAGCAACCCCAAGTCAATGATGGAGTTATTGGAGAACCGGTTGGAGATGATGAGAGATTGATAAGAGCAATCATGAGTGTGGGAGCCAAGCCCAAGTTGGAAGGTTCTATGTATTCTAGAAGCCTCAGTGGAGAGGAGCTTCTTGATTGGGTTTATGAACTTGACAAATATTTTGAGTTTGAAAGAGTTACAAAAGAGAAGAGAGTGAATTTTGCTTGTACGAGATTCAAAGGACATGTTGCAATGTGGTGGGACTATGTGCAATTAGAGAGACAGAAGAAGAATAAGGAAAATATTATGTCTTGGGCTTGGATGGTTGCTAAGTTGAAGGCCAAGTTCCTTCCAAGTGACTATCAAACCAATCTTTTCAAAAGATCGCAGAACTCAAAACAAAAAAATATGTTGGTGAAAGACTATATTGAAGAGTTTTATAAGTTGGTGATTAGATTTGGTCATAGTGAAGAAGACATGGATAAAGTAGCAAGGTACTTGAATGGGTTGAAGTATAGTTTGCAAGATGAGTTAAGTCTTGTGTCCCTTAGAAGTCTTGAAGAGGCTTATCAATTCACACTCAAAACAGAAGAGAAATTACCAAGGAAGCAAACTCAGCAAGAAAGAAAGAGAGGAAGGGGATTTAGGGAAGAGGACATAGGCTGGAAGAGGACAACAACCTCACCAAGAAGAGGGGGCTGGTAGTTCTATTGGGGCAGCCAATAATGAAAGAGGAGGCTATCACAATAAAGGAGGAAGGCCTTATGGAAGAGGTGGTTTCCAAGGAAGAGGAAGAGACTTTGTTGGTAAATGTTTCAAATGTAACCAATATCCTGGCCATAAGAGTTGGGAATGTCTCGAATCTTCATGAGGACGTCGTACAAGATCTGAGAGAAGCAATCAAATTGTGCAAGCAGATCAAGAGAGTGTTGGATCACCTCCTTATCATAAAGAAGAACCGCAATTAGGAGAGTCATTTCTGTTCAAGAGGCTATTGTTGAAGGCACCAAAAGAGAGCCAAGAACCAGTTCAAAGAAAAGTACTATTTAAAACCAAATGTAAGTCAAAAGGTAAGTGTTGCAAATTGATTATTGATAGTGGTAGTATGGATAATCTTGTAGCAATGGAGATGGTAGCAAGTTAGTCCTCAAGAAAACTAAACACCCTACACCATATAAAGTTTCATGTTTATAGAAAGGGCACCAATTATTGGATGATAATGCCCATGGATGTATACCATGTATTGTTTGGAAGACCTTGGCAATTTGACAGGAAGGTGGTGTATGACGGAAGAGATAATAATTATACCTTTCAGAAGGACAGGGTTAAGCATACCTTGATGCTTATGCAAGAACAAGAAGGGGGGGGGGGGGGGGTTAAGCCTACCTAGATGCTTACACAAGAACAAGAAGGGGACAATAGCAGCAGTAAGGTAATGGTGGTAAGTGTTAAAGAGTTTTTAGTATTTTACATGATATGAAGACTAAAGAAGTAGGATTTTCTTTGGTTCTTAAACCTAAAATTATGGTCGCCTTTACAAAACTAGATGATTTGCCAAAAGAGATACAAATAATCTTGGAAGAGTATATAGATATTATGGCAGTTGATTTGCCCAATGAGTTGCCTCCTATGAGGAGTATTAATCACCATATGGATTTGATACCCAGAGCTAGCCTTCCAAATAAGGCTGCATATAAATTGACTCCCAAAGTGAATGAGGGGATTAGAAGGCAAGTTGAAATCCTACTCAAGAAAGGTTTGATAAGGGGAAGTTTTAACCCTTGTGCTGTTCCTATTGTCTTAGTGCCTAAGAAAGGAGGTGAATGGAGGATGTGTACAGATCATAGGGCTATTAATAAGATAACTATTAGATATAGATTTCCTATTCCTAGAATTAAAGAGTTAATGGATTGTTTGAGTGGCTCAATGTATTTTTGTAAAATAGATTTGAAAAGTGGCTACCATCAGATTAGAATCAGACCTGGAGATGAGTGGAAAACAACATTCTAAACTAATTATAGATTATGTGAATGGCTGGTTATGCCATTTGTATTTTTAAATGCACCCAACACTTTTATGACGCTTATGAATGAGGTTTTGAAACCATTCTTAGCGAAGTTTGTGATTCTATATCTTGATGACATTTTGGTGTTTCGGTCAAAGGAGGAACATTTGTTGCATTTGAGGATGGTGATGAGAAGGTTGTATGAAGAAAAACTGCAGATCAACCTTGAGCAATGTGTGTTTTTGCAGACCAAACTGATTTATTTGGGTTTTGTGCTGTCCAAAGATGGATTGAAAATGGATAGAGAGAAGGTTCAAGCCATTGTTGATTGGCCAACACCTAAAAATGCAATGGAGGTAAGGATTTTATTTTTCATGGTCTTGCTAGTTTTTCTAGGAAGTTTATTAAAAGTTTCAGTCATGTTGTTACTCCCATTCTTGAAACCAATAAGGGAAATAAGAGGCAATTTAAATGGACCCAAGAAGCTAAGAAGAGTTTCAAATTTTCAAAACAAAAGGTGGGTGAATAGACTATTGTCGCTTTGCCTAATTTTGATAAGGTTTTCCGAGTTGAGTGTGATGCAAGTGGATTGGCTATAGGGGTTGTGCTTAGTCAAGAAGGTAAACTTGTGGCATACTTTAGTGAGAAATTGAATGATGCAAAAATGAAGTATTCCGCCTATGATCTTGAGTTCTATGCTTTGGTTCAGTCATTGAAGAAATGGAGGCATTACTTGCTTCCTAAGGAGTTCATTTTCTAACTCTATAGAGGTAACCATGTTTTGCAATTTGTTAATAGTCAACATAAGTTAAATTTGAGGCATGCTAAATTGGTAGAATATTGTCAAAGTTTTAATTTTGTATTGAAGTATAAAAGTGGACAAATGAATAAGGTTGCTGATGCATTAAGTAGGAAGAGTTTATTGTTGCAAGAAATTCAAACTAATAGTGTTGGTTTTGAAATGTTTAAGGACTTATATGATGATGATGCAAATTTTAAAGATGTGTATGAAGCGTGCAACAATCCCATGCTTAGAGACAGGGTCCCTTGGACTGATTTTATGTTGCTGGAGGTTTTCTATTCAAAGGGAATCAATTATGCATACCAAGAGGTTCTATGAGAGACAATTTATTGAAGGAAAAACATTGTGACAACCTTCCTGGTCATTTTGGACAAGATAAAACTCATACGCGATTGAGCAAATATTATTATTGGCCAAAGATGTAGACCAATATCAAGAAATTTGTGGAGAACTGTAGAGTTTGTTAGCTTGCAAAGTGAAGAAGTCAGAATGCAGGTTTATATCAACCACTACCGTTTCCATCTAGGGCTTTGGACTATATAAGTATGGACTTTGTTTTGGGTTTGCCTCTCACTCAAAGAGGCAATGATTCAATATGTGTAGTTGTGGATAGGTTTTAAAAAATGGTTCATTTCATACCATGTAAGAAGACTAGTGATGCTACCAATATTGCTAACTTATTTTTCAAAGAGGTGGTAAGATTGCATGGCACTCCACAAACTATTGTATTTAATTGGGATTCAAAGTTTGTGGGACATTTCTGGAGTATACTCTGGAAGAAATTGGGAACTAATCTGAGTTTTAGTTCAGCCTATCATTCCCAAATGGATGGCCAAACAAAGGTGGTTAATTGGAGTTTTGGTAATATGTTGAGGTGCTTTGCTAGGAAAACACACGGTAATTGGGATTTAGCATTGGCACAAGCAAAATTTTCTCATAATGATTCCCCAAATAGAAGTACATGATTAAGCCCATTTGATATTGTATATGGTATAAATCCACAAGGTGTGTTTGAACTTCAGAATCTTGGTGGTATGAAAAAGAGAAGTGCAGATGGTAAGGACTGTTACAAGATTCAAGAATTGGCAGATTAACGGATTTCCGGATGATTGATTGATTAACAAAAGAACAAATGTGTTCCTTATAAAGAATTACAAGGACGTTGTTTCTAAAAGAAACAACGTAGATTGAAGACGAAATTAGAAACAAAACTGAAGACAGGATAGGAAACATTCCTATCTGGACTGAAGACGAAAGAGACAGGATAGGAAACATTCCTATCTAGACTGAAAGACAGACTACAGACAAGTAGTTGATCATTATAGAAATTATTTAACTAAGGAGATAATATCTTAATAAAGATATTAAAGATATTATCTTAATACCCTCCCTTAATGGTCAACGTACGGATGTCGGAACATTTTGTGATAACTGAGACCCTCCCTGGATCTACAGAATGTGGAAACCAAGAAGCTTTGCCAAAAGAATGCTATGACTCAAAACAAACTGCAATTACAAACCTTCATTTTTTTTGTTGGAAAAAACGGTAAAAACTGAGAATCCCACGCAACCTTGCGTATTACAGACCATACAGAACGATTTTTGAGGATAAAATCGACAAACCCCTAAACAAAAATAGAAACAGATGCAGAAGGCAAAAAAAGAAACTTCACCTTGATTAGGAAGCTCGGCGACTTGTGCTGTTGGTTGGGAAGCATTTTGCTTCGCTTGGGCAGCCAAATGTTTCCGGCACTTGAACTTCATATGGCCAAACTTGTGATAGTAATTACACTGCACATTTTTCTTCGTAGAGCCATCCAGGGATTGAGCAGAAGGTTGATGCTGGAAAGGCTGAGAAGATTGATGGTTGCCGATGTTCTGTTGAAAGGATTTTGCAGCAAATGCCTGCTTTGAGGAGGCTGTAGAAGCACTGCTACCAAATTGTTGTTTCCAACGATCCTGCTGCAGGAGTTTGGTGCATAATTCTGGAAACTTCAGATCAACACTAGTTGACATAATGTTGAGTGTTTCTATGAAGTGCTCATAGGACGATGGTAGACTTTTCAGAGTGATGACTACCATATCCTCTTCCTCCATTTTCCGACCAATAGCTTCGAGTTGATCGCGAATGTCCTTAATCTTTGTCAGATGCTCCTGTAAGGACATACGTTCATCCATCATAATGGAGAACAGCTGATTCTTCAGAAAGAATGCCCGACTCTTGTCAGATGTTTCATGCAACTCCTTCAGATATTTCCAGATTTCTGCAGCTGACTTGCCGGAAGGAATCTGCGGTAGCTGATCATCGATAACAGAGGGCTTGAGAAGCATAACAACCTCTCGATTGCGATCATCAAACTTGTCCTGTTCTGCTTGGTTGGAGGTCGGACGAGTCTTTGTGCCTAGAACAAGCTCATCCAGGCGACGATACTTGAAGATAGTCAACATGCGCTGCTTCCAAGTGTTATAATTGTGGCCATTGAATCATTGACTGCCCTCCAACATCAAATTAGTCAAAGATGCCATTTCGAAGAATTCAGGTACAAACTTCAAGACTGAAATTCAACATGCACGGATTTCAAGGCAAATTCCTAGCTGACCTAGAAAAAATCAACAGGTACCCAAAAGAACTGATACAAAACTTAGAAAGAATTTGAAGTCGAATTTCAAATCTGTAGGCTCGAAAATTGAGGCACAGAAAACAAGGCACCCACAAAAATCTGATGAAGACCCATTTTAGCTCTTGAAAAACCCAGCAACAATCTATGATTAGAAAATTTTTCCGAGCCCAAAAACTAGGGTTTTCGAAGAAAACCCTATCTGGTTCGAAAAAGCTCCAAAAATGGCAGAAAAATGGTGGTTTTGTTAAAAAACGACATCCCAGAGAATGGCACCACAGATCAGGTCGTTTTTGAATGTAGAAGGCAAAAACGAATACCGGGCGCCGAATGCGGACGGGTTTCAAAAGAGTTTAACTAGTCGAAACAAGCGCTCTTAACCAGAATAAACGAAGGGGCTAGACACGTCACTTCCAGTCGCGAAATACAGTCCAGTCGCGTGCACAGAATACCAGATGCGTGCACCAGCCCAGTCGCGAACACCAATCCAGTCGCATGCACAGAATACCAGACGTGAGCACCAGTCCAGACGCGAACACTAGTCGTCGGTCGAAATGCAAACTGTAGGCGGCCAAGTTCGAACCTGTGCAGCTTCTTAAATGATGCCAAATGACAACCGAGACGCCATAGAGGACTACAGGTCGTGAATGAGTGCGAACAGACAGGTCGTGTAAACACTAGGTTGTGCAAACACCAGGTCGCGTGAAGCCTAGACGCGGGCTTTAGACTTGGTTTCGCGTGAGACAGGTCGCGTGTGAAGCCTCACCAATAGGAGACGATGCTACGGAGCCATAAAACACACGAACACACAAACTCACGAACACATGAAGAACAGAACAGAAGACAAACGGATCCAAAAAATATTGCACAGATAATTTTTGAAAAGAAATTATAATATTTTTGGGAGAGTTAAAACGACTCTGATACCAAAGATTCAAGAATTGACAGATTAACGGATTTTCGGATGATTGATTGATTAACAGAGGAACAAATGTGTTCCTTATAAAGAATTACAAGGACGTTGTTTCTAAAAGAAACAACGTAGACTGAAGACGAAATTAGAAACAAAACTGAAGACAAGATAGGAAACATTCCTATCTGGACTGAAGACGAAAGAGACAGGATAGGAAACATTCCTATCTAGACTGAAAGACAGACTACAGACAAGTAGTTGACCATTATAGAAAGTATTTAACTAAGGAGATAATATCTTAATAAAGATATTAAAGATATTATCTTAATAGGACTTTGACAAAGTCATCCATGATCTTGATGAGGAGGTGAAAATGAATAGAGAATCAAATAATCAACAATACAAACAACATGTTGATAAGAAGATGAGAGAGATGCATTTTGAGGTTGGAGACTTGTCTTGGCTCACCTTAGGAAGGAAAGATATCCTAAAGGGGAGTACAATAAACTGATAATGAAAAAGGTTGGTCCCTGCAAAATTCTCAAAAGGTTTTTAGACAATTCATATGAAATAACCCTCCATCAAAGCTTGGCATTTCACCCATCTTTAATGTAGAAAACTTGTATCCTTATAAAGGGGATGTTGAGGAAGGTGCAACAAAGGCAAAGTTAACAACCACTAAAGATTAGCAAGGAACTACATCTGCTCCGCAAGACGTAGAATGCATTCTTGATAGACAATTGTTGAAGAAGACCCATAAGCATTAATACTTTAGGTATTTGGTGAAGGGAAGGATCATCCTTTAGAGGATGCTTCTTCGCTAACCGAACCTGAACTCATTAAGTTGGGTTATTCAGTTGTAGACCTCATGAGCAGGAGCTCATGACTTCTTTTTAGCCTAGGGAGCTAGACACAAGAGCATCATGCTTTTCTCAAGTTTTGTTTTTGTTCTTGTTCAATTTTGATAGTTTTAGTTTGGATTTTAGACTTCCTAACAATATAGGAATAGGGAGAATGTATTTGCACGAGCAGTTTGATGGAAGTTCTCCATGTGACATTTCTGACAATGCAAAGAGAAGAAGTCAAATAGACCCCGCTGAAAGTTGTAACAACCATAGACAGATGCAAGACTAGTGTGTGTAGTTAGGCGGTTTCACAACTTCCTATTTGGCCTATATGATTGAGTGATTAATTGCATTTGGGGGTTAGATTGGGAGTTGGTTGAAAGCAAGGAGAATTTTTTGTTAGAAACAAATGGTGAAGGAAGATAGGTTGTATCGGGGAAAAGGGTGAATGTTGAGTTTGTTTTGTTGTAGAAATAAAGTCTGATTCCTAGGGAATCAAAGACATTGTAAAAGTCCTATTAAGGGAGTAACATTGAAGATTTATTTAATCAGATTCTATGCTTTGTTTCCTGGCAATTATATTCTTTTTGTTCTGAATTGGTTACCATAAAGAATGAATGTTTGTTCAATAAGAAATTTGTTTCAGTTCTAAACTTCCAATCATTATTTCCTTTGTTTCTCTTTCTCTCTTTTTTGTGTTTTTGTTATTCGATTACCAGTAAGGTTGCCATTACACAGGTTGGTTTTGTTAGGGAGAGGTGGAGTAAATTTTCACAAGGTAGGTGAATCTCAAGATGGGGTCTTGAAGCTTTGAGGGAGCCCACTTCTAGATTGGTTTCTAAGCATCCTATGAGAAGTAAACCCCCATCCTTGTTAGCGTTAATGATTAGGAGAGAAGTAAGGAATTGAGGCTTATGGAATTGGCAACCTCTTAGTAGGGAACATTATAGAGACTATGTAAATTGCCATTTCCAAGTGCAATCCAAACCCTAATTGTGAATTTTAGAGAAAATCAAGTAAAGTCCCAATAGGAGACATTACAATTAGTATTAGAGCATAATCCTACAATTGTGGGACAAACTTACCTTAATTGTAATCTAAATAGGGTTAGCTATTCAACCCTTTTCTTGAATAGGTTAAGAATAAAATCAAGTAGGCCAACATTGTGTTTCTAAATGTATGTGCCTTGAACTACTTTGAGTCTACAATAAACTTGCTTTGCTCCAAGTGTATTTTATATGCATACTCTTCGTATGTATACTTGTGTTTGCCTCACAATTGATAAATGTCATGCATGTTTATGTGGACATTATTCATGTGCGCTTTGCTTCATGCCTTACATGTCTGACATGTACTTATTGCTTGCTTCATGCCTGATATGTATTTATTGCTTGCTTCATGCCTTACATGTCTAACGAATATTTGTATATTGCTTCATGCTTTATGTGTCTAGCATGTATTCATTGCTTTATACTTGACATTTATACTTCCTACTTTGCGTGCATTTATATGGCTTCATGCCTTATGTATGGTTCATGAGTTACATGTATTCATATGTACTCATGTATTCTTGTGTATGATTCATGCTTTGCATGTATTCATATGTATAATTTATGTCTTACGTATATGATTCATACCTGTATTAATGTGTATATATAGTGCTGTATGCTACATGTATGTGTTATGGCTTAAGGAAATTCATGTGTATACTTCATGCTTTATGTGTTACGTGTATTCACATGTATGTTTCATGACTTAATGCTTTATGTGCTATGTGTATGCTTTGTGACTTAAGTAAATTCATGCTATATGTGCTATGTGTATTCACGTATATGCTTCATGACTTAAGTAAATTCATGCTTTATGTGATACATTTATTAACATGTATGTTTCATGACGTAATGCTTTATGTGCTATGTGTATTCATGTTTGTGCTTCATGCCTTAAGTGTATTCATGCGAATGATTCATGCCTTATGTGTATTCAAATGTGTGATACATGCCTTGGGTATGTTCATGTGTATGAGTCATGCCTTGCTTATATTCATGTGTATGATTCATGCCTTGCTTATATTCATGTGTATGATTCATGCCTTACTTGTATTCAAGTATGCAATTCATGAGTGTGATTCATGCCATATGTGTATTCGGGTTTGTGATTCATGCCTTGTGTATATTCATCATGCCACATGTGTATTCGGGTTTGTGATTCATACCTTGCATGTATTCATGTATGTGGTCATGCCTTTCGTGTATTCATGTCTATGATCCATGCCTTATGTGTATTCATGTGTACACTTCATGCTTTGATTGTTTGCTTCATGCGTAATGTGTTTTCAAAATGTTTACTGCTTGAGTACTCTTCTCATGTATTTATGCTTCATGTCTGCTTCATACTTTGTGTGTATTTATGTATTGCTTCATGCTCTACATTCTTGTTGGCTAAACATTTTGTAAGCCACTAAGACTATACCTTACAAAATTGTCACTTTAGGCAATGGTATAATGAGATAAATCTCTCCTCTCAACAATAGGGAAGGCTCCCTTCTTACCGTAGGTGGCTTTAGTAGGATTTCGACTCAAATTGAATAAAGGGTGATTCTTTCAACCTTTTCCTCTTTTTTCAAGAAAAGATTCACAAGCAAAAAGCAACTTATTAATTCTACAAGGATTTCCTACTGCTGCGATAATACCGACGATTGTTGATGTTTATAGCTTCGATCAGATAAAATGATCATAATATTATGAGAAAATGAATAGACAATATATTAATATATATATATATATATATATAATGATGGACATTATTATTATATATACTTATAATAATAGAGTAAATAGACATCATTAATGTTCAACCTTATTAATGTCAATTTGTATTGGTTATAATTAATAATATAAGATATATGCATATTAATATATATAGTATTAATGTCATTAATATTATATATATTAATGTACATATATAAATGTATATTAAATTTGATCAAATTATATTTTAGTGATCGGTATGAATATTGATTTATGAATACCGATTTACTCATGTTAAACCCCGATTTATGTCAGGTGAATATAACGATTATTATCGGTGAAGACTTCTATTAGTCAATACCAAATCAATGACTGTCTTTAGTCACCGATTGGTCTCCATAAACTGTGATTAATAACCAGCTGATACTATGATCGACGTGTACATAATCATGTGTCGTGTATCTTATGTTATGCACTGTTTACTTTGCTAATAATACTGTGACAAGGTTGAACATGACGGTTATGAAGAGACATGATGATATAGAGTCATGTCCCCGTAAGGAGACATGTCTCTATACCACCATATCTCTCATATAAGAGTTCATTACATGAACAATAAGAGATAAGTATATAAATATTGAATAATACAAGTCTCTCTTTTCTATCTGCAGAAAATTTATATTAACATATTTATATATCTATTACTATATCAGTAATAAATATATATATACATATTGTGACTAAATATATTACACATATTGAGGTTATATAAGAAAAATTTAAAAGCCATACATTCTTGATCCAAAATTTAACACTTAGCAATGTGGGTTTAATGTTATCAACAAAATTCTTTACCAATATGAATGATCTTATATCAACCTTGTTGATGTCAGTTTTGTACCACTACATAACATATAGCAATTGAACACTTGATATAGAATACCAAACACTCAACCCTCTCTTGACAAGTATATACTCATGAAGAACATGAGATAACTCCAAGGTTCCTTACACCTGTGGATACTAACTTAGTTATATTAATGTGATTTGCCAGTAATCACTTAGGCGGGCTTACGTTGTTTACTCAAGGATGTCAAATTCTTGCTATGATGGTGACGAGTTCTAGCTTTGCAATGTATACTCAATTGACTTTCTTCTTTTATATCACTTCCAACTTTGCTCTTCAAACTTCAACTACTAAACTACTTCTTGCTTTATTACTACTCCTATGGATGGAAAGATTAGCAAATGGACGGGGATCAAATCTAATGAAAGCTTGCCAGTGGTGCTACCTCCATAGATGCAATGATTCAAGGGAAATTAGACTAGATTACCAAACAAGGCTTCCTGACAAGCCGCTAGGATGCTAGTGGCCTAGTATATAGATCCCTATCAAACATTCACCAATATCACCATACAACTAGCCATCTACTTCTATTCTTACTTTAACAACTTTGAAATGAAATCTACTTTAACAACTTAATGAAATCTAACTTTAACTATTGGAAGTAGAAACCATGCAATAGCACCAAGTGTTCTTAATCACCATGCAAGACACAACAATGACAAGAGAACTAATTTTGGTATTATATAAGCAACAATTTTCTTCAACCCTTTTCAAATGAGAGTACATGGGCTTATATAGAGGCTCAAAATTACAACCAACGACAGAGATTAAGAGGCAAAATCAATGATCCAGATTGAATCCCAGAAACCCTAATTAGGGTTACCACTCCATCAGCCAATGAGAAGACGCCACCTCATCAATGGACCAATGAAAAAAAGGAAAAGTGGCAACCAATGAGAAGGCCCCAAAATGGTAGCCAATCAGAATCAAACACCTATCCTACCCAAGAAGAAAGAAGAATTTGCCACTTGGGGCTTACATTAAATGATCTTCTAATACAATTCTACCCTTTTCTTTCATCTTCTTAGCCAAGGCAATGAACTTGACTAACATGTTGTTGACTTCCTCCATGGGAGGGCAAGGTGTATGCCTCATTCTGAGCTCAGCTGTGTTCATCATGTTCTTTCCTCCTTGCAGTGTCTTCTCGCTCTCCTTCTCATCATCCCTTGCAAACTCGATAAGGGCCCTGAGAGAGGCAAGGATGCCCAAATGTTTCTTCCTAATGGCAACCTTCCCCAACTCATCCAATCTCGATCCAAATTTTGTCTCACTAAAATTCTCCTCTTTGATATCTTCAAAATCAAGTGCAACCCTCGTATCGCTCAGCATGTTTGAAATGTAAGTGTCGATGCTTGGACTGTATTGTGCAATCTCATCCCGTATCTCTTCAAGTGTCCTCAATCTGACAGTCAAGGAAACATACCAAGACTCAACAATACTCTTTCCTCCCTCATTCACCAACTTGGCCCTTACCAAGGATCCATCTGATGGCTTTCAAGGTTGCTTGTTCCCCACTTATCGAGTTTGAGCTTTACATATGGCTTGGAAAAAGATATAATGTAAACCAAGAAAATATCCATAAAAGTGCTCCAATAGCAAATAGAGTTCTAACGCGATGGCCAATCCATTATAATTCTTGCAAACAAATAAACATCATAATGTTTCATACATTAATCATAGATGAGATCACACCTGTTACATGCACCAAGAACACAATTTTGTGAATCTCCTTTGAATTTCATCTCTATCCAAAGATCGCCACACCATTTTATACTTGAACCATGTCACCAATCATTTGCACATTCATCTCTATTAAATTGAGGAGCTCCATACAAGGACTCATGATGAGTTGCAAGAGGATCACACTTTTTCAAATATAATTTGTCACTAGCATGGGAAATTGGGGAATCGAAGAACCCTTGAATTTGAACCTCTCAATTGGGCCCACATTACTAACAATAGTGCTCTTTGGTTGAACCTGCACTTTGAACATACCGAACCAGTGAACTGAATTCTGAATCTCTGAACCTGCACTTGTACTTGAACCTCTGAACCTATGAATCTTCTTGTGCAAACTGAACCACTTCGAACCTCTTTGAACCTTGGTTCGAAGTAGTTCAGAGAGGTTCAAGACCCTAAACTTGAAAGTTTATTTTCGGGGTCTATATGGGTACCAACAGTACAAAAGGGCTCCGGATGGAGTCCTAGGCCTGGAAATAATGCTTGAGGAATTGCCCATTGACAGGCAATGGGACATCCCTACCAGTGAGTGTCTTAAGCCTAAATGCATTATCCCCGACAATTTTTGCAATTTGAAAAGGACCTTTCCATAGTTTGTCAAATTTATCATGTTTCCCTTTCTTTTCATGGGCTTTATCCCAATATAAGACCAAGTCAGAGATCCTGAAGGCCTTGTTTTGTTTTCTTCTGTCAAACCAACATTTTACTACCCCCTGATGTTTAGCAAATTTTTGTAGGGCTTCATCTCTTCTCTCATCTAACTGCATCAGTTGAGCCAACCTGACCTGGACTCGGTCTTCATTCTCATCATAGTAGTCTTGTATGAACCTCAAAGTTGGGATTTCCAATTGAATGGGAAACACATGGTCCTGTCCATAAACCAGATGATAAGGAGTAATTCCTATGGACTCTTTGACTCTTGTTCTATCTGGCCACAAAGCATATCTCAGCTGAGTGTGCCAATCCCTTGGGTTCCTTGTCTAAAAGTTTTTTGATCACAATCAAAAGGTTCTTGTTTGTAGACTCTGCTAGGCCATTTCCTTGGGGATAGTAACCTGATGAAAATTTCAAAATGATCCCATGATCGAATGCCCAATTATGAAACTTCAAGGAAATGAAAGAAGAACCATTATCACATACAAAAGCAGAAGGACATCCAAACCTTGTAGTGATTCTTTCCTCTAAGAACTTAATAACAACCTCAGCAGTGCAATTCTTGAAAGCTTGGGCTTCCGACCACCGAGTACAGTAGTCAGTCGCGGTTAGAATATACTTGTGTTGTGCTGAGGAAGGTGGATTAATGGGACCGATGAAGTCAAGTCCCCACATCGCGAAAGGTCTCACCTCAGTAATCGGCTATAAATGCATTGCTGGGTTCCTCTCCCTTTTTGCCGATGTCTGGCAGACATGAGAAGTCTTCACATGCTCGTGTGTATCCCTGAACAAGGTTGGCCAATAGTATCTTGCTCTTAGTATCCAATGTGCTGTGGCCAAATCGGATCCATGTCCTGTTCCCCATTTATCATGAAAATGTTCCAAAATATTTCTAGCTTCATCTTTTCCAACACACCTCAAATATATTCCCTCATGATTCTGTTTATATAACACTGCTCCTTGCAGCATGTACCTTTTGCTCTTGAATTTCAATGCCCGCTTCTGTACTGGATTCAAATGTGAAGGGCACCGATGATTTAGCAAATAATTGATTATGTCCTAGTACCATTCATTGGGATGCACATCCTCCAACTCATAAACTTGCTGTACAAGTCCAGGTCCCTTTGACGCCATGGTCTATGCTAGCTGTTGACCTCTAACCAACTTCATCGGTTGAATCTCTATGTCATATTCCTGGATAATGGCGACCCACTTTCCTCTTCTCTCTCCAAGTTTGTTTTGCATTAAAAGGGTCTTTATTGCTATGTCAGGCACAATTGCATGGACTTTGCTTCTCAAGATGTAATGCCTGAACTTCTTCATTGCCTTCACCAAAGCATAAGCTTGCTTCTCCACATTTGGATAATTCAATTCGGCCTCTCTGAAAGGTGCACTCATGAATGCTATCGGATGCTCTTCACCTTCCTCATTCTTCTATGTTAAGATGGCAGCGCATGAATGATCAAACGCGAAAGAATATATATTGAATGGCCTCTCATAATCTGGACTCACTAAAATTGGTGCATTGATAATAGCTTGCTTTATCTCTTCAAATGCCTTCTTCGCTGCTGGATTCCAATCCATTTTTGCATCTTTCTTCAACATGTCGTTCATTGGCTTCACTATTTCTGTGAATGCGGATATGAACTTCCTTACGAAGTTGATCTTCCCAAAGAAAGACTTGAGCTCTTTCTTGCTAGCTGGTAGGCCAAGTTTGGAAATTGCCTCCACTCTCTTTGGATCTATCATGATTCCCTTATCTGAAATTACATGTCCTAGGAGTTTCCCTTCGGTAACTCCAAACATACACTTTTTCGGATTCAAAGAAACTCCGAACTTTCTACATCTCATGAAAACTTTCCTTAAGTCCAAAATGTGATCCTCGCTATTTTTTGAAAATAGTGTGATATCATCCATGTAGATGATGATACACTTGTCCTTTAAGTCCTTGAAAGCGTAATCCATGGCCCTTTGAAATGTTGCACCTGCGTTGATCAGGCCAAAAGGCATCCTCCTATATGCAAATGTTTCCCACTTTGTGGTGAAAGCTGTTTTCAGTTTATCTTCTTCCACAATCACCTGATTGTATCCCGAATACCCATCCATAAATGTCATCATTTGTGCGCTGTTCACAACTTGCAAAACCTCATCTAGTGATGGCAATGGATAATTGTCCTTTTCTGATGTTCTGTTCAAATTCCTGAAATCAACACAGCCTTATTTCTCCGTTTTTCTTTCTGATTGGGACAAGATTGGCGACCCACATTGAATGCCTCACTGGGAAGATGATCCACGCATTTAGCAGCTTCTTCACCTCTTGGAAAATCAATGGTTCTAACAAAGGATTAACTGGCCTCTGCCGCTGTCTGAATGGCTTACTTCCTTCCTTCAGTGGGATTGTATGTGTGATGATGGAGGGATTGTATGTTTTCAAATCTTCATATCCCCAAGCAATCACATCTGGGAATTCCCTCATCAAACCAAGTATATCTGCCTTCTCCTTAGGTGTGCAAACTTTCCCAATGTGAACTATTTTGGGACTATACTCTGTTCCCAGATTTACCTTTTCACACTCGTCACCCCCTGTGGGTTGATATGGCACTTTGTTGAATTGGTCCATGTCGAATATCCTTTCTAATTCAATCATTCCCTTTGGAATAGTGTTTGTCTTCAAGTTCATAATTTCTTCTGGATTGATCTCCGCTTCTTCGTCTAATTCTCCATCAATGATTTGTGCTATGAAAACATCTGAATTGGTCAAGAACTTAAGGATATGTCTATCGTTTTCGAACACTTGGAAGTTCTTGACATTATCTGGCACTGACGGGACCGATGCTAACTCAACTTTAAATTTCTTCAAGGCTTCCAACTTAATTGGTGCTAGTGAGCTTGCAGCCTACGCGAGGGCATTAGCCACCTGGTTCCTTGCTCTATAGCTAAACTTGATTTTGAAGGCATCAAAGTCTTCTCTTAGATCCCATACTCTATTTCTGTACCTTTTCAGTCTCTTGTCATGGCAAGCAAACTTCTGCTTCACCTGCTCAGTTACTAAATAAGAATCCCCAAGCACATGGAGTATCTTGGTACCCTTCTTTATAGCACACAACAAGCCTAGAATCAAAGCTTCATATTCTGCCTTGTTGTTGGTGCATGGAAATTGCAATCTATGTGCCTCCAAATATGTTGCCCCTGTCGGGTTGACTAACTCAAATCCGGCTCCAGCTCCTTGCTTAGTCTTGGAACCATCGAACCTTAATGTCCACACTCCATCTTTTTCTTGATGACCAGCTTGGGAATCCTTGGACTTGTTCGATTCATCATTCCTCCTCACTTCGATATTGGGTGGTGCAATCTGATTCTTTGTTTCACCCATCATGCTACTTTCTGCTTCATTAACTTGTGGAACTTCAACCTTTTGTTTGCCATGTCGATCACCTTGTTTCAGCGCCCTTGGGATTCTCTTCTTTACTTGTTCTAATGCAACCTTGCACAAGGAGCAAGATAATTCCGAATGGAAGGCGTTGTGAATTCTGCACCAATTGGGCAATAATAAGTCTCTCACTAATATTCTGTTACCCAACTCTATACCTTGTACAGCTCTAATCACAAAGTTTCTAAAATTTTCGAACATGCCTTCACCTTCGTCGGATGAAGTGTCGGGATCCGACTCAATTAGCATTTCCGTGGATTCCTTTGCTTCGCTTATTGCATTCAATGTCAACACTTCTGCCTTCTTAGGCCTATAGATGCCCATGCTTGTCTCCGCAAACAATACTTCACTTGGTTCCCCATACTGAGTAACTGTCAATCTCAACCTTGGGGTGCTATCAATTTTGATTTGGTTGGCAAGCCCTCTCCATGGGAGCCACATGTGAGAAAAGTCAGTTGCCATGTATCCATTCAACCTTCTGGCCCAATCCCTACCTAGAATCAAACCATAGGAATCGGCCACATCCACTACTGAAATATCTACCATGTGTTCCATCCTTGGATCCGAAGCCAACTGCATGTGTATGTTATGTAGTTCACCTACCACTGGGACCTCAGTCTTGTCCAATTGGGTAACCTTCTTGTTTGATCCTAAAGGCATGATTCCCAACTTTCTACAATAGCCAAAGGCGTGACATTACTCGAAGCTCCTGAATCTATCAAACAATTATGAAGAAGCTTCCCAAATATCCTTACTGAGAGCAAGAATGGGGCTGGTTCATCTTTTCCTTGATAAAATACTATTGGTGTCTTGTGTACTTGCTTAGGCTTTGTCTCGAAATCTGTTGGTTGGACTGCTTCTTCTGCCTTCACTGTTTCTCTATTCTTCATCGGATCATGACTCCTTTGAGTCTGTTGTGCCACTGGCATTGATCCTTGAGCCACATAAACTCGTCGAGGCTTTGGCTGTCTATTGAAATTACCGATGTTGCCATATGCAACCTCTTGTGTAGAGTTCTCCATCTCACCATATGAAATCCCTTGAGATGAATTCGTTGTGTTCCCACATGGAACGTCTTGGATTACATGTACTGAGTTGGGAGGAGGCCTCCTTGCTGTAGGAGTCGCTTGGGTAGGTGCTGTTGCACCTTGAGTGTGAGACCCTTGTGACTTGTTGTCCTTCAAACTATTAAGGAATGTATCCCTAATTTCGGTTACCTTCAACAATTCGAACAAGGGGAGACTAATTTTGATCTTCTTCATCTCTTCTGTCACACTCTGTCCTAGTCTTTTCAACTCATCATTATTCACAGAATTGTTCACTGTCCTTCCTCTGTTTGCTTCTTGTGTTGTCATGGCACTCTGTGACCCTTGAGCGCCCTGATTACTTTGTTGTGTGCTCTGCTGAGAACTCTGTTGTCCATTACCATTGTTGTGGCTACCTTGTCTGTATTTAGGTGCATCCCTTGGAGGATTTGGTACATTACTTGCATTGGGATGTGGAGGCGTATTGTAATTGTTCGGAGTTATGGAGGATGTGAAAGGTCCATCATTCCTCTTACTGTTATTGTTCCTCTGATAAAACCTCGCATTGCTAGTTGGCTGTTGAAATGTCTGGTTCCCACCTGTTCCTTGAACTAGAACAGTCACCCATGTTAAAGTATTGTTCGTTCGTGTTTAATAAACGACAAGACAATCATGATATGCATATAAATATAGATATATTTATATATATATACTATATAATATAATTGAAAAGTAAGTATATATTAATATGCATATGTGTATACTTATATATATATATATATATATATATTATACAAAGTATGAATAAACTATTGGTTAAGATATGTTAACTAATAGTTATGTAATGAAGTGACATGACCATAAGTATATACGGTCATGTCTATTCATTACATGACTATTCAATATATACATATACCCTATTGTTATTGTAGAATCAATCAATAACGAAGGCAATTGTATTCTACAATCACAATAGTAATCTATTTCAGTTCAGCACTCATATATTCTCTATAGGATGATCCTAATTTCTCAACATGGTATCAGAGCCTAACCTATAAGAGAATAAAATATAATCACAAACAATCGGTAATAAATTGACGGCAATATTGGTGACGATCTTGATAAAGATTCATTCAACTATGAAGATCCAAAATGAAATTGGCATCCATATACAAATAGAGGAGGATATAAAACTATTCTGATATAGCATCCATTCATGTGACGTGAAAACAAACAGAAGGAACACAGTCAGCATCCTGTATATGTACAGGTCAGCAGATTGACAGGGACACTTCACATAATCCTTCTCGGATCAATAATCAGTCAATTACTTATATATATCAGAGTGGCATCTAGAGATTAGAAACAAATGGGAGTGTAAATACGCATAGAAACTTGGTGTCTTGCCATCAGTATCGCAGGATCCCTTTATATATTCGACAAGATAGAATAAACGATATTCAATGCTCAAAGCATTGAATATGGTTCAGAATTATAATGGAGAACATAGAAGGGATCATGTTTTGAGTCAGCGATTTTGGAGATTACAGTCAATCAGCAAGGAATATGATAATATACATCTGGTTGACAGATAGTGAAGGAGTCTTACATTTACATATTTTGGGGAGGTGTTTCCAGTCATTGTGAATAGAGATATATTCGAATAGGAGTGATGAGTATTTATTCAAGAGAAACTTATGCATTGCAGAGCGAGAGGAAACATCATTTGGGGATGACAAAGCAGTTTCTTGCGAGCCATAGCCACTAAGGAGATGATTCATCCAACATGAGATTAGAGATAAAATAAATGGATTAGATATTATTGGGCGGCTAAATGTATCACCGATTTCATAAGCTTGAGAGAGTACTCACGGAACTGGTTGAGGATTAATTATATAAAGGAAAAACTACCACAGGTCAGAAATACAGTCCTTCCACTTACCCAGGTTCCAACCATTAGCAGATATACTACATAGTATAAGTGCGTATATAAACATATGCATCTTCAGGATGACTAAGCATTAATATGGGAAGTCTAGTGATCCCTCAAAGTTATCAAATTTGATAGGGATGCTCTAGTGTCAACATTCCAAATACTCAAACAACTTATAAGGTTGCAGAACCATTACTGATAATAGTGAATTTATAGCTAAGAAGAGTGGGACATATGTCTTGGTGCTCTATAACTTTGGCCTATTATCATTTCATTGTACCGAACAAAGGAAAATGGGCAAATCACCGTATAGTTTTGGGTCATCACTGAGGAAATACTGGCGCTGAATTCCTCGACAATTAAGGAGGAATGTAAAAGTTGAGTTAGTGAAAGTCAGCACCAAAGTAGTGACAAATAATATGACTCTCTACATTCACCTTGTGAATTGCTGTTAGCAAATGGAATACAAAGCATTATAATACTGTTTAGGGGTAGCGAACAGCGATCAGGTAGAGGCTAGCAGGTGGTTTTGAAGATAGCAACTGAAGTTAGAAACTGCAATTACTAATAAGAGGAACTAATCATGATGAGTTCTATCACAGTGATAAGGTTTCAAGGAAGCCGCTGCATTGATAAGACAAACAATGGTCAAAGACAGTGACCGATTCATCATGATAATTATACTTGTCAGCATCTGATGATTTCAGGTTGAGAAGTATTGGTAACCAATCATGGTCTTTGATGGAGAGGACCCTGATCTTGCATTATCGTGTGGAATAAGTCTATCGACTTTCATTGATAATGGCATCGACTTCTAGTGAACTGAAGGAATATTGTCTAAGCACCAATTAAGGATTAGATCGATATGTAAACATTGCTCAAGTAAGCAAGCGATATCGATCAAGGAAAAAAACAACATAAGTTAATCAGCGATTGCCAGATACCGATTTTGGAGTGGATTAAGATGGCAGTCTAATCGATAATATGAAGATAACTAATGCTAGTGATCTAAAGAAGACATGATTAAGTTCAGAAATTACAATATGAGAGGGGGTGCGATCAGATAATGACAGGAGGCATTGATGAATAGCTTGATTGGTCTCAAACCAAGAGCACATGTCACTTAGATATCATCATAGGAATAACTCAACCATGCTTGAGGATGCGATCTCAACTCAACATAAAGAAATTTAAGTATGTTCTGAGATACGATGATCTGGTTAAGAATAGCGACCATACAGAGACAAAACGATAACAAAGGAATAATAAGCAATAACATCAATACCATCGATTTATTATTAACAAGTTAATTAGTGACTTGACATAAGACTTATTAGTCAGCAGCCATAATAGAAGACTTTAGTTATGAAGAAAGTTGCAATTGCTAATAAAGACAACATTGATGCCAAGTATTCGATTAACATAAAGATCAGAATAAAACTGATATGTTATGAAGAAGAACGATGAGTACGAGTATCGTATTAATGGGCTCACCTTACGAAAGGAAATATTTGAAACTTAAGATAAGTATTCATCTTTGAGTTAAATTTTTTATAATTTTGTAGTCATTTTCTTATATGTATTCATGTTTGTACTATAAGAGCTATTTGCCTTGATCTTTTTATTTGTCTCCAAGAATGTTCTTGTAGAAAAGAAAAAAGAAGAAGAAGAATGATGCAATCAAGGCATTATGCAGGGTTGTTCCGTACTATAATAAGTGCAGGATGATTCTTTGATCACAAGTACCTATGGACTACTAAGTGCAGGGTCCATTGCACATGTGGCACTGACAGGCTCCTACAACTACACTACTCCAGATTTTGATTACACTACGACTGTGAAATTTCATAATAAGTACTCATGGATTTGTGTACAACCTTTGGACTATAGTGAGATGGATTCTTCAAAATACTTTTTTGTATGGGCTCACCTTACGAAAGGGAATATAAAAGGACGAAAGCATGAGAAATTCAGATTAAGAGGGAGTCCTGACATCTTCAGAAAGTTTAAGAATTGATGAACTTGAGCTTCAGAGGGAGCAGATGATTCAGTCAACTTGTGACAAAATTGATCATATTGATTGAGAGAGAGATAATTGCTGAAGGTGAAACAATTCTGAGGCTATAGAAGTGGAAACTCGTGGATAGAATCACAGATGAGATGCACATAGATAGGATCTCTGATTGAAGTAATTCATACATCTTGAACCTACAGTTCATTGAGATGAACATCATACTAGAGGTCTTTATTATCTTCCCTCAAGTCCAAGAGGGAGTGTTAATGTTGTGGCCTTGAAAAAGATCAAAAAGCATCCTATGCTAGTCAATGTGAGTCGGCAACCTTATGTCTATTATTCATGTATGAGACATCGATTCTCTCAGGAAGAAAGGTATGGAGTCATATCCTGCAGTAACACTGAGATGAGCATATAAACAGGGTATGCCTCCGTGATAGAAGAGGAAGCAAAAGGATCTACATTAGTGGACATTTGAAGATCTTGATTCAGAGGGAGTAGACCATGTTTTGTTGGTTACCTAGTGATCAACAAACTGTAGCAGAGAATTATGATGAATTACCATGTGAGAAGGCTATGCTTTCATGTTAGTGGGAGAAGCTAGAAGATCAAATTAAGATGGCAACCCAGGATCGTGGTCATATTAATTTAGAGGAAGTATTCCTGATGTTGATTTTCAGCCTTAGTGATCTATCACTTTGTATCTTAAATGATTCTTGTCTTTGATAGACAAGTTTAAGGTGGAAGCCTTCCTCACTTGATAATAGTGAACCAAAGTGTCAAGATAGACTACTTAATTGTGTGTCCTGACTGTGTGGAGATCTTGACTCTTGTTATTACTGGATGTGTAATAACGAAACCATAACATGATAGACTACTTAATTGTGTGTCCCGACTGTGCGGAGATCATGATATTCAAGTCTATTTTCATGACGAGACTACATTAAATTGTGTGTCCTGAAGTGTCGGAAGTCATGGTAGACTTTATGGGCCCATTCATTTTGTGTTATGAAAGGTGACGATCTTTCACGTGTGTTGGGTTACTATTTCAAGGTGACGATCTTGAAAATAGTTAACCAGGCTTCAAGATTGACTCCCAAAAGGGACTGTCCCGGATGTGCCGGATATCTTGTTGCTTATGATATTACTTGGTGTGTAATAACTTGTCAAGATCGACTCCCGAAAGGGTCTGTCCCCGATGTGCCGGATATCTTGACACCTATCATGATCGACTCCCAAAAGGGTCTATCCTGGATGTGCCGGATATCATGATATGAAAAGATTCTACAAATTCTATTAAACTCTCTCTCAAGAGGGAGTGTTAAAGTATTGTTCGTTCGTGTTTAATAAACGACGAGACAATCATGATATGCATATAAATATAGATATATTTATATATATATACTATATAATATAATTGAAAAGTAAGTATATATTAATATGCATATGTGTATACTTATATATATATATATATATATATATATATATTATACAAAGTATGAATAAACTATTGGTTAAGATATGTTAACTAATAGTTATGTAATGAAGTGACATGACCATAAGTATATACGGTCATGTCTATTCATTACATGACTATTCAATATATACATATACCCTATTGTTATTGTAGAATCAATCAATAACGAAGGCAATTGTATTCTACAATCACAATAGTAATCTATTTCAGTTCAGCACTCATATATTCTCTATAGGATGATCCTAATTTCTCAACAACCTAGTGGTGGGAAAGAGAAATTTGACTCATTGCTATACCCATTTTGATCTATTACTTCATTGACTGGTCCATTGGCTGACTTAGGAGGGAATCTCCCTTGATGTTCCTCATATGCTTCAAATTCTGGTGGAAATGAAACCTCTTCAAAGGTCAAGCATTGAGCATAACTTGGGGATGGAACAATTTCATACCCTGTGACCTTAATATCCTCTTGATTGATTGACTCATCCACAACCTTCTGAAACAGGTTGGATGCCTTCTCAAACTCAGCATATCCTAACTCCGAATGTTGATCAGTCTCATGGAATCTGCAATATTGAGACAAGGCAGACTCAGCCAGAAATATTCTCTCCATTGGCCTACTATCTGTTGGGGCTTGATTATCAAGTGGCGACACCACATTTCCATTGTTCGGGCTGGTGTTCCATGTCCTCTTTTGGTTGGGCTAATTGTTATATCCTTGATCTTGTGACTGGTTACCACCCTGGTGATTGTTATTTTGTTTGTTCCTTCGATAACCACCACCTTAGTTGTTTCTTTGATAATCACCACCTTGGTTGTTTCTTTGAGAATCTCGGTCCTGATAGTTCCTTTGATATCCCCCTTGATAGTTTCCACTCTGATAATTATTTCCTTGATTGCCTCCTTGATAATATCTCTAAGCGGCTTGGAGTTGATTGTTCTGATTTCTCAAATAAGTGACCTCTGTAGACAGCTTCTTGACTTGCTCAATCAATTCCTTTATTTCATCTTTCTCTTCTTGTGTTCTCATTGATGAACTTGCACCTTGCAGATGGATCGGCATTGGTGGTGGTGCCTGAGACAACGGAGGTCCCAGATGTACCACAAGCTGATTTGGAGGCGCTTGGTATGTAAGTTGTGGAACTGGATTGTTCGGATATCTAACACTCAGGGGTTCCAATCCTTGTTGGCCTAACTGTTTCCCTATTTCAATTGCCTTAGCATAAGCCTCATTCAACGTTGTAGGGGAGGGGTTTGCCATCCTTGTAAACATAACTATCTGATTGTCTAAGGCATTGTAGTATGCTTCCAAAGCACCCGCCTCCTGAATTGTGTAAGGGGCTTGCAATCTTGTGTAAGCCTTGTGAAAATGATTGTTGAAGGAACTTAATGATTCTTTATCTTGTCTTCTGATGTCCACAAACAGCCTATGCAACTTCAATGGTGTGGTGGGCATGCCAAATTTTCCTATAAATGCCTCTCTGAGCTGAAGCCATCCTGTTATAGATGATACTGGCAGATTGACAAACCAATAATAAGGTTCTTCCACCAATGAGTAAGGGAAGAGCCTACACGCTACATCCTCATGTTGAATCCTTCGGTTGCACAATGCATCTTCAGATACTTTGATATGCTCCTCAGCTGTGCGGTTGGGGTCATTGACGAAGAACTTGGAGCAAAATCCTGATGGATTCTTTGGCAGGTCATGATACTGTTGAAACAAGATGGGTGAGGCATTGTTTTGAATCCATGGATGCTATTGTTGTGCCATTGTTGCTTGATTGACTTGAGCTTGAGCTGGCTGACCTACTGGAGTTTGTATGTTTGAAACCTTTGGAACTTGAACCGGACTACTCGAGGAGTTTGCTAAACTTCTAGTATTAGCTACCCAATGATTCCTTCCTTTCTTGTGAAATTGCAACTCAACTAGGTCCTCCTCTTGGTGTGGTGTAGACCTAAGTAACCTCTGCTTCTTATTTGATTGTAGTTTCTCAAACCTTTCGGGAGAGAAAGATCCAATTCTTCTAACCAGCTTGATTATAGTTCAATCCGATTGATCGCCCCAAATTCAATATTCCTCAAGGGTGACCTTCTCTTTGAATCCTTTCTATTTGTTCTCTTTCCCACCTTCATCAAATCTCTATTTCAATCCTTTGTTGCTCTCTTTGGAATGCAATGCCAACTTGCTCTTCTTGGTCTAAGATAATTCTAGCAAATTGGTAGTGTGTATTGTCTTCTTTATTATTCCAAATGAACTCCCCCAAATCAGAAATGATGTCTCCTTGTGTCCAGCTGATATCTAACCCTGGTTATGCAACTGGGAAATGAGCATACGAAGGCAGCACCATTTTAGTTTATCTCTCCAATTTTGCCTTCACAACTAGACTGGGATAACCTTCACACTTTCCTTTCTCTTTCAAGTTTCCTTTCTAGCTCTCTTTGGTGTTCCAATCTTTTCTGAATTTCTCTGTCAATTCTTTGAGCTTTTTCTTCTTCTTCTAACACAAAGCTTACTCGCATATATTCAGGTGCACTTCTCTTAACTCTCCAGACGAGTGAGTTTAATCCTGAGATGCTGTCTTCTTGGTCGTCTCCAAATCCGAGGTTAGGCTGTAAGATTGGTACGATGTCTCTATGCGGAAGCACCATCTTTCATCATAGTTGAATGCCAACAAGTCCTCAAAGAAACACTATCTGCCCTACTTCTAGCGCCAAATAATATTGATGTCAGTTTTGTACCACTACATAACATATAGCAATTGATGTCATGTCCCCTTTCTAGAGACATGTTCGTTCATGACGGGTTTGCCTATCATCGACTCTCGTAGGCAAATAGTTTGGAGAGAGAGTCATTGTGTGGATCATTTGATTGCTTACAGCTGACAGAGCCTACATTCGGCAGAGCCTACATCCAGTTTGAGGCCTACATGCAGTTGTAGTGGAGCCTACGTCCAGAAGAGAGCCTACATCCAGTTCGAGCCTACATTCGGTCTAGTTGGGCCTACATTCGGTTATGAGACATCTTGGCCTACATTGTTATATTTTTGAGTTGAGAAATGTACTTTATTATTATAATGTTATTTTATTATAAAGTACATTATAATTAGATGTTTCTAGAAGTTCTAGTAACTTCTCAAGAAAAAGAATAAATAGGGGGCTTGGGCTATCATTTCTACATGCTTGGATTTGGGATTTCTTCTACTTCTTCATTGTGAAGCAATTTGTAGCCTTGTGGTCTGCAAATACTATTCGATCTTTGGGAACGAATCACTCCCCTAGATTGGCATAACTGAGGTAGTGAAATATCTACTAAAGGGTTGCAAGTTTGGAAGTGGTATTCAGCCATTTCAAGTTGAGCTTATTTGGAATCCTTAGATTTACCTGAGGGTTTGAGTTTTGGTTGCAAGAGAAAAAAAGCAGATCCGAAAAAGCAATCCGAAAAAGCTGTCCGAAAAAGCAGATCCGAAAAAGCAGTCCGAAAAATTATTGCAGCCATCTACAATCAGGTTCCTCATTTCTCATTTGGCATTTGGCATATTTTCTGAGAAATGTATGTTTTCAGCTGAGTACAAAATATAGCTTCAGCACTTTACTATTTTACATTGTACTTGTCTTTGTTTGCCATTTGGCATTATTGGTAACAAAGGAAGGCTAGGATTTTGCAAGTGAAAGGGCATTGTAATTTACAGTCTATCTATATTGCAAACCTAGGGTTTGATGATCATATCATTGACTGAAAAATGTATGGCATTGTTGCAAATTGTTGATATATGAATGGCATATGGTTTTGAGCAATTTCCTACATCATTGATAGTGTTTTAGATGGTGTTTGGTTGCTATCTATTATTCTGAAATTTTGGGACAGTGAACTCATATATTGCAAAATAATTTTCTATATTCAGTATTTTTCTTTCAGCAGTGTATTCAGTGCATGCCAACTGTTTGACGAATTTTCTCAGTTCAGTATTAGTGATTTTTAGTGGCCTTTATAGTAAGGGTCATTACAGTGGTATTAGAGTGGTGTTCTTGCCATCCTGTTGGGTAAGAAACCTATATGCATCCTTCAGCATTTGGGCATCACAGGTACTACACACGAAGAAGAGCAGCACTAGAGGGTGAACAAGACTTCGGAGATACTCTTACCATGGGTGAGAGACAATCACAGAGCCCACCTAGAATTTCTGATGATGAGAGGGAATTCTTTCGGATTATGACTACGGGACAGCAGGAGATGGTCCAGTCCTTGCGTAATTTGACCACTATGATGGAGAGAGTGGTTTAGCCCAGAGCACAGGAATAGGTTAGAGGTACACTTGGTCATGATAATAGGAGCGTGGCAGGTTCACAGGGTGCTCCTAGGCACAGGTCTTGGACAGCGGATAGACCTACTCATCCTACTTTCCTTAGAGAGGAGGCTCAGGAGGCAGGAGAGGGTGATGTATAGGATGAATTTTAGGATGATCTTAGAGCTGCTACTGTAGAATGGCAGGCATTACCACCACATGTGCGTGAGTTACTTAACTTTGATCGCTACTTGAACCAGAGGAGAGAGCACATGAGGAATACTCGGCAGAACAGGAGACTTAGAGGAGGCCATGACAGTGAGTTGCAGCGAGCTGCTAGCAAGCTCACTTTACCTTCTTTTGATGGTAGTGGACAGATGACAGCACAGGCATGGATACATAAGTTGGATACTTTCTTAGCATTGAGACCCATGTCAGAGATAGATGCCATCAGATACGCCACCTTGCATTTGGAGGGCGCAGCTCATGACTGGTGGTCACATGGTATGGTTACCTTGCAGCACAACCAGGTGACACCGTACCAGGATTTTGTGGATAGGCTGGTGGAGCGTTTTGACAGGAAGGATCTAGAGATCTTCCGTGATCTTGCATAGTTGAGACAGACAGGCAGCTTAGAGACTTATATCAGTGAATTTCAGAGGTTGTCAGTTATGGTCCAGGATGTATCGGAGAGGCGGTTGGTTATCCTATTCACTGAGGGATTGTCTGAACCCCTCCAGGGTTGGATCAAGGCATTTGATCCATCGACACTACAGGAGGCCATGAGGAAAGCTCGTAGTATGGAGCTTACAACACCTTCTAGCAGATTCACCCCTAGGAGTTCTACTTCTTTCAGAGATAATAAGAAGTTTGATAAGGGGAAGGGGAAGAAGGTTGATACCAAGGGGAAATCCACTCCACCCTTGGATACTGAGGCACTTAATGACCTACGCAGGAAGAAGCTATGCTTCTATTGCAAAAGCCCATATGATAGGGATCATGACTGTCCTTTGAGGCCTAAGGGGAAGGCCAATAGAGTTATGTGAGCGTACTATGAGGACTCAGATTCAGATAGCACAGCACATGAGGATGAGCATAGTGACACAGAGCCTGAGGTAGAGGCAGAGGCTTCAGAGCCTAAGGTGGAGCTGGAGCTACATTTGCAGTAGGCACGCTTATCTAGTACTCAGCAGGAGGGGTCCTTTAGATTGCGTGGAGTTCTAGCAGGACAGAAGGTGATTACCCTAGTTGATACAGGTGCTACGCATAATTTCATTGATGCACGTTTGGTTGAGCGCTGTGGCATTGAGACAGAGGAATTTGAGGGTCTCCGAGTACAGGTTGCTGATGGTTACACTCTTAAGTGTAACAGGATGATCAGAGATATGCCCTTACGCTTGAGCAATTATGAGTTCAAAGCGGATTACCATGTAGTTAACATGGGCGACCTAGATATTGTATTGGGGATGACTTGGTTGCATTCATTGGGCGGGGTCACTTTCAGACTCAGGGACATGGAGATCAAGTTTGAGGCAGATGGTAGGCAGCATGTCTTGAGGGCTATCAGAAATAGTGATATTAGGACTATTTCTTTCAGGTGCATGGAGAGGATGGTTAGACACGATGGGATCGGATGGGCAGCCATGTGTACTCTCATGCCTACATAGGAGGAGCATCAGATGACAGAGTATCACCCTGATATTCAGAGATTGAGAGAGCAGTATGATAGGGTGTTCAGTGACATTCCACTTGGCGCACCACCTGATAGAGGGATTGAGCACATCATTGAGTTAGAGGAGGGTGCTAAACCAATGATGATCACACCATACAGGCATCCTAAGAGGCTCAAGGATGAGATAGAGAAAACCATCAAGGAGCTACTTGAGATGGGGCACATTAGACTGAGCAAGTCTCCTTTTGCTTCTTCGGTAGTTTTGGTGAAGAAGAAGGATGGTTCAATGCGGATGTGCATTGATTATCGGATGTTGAATAAGAGGACTATTAAGAATAGGTATCCCATCTCTCGGATTGATGAGTTGATAGACGAGCTACATGGAGCATGCTACTTTAGCAAGATTGATTTGAGATCCGGCTATCACTAGATCAGAGTCAGAGAGCAAGATGTGGAGAAGACTGCATTTAGATGCCATTGTGGGCACTTTGAGTTTGTGGTCATGCCATTTGGGTTGACCAATGCACCAGCTACTTTCCAGTCCACGATGAATAAGGTCTTTCATCATCAATTGAGGAAGTTTGTGTTGGTATTCTTCGATGATATCTTGGTATACAGTCGGACATGGCAGGAGCATGTAGCACATTTGGAGATTGTATTGAGTATATTGCAGACGGAGTCCTTGTATGCCAAGGAGTCCAAATGTGATCTGGGTATGACTGAGCTTTTGTATTTGGGACACATTATCAGTGGAGAGGGAGTACGGATGGATCCTGATAAGATCCGTGCTATAGTGGAGTGGCCTATTCTAGAGAACTTGACACAGTTGAGAGGGTTCCTAGGCCTATGTGGATTCTACCGCAGATTTGTGAGTGGGTATTCACGTCATGCAGCCCCTATGACAGATTTGCTGAAGAAGGGGGCCTTTGTTTGGACACCAGAGACACAGGTTTGCTTTGACAAGTTCAAGGAGATCATGACTTCATGTCCGGTGTTAGCTTTGCCTGATTTCTCGAAGCCATTTGAGCTTCAATGTGATGCATCCGGAGAGGGTATAGGTGCTGTGTTGATGCAGGACAAGCACCCTATTGCATATGAGAGCAGGAAACTCCGTGGACCTGAGAGATCTTTCAGCATTTACGATAAGGAGATGTTAGCCATCATGCATGCGTTGGCTAAGTTTAGATAGTATCTAGTGGGTGGTAAGTTTTGCATTAAAACTGACCACAACAGTTTGAGGCATTTCCTTAGTCAGAGAGATCTCAACGATAGGCAGCAGAAGTGGGTAAGTAAGCTACAGGCTTACGATTTTGATATATCATATGTGAGAGGGACTCAGAATGTGGTAGCAGATGCATTGTCACATAGACCACATCTCAGTGCATTGATTGAGATATCAGAGGATTGGCGACATATGATAGTGGCAGAGTATGCTAGAGACCCATGGGCATCAGGGATAGTTGATGGGTCAGTTGTTGATACCCGGTATATACTTGTAGATGATTTGATTATCTACACGAGCAGGATCTTTCTAGCCCCAAGATCGAAGGTGAAGCAATCTATATTGAGAGCTCTTCATGATTCACCTACAGCTGGTCACCTTGGGTACTTCAAGACATATAGACAGGTGCGGGAGCGGTTCACTTGGAAAGGACTGAAGACAGATGTATTGCAGTATGTTCGTGAGTGCCCTGTTTGTCACCAGAGCAAACAAGAGCACACCTTTCCAGCCGGGCTCCTACAGCCACTTCCCATTCCTGATCAGAAGTGGGAGTGCATATCCATGGATTTCATTACGGGCTTGCCCAAGGCCCGAGGGCGTGATTGTATCTACGTGGTGGTGGATAGACTGACGAAGTATGCACACTTCTTTCCCATCACTACTACTTACACAGCAGTACAGGTAGCTGAGGTCTTCTTTAGAGAGGTCTTCAGATTGCATGGGATACCCCGCAGCATAGTGAGTGACAGGGACAGCAGATTTTTGAGTCACTTTTGGCAGGAGGTATTCAAACTTTGTGGCACTGAGCTTACACCTAGCACCAGTTATCACCCGCAGACGGATGGACAGACAGAGAGTCAATAAGTGGGTGGAGGGCTATTTGAGGAACTATGTGGCTGGTCAGCAAAGGGCATGGGTGAGATGGATACATTTGTGAGTATTGTTACAATACCACATTTCACATGTCGATTCAGATGTCACCTTTCAGGGCTCTATATGGGTATGATGCACCTAGCTTCATTGATTTGTTTATGTCTGATATTAGAGTTCCACGTGCCAGGGATTTGCTTCAGGAGAGCAAGGGCATTGTTGATGCTCTCAAGGATAATATAGCTAGGGCACAGAATCAGTACAAGCAGTATGCAGATCAGAAGCGGATTGAGAGGAGCTTTGAGGTTAATGATATGGTTTACCTCATGCTTCAGCCATACAGACAGTCTACTCTCAAGAAGCGTGGGTCGGAGAAGCTTAAACCGAGATACTATGGGCCTTTCAGGATCATTAGGCGTGTTGGTGAGTTGGCTTATGAGCTTGAGCTTCCAGCTGATAGTAGAGTGCATAATGTGTTTCATGTGTCGCGCCTCAAGAAGGCGTTAGGGCAGCATGTTGTGCCTTCTACAGTGTTACCACCCTTGGATGATGAGGGGAAGTTGGTTTTGGTGCCAGAGTCTATCTTGGATAGCAAGGAGAAACAACTTCGCAGGAGAGTTATCAGGGAGTATTTGGTGAAGTGGAGAGATCTTCCTGTTGAAGATGCTACTTGGGAGTCTGAGGAGATTTTGCAGCATCCAGCTTTGAGATTGCTTGAGGGCAAGCAATTTCAGGAGGGGCGGACTGTCATGTCCCCTTTCTAGAGACATGTTCGTTCATGACGGGTTTGCCTATCATCGACTCTTGTAGGCAAATAGTTTGGAGAGAGAGTCATTGTGTGGATCATTTGATTGCTTATTGCTGAAAGAGCCTACATTCGGCAGAGCCTACATCCAGTTTGAGGCCTACATGCAGTTGTAGTGGAGCCTACGTCCAAAAGCGAGCCTACATCCAGTTCGAGCCTACATTCGGTCTAGTTGGGCCTACATTCGGTTATGAGACATCTTGGCCTACATTGTTATAATTTTGAGTTGAGAAATGTACTTTATTATTATAATGTTATTTTATTATAAAGTACATTATAATTAGATGTTTCTAGAAGTTCTAGTAACTTCTCAAGAAAAAGAATAAATAGGGGGCTTGGGCTATCATTTCTACATGCTTGGATTTGGGATTTCTTCTACTTCTTCATTGTGAAGCAATTTGTAGCCTTGTGGTCTGCAAATACTATTCGATCTTTGGGAACGAATCACTCCCCTAGATTGGCATAACTGAGGTAGTGAAATATCTACTGAAGGGTTGCAAGATTGGAAGTGGTATTCAGCCATTTCAAGTTGAGCTTATTTGGAATCCTCAGATTTACCTGAGGGTTTGAGTTTTGGTTGCAAGAGGAAAAAAGCAGATCCGAAAAAGCAATCCGAAAAAGCAAATCCGAAAAAGCAAATCCGAAAAAGCTGTCCGAAAAAGCAGATCCGAAAAAGCTGTCCGAAAAAGCAGATTCGAAAAAGCAGTCCGAAAAAGCAGATCCGAAAAAGCAGTCCGAAAAATTATTGCAGCCATCTACAATTAGGTTCCTCATTTCTCATTTGGCATTTGGCATATTTTCTGAGAAATGTATGTTTTCAGCTGAGTACAAAATATAGCTTCAGCACTTTACTATTTTACATTGTACTTGGCTTTGTTCGCCATTTGGCATTATTGGTAACAAAGGAAGGCTAGGATTTTGCAAGTGAAAGGGTATTGTAATTTACAGTCTATCTATATTGCAAACCTAGGGTTTGATGATCATATCATTGACTGAAAAATGTATGGCATTGTTGCAAATTGTTGATATATGAATGGCATATGGTTTTGAGCAATTTCCTACATCATTGATAGTGTTTTAGATGGTATTTGGTTGCTATCTATTATTCTGAAATTTTGGGACAGCGAACTCATATATTGCAAAATAATTTCCTATATTCAGTATTTTTCTTTCAGCGGTGTATTCAGTGCATGCCAACTGTTTGACGAATTTTCTCAGTTCAGTATTAGTGATTTTTAGTGGCTTTTATAGTAAGGGTCATTACAATTGAACACTTGATATAGAATACCAAACACTCAACCCTCTCTTGAAAAATATATACTCATGAAGAACAAGAGATAACTCCAAGGTTCCTTACACCTGTGGATACTAACTCAGTTATATCAATGTGATTTGCTGGTAATCACTTAGGCGGGCTTACGTTGTTTACTCGAGGATGTCAAATTCTTGCTATGATGGTGACGAGATCTAGCTTTGCAATGTATACTCAATTGACTTTCTTCTTTTATATCACTTCCAACTTTGCTCTTCAAACTTCAACTACTAAACTACTTCTTGCTTTACTACTACTCCTATGGATGGAAAGATTAGCAAATGGACGGGGATCAAATCTAATGAAAGCTTGCCGGTGGTGCTACCTCCATAGATGCAATGATTCAAGGGAAATTAGACTAGATTACCATACAAGGCTTCCTGACAAGCCGCTAGGATGCTAGTGGCCTAGTATATAGATCCCTATCAAACATTCACCAATATCACCATACAACTAGCCATCTACTTCTATTCTTACTTTAACAACTTTGAAATGAAATCTACTTTAACAACTCAATGAAATCTAACTTTAACTATTGGAAGTAGAAACCATGCAATAACACCAAGTGTTCTTAATCACCATGCAAGATACAACAATGACAAGAGAAGCAATTTTGGTATGATATAAAGCAACAATTTTCTTCAACCCTTTACAAATGAGAGTACATGGCCTTATATAGAGGCTCAAAATTACAACCAACGACAGAGATTAAGAGGCAAAATCAATGATCCAGATTGAATCCCAGAAACCCTAATTAGGGTTACCACCCCATCGGCCAATGAGAAGACGCCACCTCATCAATGGACCAATGAAAAAAAGGAAAAATGGCAACCAATGAGAAGGCACCAAAATAGTAGCCAGTCAAAATCAGACACCCATCCTACCCAAGAAGAAAGAAGAATTTGCCACTTGGGGCTTACATTAAATGATCTTCTAATACAATTCTACCCTTTTCTTTCATCTTCTTAGCCAAGGCAATGAACTTGACTAACATGTTGTTGACTTCCTCCATGGGAGGGCAAGGTGTATGCCTCATTCCGAGCTCAGCTGTGTTCATCATGTTCTTTCCTACTTGCAGTGTCTTCTCGCTCTCCTCATCATCCCTTGCAAACTCGATAAGGGCCCTGAGAGAGGCAAGGATGCCCAAATGTTTCTTCCTGATGGCAACCTTCCCCAACTCATCCAATCTCGATCCAAATTCTGTCTCACTAAAATTCTCCTCTTTGATATCTTCAAAATCAAGTGCAACCCTCGTATCGCTCAGCATGTTTGAAATGTAAGTGTCGATGCTTGGACTGTATTGTGCAATCTCATCTCGTATCTCTTCAAGTGTCCTCAATCTGACAGTCAAGGCAACATACCAAGACTCAACAATACTCTTTCCTCCCTCATTCACCAACTTGGCCCTTACCAAGGATCCATCTGATAGCTTTATAGCCGCCTGTAGCCTGGGAATGGCTAAGTCTCAGATTGGAAGGAAATCCTTCCACTCGCTTTCAAATGTTCTGAATTTGTTCCTAAGAGACACAAATGCCCTGAATGTCGAGATAAAGGCAGGCAAGAACTTTCGCCCATCTTGTATTATATCATTGATCCAATCTTTGGTTTCTTGTACCTGAGCTGATATCTCCTCCGTATTGCTCCCACTATTTTGTTGAAGGGCTGCCTGATGCAACTGTTGGATAGGATGACACACTCCTTGATAGCTATCTCTCCAATACTTGTTTTCAGCCTCCAACTTCACAATCCTTTCATTTGCCTTCCTCAAATTTTCTCTAATCGAAACCATGCCTTCCTGAATCTCCTCACACTCCATGTCATCTGTGATTCTTCCCATATCGTGTTCTACTATCTCATAGTCCTGGGCTACAATCTCGCCGATTGCCTTGCTAACCTTCGGTATAGCAATTTGAACCTTTTGGTGACCATCATCATCACGCCTGACTACCTTTGCCACTGTTCCTGCAATTTTCTTTTGTCTCATATCTTCTTCCTTTTCCACTAACCCTCGAATATTCTCAATTGTTCGGATGGCCATGACCTCGCCGTTTGGCATAAGCATTTGTCTCAACCATAGTGGTGCAGTGCATCTCCCCAAATCTGGATTTGGTTCGACCAGCAAAGCATCACCAACGGCCTTAGGCGCTTGGCTTCCTTCATCAACTGATAGAGCCTCAACATCGATTAGTTTATCTCCTTCACCACTGACTATCATATCATCCTTAACTTGGTTCTCCGAGAGAGGAGAGTACCCTGTACTGTTACTATAACCACTTGATTCCGAACCAGAGCTCACCTCTACCGCTGGCCTTTGTTCACTTGTACCAACTTCTTGGCTCCTAGCCTCAATTATGCTCTCCCTTGATGGTAGTGTACTCTGTTTCTTTGTTGGAGGCTCCTGATGTTCTTTGTCTTTCTCAACCTCCAAACTCCTCTTCTTGCTCTTAACTGTTTGCTGCTAGCTACTGCCCACACCTTGCTGTCCAACTGACTCTGCTGGATTTTCCTCTTCTGGCTTCATCTTCTCATAGGTAAGGTGTACCTTTCGACTTTGTAATTGCCTTAACTTTCTGTTGTACCACCACTCAGTGTGTAGATCAACTGCTCTTGTAACTGCCTCTATGGAAGGATCCTAATGATCACCCCAACCCACTGGACTCAACTCTTTTCCCTCTACTATATTGTAATCTTCCCTTAGCACATCCTCATCATCTTCCAGCTGGTCCGGAATGTCAAGACCTCTCC
Organism: Chamaecyparis obtusa; assembly: GCA_027943335.1. Taxonomy (NCBI): domain Eukaryota; kingdom Viridiplantae; phylum Streptophyta; class Pinopsida; order Cupressales; family Cupressaceae; genus Chamaecyparis; species Chamaecyparis obtusa. The sequence continues at coordinate 863,224 of BSBK01008863.1, forward strand.
ATCTAATGGCCCTCATCATGCCCACCGATAACCTTGAGAAAGCCAACTTCCTCACATGAAAGTCATCCTGTGCATTGGCCCCAAAATCCTCTATAGTAGGGATATGCTTGAATGGATCCCCATGAGATGCCTTGATTAGGCCATTAGGATTGAATCCTTGCCTTGCCCTATACCATCCTAGATGATATTGTTCTAACTCTTTCTCCACAGCTGCAAAGATGACAGGATTGGGGCAACTATCATTGCCTATCATGAGTGAGAAGGTAACCCCTGTCTCACCTTTGAGCTTCATCACTTTGTCATATTGCTCAAGTTGCCTAGCCAACTCCATCAAAACTATCCTATCGGGTGGGTACCTTGGAAGCCTCTTGGGACAAGCCGTGCATCTAGCCACTCTGATATATGTGAATTGTGAAAATTGGATGAACCAACTCCCATACTTCTTAATAACTATTGTCTCTGCTTCCGGTGAGAGCCTCCTTGCGGGTGTCCCTTGCAATACCCTTACTATCTTCATGGCAAAGGCATCATAAAATATCTTGTAGTCCTTGGTGTTGTGCAAATGAAGTTGTGGATAGCACTCATGCACCAAGCATTGTCCGGGCCCATTGCCAATCACCCCTAAAGCTCTAAGTCCAGGATGTTCATACAGTCTTGCAATGAAATAGAAAAGGTAGGACCCCTTGTAGAATTGCTTCTGATTTTGCACTCTCCTAAGTTGCAACTCTAAATTTTCACTTATAATTCTAGCCAAATCAAACTTTCTTTTTCCATTTTCAATTCTTTCAATAAAATAGTATATCCAGGTTTCAAACTACATACCTTGAGTGGAGCCCATGACTCGGTTGAGAAGCACAATAAGGTCACCATACTCTGGTTTGAAATCTGACCTGGTGAGCCTTGACGACTTGGTAACTCCCTTCTTGCCTTCGTGCAACCAATTTTGCTTTAGTAGAGCGAGGTAGGAATCCTGACTATCTTGAAAGAATTTGGCCGCTTGATCCATCAACACCACTATCATGCCCTTGTGCTGGGGTATATTGAACACTTCCTTTACCACCTGCCCACTGATGTTAGCCAACACCCTCTTTCCCTCATCAAAGATGATGGACTTAGTCACAATATCTAGCCGAGATGCCCACTCCATCACCAACTCCGGACAAGGCAAGGTAGGAGGGAAGGCGGCAGCTTGCACAATTCCACACTTGTAGATCTTCTTCGCCATGGAGGAGTGGCCTTCTTTCAACCTATCTCTCAATTGTATCATGTCCATTGTGCCGATGTTGGTGTCACCCACTCGCTTCAATTTTGAGAAGAAGGTGGTCTTGGGCATCATGTCTTCCTTGTCTTTCTTGGTATTCATTCCCCTTAGGTTCTTGCTTGCACTAGCATCCGCCATCCTAACTCTTATTTTTGCCTCTTCTTTCTACAGTGAGATGGGACTACACTTATCTCTGCCCCTCCAATCCTAGCGATGGAACTACCACTTATTTTTGCCTCTTCAAATCCTATTACACTACACTTATCTCTGCCTCTTCGCCTAGGGATGGGACTACCACTTATTTCTGCCTCTTCGAAAACTTATGAGATGAACTACACTTATATCTCCCAACTTCATTCCTAGGGGTGGGACTACCACTTATATCTCCTTTCTCCAAATCCTAGATGAAAACTACACTTATATCTCCCAACTTCAAGCCCTAGATAAAATGAAGAAGTGATGGATGGATGATGCAAGCAAAAAATGGAGGAAGAACCAAGTAAGAACAAGGAAGAATTCTACTTTATCAACCAGCCTTTACTTAAAGTCGAAAATCTTCCTTTACAACCAACAAACTCTATCCAAAGAAGAAAACAAATACCTCAAACTTCGCTGACAAGACCAGATTTGAAGCCCCCTTCACTAAATTCACTGACCATGAATAAATTTGAAGCCCTTTCAAAGATTTTCGCAAGTCTGCCCTTCCAACAGCTGTCCTCTCTAATAAATAGCTCCAAGATAGCAACTAGGGCACAAAATTGCAGCCTCCCTCTAGCAAATTTGCTGGCCCTCTGATAATTTCACAGACCTGCTACCAATTCACAGCCTTCTCCCTAATAAATTCGCTGCCTTCCTTCCAGATTTGTAGCACCTTCTGATTTTTTGTAGGCTTCCTTCCAAATTTGCAGCACCCTCCTTAATAAATTCGCTGCCTTCCTTCCAGATTCGCAGCACCCTCTGATTTTGCAGCCCTAGATGATTTCGCAGGTTTCTTAGGATTAATAGCAGGCCTTGATCAATAGCAGCGCCTGCTCTGCACAATTTCGCAGGTTTGCCCATAATTTGCAGCCCTCTCAACAATTTCGTAGGTCACTTTGCATTGAACAATTTCGCAACCCTTCAATAATTTTCGCTGCCTTTGGGAGATCTCGCAGGTCTGCCCTAGATGACTTTGCTGCCCTTCCTTCTCTGATTTTTTCTCTTGCTGCTGGTGTTTTCACTGCCAAAGACAATAATGATGAGATGATGAAATGAGTGGAGGGGAGGCCTCCTTATATACCAAATTATTTCCCTCCAAAAAGCAGGCTGACTTTATAGGAGGAAAAAAAAAAATTGCCAAATTTAAAACATGAATTAAATAAAAAAAATCGCATGGTCCAAGGGATATTGAAATTAATTTCAAAATTGCCTAATAATTAATGAAAAAAATCGCAAGGGGCTGGAAAAAGAGCTGGGCTGTCTTGGAGATGAAAAATTTAATTTATTTAGCCCAATACAAGCAAATTTCGAAAATCTTATGGGGCTGCAAGTCGTAATTTGGGATTTCCCCAAGAAAATTGATTTTATTGCATTTAATCACAATAACCCCACCAAGAAATCGAAATTTGCAAGCCAATCATAATTCAAACAATTTCAAATTTTTATTTATTAATTTCCCACTTAGAATTTTCGAAAATCTTCTCTTGGCAATTTAAATTTCATTAATTTGCAATCCAAAAATCATTTTGCAATTTAATTCCCATTTGGTAATTTATTTTTTATTTTTGCAATTTATTATCTCTAATTGGCAATTTAATTCAAATTTGGCAATTTAAATTTTCACTTACTTTCCATTTTTCTCCACCAAAAATCTATAAGATTTTCCCAAAAATATCCAAATTCACAATTAAATTTTGAAAACGTTCAAGTTATTCAATTTCATCAATTTTCAAAATTCACCTAAGTCCAAAATATGCAATTTTATCCCGCCAGATATCATTATAACAATCGAAGAAAATGTTCTCATTGAATTTCACTTGGCCTAGGGAAAAAATCAACCGCTCAAGAAAACCAAGGCTCCTTGCAAGGTGAAAACGAGCAATACCCTCCTAGGCGCTTCAAAATATCCGAGGTGTAAAATTTTCACTTCAAAACCTCTGGATCGCCCAAAATCCCGCTAAGGCCTCCAAATACCCGGATCTAGGAAAAATGTCAAGGCTTGCTCAAAAGAATGGGGGGTCCCCAAATTCTTTGGGGCGATGATGTGAAAACCTCACAACAAACCTAAGGAGATTTGTATTTGTTAGTTCCTCCTTGTAATTAGCTTCTACTCCATTACTCTAATACAATTTATGAATTAAAGATTCTGCACTAATGTTGTTTCTTTCAATATCTTGGTTATATTCAGCACTATGCTACCATGACTCACTTGAAGAGTTGTTGAAATATTTTCCACACACTCAATATAATCTTAATGTCATAAGTTTTATAGCATTGCCTAAAGTGGAAGTGCAATTTACTGTCTAGTATTCTCTGGATTTGTGAATATGACGACTCCTTACATGATTTTATGACTATTGTCCCCTTGCTATTGTTTGTTAGGAATACAATGGCCTTTTGCTATCTTTGTTTGACACCATTCTCAACATATTTCCTTTCACATTTTATGACAATTTATAGGCAAACATACTATACTCATCGGGTTCTTACACTATCACTCTTGGTGTTTGGGCATTTGTATTCTCACACATGTTTCCTTCCCATCCTTTTGCAAGAACCTTATAGATTTTTATGGTATTGTTATGTTCAATAATCCCTATGCTCTTTTCTACACATGCCTTACTAATATTATTTAGGGGATTGTGAGACTCATGTTTGCAGAAAGAATGGATTTGATAATCTAGAACATGCACCCTATTTTAAATTGAGTACAAGAATATAACTTTTAAATATTTTATAGGTATTCACAAAAGCACACATGTAATAGATTGGCTATTGTACATACTACGAAGCTTATTGAAGACATAGGGCATACACATGAAGTAATTGTGTTGAAATATCACTAGCTACGTATAAGATACAAAGCATATCCATAAATACACCTAAATACCCATAGGCATGGAATATACACGTAAGGCATGAAGCTTCCACATTAGAATTGTTGGCTAAAAATTTTGTAAGCCACTAAGACTTTTTAATTGTTTAGCGACAGAGAAAAAGTTTTATAAAGTATTTAGGAATAACTGATTCATCCCCCCTCTCAGTTATTCGGTCTGTTCAACAAGTTGCAATCAACAAGTATCTAAAGGTATGGACACAAGCTCCACCAGTAATCATCATTCAACAATATCTTCCATTCAACTACTTCTACTTCTATTCAACATGAAATGAAATCCTAATCTAAGTGAGGAAATGAAGAAACCATGCAATACTTCAAAGCAACACAAGTAATCCACCATGAAGACCAACAATGAATTAGCAATCACTTTGATAGCATTATGGCAACAATTTCAACAAGTCTCTCCTTACAAATGATAGGAGTGGGGTTTATAGAGGAGCCCCAAATACAATGAATGACTAGGATCGATTTGAAACCAATGGCCCAGATTAATCCATGACAAACCCTAATTAGGGCAACCACAAATAGCCAATAAAAGCAAGGCACCAACATATGGGCCAATGAGAAAAGTACATTCAATATCCCCTTGAGGATGAACCAATGAGAAAATAATATGTTTCACATGTCCATTTGTGAATGATTCTAATTGGATGATCTTGGAGATGTCAACTTGGAGCTCTTTGATTGGTTGAATGATGATTGGACATCACCTCAACTTGCTCACCTTTGATCCTTGTTTCAATTCTTCATCCTCTTTCTTTAGGAAATTCTCTCATTGAACTTATCCTTGAAATTGATCTTGATATCTCAATTTTCTTGAAGTGATGAGTTTCCCCCTATTGATCATGGACTTGTAAATCTTCATGTCCTTGAACCCTTGATGATGGCTATCTTTCTCATTTGTAGACCTTTTCTTCCTTGGCTCAAAATCCTTTATCCTTGATCCCTCATAGGGACAAATTGGAGTCCCTAACAACTTGTCGTTGAATCGAATCATTGATCCCTATGGAAAATTGATGTGAGTAGGGACAATTTGATCTCCCTATAAGATAGTCCTTATTCTTCAAGCATTTAATCAAGTGGAAAGATGACTTGCATAGGGACACATGAATGTCCATGAATTGAATCATTGAACTTTCCCATGGACTCCTTTAAATCCAAACTTGGCCCATGTCCTTGCTTGATGAAGGCTTGATCATGAATCCTCTAAGTCTCCTTGAATGTATCAAGTTCCTTTTTGCCTTGTTGAATCCTTCTTTCCTTATCCGCTTACTTGCATTATCTTGAAGTGTTGTCGTCTAAACTTGATCGTTTTAGGCTAGTCCTCCTTCATTGCTATCCTTGGCCTTGAGCTTGAACTTGTCTTCCACCTTCTTTTGTTCACTTCTTTGCAACTATTTTTGCCTTTGATCAGAACATGATTCTTGGTACAAAGCTTGAAGTTAGTATAGTTTAAGGGACTTAAATAAAATAAAAAATTTCAGCCTTCTAAATCCTTGAATTCAATATGACTTAGAAAATTTATCCCTAAGAGGCTGCAAATGGAACATGGATTTGGATTCGAGTTTTTGGACAGTGAAAATGATCAAACTTAGCCTTTAAAATGATAAAATTAAACCCTAAATAACTCTGATTTTTTCCGAGGACAGCCCATGATAAGTCTGAAGACAAGTTAGATTGAGTCCTAACACTTCACTAAATTCGTCACAAATCATGATCCGTGGTTCTACAACGAATTAGGAACAAATTTGCAAACCAATCATGATAAGAATTTCACTTTTACCAAAATGTCAAAACTCAGATTTTCTAAAGACAATTCTGCAACTTACCCATCCTAGATGAATTTAGCTCTCAAACTTGGTGATTTTTGCACAAAAATACCTTCCGAAGACTCAGCAACAGCCCTCTTAAAGATTGGATAAGTTGGTGAATTATGATTTTTTTTTCCCAAATTGCCCGTTTTTAGTGTTTTCAGATTTGGGTCTGCAGACCAGGTGTGTTTCAGACTTGTTTTGGCCTTGAAATGGGCCTCAAATCGGTTTTATAAGTCTGCAATAAAGGTACATTGGATTTGAGGACAATGAAGAAAACTCAGAAATTTACTTAGAAAAAATCGAGCTCCATGGATGAATTTTCGAACTTAAGTCTGAAAACTTACATATGTTGACCTCTTGATGCCTCCAATTACTCTTAAGAATCATATTTTTGCCTATCCATTGGTCTGCAATGAAGCTTGAACAAGTTTGGGGGGCTGAAAAATTTATATGATTTTTCAAAGAAATTTGCCTCTCGTGAGAAAATTCTCAGACTTAGTCTGAAAACACTCCGCTTATCAGCACCTTCTTGCCCTCAAATTTGTCACAAAAAAGTCAGAATTTGCCTCCTTAATGATCTGCAATCAATCTAGGATAGATTTGGTGGTTGTAGGAAATTTTAAAAAATCTTGCTAAAATTGATCTCCTTGGCTTTTCCTTCCATCAACTTGACCACTTAGTCAATTCTTTGTTTTTTCTCATGGCTGTAGCTTGCTCTTTTAAAGTGGATTTTAGTTGATCTTTCACCCACACAAGCAATGTGCGACAAAACTTTTCCACCTTGAAGTTTGTGCAACCACATTAAATTATTTTCCCTTTATTTAATTGTTTTTTATTTAAAAATTTCCAAGGGAAAATTGACCTTCATAAGGAATCTAATTATTTCTCTATGTCCTATCACCCCAAAAGGGGGGAATTCACACTTCATAAGCTTATCCACCATTATTTCCCTTCATCCAAGTAGGGAAATTTGACTGACCCATGCAATGATAAATTCTCATATTTCACACTTAAAAACTTTTATGTTTACTTTCCCATAAGTGGGGAAAATCAACCTAGGTAGGGATAAATTCAATTCCATACTGAGAAACTTTTTGCTCCTCCTCAATTACTTTCAAGGGGAAAATTGACCCGTGCCTAGATAATGCTCTTGTTGAGATATTCCTTACATTGGGACCTAAAAATTTGTCTAAGTAGCCCAAGGGGAAAAACACTCTGCATCTAGACTCTTCATCGCATTCCTTATCCTTAGTATCTAGGTGGGGAAAATTGACCCATGTTTGGATAAATGGCCAACACTTAGAATTTTTATTGAAAATGCCTCATCAAGTGGGGAATTTCATGCCATGTTCAGATTTTCATCATTTTATGTGGGGAAATTCATGCCATGTCCGGATTTTCATCATTTTAAGTGGGGAAGTTCATGCTATGTCTGTATTTTCATCATTTTAAGTGGGGAAATTTATGTCATGTCCGGATTTTCACCATTTGAAGTGGGAAATTCATGCCTTGTTTGGATTTTATGTATTTTTATAAAGAGAAATTGATTTTTGTTAAATATTTTCACATTTTAACTATGGAAAATCATTCTTATTATGCGATAAGGTTACCTCAGATATCTCCCTTTGATCCTCGAGCACATGACAATCTCAGATAATGGTCTATCTCCTTGTATAATGTGATTCTATATAGCTTTTCTTGATAATATTATATAGTTCCTAGACTATGTAATATATGCGCTCCAACTAATATTTTGTTTTCAAACACTGCCTACCGCCGAGTTTAAGATGTAGTCGTTGTTCCTGATTCAAAATGATATCCGATATCTATTGCTCCTCCAAATATACAGTGTGAGAACCTTGTCGATTTTGATTGCCAATAGCAACATATTTTCTATCCGTGCCTTTGAGGATTGTATGTTGTGATTGATCGATTATTGATCTTTTTTTTTGTTTGAGTGATTGTGAAAGCCTTAATATCTTGTATTTGTGATTCATAAGTCACTTTGTGAAGGACATGATTCTTTTTTTTTCATAATCGTGTTTATTTATTACTTAATCACACCCTTCCATATCAATTACTAGTCATTATCTTCTTGACCATTCATCATTGACCATTAATCCTTTTTATAATATAGATCACTGTCTTAATCTTATGCTTCTTCGTGAAGGTACTTATTATTCTCTTAATTGATGTAGTTGACATCCGTTAATGACTATGTTTATATTAGTTTGAATGTCATTCTGACTATCATTGATATTATTTAGTCATTAACTCTCATTAATATATAATCAATGTTTGTTCTCGCTTTAGATAATATCCATATGATCATATCCAATCCTTTAACCTTAATATAAATTGATATCTTTTTTTTATTGGTCCATACATTAATCGATGTTCTTGTAATTGAATTTGATCCTTGTCCCTTTTATAAAGATAATAATTTGACATCTAATTCCATGGATAATCACCGTCACTATTGATCATCAGTAATGTTCCCTTTTTTATTCCATCCCCCAAATCTATTCTCTTCTCATTCGACAATGCTTCTCTTATATTAATAAGTTTAAATCTTTAATTTAAGCTTATTTAATCGTCTATTAATTTAGCTATTTCTACCTTTGGGAAGGGGACATCACAATCCTTCCCTCCCCAAAATTGCTTGTCCTCAAGCAATGACAATTTTATATCTCTCCATGAGAGTAGCTATTGTTGTGCAAACATTGTTAGATTCCTTCTTATTGGCTAGAATGATTACTTGTTTTATCTTTCACCTTGCAAAATGGTAGGATCATGCTCTGATACCACTGTAATGTCCCCACTTGGGATCTTCCTTTATTTAGCCCTGAAACAATAATTCCAAGTTGAGATGAGAACTCCAATATATCTATAAATATAAACTTATAAATATGAAAACATTTCATTATAATATTCAACTTAAAATCCTAAGAATAATTCAAAAGATAGAACTTATCTTGATTTACTGCAGCACTTTCCTTCTCTTGTGTTAAGTATTTCCTTGTTCCATGATGAGTAAACCTTCAGAGATATGTAATCTCTGCCTCAATTTCTTTTGTGGAATTTCAACATTAACTAAGAATGTCCTTGATCTAGTCTCAACATTCACCAAGAATGTCCTTGATCTAGCCTCAACATTTACTAAGAACCTGTAATGTCCCCTTTTTAGTTATTTGTGACAACGAGACAATTTGCTAGAATCCTTATGATCTTAGCCTCTGATATCACTGATAGTGTATGCAAGTTGGGAATTTAATGACTTAATATCAACACTATTATGACTGATTTGTACAATTATATATACATAGAGAATGATCTATGTGGTGTTCAAAACAATAGTTTGAATGTGCAAGATAATGTAAAGTACTTATAGTATGATCTTTGCTGTATCTAATACGTCAGATGAAATATGCAACAATACAAAGTATTTACACACAATCCTTGTTGTGTTTGATATGACAATATAAATATGCAATTATGATGGATGTATTTGCAATAGTATCCCTGCGGTATCCGATATAACAATCTGTACTTACAAGATGCTCTCTATAATCACTTATAGTGATTCAATGCTATGATTTATATCATAGATGGAAAACTCGAACTTGCATCTGACTTGGCAGCTGAAAAAATTGGACTCGGACTCGGACTTGGGAAAAACTCAGGAAAGAACTCGACAAAGGAAAAAACCGTAGTTTTACAAAAAAAAAGAAAAGAAATTAATGCTTTTAGAGAAGATAAGAACCATAATTGAAACATTACACGTAATAAACTCTCCAAACACTTAATATTTGAAATTTCATCAGTCATACTCATAGTTTCAAACTTTAAAATGTATAACGTAAGTTTACAAGTGTTTACAAAATTGATAACAAATCATTGAAAAAAATAGTATTAAAAAACAATATAAAAATACAAGGAAATAAGTGAGGAAAGGAATAAAAATAGCTAAAATGGCCAGAGCTTGAAATGAGCAGATCCAATATGGATAAATAAATAAGATACAATATTCCTGCCTTGAGTAGACAAGTCAATTGTCTTTATATACTTGCGTTTGAGGAATGAAATGACATTAGAATGGGATGTGTCTCATCCCTCAATTAAAAGCATTATTTAATGACACTTCTTCATTTATGATTTGTTATCTCATAATCATTTGTTACCATTTAACATATTCTTTTGCAAATGATATTCAGTTGGGAGTTAGCCAATTAACTAATAGTCAATTCCTCATATTGGCATCAATATCTATGTTATTGATGCCTCTTATATTGAATCGATACCATTCTGTGGTAATTGCTGATTATCTTTGATCACTGGAATCTCTTTTAAGGAAACCATCTTATTTATAAGACTTCACAATTTCCTTTAATTATTATGGCTAATCAGGAAAGGATGCCTAATGCAGTCATGAACATGAGATATGTTTGTGTAATGCAGTGTGAAATATGGTTGTACAATGTGGATATGAATTCTGAGATATGGATGTTTCAATTATGAATTGTGGGACATGAATACAGTGTGTGTATGCCAGGGATTATGACAATCACCCCCCCCTTAAATTTGTTTGCTCACAAGCACCCTGAGGTCTAGGTGTTGGAGAGTATTTTCATTCTCCCAAGTTGCATCATCATCTAGAAAATTTTGCCATTTTAAGGGATATTCTGTGATGTCTCTATTTCTGAGCTTCCTTTCACAGATGTCAAGGATCCTTTCAGGTGTTAAGACCGATTTCCCTTGATAGTTGAGTGGTGGAAGTATGGGTGAGGGTTTGACATGTTGTGCTAATGCCTTCTTGAGACAAGAAACGTGGAATACATTGTGTATTTTGCCATTAGCTGGGTATCTCTAATGCATATACAAACTCTCCAACTCTCTTTGTTATTTTATAAGACCCATAGAATCTTGGTCGAAGTTTTTCTGTACCTCCCTTCTTTAATGTGGACTGTCTACATGGTTGCAATCTCAGATATACTAGACCGCCTTCTTCAAAGCTCCTCTCGGTCTCTTTTATCTGCATAAATTTTCTGCTTGTTCTGAGCAATTTGAAGGTTATCCTTGAGGGTTCTTAGTATATCTTGGCATTCTAGAATTCATTCTTTAGCTTTTGATACCTTATAATATTAAATCCACAAGGGATCGAGGGTCATATCCACACGGTGCTTTGAAGGGGGTCATGCCGAGAGACATTGGTGTGTTGTGTTATTAAATCCACAAGGGATTGAGGGTCATATCCATATGATGCTTTGAAGGGGGTCATGCCATGTCATGTCCCCATTTTGGCTGAAATCATTTGGCGTGCGGGATCAGTCTATCACGGGCTCTCGTAGACTGATAGCGATGAGGAGAGAGTCATCTCGTGATCATTTGGAGATCAGTTGATTTCATATTGCTGTTAGAGCCTACGTTCAGTGTGAGCCTACATCCAGTCCGAGCCTACATCCAGTTGCAGTAGAGCCTACATCCAGTCCGAGCCTACATCTAGTCCGAGCCTACATTTAGTTGTAGTTGGGCCTACATTCAGTTATGAGCCTACATTGTTATAATTTTGAGTTGAGAAAAGCACTTTTATATTATAATGTTATTTTATTATAAAGTGCATTATAATTGGATGTTTCTAGAAGTTCTTAGTAACTTCTTAGAAAAGTAAATAAATAGAGGGCTTGGCCTCTCATTTGGACATGCTTGGATTTGGGATTTCTTCTACTTCTTCCATTGTGAAGCAATTTGTAGTCTTTTGGTCTGCAAATATCATTTGATCTTTGGGAACGATAACTCCCCTAAATTGGCATAACTGAGGTAGTGAAATATCTACTGAAGGGTTGCATTATTGGAGTTGGTATTCAGCCAATTCAAGTGTGCTAAATTGGAGAATTTTGGTAGTTTATTCTCAGCATAAGAGATCTTCAGTATTTCAACATTTTTTTGGGCAAGGATAAGCATAATTTTGGCATAGAAAAATCGAACCCTTGGAGGAAGCAATTTTTAATAAATTTTGGTAGCATTTTGGAGGATTTTTGAAGAGGTTTCTGAAGGTTTTACACAAATCTGTACGGCTGTACGGACGTCCGTACAGATGCATCAGACTGTACCTGCGACTGTACTTTCACTACAAGAAATCATAAAAAATTGCCAAGTCAATTTGCAGGGGTCCTGGAGGTCATTGCTGCACAATCAGTCTTCAGTTTGCAAGCCCAGCACTGCCATTTCCAGACCTGTGCGGTAAGGAAGGAGGCTCAGATTATAAGGATGTTTTCAGTACAGTTCGTACTGCATTTTTGAAGGGGGTCCAGCATCAGCACTTTCAATTTCAGCATATACAGGCATTCAAATTCCAGGTTCTTCTTAATCGATTGTATTTGGTAGTTCGATGTCAAAATTTGTAATAGGGAGTTGCATTTTCAATCTCTGCTGTAACAGTCAATGCATTAGTAGCTGTAACAGTCAATGCATTAGTAGATAACAGTCACTGTTGTAATAAGGGGTTGCATTTACCGTCACTGCTTTAACAGTCAATAAAATTCAGTCATGCCTTGCATTGCATAATTCATATTTGAGTTTAGTGTATGTTCCAAACCTTCATGATCAATTCAAAATCAAAGGGATCATTTTGTAATCAGATATATGTAACTGGGAACATTACAGTTAATGTATGGTTCATTGGTAAGGTCTTGTCATTACAATAGTTTCATTGTCCATGTATGGGAGTTGTAACAGTCCATGTATTTCCAGAATTCAGTCATTGTCATACTTTGCATATTGTAATCAGACATTGAGTAACTCATATTTCAATTGGCATTGTGGTCATTGCATTGATATAAAAGTCCTATCATTGTTTGGTAATAGTTCATTGAATTCCCTTGGTGCCAAGTCATTGAAGTTCTGAAAATTGTGATAGTTTGTAAAAGACAGCATTGGTATTGATTGCATTTCATTACATATTGGCATTGTATTGTATCAATTGAAACATTGTGGATTTGTTGCTCAACAACTACAACTTTGAGCCATTACATTTCAAACCAAAACAATTCAGTTGCGTGCCAAGTGTTTGACGAAATCACAGTCCAGCAATAGTGGTTTTTAGTGGCCTTTATAGTAAGGGTCATTACATGCCAAGAGACATTGGTGTGTTGTGTTATAGCAATATTCCCCTAAATGCAACCACTTGAATCATGATTTTTTCTGTCTAGCGATATAATTACGTAAGTATCCTTCTATCCATTTATTTACAATCTCTCTATTTACCCATCCTTCTATGGGTGGTAACTAGTGCTTGGAGTTAATTCTGTGCACACCAATTTAAATAATTTTGTCCAAAAAATGCTAATAAACCGATTGTCCTAGTCACTAACTATAGTCCGTGGTAGGCGTTGTAGCCTAAACACTTCTTTGAAGAACCATTTGGTGATAGCAAAGAAGTGGGCATATTTAGTTAGATGATCTACTATTACAAAAATGCAATATTGTCCTTATGAATTTGGAAGTCTGGGGATAAAATCCATTGATATCCCTTCCCATTTCTGTTTGGGTATGGGTAAGGGTTGTAATAACCCTGTTGGAAAAGAGTGCTCATCTTTATTTTCTTGACACATAGGAAACCGTTTGATGTATTGTAGAACATCCTTCAATTTGCTTGTATGTTTTGAAATGTCTCGGATATCTGGCCACGGGGCTATCATGTGAGTTTTTCTAAATTTTCTCCTTCAATTTGGATTTAGGCACCAAGTAAATTCAGTCCTTGTAGTAGATGATCCCATCCATGACTTTATATTGCCCGTCTTGATTCTCTCCTATCAATGTGCCGGTGTGAGGATTCTTTGAGTACTCCACTAATAGATGGTCCTTCCAATCATTGGATATGGATGATAATGAGAAAATGTCTAGTTTCCTTGACAATGCATCAACATTCCTTTTTCCTTTGATGTATTCTATATCAAAGTCGTAGGCTTGAACCTTACTACATTTTTGTTGTCTTTCATTAAGGTCTTATTGGTTTAGGAAAAAATTTAGGCTGTTATGGTCGGTCCTTACTATGAGTTTGCCTCCTACAAGGTATTACCTAAACTTGGCTAGTGCTATAGCTAACATTTCTTTGTCTATGTTGAAATATAGTTTCTTATTCTCTTTTAATTTTCTGCTTTCAAATGCTATGGGGTTCCCTTGTTGCATTAGGACTTCCCCAATACCATCTCCAAATGCATCACATTCAAGTATGAATGGTTGGTTGAAATTTGGCAAGGTTAGGACCAGACATTGACTCATCATCTCTTTAAGTTTGTCAATTGATTTTTGTGCCTCCTTTGTCCATTTGAAAGCTCCCTTCTTGGTTAATTTTGTCAAGGGGGCCTCTATGTGGGAGAACCCTTTAACAAATCTTCTGTAATATCTACACAACTCATAAAAACCTTTTAACAAATCTTCTGTAATAACTACACAACTCATAAAAACCTTTTAGTTCGCATAGGGTTTTTGGTGGTGGCCAATCCAAAATGGCTTGTATTTTTTCTTGATGAACTTGCACTCCATTAGTTATAACATTTCCTACATATAGTATTTTGGCCATCCCAAATTTGCATTTTGACTTCTTTGCAAATAGGGATTGTGCCTTTATTATCCCGAGGACTTCATCCAAATGCCTAAAATGTTCTTCGCACATTTTATTGTAAACAAGGATATCATCAAAGAAGACTAGTAGAAATTTTTGTAATATTTGTTGAATGTGGTTCATGTAGGATTGGAAGGTTGTGGGTGCATTTATGAGACCAAATGACATAAAAAGGGGAATTCATAATGACCACAATGACATCAGAAGTCTTTTTTATGGATGTCTTCTTCCCTTATCTTTATTTGGTGATAATTGAAACTTAATTCAATTTTTGAAAAACAGACAGCCATGTGTAATTCATCCAATAACATGTCAGTCCTGGGTATTGGGTAGCAATTTTTTATTTTCTTATTGAGGGCTTTATAATTAATTCACATTCTTAAAGTCCCATCTTTTTTCTTAACCAACACTATGGATGATGCAAATGGACTTGAACTTGGCCTTATATGCCACATATCCAACAACTTTTTGATGGATTTTTGTATCCCATCTTTGAATCTCTTCGGATGTCTGTAAGGTGTAGTGATGATTGGCTTCGCCCCTTCTTCTAGTTCACTGGTGTGTTCGAATCCTCTGTGTTGAGGTCTCCCTGGTGGTATTTCACTGAAGACTAGGTTGTTCTTGTCTAGGATAGATTATATTTCATCATCATGGTAATATTGTGGTTTCTTACCTCTCCCCTCATGTTTCATCAAGCACTGAGCTGCCCATGCAATGTGTCCTTTTCTAAACATGCTCTCCATCATTTTGGTTGTTACCACCTTAGGGCTTCCATATGAGATTCCATGAGATGTGATCTTTTTCCGATTTTCTTTAAATTTAAATTTCATGGTCTGAAAATTATGGGAATACTTCCCAATAGATGTCATCCATTGTATCCCAAAGATGACTTTGGTTTCTCCCAAATCCACCACATAAAAATATCTGTGATAGCATGGTTGTTAATGATTAATTTTAGCTGTGGCACCTTGGTGGTGCAAGATAATTGGTATCCATCTGCCACCATGACTTTAAACCTGTTGTGTTCCTTTTTTTGAAGACCTTGCTATGTTACCAATGCCGCATTTATGAAATTATGTGTTTCCCTGCTGTTAATGAGTATCATGATTTTTTGCCCTTGCAAAATTCCCTTAACGTTGAGGAATTGTATTTTGGGGTTGACATGGTGGCGATTACCCCTTCATCCACTTTAATTGGGGTGTTTCCTCCTTGATACCTTTGACGGGTCCTTTTTGACTTCTTCTTGGATGATAGGCCTTACTTTAACATAGTGGACTTTCCCCTTTCCCCTATAATTGTATTTGGGTTTCCATGGTGCTTTACATGGGAAACATAATTTTGTTTCCTTGATATTGCTGATCTTCTTGATGACATTAGGTTTGTTGTGAATTTGGGACATTAATGTTCATATCACGTGCTTTCTCAATGGATTCTTGTAAGGTTTTGGGTTGGAGAGATTTGACCCATCGTTTAAGGGGGTCTCTTAGACCATCTAGGAATAGTACCACCAACCTTTTTAAAGAGATTTATTTATGTTACTAACACTGAAATCCTGTAATATAACTTTCCAATGTCCTTGTTTGTTTTAAAGGGGCTAGTTCTTTAAAGTATAGTTTAGGATCCTTAAAGATCAAATTGTTCTATAAGCCTTTCGGTAAATTCCTCATATGAGTTTATTTGTGAATGGTTCATGGTGATAATGCCATGGTACAACCATTTGTGTGTTATCCCATCCAAGTGTAGGGTGGCAAACTTGATAGTTTCATCTTTTGTCATAGAGTTTAATTGGAAATATGTATCCAATTTTTGAACCTCGGCATGAACTATGATCTTGCTTTTTCCTTCGAAGTATTGCAATTTCAATTTTCCCAGCTCCTTTTTCATTCTAGGGTCGTAGCTATCTTTTGGTAGGTATCAATTTTCCCAACTCCTTTTATGTTCTAGGGTCATAGCTATCTTTTGGTAGGTACCGTAATCTCAAGTCTATGTAATCTTTTAGAGGTATTTCTTATTTTAATTCTCCATTTATCCAATCTGATTGGAACTGTTCCTAAAGAATAGGGAAACTAACCTTTTCTGTTTGTAATTTTGTTTTTATAGCTAAGGTGGGCATTGTAGGCTTGTATACTATTGATTTCTTGGTATTGTTGTTCTTTGGACTATGCAATGTTTGCACAAGTTGCTCTACTCGATGTGGTGTGATCTTCTAGTTCTTTCATTAGTTGATTGAATTTGTCACCAAATTGGTCTATTCTGTTGGCATTAGAAGATCAACCGGTAAGGAATGTAATTGGTATATGGTAAACTGGTTTTGTCATTGATTGGCAAAGAGTGATTGTCAGTCTTGTCTGTTAGCATCACATGATGGTAACCGGTGAACTCTCTACTGGTCAAAGTATTGTGATTGATTGGCAAAAGAGATAGAAATTTGTCGTCTCTATACAGGCTGAAGCTCTAAGAAAATCTACATCAAGAGAGGCTGGTTTGGCAAGAAAAGAACAACTGTAGTCCATTGTAATCAGTCGCTACACTAAGCATCAGTAATCGGGCAATGCACTCAATTAGGGAAGAGAGCATTCAAGTATCAACCAAGGACTGAATTGCAACCGGTATAGACAATTGCCACAACACAACTGGGACAATGCAACTGGTAATCCGTGCAACCGGTAAGCAAAAAAAAGAGACAGCAGCAGGGCAAAGACTCTTATCTGTTTTGAAGAACTCAACCGATATTTTATAGGACTCCGGTATGAATCGAGGAAGTCATAGTCAACTATGTGTTCCAACCGACTCTTTCTACCGGGACTTATTGCAATAAATCCGGGTGATCTTGAGTTGTCTTGGTGATTGGTTTTAGGCGCAGGTAAAGGATTTAAAGCCAGAATCAATGGCCTCTTGAGGCGTAACTGAAGGATTTAAAGCCGGATTCAGTGACTTTAAATCAAAGTGTTATGTCTTATGAAGAAAGGTTGCCTGACACGTAACTGTTGTTTTCTTCATGAAGCGGATAAAGCTAGAGCATGCATCGGATGTTTGCTCAGTGAACCAATGCTCCACTGAGTGATGTATTCATAAGAACTCAAGATTAGGTCATGTATTTGAGTAGTTAGGGAAACAAATCCGTATATAATCTTATGCTTGTTTTGAAGAAAAGTTGCCTTGATTCTGCCAAGAAAAAGAGTGAACCTATATGCTACAGAAGCAGGGGTAAAAGAAAGTAAAGAAAGAGAGATAATAGATTGTGCAAAACAGCACAACAGTAGGTGAGAATACACTTGCGGTGACCGGTGTTGATTCTCAGTTGAGCGCAAAGAGGGATCTTATTAGGCTAAGAAAAGCCATTTGTAAAGATCACACTTCTATTATTTTCTAGCAAACTTCAATAGGCAAATCCCAATACTTGGGTGGACTCTAACAGGTCCCTTGTATCGAAATCCCTTAACTGGGTGACATCTCTCAAGGTGTTTAGAAGTCGTTTAACCAGGCAGGTCCTAGTAGACCTTATTGTAACAAATCCCCTGACCGAGTTGCATCTAGCAAGTGCGTTTTTATCCTTTAAATGGGAAAGCTCTTAACAGGGTGTACTCCAGGAGAGTACAAAATTTGTGAGGTCTCCTCACACCGTGGTTTTTACCCTAACTGGGTTTCCACGTGATAAATCTGGTGTCACTTTGTGATTGTTTACTTACTGTTATTATTTGCTTAAATCTGTTTGCCTTTTGTGCTGTAAGTTTACTTCACTGGATTCAGTAAAAACAAAGAAGAGTTTTTACAAGTGCTGATTCACCCCTCCCCTCTCAGCACCGGTTGGGACTGTCAATTGGTATTAGAGCTAAGTCTTGTTTTCTGTGTTGCTTAACCGCACAAAGAAAAAGTCAAGATGATGAGGAAGGAAGGAACACAGTTTTCAAAAGAAACTTTCACCTTATGGTGCAGCAGAGTGAAGCTGTATATGAAAAGCATCGGTGACTAGTACTGGAATCATGTTACCACTGATTACAGTGAGCCCAGTGGCACCTTGACACCTGATCAGGAAAAGATCAAGACTGAGCACACGATTGCTATGGATATGATAGCCAGCACGCTACCTGATTATGTCTATGTTGAGATTGAACACCTTGATTCCGCTTTCAAGATGTGGGGCAAGTTGAAAATAGTCTATGGAGGGGATCCTAATGTTCAAAGAGCCAAGGTCGAAAGCCTCAGAGGAAAGTATGACGATATGAGGATGAATGAAGGAGAAGACATAGAGCAATACAGCAATCGGATCAAAGAAGTGATCAACTCCATCAAATGTGCCAGAGGAAAGCTCAGTGAAGAGGAAGTAATCAGCAAAATACTGCGAACTCTCATACCTCAGTATGTGTAATGTTCCCGTTTTTCAGACTATTGGACTAGCTTGGTTTGGTGACCCTCGCAAGCTAATCATGCAATTAGAAGGGGTTAGTTGGTGGAGCCAGTGTTGGGATTCCATTCTGGAGGTTCAGATTATCAGGTCTGCTTTTCGTTCGGGTCAATTTGGTCAACTTACTATTTTTAGTAAGTGGTATTTTGGGTATGGCCAGGATTAGCAGAGCATCTGCACAGAGTGTCAGATGTTTCAGGATCGAGTTTCAGGGGATCTCCAGTTTGAGAGACTATTTATAGTAAGTCTATTTTTAGCAGTTGGCTATTTTTGGCAGGGCAGTTGAAGTTTGAGGCTCTGGTGTCAGAAACAGATTCGTTGCAGTCAGTGGGTTACAGTGGCTTTTTATTTTAAAGTTATCGTTATTAAATTAAATTATTTTAATTTAATAACTTAATGACTTTATAACTTAATGTTATAAAATAAAGTCATTAAAAAGCCTTTTAAGTAAAAAAAAGTGAAATTGAAGCTTTTTTCCAAGAAAGCTATATATTCAATTTGAAAAAGAACTTTCATTACCCATTGATGATTTGATTAAAAAACTTGTGTTGAAAGAGAATTGGTTTTTTCTTGGATTGAGTTAGGGTTTGGTCTTCTGTAAGGAGAAAACATTGAGCTTCTTTAGGTGTTGCTGAGGTTTGATATTTGGTCTTTAGATCTGGAGAGAATATCATTATTCATGCTAAATGTTTGCAGAATTGGAATCTGAATTATTCATTGTCAATTGTCAAAGATTGAAAGTTGTGTTTGGAGAGTAACATCGAGCTTGTGCAAGGAAGCAAGGGTTGGGTCTTCATATCTAGAGAAAAACATCATTGCTTTTTGCCAAAATTACAGTGTCTTGTTCAAAATTCAAAATGGTTTGCTGCTAGTGATTTCCCTTTGCCTTGAGCTGAGTATATTGGATTTTGTATGTGAATGAACAGAACTGTATGGCACTGCCAGGAAATGTACTGAATTTGGAATGTTTTGAAATTGCTTTCGTATTGTTGTATGGAGTGCTGTTGAGAAAATAAGAAGCTGGCTGCTGTAAATTGTGCAAGTTAGACATGGTGTGAAAGAGCTGGTTGATTCTTGGCAAGAACGTATCTCCCTACAGTTGGCGTCCTTTTACTTTAGGCTGCATTTCCTTTCCTAGGAGGTGAATTTACTCCTATGTAACCAACATCTACATCAAGGTGCAAGAATTTACTATTTGGTTTGTTGGTAATAATCTTTGTCAAACTTTCATGGTTAAAATTAATTCTGGTGTATTTTCAAAATTATCTAAATTGCTGGTGATAAATTTATTATGATGTGAAAATTGCAAAAGAAAATTACATATATGTTTTTAAACATCAAACAATTGCAAGTAAAATTTGAAAAAACTATAATTTTCTATTGAGAGCCAGCTGGGCTCTTCACAGTGGTATTAGAGCACTGATCTTGCCATCCCGAAGGGAATGAAAATAAAATAATGGCAGATAGATTTATACCAGGAGGGTACTATACCCACAGGGATAGAAAATAAAATAATGGCAGACAGATTTATACCAGGAGGGTACTATACCTGCAGGGATAGAAATTCACCACCTCTTGAAGGTAATAATGATCAGGGCCCATAGAATGAACAGGCAGGAAACAAGAATAATATTGGAAATGATATTGACAAGGAGGCCAGAGATGCTTTCAAAAATATTGCAGATGGCTAGCATCATGTTGCGACTGTATTGCAACAGCTTTCAGACACTCTACAGCGCATGGCATTACCAGTTGATCATGCTAGAGACAGAGGTGTGCGGAGCGCTTCAGTTAACTCACATAGGTCACGAGCTGATGACAGGCGAGATTATAGAGCTGACCTTACTAGTACTTATGACAGGCCTCATCGTCTGACTTTCTTGAGGCCACAGCTGGATGCAGTTAGTGTAGACTCAGAGCCAACACCACTTGTCGATGACATGGTGGCACATTTTGCAGAGTGGGATGCTCTTCCTGAGGCACTAAAAAGAAATTTAAATTTTGACAGATATTTGACGCAGAAGCGTGAGCATTCCAGAGGCAGGCCAGCTCCTGACACGAGGTAGAGACCTAGGCAGAATGAACTCAAGAAGGCAACTAGCAAGTTGACATTAGACCACTTCGATGGAAGTGGGAAGACTATAGCCAGAACATGGGTCCACAAGCTGGATACTTATCTTTCACTTCGTCCTATGTCTGAGGAGGACACTATTCGATTTGCCATGCTTCATTTGGATGGGGTTGCTCATGATTGGTGATATCATGGGTTAGTGTCTCCGCATCATGATCATATTGTGCAGTACAAGGAGTTCGTAGATAGACTGATAGAGCAGTTTGACAGGAAAGATCCTGAGACTTACTTCAGAGAGTTAGCTCATTTGAGACAGACAGGTGGCCTTGAGGCCTTCATCAGTGAGTTTCAGCACCTATCAGTTATGGTATATGACATCTCCAAGTGAAGGAGAGTCATGCTTTTCATAGAGGGTTTGTTAGAGCTGTACAAAGGATGGGTCAAGTCCGTGGATCCACCCACTTTGCGAGATGCTATGAAGAAGGCAAGGAATCTTGAGCCTTTTGTTTCACGGGGCAAGTCTACTCCTAGTCCTACTATTCCTCCTGCAGATGAGGTTCCTCCACCAGTTGTTGACAGAAAGAAGCCTGCAGGTAGACTTGATGATGCCATGCGAGAGGATTTGAGGAGGCAGCTTTGCTATTGGTGCAAAGAGCCTTATGATAGAGATCATACTTGTACTATGAGGCCCAAGGGCAGGGCGAATCACTCTGTGGGTTTATTCTGGTGAGAGTGAGGCTGAGTCTTCTCATTAGACTGCTGGTTTTGATACAGAGGAGGAGCAGAGAGTTACTCCAGAGTTTGGTCCTGACGCCAAACTATCTCCGATTGTGTTGTCCACCTCTGTGCGACTTCCCTTTGCTCTCAGACTGAAGGGATTAGTGGAAGGACAACCTTGTGTTGCTGTGTTGGACATTGGAGCCACGCACAACTTTATTCATGAGCGACTTGTTAGACAATGTGGGCTTCAGGTAGAGGAGTTTGCAGGGTTTGGAGTCAAGGTAGCCGATGGCTACAATTTTACTTGTACCAGGCACATCCGAGATCGCTCTTTGTTTCTTGGTGATTATGAGCTGATAGATGAGTTCTATGTGTTTGATTTGGGGGAGATGGATGTAGTTTTAGGGATGCAGTGGATACAGGAGATTAAGGAGTTCTGTCTTAGTGTGAGCCTGATGCAGATCAGATTTGAGTACCAGGGCAGAGAGTATGTGTTGTCGAGCATTGTTGAGGGAAGTCTACACACTGTCTTTTTGTGCAATAGATAGTGCCGATACACGGAGACATGAGTCCATACAGGTTGAGCAAATTACACATCATGTCTCTCAAAGTTCACCGTTTTATGGCTCAGATTAGCAGGTGGGTGATGTTCATTTTGTGAACAACCCTTTATTTGATGTGGATGTCGTTATGACTTATGACAATCTGCTGTTTGAGCTTAGTGATGATCCCTTACAGGAGTTGTACGATCATGATGTTGATGACGTTTGGGATCCGATTTGTACACCTGATCATTAGGCAGATTACACAGGAGGCCAGTTGGGCCTAGCTGAGTAGTTTACAGAGGTGTACACAGTGAGGAGTGCTTATAGCTTTACATTCGATCCTCATGTTCAAGACATCTATCAGTCACACAGCTCTTCAGTGCATCCTTTTGATGATTGGTATGATGATTTGGTTAGCTTGAAGACTGGGAGTAAGTTAGTCTGTTGGTTGAGTTACTCCCGTGTGAGTTACTCTCGGTTGAGTTTCTCCCACGAGGCGATCTTGTTGCTGTATCATCAGTTCAAGTGTTGAGTGCAGTTTTCCAGTTGTTGATGTTGGTGCTGTTGATGTTGTTGGTTTCTTCACATGAGTATGAGGTTGATCGGGATATTATTCATGACCATCCTTGGGATCCGGGTGGATTGTGATGTTGCTTGTTTTTCCTGATTGCTTGAGGACAAGCAATGTTGGGAAGGGAAGACTATAATGTCCCCGTTTTTCAGACTATTGGATTAGCTTGGTTTGGTGACCCTCGCAAGCTAATCAGGTGATCAGAGGGGGTCAGTTGGTAGAGCCAGTGTTGGGATTCCATTCTGGAGGTTCAGATTATCAGGTTTGCTTTTCGTTCGGGTCAATTTGGTCAACTTACTATTTTTAGTAAGTGGTATTTTGGGTATGGCCAGGATTAGCAAGGCATCTGCACGGAGTGTCAGATGTTTCAGGATCGAGTTTTAGGGGATCTCCAGTTTGAGAGACTTACTATTTATAGTAAGTCTATTTTTAGCAGTTGGCTATTTCTGGCAGAGCAGTTGAAGTTTGAGGCTCTGGTGTCAGAAATGGATTCGTTGCAGTCAGTGGGTTACAGTGGCTTTTTATTTTAAAGTTATCGTTATTAAATTAAATTATCTTAATTTAATAACTTAATGACTTTATAACTTAATGTTATAAAATGAAGTTGTCATTAAAAAGCCTTTTAAGTAAAAAAAAGTGAAATTGAAGCTTTTTCCAAAAAAGCTATATATTCAATTCGAAAAAGAACTTTCATTACCCATTGATGATTTGATTAAAAAACTTGTGTTGAGAGAGAATTGGTTTTTTCTTGGATTGAGTTAGGGTTTGGTCTTCTGTAAGGAGAAAACGTTGAGCTTCTTCCGGCGTTGTTGAGGTTTGATATTGGGTCTTCAGATCTAGAGAGAATATCATTATTCATGCTGAATGTTTGCAGAATTGGAATCTGAATTATTCATTGTCAATTGTCAAAGATTGAAAGCTGTGTTTGGAGAGTAACATCGAGCTTGTGCAAGGAAGCAAGGGTTGGGTCTTCATATTTGGAGAAAAACGTCATTGCTTTTTGCCAAAATTTCAGTGTCTTGTTCGAAATTTAGAAGGGTTTGCTTCTAGTGATTTCCCTTTGCCTTGAGCTGAGTATATTGGATTTTGTATGTGAATGAACAGAACCATATGGCACTGCCAGGAAATGTACAGAATTTGGAATGTTCTAAAATTGCTACCGTATTGTTGTGTGGAATGCTGTTGAGAAAATAAGAATGCTGGCTGCTGTAAATTGTGCAAGTTAGACATGGTGTGAAAGAGCTGGTTGATTCTTGGCAAGAACGTATTTCCTTACAGCTGGCGTCCTTTTACTTTAGGCTGCGTTTCCTTTCCTAGGAGGTGAATTTACTCCTATGTAACCAACGTCTACATCAAGGTGCAAGAATTTACTATTTGGTTTTTTGGTAATAATCTTTGTCAAGCTTTCATGCTTAAAATTAATTCTGGTGTATTTTCAGAATTATCTAAATTGCTGGTGATAAATTAATTATGATGTGAAAATTGCAAAAGAAAATTACATATATGTTTTTAAACATCAAACAATTGCAAGTAAAATTTGTAAAAACTATAATTTGCTATTGAGAGCCAGTTGGGCTCTTCACAGTATGCTATCAAGATCTCTGCCATTCAAGAGTTTAGATCGGTGACCAAAGATCAAGTCACCCTAGACTCCCTTATCGGTAAGCTGACTGCCTTTGAATTAACTTTGATAATAGCTTATCTATTCTGGAAGTAGCTTTCAAGTCCTCTGCCAATATCTCTTCCACTAAAAAGGGAAGAGAAACCGGTAACTGCTCAACCGGAAAGATTGGCAACCTTGCTGAGAATCTGCTCTTAGAAGAGATGGAGCAAGAAGAGTTTGAAGCACTCATTGCAAGAAGATTCCCCAGAGGGAAAGGAAAGTACAAGGGAAAGATCCCTTTGAAATGCTTCTCTTGTAATAAAATAGGTCATATTGCTGCAAGATGTCTTGATAATGAACATAAAGATAAAAGAGACTGGTTCAAGAATAAAGCAAAAAAAGAGTGCTATCTTGCAGAAGGAGTCACAGATAACAAATCTGAAGACTCAGAGGATCCAGAAATTGCATTTGTTGCAATAAAGGAGTAAAGTGCAGTAATATAAGAAGTTGCACTCATATCAAGATCTCATCAGTATGATGACTGGATCATTGACAGTGGATGCAGTCACCACATGACCGGTGATAAGAGAAAGTTTATCAACCTCGAGCTCAGTGACAACGGATCAGTTACCTTTGGGAACAATGGTCCCTGTGGCATCAAAGGTAAAGGTTCTATTTCTCTCTGCAATAAAGCCGTTTGTGAAGATGTGTACTGGGTTGAAGGACTCAAGTACAACTTGATGAGCATTGCACAACTGAACAACAAAGGATTCCTATTGAAATTCGGACGAGGTTCCTGTGTAGTAAAGAATTAATTTGGAACTCATGTCGCAACTGGTAGACAGAGCAAAGCCAACCTTTTTTATCTTGACTCAATGGAAGGAGCCTATCTCATAGCCTCGGTCAAAGGAGAATCTAGCAAAATCTGTCTTATGACCAAAGAGGACAACAACTGGTTATGGCATAGGAGGCTTTGCCACATAAACTTTGACAGTATTGTCAAAGTAAGCAAAAAGAAAATGGTAAGAAGACTTCCTGAAATTACAAAGCCCATCAAGGGCGTTTGTAAAGATTGTCAGTTGGGAAAACTAACCGGAACATCCTTCAGTAGTAAATCCTTCTTTGCTGAAAATGTTCTAGATCTAGTGCACATTGACCTGTGTGGACCAATGAGAACAAAGAGCTACCATGGAGACCGATACTTTATGCTCTTTGGGGACGACTTCTCAAGAATGATGTGGACACTCTTTCTTAAGGAGAAATCAGAAGCTTTCCACATGTTCAAAATCTACAAAGCTAGAGTGGAAAAAGAAACCGGTAAAAATTTGAAGTGTCTAAGATCAGACAGAGGAGGTGAATTTACCTCTCAAGAGTTCACTCACTACTGTGAGGAACATGGAATAAAAAGACAACTATCTGCACCAAGGACTCCTCAGCAAAATGGAGTAGCAGAAAGAAGAAATAGAACGCTGATTGATTGTGCTAGAACATTGCTGATTCAAAAAGATCTGCCTCATCACTTCTGAAAGGAAGCTGTTAGTACTGCAGTCTACACACTCAACTGAGTTCAAGTCAAAAAGGGAACCGGTAAGGCTCCTTATGAACTTTGGTTCAAACATACTCCCAGTGTAGGATACCTCAAAATCTTCAGTAGTAAGTGCTATGTCAAAAGAGATATGTACTCTGGGAAGTTTGATCCCAAGAGTAATGAGGGAACATTCTTGGGTTACTCTACCAAAAGTAAGGCCTATCGGTGTTTGAACAAAAGAACAGGGAAGATAGTTGAAAGCATCAATGTAAAAGTTGATGAATCTTCGGAACCAAGAATGAAGATCGATCATGATGATCACAATAGTCTTCAAGGTCTAAACAAAGGAAATGCCTTTGAATTCAAGTAAGATATGAATGAAGATGATGGAAAAATACACATGGATAGACATCTGGAGCAAGAAAATGTACCTGAACCGAAGAGGTTGATACAAGAAGGCGAACAAGTTGATGTCCCGAACCATGATGAAGACAATGCTCAACCGAAAGAACTAGACAGGGAACAGAGACCCGTTCTTCCAAGGTATGTCACATATCATTCTACTGACAATATAATTGGTGACAAACATGGGAACGTCTTGACCAGGAAGAAAACCAAAGAGAACATCTGTTTGCTTTCATGTATTGAGCCCAAATCCACCAGAGAAGCCCTGGAAGATGAGTATTGGGTCAAGACCATGGATGAAGAAATTGAACAAATAGAGAAGAATGACACATGGGAACTTGTGCCTAGACCTCAGGACAAAAATGTCATTGGGACAAAATGGGTCTATAGGAACAAACTGAATGAGGATGGCAAAGTCATTAGGAATAAAGCAAGATTGGTTTGCAAAGGATATGCTCAAGAAGCTGGACTAGACTATGGAGAAACTTTTGCACCAATGGCTAGATTGGAAGGGGTAAGAATTCTTCTTGCCTATGTAGCTCACAAAAGGTTTAAAGTCTATCAGATGGATGTGAAGTCTGTGTTCCTCAATGAAATATTGGAAGAGGAAGTCTACATTGAGCAACCGGAAGGGTTTATATTTGCTCAAAAGACTGATATGGTCTGCAAACTAAAAAAGGCTCTCTATGGGCTTAAGCAAGCTCCAAGGGCTTGGTATGAAAGGTTGCATTCATACCTTCTAACCATTGGATTCACAAGAACCAGTGACAACAACAATATGTATCTCAAAACTGGAAAAGATGGAAATCTAATTGCTGAAATCTTTGTTGATGATATCATTTTTGGAGGGGATGATAGTATGAGTAAAGCCTTTGCTAAAGAAATGAAGAAAGAATTTGAGATGTCTATGATTGGGCCCATAAAATTCTTTATTGGACTACAGGTTCATCAACTGGAAGAAGGTATCTTCATCTCTCAGTCCAAGTACATAAAAGATATTCTTAAAACTTTTGGACTAGAAGAATCCAAACCGGTTGGAACTCCAATGATAACTAACCTCAAGTTATCAAAAGAGGATGATGCCAAAGACGTAAATTAAACAATGTAACGGTCCATGATAGGAAAATTACAGTATGCTGTTCACAGCAGACTGGACATTGCTCATGCAATTGGCATAGTGGCAAGATTCTCAGCTAATCCCAAAGAAACACATCTGGTGGCAATAAAGAGAATCTTCAGATATCTAAAAGGAACCGAGGAATATGGCCTGTGGTTTCCTCACCAGGGAGGATTCCAAATAAAAGTCTACACTAATGCATTCTGGGCTAGCAACATTGATGACAAAAAGAGCAAAAGCGGTGGTGCCTTCTTTCTAGGTAGGAGGATTGTATCATGGACAAATAAGAAGCAGAACTGCATATCACAGTCCACTGTTGAAGCTAAATATGTTGCTGTTGCAATCAACTGCATACAAGTGATTTGGATCAAACAATTGCTGGAAGGTATTCAGGAATAGGTACCTAAATCGATCACAATTCACTGTGATAGTACCGGTGCCATCAACATATCCAAAAATCCCGTTATGCACTCCAAGACCAAGCATATTTCCATCAAGTATCACTACTTGAGGGAACTAGTACAGGATAAAGAAGTAAGATTGGAGTATGTTCCCGCCAAAGAACAGATTGCTGATATATTTACAAAGCCATTACCAAAGAGTACTTTTGAGTATCTCAGAGGTAGGCTAGGGGTTGTACCCCTCTCAGATCATCAGTAATCTTCAACCAGAAATCATCAGTTCATTATGATTCAATAGAAGGTTACACCTATAACCTTATCTCTCATGAATTGATGAAAAGGACTGCTACTCGTAGAGGGAGCAGAGCAGAGAATGCAAATCTTTCTGATTAGCCTTTTGGCATTATTGTCAAAAAATGGGAGAGATTGTGGCATTTGGCTATTGGCAATCAAACCGATTGATTAACTAGGGAAGTAATGCAAGACTCCAAATAGACTCCAAATACCCTTCACAGTTTTGCCATCAATGCCAAAGGGGGAGATTGTTAGCATCACATGATGGTAACCGGTGAACTCTCTACTGGTCCAAGTATTGTCATTGATTGGCAAAAGAGATAGAGATTTGTCATCTCTATATAGGCTGAAGCTCTAAGAAAATCTACATCAAGAGAGGCTAGTTTGGCAAGTAAAGAACAACTGTAGTCCATTGTAACCGGTCGCTACACTAAGCATCAGTAACCGAGTAATGCACTCAATTAGGGAAGAGAGTATTCCAGTATCAACCAAGGACCGAACTGCAACCGGTATAGACAATTGCCACAACACAATCGGGACAGTGCAACCGGTAATCCGTGCAACCGGTAAGCAAAAAAAAGAGACAGCAGCAAGGCAAAGACTCTTATCTGTTTTGAAGAACCGATATTTTATAGGACTCCAGTATGAACCAAGGAAGTCATAGTCAACTGTGTGTTCCAACTGACTCTTTCTACGGGGACTTATTGTAGTAAGTCTGGGTGATCTTGAGTTGTCTTGGTGATCAGTTTGAGGCACAGATAAAGGATTTAAAGCCGGAATCAATGGCTTCTTGAGGCGCAATTGAAGGATTTAAAGCCGGATTCAGTGACTTTAAATCAAAGAGTTATCTCCTATGAAGAAATGTTGCCTGACACGTAACTGCTATTTTCTTCATGAAGCGGATAAAGCTAGAGCATGCATCAGATGTTTGCTCAGTGAACCAATGCTCCACTGAGTGATGTATTTATAAGAACTCAGGATTAGGTCATGTATTTGAGGAGTAGTTAGGGCAACAAATCTGAATATAATCTTATGCCTGTTCTGAAGAAAAGTTGCCTTCATTCTGCCAAGAAAAAGAGTGAATCTATATGCTACAAAAGCAGGGGTAAAAGAAAGTAAAGAAAGAGAGATAATAGATTGTGCAAAACAGCACAATAGTAGGTGAGAATACACCTGCGGTGACGGGTGTTGATTCTCAGTTGAGCGCAAAGAGAGATCTTATCAGGCTAAGCAAAGCCATCTGTAAAGATCACACTTCTATTATTTTCTAGCAAACTTCAATAGGCAAATCCCAATACTTGGGTGGACTCTAACAAGTCCCTTGTATCGAAATCCCTTAACTGGGTGACATCTCTCAAGGTGTTTAGAAGTCGTTTAACCAGGCAAGTCCTAGCAGACCTTATTGTAACAAATCCCCTGACTGGGTCGCATCTAGCAAGTGCGTTTTTATCTTTTAAACAGGAAAACTCTTAACAGGGTGCACTCCAGGAGAGTACAAAATTTGTGGGGTCTCCTCACACTGTGGTTTTTACCCTAACCGGGTTTCCACGTGATAAATCTGGTCACTTTGTGATTGTTTACTTACTGTTATTATTTGCTTAAATTTGTTTGCCTTTTGTGCTGTAAGTTTACTTCACTGGATTCAGTAAAAACAAAGAGTTTTTACAAGTGCTAATTCACCCCTCCCCTCTCAGCATCGGTTGGGACTGTCATTGTCTGGGAAGGCCCACAATGTTATTCAATCAGACACCAAGGACAGATCAACAGGTTTGGAACAACTGATATTCATAGGTGCAGAAAGACTGGTGACACATGGTATTAAAGGTTTAACTGATCATCAGAGCAACTGGTCACCAAGGAAGATGCATTGGTAACCGGTAGAACCAGTGGAAGGGATAGTGATAGGTTAAAGTTCTTACCTGTGCACAACCTAAGGATATTAACCGATCAAGTGAAGATTTCATCACGTCCGATGAACCGGGGAAAGTCATAGTCGACAAACAGTTGTCTCACTCTTTGACTGGGATTTGGTGCACAAAATCCAGTAGACTTTGAGTTATCAGGATGATCGGTACAAGGCGCGATTGCAGGTTTTAATGCCGAAGTTTGTGGCATTAAAACATGAAGATATATTTTGTGAAGGAAAGCTTTTTGACACACATTTGTCATTTCTTTCATAAAGCGGATAAAGGATGGCATGCATCAGATGTTCTCTCAGTGAACTGAGACTCCACTGGGTGATGGATCTGAAGGTGATCTTTAAACAGGTCATACATGTAAGAAGCAAACAGGGCAAGAAGTCTATATATTCCTCTTCCTGAGATGAATATAGTTTGCCTTCATTCTGCCAAAGAAAAGAGTGAACCTGTATGCTGAAGAAGCTACTAAGGTGAATTGAGGAGAAGATAGTAGAATGTGCAAAGAAGCACAATAACCACAGAGAACATACCTTTAGTGACCGTTGATGATTCTCAGTTGAGTAGAACAATGATCTTATTAGGCTCGACAAAGCCATCATCAAAAGATCAAACCCTCTATCGCTCTCTGATAATTGCAATAGAAAAATTTCATTATTTTGGTTGGACATTAACAGGTCCCTTGTATTAAATCCTTTAACCAGGTGACATTTGTTTAGGTGTTCTAAGTCCTCTATCCAGGCAGGTTCTAACAGGCCTTATTTCTTAAATCCCTTAACCGGGTCGCATCTAATTGTGCATTTGTAATCCTTTAATAGAGATCAGATGTTCTCTCACGTTCGATGAACCGGGGAAAGTCATAGTCGACAAACAGTTGTCTCACTCTTTGACCGGGATTTGGTGCACAAAATCCAGTAGACTTTGAGTTATCAGGATGATCGGTACAAGGTGCGATTGAAGGTTTTAATGCCGAAGTTTGTGGCATTAAAACATGAAGATATATTTTGTGAAGGAAAGCTTTTTGACACGCATCTGTCGTTTCTTTCATAAAGCGGATAAAGCATGACATGCATCGGATGTTCTCTCAGTGAACTGAGACTCCATTGGGTGATGGATCTGAAGGTGATCTTTAAACAGGTCATGCATGTAAAATGAAAATAGGGCAAGAAGTCTATAGATTCCTTTGCCTGAGATGAATATAGTTTGCCTTCATTCTGCCAAAGAAAAGAGTGAACCTGTATGCTGAAGAAGCTACTAAGGTGAAGAGAGGAGAAGAAAGTAGAGTGTGCAAAGAAGCACAACAGCCAAGGAGAACATAAAAGCAGTGACCGGTGATGATTCTTAGTTGAATAGAACAACGATCTTATTAGGCTCAGCAAAGCCATCATCAAAAGATCAAACCCTCTATTGCTCTCTGATAATTGCAATAGGAAAATCCCAATATTTTGGGTGGACATTAACCGGTCCCTTGTATTAAATCCTTTAACCGGGTGACATCTGTTTAGATGTTCTAAGTCCTCTAATCAGGCAGGTTCTAACAGGCCTTATTTCTTAAATCCCTTAACAAGGTCGCATCTAGTAGTGCATTTGTAATCCTTTAACAGGGAAGGCTCCTTACAGGGTGCACTTCAGAAGAGTGCAAAATTTGTGAGGTTTACTCACACCATGGTTTTCTCCCAATTTGGGTTTCCACATGATAAATCTGGTGTTGTTTATTGCTTGATTGTGTGATAGCTATTTTTGTTCTAGAATCTATTTTGCTTATAGTTTTAGTTACATTATATCAGATTTGTTTTTGAAATTTTAGTGGGTGTTGATTCACCCCTCCCCTCTCAGCATCGATTAGGACCATCATTTGGTATCAGAGCCTCATTTCCTTTTTCAAAAGCTACTTAACCGCAAGAGGAAAAAGATCAAATGACGAGGAAGGAAGGACCAAAGTTTTCTAAGGAAAACTTCACTTTATGGGTAGCATAATGAAGCTGTACATGAAAACCACTGGAGATCAATACTAGACTCATGTAATTCATGATTACACCGAACCCACCGATACCTTGACACTGGATGAACAAAAGATCAGCACAAAGCATACAGCCGCAATGGATATGATAGCAAGCACGCTACCTGATTATGTCTATTTAGAGATTGAAAATTTGACAACTGCTCACAAGATGTGGGCTAAGCTGCAAACAGTATATGGTGGTGACCCACATGTTCAAAGAGAAAAGGTAGAAAGCCTTAGAGGTAAATATGATGATATGAGAATGAACGAGGGAGAAGATATTGAGCACTATAGCAACAGAATCAAAGAAGTGATGAACTCCATCAAAAGCTTTGGAGGAACACTGAGTGAGGAAGATGTGATAAGAAAAATAATGAGAACGTTGAGGCCTCAATATGTTATCAAGATCTCAGCCATACATGAGCTCAGATCAGTAACCACTGCTCAAGTCACTCTTGACTCCCTAATCGGTAAGTTGACTGCATTTGAATTGAGCAATTTTGATAATAGCTTACCTATGCAAGAAGTTGCTTTTAAATCTTTTGTTAATACCTCTTCCACCAAGAAAGGAAGAGAAACCGTTAATAGTTCTATCGATAAGACTGGAAGTTTTGTTGAAAATTTACTCTCTGAAGAAATGGAGCAAGATGAGTTTGAACCACTCATCACTAGGAGATTTCCAAGAGGAAAAGGGAAGTATAAAGGTAAACTTCCACTAAAATGCTTCTCTTGCAATAAGATAGGATACATTGTTGCAAGATGTCTAGACAATGAAAACAAAGAGAAGAGCAACCGATTCAAGAGCAAAGCAAAGAAGAAATGCTATCTTGCAGAAGGAGTCACAGACAATGAATCTAAAGACTCTGAAGATCAAGAAATTGTCTTTGTTGCAATAAAAGAAGAAAGCTAAGTGATAATTGAAATGACACTTATCTCAAGATCTCACTAGCATGATGACTGGATCATTGACAGTGGATGCACTCACCGCATGACTGGTGATAATGTAAAGAGCCTGATTGGCTCCTTTCTTAAGACAATATTTGTTTCTGAATTTGATGGCAATTTTTGTTTGTTTCCTTGTTGAATATATATTTTATTTATTCCATCCAGAATCACAGTAATCATAAATGACAACAAATTCACTAATTTTCAAATATCACCAATAATTAAAAATAATTATCATTGAGCAAATATACCATAACAATAATTTCAAACTATTGGCACTTGGCACGTTGATTTGTATACTTGATGATTTGAATTACTCTCAGCCAATAATGGCGCAACCTTAAGAACTTGCTGCAACTACCAAATAGTACCAAACACAGCTCACTAAAAAGTCCATGCAACCCAATGGCCAATGAAATGAAGCTTGTGTGAAGTCCACGCAGCCACTAGATTATGTAACACAGCCTTGTGAAGGGTTAATGCAGCTTCTGTATCAAGCACGCAGCCACCCCTAGTTGATACATAGCCCAAATGGTGATTCCCAATCACCAATTAAAGAAGAACGCAGCTCTTGAATGGCCACAGCTCAATACAATGGAATCACAGCTCTCCAGGATGCAGAATAACTTGCGAGGAAGTTACAACAGCCTTCCAAACAATTGAATGAATTTTTGGAGAAAAATCGTACCAATATGCAGAACACTAGTGAATCACTGTAATTGAATATCTTCCCACAATTTGGTATACTTCAGCACCAAATTGAATTTCCAGAATTAGAATTGTATTCTCAGAATTTTAGTAGCAAAATTTATCATCAATCAGTGATGATTCAAATTGCAAAAAGAGGAATCAGTCCTCAAACCCTAGCAGTATTTCTCCTCTCTCAAAACACAATTTTTATCAAATGATCAATAGGTTGAGTAAAGTGCTTTTTTGAGTTGAATATATAAGCTTTTTGAAAAAGCTTCAACTTTACTTTTTTCACTTAAGTAGCTTCTTCAATACAACATCATTTTATAACATTAATGTTATAAAGTCATAAAGTTATTAAATTAAAATAACTTAATTTAATAACGACAATTAAAATATAAAGCCACTGAATCTATCTGACTGAAACAAACTAACTTTTGACAACAAAGCCCGGAGCTCAAACTGCCCTGCCAGAAATAGCCATCTGTCAAAAATAGACTTACTATAAATAGTAAGTCTCTCAAACTGGAGATCCTTGATAAACAATCCTGAAACATCTGATAACACTTGCAGACACCCTACTAAACCAGGCCATACCCAAAGTACCTCTTACTAAAAATAGTAAGTCATCTAATCTGACCCAAATGAAGAGCAGTCCTGACAACTAGAACCTCCAGAATGGAATCCAATCACTAACTCTTCCAGCTGACCCCCTTTGATCACTTGATTAGCTTACGAGGGTCACCAAACTAAGCTAATGCCAAAGGTCTGAAAAATAGGGACATTACAGTCCTCCCTTCCGAATATTGCTTGTCCTCAAGCAATCAAGAAAAACAAGCAACATTACAGTCCACCCGGATCCCAAGGATGGTCATGAGTAATGTCCCGATCCTCACCATACTCCTGTGAAGAAAACATTAGCATCAACAGTCCAAATATCAACATCTGAGAAATTATTCTCAACACCCAAATAACTGACATAATTGAAAACATCATCTAAAGACCAACTTTAGATGCCGATGGAGGAAACAACTTAGCGGAACTCAACCCAACTGAAACATCAACTTTGTCACTACTTGAGTCCCAGTCTAACTGACACTCACACCCAACTACATTGTGGATATGATAACAACCATAGGTACCCGAGTCACTACCACCAAATCCAACCTTTGATAAACTGTCCTGGGTGTGTCGATACTGCAAGTAGTCTAACTTGCAACTGCCAATTCCATTTGCAAAAGATGGTACTAACCCATCCCATAATGGATGGTAAGAAATTGGAGCCAGACTACACCCGCGTGAGACCAAATCCTCTACCCGTGGGTCAAAAGAAAAATGATGAGCATACCCCACCGTATAATGCCGGTGAAAAGCCCTAATCTCCGTCAATGGCTCATCATTACCAAACTGGGAATCATGAGATGGCTCCAATCTCTGACTCCGCATAACTGCAGGCTGGGTAGTATCCTGAGCAACCCTCTTAGCAAACCCAACCTCGAAATCCCTAGGGGGAAGCATAGTAGATAGTCTCTACAATGTTTCCCACCAACGTTCGGATAGCACGAGAGCCTCGGATGAGAGTACCCTCAGACACTCTGCATGAATCCTCTCGCACATCCAAACTCTCCAATAGATACTCCATGAAGGACTCTGTGCAGTAGAAATTATATGTGGAAGCATCAACCTGCCCCCCTACAGCCCACAACCGATCCCTCTAAAATGTGGCACTGCCAACTGTCCAATGCTATCAGCTATATGAGATGAAGTAGATTCATTTCCATCAAAAGGAAGCAAATCAACATGAGAGCTTGATTCCACCGATACTCTTAGCTCATTTGTACCTACTGCACCCATATCTAGGACGGATGTGTCAGTCACATCATCACATCCCTCATCCCCAACCATAGAAGCAAACTCACCACCAACCACCTCAATGTGCAGCCAAATTGGGTTTGGGGCTGGTGTGGACCGAACATGCTCCAACTCCACATCCACCTCCTCTAATCGTGACTCTGACTCCTGGAAATCCAATTGGGTACACTGCAATGAGTCTACAGTCACCTCTAACTCATGGGTTAGCTCAACTACCTCCTCTTTCCCTAATAATGTCTCATAACAAGTACTCCCCCACTCCAGAAGGTAATCCCTGTCAGCGACTAACTGTGAATAATTATGCTTTAAGACCCTGACAGCCTCTCGAAGCACATGAACCTCTGCTAGGGAAAGACTACTATCACCATGCTCATCTGACAAAGGAGCACCCCAACCAGATATGGCCAACATTTGACGAATAGCATCATAATGCTCAATAGCTGAAGAGATGTCTCTATCATTCACCTTCAACTGACTAGACACATGATGCCTATGTAAGCCTTGCCTCCTATGCAAGCTCTCTATCCCACTAATTGCACTGTGATAGGAAGCTGAATCAAAACTGCTCACCACAAGATCACTCATACATGAGCTATCGTCCCCGCACAACTCTGCATCTGAGATACAACTACTATGTACCTCAACCAACTTCTCATTCGAAGAAATGGAAGCCCTCGCAATATCAATCTCCTGGCATGTCTCAAGGTCCACCTCAATAGTAAGATCCCATAAACATTGATCCTAAGACTCATCCAAAACCTCCTCGGAGTCATCACCCAACATCTCACAAGGGGTGTCATATCCAGTGCGGCTCATAGCATCATTGAATGTATCATCAGATGTGTCCATACTATTTGCATCCACATCTCCTATTAAAGCCTCAACTGCGAACACTTGACTCTGCACACATGATTCAACGTCAGGCTGTACACCAATAATGTTGGAGCAGGAATCACCATCTACCAACCCCGCTATAATGCTCAGATCACCAACATCATAGCTAGGTGACTCCATACATGCATCGGTTCCATATGAGGAAGCAGCTGCCCCTGCACTGGAGCAACACTATGATAGCTGACATAAAAGTCTCCAATAACAACTCCCTCCTCGGAAGAGTCTAAACACTCAGTGACAACTACAACATCAGCTGCCTCTGAACTAACTGTAGCAACTACTTTGGGAGCCTCAACCTGCTGAAGCTCAATGCTGTTGTCCACCAATGGTACTGATACATCCACATGTCCTTGTGAAATAAGTCCAACATCAGCACTGCAGATAGGACTAGCAGGCGCTGTACCAAATATAGGTACATCTGCATCATGGGCACCTGTCGGGGAAAACTCAAGCTTTCTTTCCTACAATCTCGATGTCGGCCTTCTGAAGGCGGAAACCATATACCTCGCTACCCTCTCAACTGTCTTTGGATCTGACAAGCTCTCTACCAAGCTTTGTTAATGAAGCTTAAGTTTCTCCATACTTTCCATCAAGGCATTTATTTCCTCTCTTTTTTTCACACTGCTACGCCGACTCTCAGAACTAGGCCTCTTGTATTTGTCCATAGCCAGAAAAAGTGAGAGTGCTGGTCACTCTTAATATAACATCAGAATTAAAATGAATTTCATACCCCACAGGACGGCAGGAAACACGCTTTGATATCACTGTAAAGAGCCTAACTGGCTCCTTTCTTAAGACAATATTTGTTTCTGAATTTGATGGCAATTTTTGTTTGTTTCCTTGTTGAATATATATTTTATTTATTCTATCTAGAATCAAAGCAATCATAAATGACAACAAATTCACTAATTTTCAAATATCACCAATAATTAAAAATAATTATCATTGAGCAAATATACTATAACAATAATTTCAAACTATTGGCACCTGGCACGTTGATTTGAGTACTTGATAATTTGAATTACTCTCAGCCAATAATGGCCCAACCTTAAGAACTTGCTACAACTACCAAATAGTACCAAACACAGCTCACTAAAAAGTCCATGCAACCCAATGGCAAATGAAATGCAGCTTGTGTGAAGTCCACGTAGCCACCAGATTATGTAACGCAACCTTGTGAAGGGTTAATGCAGCTGCTGTATCAAGCACGCAGCCACCTCCAGTTGATACGCAGCCCAAATGGTGATTCCCAATCACCAATTAAAGAAGAACACAACTCTTGAATGGCCACAGTTCAATACAATGGAATCACAGCTCTGCGGGATGCAGAATAACTTGTGAGGAAGTTACAACAGCCTTCCAAACAATTGAATGAATTTCTGGAGAAAAATTGTACCAATATGCAGAACACCAGTGAATCACTGTAATTGAATATCTTCCCACAATTCGGTATACTTTAGCACCAAATTGAATGTCCAGAATGAGAATTGTATTCTCAAAATTTCAGTAGCAAAATTCATCACCAATCAGTGACGATTCAAATTGCAAAAAGAGGAATCGGTCCTCAAACCCTAGCAGTATTTCTCCTCTCTCAAAACACATTTGTTATCAAATGATCAATAGGTTGAGTAAAGTTCTTTTTCAAGTTGAATATATAAGTTTTTTGAAAAAGCTTCAACTTTACTTTTTTCACTTAAGTAGCTTCTTCAACACAACATCATTTTATAACATTAAAGTTATAAAGTCATAAAGTTATTAAATTAAAATAACTTAATTTAATAACGACAATTAAAATATGAAGCCATTGAATCTATCTGACTGAAACAAACTAACTTTTGACAACAGAGCCCCGAGCTCAAACTGCTCTGCCAGAAATAGCCATCTGCCAAAAATAGACTTACTATAAATAGTAAGTCTCTCAAAGTGGAGATCCCTGATAAACAATCCCGAAACATCTGATAACACTGTGTAGACACCCTACTAAACCAGGCCATACCCAAAATACCACTTACTAAAAATAGTAAGTCGTCCAATCTGACCCAAACGAAGAGCAGTCCTGACAACCAAACCCTCCAGAATGGAATCCAATCACTAGCTCTACCAACTGACCCCCTCTGATCACCTGATTAGCTTACGAGGGTCGCCAAACTAAGCTAATCCCGAAAGTCTGAAAAATGAGGACATTACAGATAAGAACAAGTTCATCAGCCTAAAGCTCAATGATGGTGGATCGATAACCTTTTGTAATAATGCTCCCTGTGCTATCAAAGGTAAAGGCTCAATTGCACTAAGCAATGAAGCTGTATGTGAGGATGTGTACTGGGTAGAAGGACTCAAGTACAATCTAATGAGTGTTGCTCAATTGAATAACAAGGGATACCTGTTGAAATTAGGGCAAGGTTCTTGTATTGTCAAGAACCAATCAGGAGCTCATGTTGCTACTGGTAGATAGAGTAAAGGGAACATGTTCTATCTAGACTCAACAGAAGGAGATTGCCTCATAGCATCAGTGAATGAAGAAACAGGACTCTGATTGATTGTGCGAGAACCCTAATGATTCAGAAGGATCTCCCCATCACTTCTGGAGAGAAGCTATCAGCACTGCTGTTTATACACTGAACCGAGTTCAAGTCAAGAAAGGAACCGGTAAGACTTCCTACGAATTATGGTTCGGTCACACTCCTAGTGTAGGCTACTTCAAAATTTTTGGTTGTAAATGTTACATTAAAAGAGATATGTATTCTGACAAGTTTGAGCCAAAGAGTGATGAAGGCATATTTCTGGGTTATTCTACCAAGAGTAAAGCCTACCGGTGTCTGAATAAGAGGACAGGAAAAATAGTAGAAAGTATCAATGTGAAGATTGATGAATATTCAAAACCAAGAAATAAAATCAGTCATAATGAGTATGACATTCATCAGGATCATAATGCTGAAAATCATCTAGAATTCAATGAAATAAGTGCTGCTGATGAAGAAGAAGAGTAGGTAATCAGACGCTTGGAGCAGGATGATGTACTTGAAAACATAAGACCAACTCTAGATGATGAACAGGAAATTGTTCATGACCATGCTGGAGAAATTGCTCAACCGGAAGATATAGATTGGGAACACCGACCGGTTCTGCCAAGGTATGTCACATATCATTCCACTAATAACATTATAGGTGACAAACATGCTAATATTCTTACCAAAAGAAAGGCTAGAGAAAGTATTTGTTTACTTTCCAGCATAGAGCCAAAAACCACCAGGGAGGCTCTGGAGGATGAAAACTGGGTCAAGGCCATGTAAAAAGAGATTGAGCAAATAGAGAAGAATGATACATGGATTCTTGTACCAAGACCATAGGACAAGAATGTCATTGGGACCAAGTGGGTCTACAGAAACAAATTGAATGAAGATGGAAAAGTGATAGGAACAAAGCAAGGTTAGTCTGTAAAGGATACGCACAGGAGGCAGGACTGGATTATGGTGAAACTTTTGCATCTGTGCCTAGACTGGAAGGAGTGAGAATCCTACTTGCTTATGCTGCTCATAAAAGGTTCAAAGTATACCAGATGGATGTAAAGTCTGCATTCCTAAATGGTATATTAGAGGAGGAAGTCTACATAGAACAACTGGAAGGCTTCTCATCCACAGAGAAGAGTGGTATACAAAGAAGAGTGGTATGGTCTGCAAACTGAAAAAGGCTCTTTATGGGCTAAAACAAGCCCCAAGGGCTTGGTATGAAAGATTGCATTCTTACCTCTTGACAATAAAATTCACAAAAGGAGATAACAACAATATGTATCTCAAGACTGGAAAAGAAGGTAACCTGATTGCTGAAATTTTTGTGGAGGGCATCATCTTTGGAGGAGATGACAAGATGAGAAAAGTCTTTGCTGAGGAAATGAAGAAAGAGTTAAATGTCCATGATTGGAGCCATAAAATTCTTCATTGGACTACAGGTCCATCAACTCAAAGAAGGTATTTTTATTTCTCAGTCCAAATATGTCAAAGAAATTCTTAAATCCTTTGGGCTAGAAGAATCCAGACCGGTTGGTACACCAATGATAACTAATCTCAAGTTATCAAAGGAAGATGATGCAAAAGAAGTAAATGAAACATTGTATCGGTCTATGATTGGCAAATTACAGTATGCAATGCATAGCAGACCAGACATAGCACATGCAATAGGCATTGTAGCAAGATTCTCTGCTAATCCAAAAGAGACACTTAATAGCAGTGAAGAGAATCTTCAGATACCTGAAGGGCACTAAGGAGTATGGC
The DNA here is from genome assembly GCA_027943335.1 of Chamaecyparis obtusa. Taxonomy (NCBI): domain Eukaryota; kingdom Viridiplantae; phylum Streptophyta; class Pinopsida; order Cupressales; family Cupressaceae; genus Chamaecyparis; species Chamaecyparis obtusa. Next base: position 904,266 of record BSBK01008863.1, read on the forward strand.
CTATGGTTTCCTCACAAGGGAGGCTTCCAAATAAAGGTGTTCACTGATGCAGATTGGATTGGTAATATTGATGATAGAAAGAGCACAAGTGGAGGTGCATTCTTTCTTGGAGAAAGGATTGTGTCATAGACTAGCAAGAATCAGAACTGCATTTCACAGTCCACAACAAAAGCTGAGTATGTTGTTACTGCAGTCAATTGCACACAGGTGATCTGGATCAAATAGATATTGGAAGGAATCCAAGAACAGATACTTGAACCGATTGCAATTTACTGTGACAGTACAAGTTGAATAAACATATCTAAGAATCCTGTTATGCACTCCAAAACAAAGCACATTGCTATAAAGTATCACTATTTGAGAGAGCAGGTGCAAAATAAAGAAGTAAGATTGGAATATGTTCCCACAAAAGAATAGGTTGCTGACATATTCACAAAGCCACTGCTGAAGAGTACATTTGAGTATCGTAGAGGTAAATTAGGGGTGATACCCCTTCGTGATCTTCAGTAAATAGGCAAAGATGTTCATCAATTCATTATGCTTCAACAGAGGAATCAACCTCATGTTAACTGGATTGATGAATAGTACTGCAACTCATAAGGGGAGCAGATTTCATTAAAGTAGTCTTTTTGACTAGCCTTTGGCATTATTGTCAAAGGGGGAGATTATGACCGGTAGAGATAGAGATCCGGTAGTGTCATGTAGTGTCATGATTTGTTATGGTTTTACCATCAATGCCAAAGGGGGTGATTGTTGGCATTAGGAGATCTTCCAATAAGGAATGTAACCGGTATATGGCAAACTGGTTTTGTCATTGATTGGCAAAGAGTGATTGTCAGTCTTGTCTGGGAAGGCCCACAATGTTATTCAATCAGACACCGACAGATCAACAGGTCAAGAACAACTGACATTGATAAGTGCAGAAAGATCGGTGACACATGGTATTAAAGCTCTAACTGATCATCGGAGCAACCAGTCACCAAGGAAGATGCACCAGTAACCGGTATCAGGAACTGAGGAAAGGGTGCAACCGGTACAACCAGTGGAAGGGATGGTGACAGGTTAAAATTCTTACCTATGCACAACCTAGGGATATTAACTGATCAAGTGAAGATTTCATCACGACTGATGAAACAAGGAAAGTCATAGTCAACAAACAGTTGTCTCACTCTTTGACCGGGATTTGGTGCACAAAATCCGGTAGACTTTGAGTTATTAGGATGATCGGTACAAGACACAATTGAAGGTTTTAATGCTGAAGTTTGTGGCATTAAAACATGAAGATATTTTTTGTGAAGGAAAGCTTTTTGACACGCATCTGTCGTTTCTTTCATAAAGCGGATAAAGCATGACATGCATCGGATATTCTCTCAGTGAACTGAGACTCCACTGGGTGATGGATCTGAAGGTGATCTTTAAACAGGTCATGCATGTAAAAAGAAAATACGGCAAGAAGTCTATATATTCCTTTGCCTGAGATGAATATAGTTTGCCTTCATTCTGCCAAATAAAAGAGTGAACCTGTACGCTGAAGAAGCTACTAAGGTGAAGAGAGGAGAAGAAAGTAGAGTGTGCAAAGAAGCACAACAGCCAAGGAGAACATAAAAGCAGTGACTGGTGATGATTCTTAGTTGAATAGAACAACGATCTTATCAGGCTTAGCAAAGCCATCATCAAAAGATCAAACCCTCTATTGCTCTTTGATAATTGCAATAGGAAAATCCCAATATTTTGGGTGGACATTAACCGGTCCCTTGTATTAAATCCTTTCACCGGGTGACATTTGTTTAGATGTTCTAAGTCCTCTAACCAGGCAGGTTCTAACAGGCCTTATTTCTTAAATCCCTTAACAAGGTCGCATCTAGTAGTGCATTTGTAATTCTTTAACAAGGAAGGCTCCTTACAGGGCGCACTTCAGAAGAGCAAAATTTGTGAGGTTTACTCACACCGTGATTTTCTCCCAATTTGGGTTTCCACGTGATAAATCTAGTGTTGTTTATCGCTTGATTGTGTGATAGCTATTTTTGTTCTAGAATCTATTCTGCTTACAGTTTTAGTTACATTATATCATATTTGTTTTTGAAATTTTAGTGGGTGCTGATTCACCCCTGCCCTCTCAACACCGATTGGGACCATCATATTCTATTTTTCCCACAGCTGACAGAATCCAACTCTAATACCAATTGTTATGTCCCCTTTTTGGTTATTTGTGATTATGGGACAATTTACTAGAACCTTTATGATCGTAACTTCTAATATCACTGATAATGTATGCAATTTGGGGGCTTAATGACTTAATTCAATACCAACACTACTGTGACTGATTTGTACAATTATATATACACAAAGAATGATCTCTGTGGTGTTCAATACGATAGTTTGAGTGTGCAAGATAATGTAAATTATTTATAGGATGATCTTTGCCGTATCTAATATGGTAGATGAAATATGCAGCAATATAAAATATATACACAGTATAAATATGCAATTATGATGGATGTGTTGGCATTAAAAGAAATGGTAACCGATAAGCCTGCTACCGGTACAAGTATTGTCATTGATTGGCAAAAGAGGATAGTGATTTGTCATCTCTCTAAAGTCTAAAGATCCAAGGAGATCTGTATGAAAAGAGGCTGGTTCGGCAACCGGTGTCAACATACAAGAAAGAAAAGATTGTAATCAAGTGCAACCGGTCATTGCTCAAAGCATTAGCAACCGGGTAATGTATACAGTCAAGGAACCGTCAACTAAGGGCTAGGTCACAATTGGTGTAGACAAGCACAGAGAAAGTAAAAGTACAAACCGGTGTCAACAACACAACCAAGGAATGTGCGACCGGTAAGCCGAAGATGAGATAGTAACAGGTTAAAGACTATTACCTGTTCACAACGTGAGGTTCTCAACCGATCTAGTAATGACTCCAATATGAACCAAGGAAGTCAGAGTCAACTATTTGTTTGAACCAACTCTTTGACCGGGATTTATTGCAGTAAATCCGAATGACTTTGAGTTAACTTGGTGATCGGTTTAAGGTGCGTATGAAGGTTTTAAAGTCGAAATCTGTGGCTTTAAAACGAAGAGTTATCTCTTGTGAAGGAAAGGTGCTTGATACACATCTATTGCTTTCTTCATAAAGCAGATAAAGCATAAGTATGCATTGAATGTTTCCTCAGTAAACTGGTACTCTACTGAGTGATGTATCCGAAAGGGATCTGAAATTAGGTCATGCATGAGAGGTGCAATTAAGGGAATAAATCTATATATTATTATGCTTGTTGAGAATATGAGTTGCCTTCATTCTGCCAAGTAAAAGAGTGAATTTGTATGCTGTAGAAGCCAGGGTAAAAAGAAGTTTGAAGAAGAGAGAAAGAAGATTGTGCAGAGAAGCACAACAGTAGAGGAGAACACACTTGCGGTGATCGGTGATGCTTCTCAGTTGAGCACAAACAAAGATCTTATCAGGCTACGTAAAGCCATTTGTAAAAGGTCAATCTTTCTATTGTTTTCTAGCAATTACAATAGTTAAATTCTAGTATTTGGGTGGACTCTAACAGGTCCCTTGTATCAAATCCCTTAACTGGGTGACATCTTTCAAGGTGTTCAAAGTCCTCTAACCAGGCAAGCACTAACTGGCCTTATTGTAACAAATCCCTTAACCGGGTCACATCTAACAGTGCGTTTTGATCCTTTAACCGGGAAGACTCCTAACAGGGCATACTCCAGAAGAGTACAGAATTTGTGAGGTCTCCTCACACCGTGGTTTCCACCCTAATCGGGTTTCCACGTGATAAATCTGGTGTCACTGTGTGATTGTTTTCTTACTGTTATTATATGCTTGAATCTGTTTGGCTTACAGTTATAAGTATACTTCACCAGAGTTAAAGAGAAAAGTTTTAGAGGTGTTGATTCACCCCTCCCCTCTCAGCACCGGTTGGGACTGTTAGGATGTGTTTGCAATAGGATCCTTGTGGTATTTGATATAACAATATATATTGATCTCTAAATTTACTTATAGTGATTGAATGCTATGATTATATGATGACCACCTTCAATGATCGAATTGTTGTTTCTGGTACAATCCTTCCACACGTGCAATCTATATATTGCTGTTTTTGATATATGGACTTTATACTTGCAAATGGTGTTGTCTTTGATCTGTACGGTTTATGCTTGCAACCAAAAATAGCCAATATCGCCAGCGCTTGATATGAGTAGATCCGATATGGATAAATAAATAAGATACAATATTCCTTCCTTGAGTAGACAAGTCGATTGTCTTTATATATTTTGTTTGAGGAATGAAATGACATGAGAATGGGATGTGTCTCATCTCTTTATTGAAATCATTATTTAATGGAACCTCTTCGTTTATGATTTGCTATCTCACAATTGTTTGTTATCATTTAACATATTCTTTTGCAAATGATAATCGACTGGGACTTAGTTGATTATTTAATAGTCAATTCCTCATATTGGCATCAATATTGATGTTATTGATACCTCTTATATGGAATCGTTAGCATTCTATGGTAATTACTGATTATCTTTGATTATTGGAATCTCTTTTAAAGAAACCGTCTTATTTATGAGACTTTCATTGTTTCCTATTAATTATAATGGCTAATCAAGCAAGGATGCCTAATGCAGATATGAACATGAGATATGTTTTTGTAATGGCTATGTAGTGCAATATGAAATATGGCTGTACAACGTAGTTATGAATTCTGAGATATGGATGTTTGGAGCAATTATGAATTGTGGGACATGAATGCAGCATGTGTATGCCGGGGAATATAACAGCCCCTTGATCTAGCCTCAACATTCACTAAGAACTCCCTTGATCTAGTCTCAACATTCACTAAGAATGCCCTTGATCTAGTCTGAACATTCACTAAGAATGCCCTTGATCTAGTCTCAACATTCACTATGTGCTTCACCTAGCCTCAACATTCAACAAGAATGTCCTTGATTGAGCCTCATCTTGGCTTGCAAACGCCCAAGATCTCCAAGCTAATATCAAAGGAGGATTGGCATTGAGAGTTTCCAATCCTGGTTGCTTAACAACAATTATGAGTCTCCACCAGTATAATTTGTGCAAGAGACTTTGAGGTTGACCACAACAAATTAGAGACTCCCGTTGATTGAAATATTTGAGTTCAATAGCGACAAAATTGTTATTGGAGATATTGTCCTTCAGAAATGAATGTTTTGTATGCACCAATCCATCATTCCTTGGGGCTCTTTCATAAAATCACCACAAGCTCCTGCATGTATACATGCATCAATTAAGAATAGTTAAAGCCCGATTCCTACTTATTTTAGCAAATATAAAATAGAACCTTGTAATGCCAGCAAGAGACGAAAACTTTAGACTTCTTGAATATTGCGATCAATCATTGACTTCTACCGTTTATCTCAGTCATCGAATTTCCTTAGCACCTTCAATATTTATGGCTTATCAAAATTGATTCGAGATGAGTCTGATTGATGTCTTGCATGCTTCATGGTTGTCGTGGAATCATTTTTGATATGCGATAAGATCACCTCAGATATCTCCCATTGATCCTAAAACACAAGCGACAATCTCAAATAATGGTCTATCTCCTTGTATAATGTGATTCTATATAGCTTTGCTTGATAATATTTAGATAGTTCTTGGACTATGTAATATATGCATTCCAACTAATGTTATCTTTTCAAACACCGCCTTCCACCGAGTATAAGATGTAGTCATCGTTCCCGATTCAGAACAATATCCAATATCTATTGCTCATCCAGATATACCATGTGAGGACCTTGTCGATTCTGACTGCGAATGGCAACGTATTTCCTATCCATGCCTTGGAGGATTGTATGCTGTGATTGATCGATTGCTGATCATTTTTTTCTTCTTGTTTGAGTGATGGTGAAAGCCTTTATATCTTGTATTTGGGAATGACAAGTCACTTTGTAAAGGACATGATTCATGTCTTTTCATAATCGCCTTTCTTCATTACTTAATCGCACCATTTCATATCAATTACTAGTCGCTATCTTAATGACCATCCATCACTGACTATTAATCCATTTTATAATAAATATCACTTTCTTAATCTCATGCTTTTTCATGAAGGTACATATCATTCTCTTAATCGATGTAGTTGACATCCGTTAATGGCTGTGTTTATATTAGTTTGAATGTTGTTCTGACTATCATTGATATTATTTAGTCATTAAATCTCATTAATATACAATCAATATTTGTTCTTGCTTTAGTTGATATCCTTACGATCATATCCAATCCTTCAACCTTAATATAAATTGATATCTTTGTCTGATTGTTCTATAAATTAATCGATGTTCTGGTAATTGAATTCAATCCTCATCCCTTTTATAAGGATAATAATTTGACATCTAATTCCATGGATAATCAGTGTCACTATTGATCATTAGTAATGTTCCCTTTTTTATTCCATCTCCCAAATCTATTCTCTTCTCATTCAATGATGCTTCTCTTATATTAATAAGTTTAAATCTTTAATTTAAACTTATTTGTCTATTGATTTAGTTGTTTCTACCTTCGGGAAGGGGGACATCACAAACAACAACAAAGATAGTCATTTCCTTTTTGCATGCATGACAATCCGAGGGCAAAGTCCATGGACAACTCCTCCCATGGTTTGTCTAGTATGTGCAATGTCTTATAAAATTTTTGTATGCTATAGATTGTACCAGTCCTTTTGCTATCATACATGTTTTGCTACACTTAACAAATCCTTTCATGTAACTCAACTATTATCAATCTTCCTGTTATTCCTAACCAGTTACTGAGAGGGGGGGTGAATCAGTAAATACTATTTCTATTGCAATTTCACACTTGTATAAAGATTCTTACAAGATAAACAAATTGGAGACCATCATTCACAAACAGAAATAGAAATACTCAAATCTACACATCATGTATACGTGGAAACCCTCGGTTAGAAGGAAAAAACCAGGGTGAGACAGAGCTCACAACTTCACTACTGCAGTAATAAAGACGCCCTGTTAGGAGCTTACAAAGAACTTGCAAGAGTGCTACCCGGTTAAGGGATTTGATAGGAGATCGGTTAAGATCTTAACTCTGTTAGGAGCTGCCTTGTTAAAAGACTTTCAACATCAACAAAGATGTTACTCGGTTAAAGGATTTATGCAAAGAACCTATTAGGGTTCACCTTGATGAAGGGATTTGAATATGCTTTCACAAAATAAAAGCAATGATTTGAATTGACACTCTTTGTCTGATTAGATCATACTTGTTGATCTTCTTGTTCTGCCTAGCTGTTGATCCTTTCTGCCTTTCACCTCTGTGATTGTAGCTCTTCTCAGAAGATAACTCTCTCTTTCTCTGTATAATCACTAACACTGGTTTCGTGTCCTATAGCCTGTATATATAAGAAATTAATCTTATTAAAACCTAACTCATAGAACCGCCAGGCTGTAAACTCAACCATAAATCATGCAGCAAAAAGCTTTGCAAGATGATCTTGAGTTTACCTTGAAAACATTCGTGTAGAAATAAAACTAACTCCTGTTAAAAAGCTAACTTCAGTCCTAAACGGTGGATGCTCTGCATATTCTGGTTTTAACTCAAACAGTTCCGCATAATCTAGTGCGGATTTATATGCAGTCGACCGGTATCAATCTTATACCCGGTCCATCCCTGTATGCAACATAAGATCGGTACTATGTACTCTCTTCGGTCTACCGATGCATCCCCTCTATTTAATCTACTGGTGCATATACTCTGTTTCTAGACTACCGATGCCCATAAGGTAATATGAGTGATCTACTGGTGAACCTCTACCGGTGGGAATGGTGTTTGCATCTATCTTCACTAATGACAACATAAATTTGCTAACACTTCCAACACGATTTGAGTCTTGTTTTTGCCAAAATGTCCTTTGAGTTCTCCACCATATAACTTGTGAATGGTATCCTCTCATTGAAGTACACAAAATACACAAATGTTGTTTCTAAACAGACATCCCTTGTATGAAAAATAATGCACAAATGAGCTTTTTTGCCTTAAGCATATGATTCCATTTATGCATGTTGTGTATCCTACAACCATGATTCATTTTGAGAAAAGAAATGAGATATTTCAAAGGATAAACAATGATATTTGAAAAATGTTATGTTTCTAAGCGGCTAATGGTTTGATCGGTATTGGTGATTTAAATCGTTGTTATAGACAAATGTTATTGGTCAAAATTTATTGGAGAATGTGCATGGACAGCTGGAAACAATTGTTTAATGGTTATATCATCGAGATGAGTGTGTAAAGATGATTTGAGCGAGCTGATTGGTCAAGAAGAAAAATACTTGATAAAATAATTTAATTTCTTGATTAAATCCGAAAATGAAAAGGCCCGGTTAGTAAATTTCAAATTGGACATAGAGATATGTGATATGAAGCCAAGTGTATGGTCAGATTGAAAAGTTATTACATTTTAGGGTTTTTCTATGGCGGTGGAAACCTAAGGGCAAAGAAAAGCAGTATAAGCTGGAAAAAGAAGAAGGTGAATGTGTTGTTGATTGTGTGTCGGTGAAGAAGGAAGAAGAGATAGAAGGTGCAGTCCAGCCAAGCATTAGAGAAGAATGTGAAGAATGTTGTTTGAGCTATAGAGGATTTGATCAAGAAAAGGAGGTTGCTATTTCATAGATCATTCTTACCTATTGTTTCCTGACAGCTACAACAGAATAATGGAAATCCTCAAGTGAGGTAGATCCTGACATATCTTTATTGTATTGTAAATCCTGTATGATGGCACTGTAATAAGTGTTCTAAGTCCTCTCACAAGGTAGAAGCTTGTTATGAGCTTTAGGTAAAGCCTCTCACAAGGTTAAATTTTGTCATGTATATGTAAAAGCCTTTCACAAGACGTACTTTAGAAGATTACAAATTTGTGGGTGCCATCCCCACCGTGGTTTTTCCCTAATTTGGGTTTCCACAATACCAAAAATCTTGTGTCTTTGTGTTGGATGTTTTGTGGTTGCATATTTACATTAGATTGTTAAGTTGCTGCTTTATTGGTTAAGCGAAAAGTGTTTAAATGTTGAAATCTGTAGATTACTGATTCACTCCTCCTCTCAGTAATCTCATCATAGTAAGGTTAACACATCTCATTAGTCTAGTTCAACAATTCTTCTGAATTTGGGCTGCCTGAATAAGTAGGTAGATCAAAGTGCAATTCTGTTCTTGTACACAGTAAAGCTTGCACAAACTCATCTTTTATGATTTCATCTTTGTTTGCCTGCAAGGCTTTTGATGATGCTTCTTCTTCATCCTTGTCTTCATTGATACCTTCACCCATGATCATTTCACATCCTTGTGCAACCACCATCAAGTCGAGGCTCTCTTGCATAGCTCTCATCATAATAGCAAGATCCACCAAGCGTGTTCCTCTCATATATTGCGCACCAGCTCTTCTAACTCTATTGGCTATCTTGATTTATGGACACCTGCAATGCATAAATCACACAGCTACTTGCTTTTATGGAGCTCACACACAACTCATAATTAGAAATCAAAATCCCTAGCTCTGACATCAATTGATATAAATGAACAACTATTAACAGGTGCAGAGTCATAACATAAGAAACATAAGAGTTAAAAGAATGGGCAGGAAATAATATATGATGGAAACCTTATTGAATTACATAAACATAGTGACAGTCACATGGGCTCTTCATTCACAATGGGAACTTCATAAGATGAATATCCTGTAATAGAGAAGACACATAACCTAGGCAGAGACTCTGTGTTACAAACTACCCAAGATTCACTCAAAACTTAATCACTAGTCTATCAAAAATGTCAGTTTGCCAATCTATTGTTCTTACCCCCCAGGATAAGAATGCAGGTGGCAGTTTCTATAGACAACTTTGACTCAACTCCATGCAATGAAGCAAAATATGTAAAACTACCTTCTCCAAAACACTATCCTATGTTAAAGCAACTGAACTTGCATGGTCTAAAGCAAGATGTAATTAAATGATATGAGCCTACTTGCATTGCAAGCTAACTTTGACTATCAAGGAATTGATCAGCTCAGAAAAACTGAGAATTGGAGTGCACGAATAAGAACAATAGGCACAAAGGTTAGCATGTGCGAGGAAATGGATGACACAATGCATTGAAGACCTAGTTGCTATTTCAATGCAAATGTGATGATAGTGGAGTCTGCAAAAGTTGTTTAGAGAAAGGTGTGAGTGCATTGGATGTGAAAACAACACAGACTATTGAAACTTGTGCAAGGCACATCCAACAAGCTATTCTCAAAGATCAGCAACTGAGAAAGCTGTGTGAAGAAATTAAGCTATGCAGAAGTGATCGACAAGCCGTACTGCATCATTGAAAACATATGCACATGACATAAGGTTGTACAAAACACATTTGCATGAAACAAGGTTGTGCGGGTTCCACCAAGCAATGACAAACATACAAAACATGCAAGCACAAACTGACATGTAACATCAAAGTAACGAATAAATATTTTTGGTGACTGGGATGTTCTTGCATCAGGTGGCATCTATCCTGATATATTTATCCATGCAGACAGTTGCAACACCATTCCTAGGTGATGGCAGCACAAGAATCTCATTGATTAAGTCAACATTTGTCAGAGCTAAATGTAGTTGGCAGTCTTATAACTTATTGAATTTCAAAAACATAGTTACAGTCATATGGGCTCTTTATTCACAAGGGGAACTTGATAACATTAATAGCAAGTAGTGGAACAAACACCTAACCTAAGTGGAGGCTTTTTGCATTACAATCTAGCCAAGAATCGCCTAAATTGCAAATCTTTAAAAAATATGCTAATTTGCCAATGTCTTGCAAGTGCCTGACTACTTCTTTAGTCTTCTCATGTATATTATTTGTAAACTAGCAGCTTTTAGGAACACTGCTAGTGAACAAGAAGTTCCACAATTAAGAGCAAGTTGGAGACATGAGGATAGCTTAGAAAGTCAATACATTTGACCTCTTGGATCAGGCATGGAACTCTTGTTTTCATTAAAGTATTTGTTGTTTTATTATTCAGTTTCCCTTGTCCTCTATACGCTGAAATAATTCTTGGCCCACATCATTCATCTCTATGCTTCTACTATAAAACATCAAGTCTTCTTAGTGTGTCTATCCTCTGGGGACCGTTTTTAAGCTTTTCGCAAAGAACATTTATTCTGCTAAGTGTGCCTATACTATGGGCACCAACTTTTTCAAGTGCAAACAAAAAGCAAAATTCTAGCCCAATTCATGGCCAAAAAAACTGCAATATTTGAAGGCTATTCTAAAAGAAAATAATTTTCTTAAACCAAGAAACAAAAAAATTGACTGAAGAAATGAAATTTTGCAGTTTGAATTGATCTTGAAAAATAGTTTTCAACAAATCTGATTGGTTTGATATCTTGAATAAGCTAGATTGATTTAATGTGTAGATCAAACAAACGAAAAACATGTCTTTTCAAATGAAAAATTAAAAAAAGGTAAAACTTAAAAGAAAAGAGTGAAGACTCAATGTATTTGAGAAATATGGTGATGATTGACCTCCCTTTGGCTGCATTGGCTGTGGATCCTCTTCATCTACTTCTCTCTTCTTTGTTGTTGCAAATATAAAATTGGATGAATTCAGTGTTAAGGCTCTACATTAGGGTGGAGGGCCTTGGTGGGTTGCAGTTTTATATTTAGGTTTTATTTTTACAAGTTTAAGTGTTTACTTATTCAATTTTTTTGTTTCTGTTTTTGTTAGATTGATACTAGGATTGAGGGATATTTTATGTCCCCCTTTTGGGACACTTGTAGGGGATGAGTAGAACTAGGAATGTTTTTAATAATAGGATAATTTTTCTCCACAAGATTTAGAATGTGAAAATAAAATCTAAAAAAAAATCACACACAGATCTATTCTCAGCAATAGAAATCAGACATAATAGAACTTATTGGACTGCTTGAATCTTTTAGAACCTATGAATGTTGAAAATACCATATAAAACTTAATATCCCTTGACATGGTTGATTTTGGACATCCTTATTATCCATGACGGTTGATCATTAACTTGCTCCAACACATATTGACCAAATGTTGACAACAAAGGAATTGGCGCAGACATCAAATTGAGAAATAAGCTTGGAAAGCCCAACAACGCTGCATAATGGAGCCTCAACTCTGCATATCATTATCTTTCACCTTTGCTTAACAAATTCTACTGATAATGAGTATTGATATGGTAATGGGAACCCTTGCCTATCTGAGTAAATGGAGTGCACAGCTAGAAGATAAACTCAACAAACTGGCAATGTGTGATGTCCCCTTCCTAATTTGCCCTAAAATCACAATTGCAACAAATTAGGGTTAGGGTTTCCGCTCACAAATAAAGCTTTCCTTAATATTGCAATCTTGGATTCGGATCCTACGAAACAACATGAAGAAAAACATATCCAATACATGTACAACCACATATCTAATACTTTAGTCAAACTATATTAGAAAACATATTAGGATAGAGACATGATGGGTTTTCTTGAAGCCATTTCTAAACCAACCCTAAGAAGGATGTATATCACAACCCCTTTGCTTAGCTGCTTGTATCTGCTTAAGAGGGATGTATATCACAACCCCTTTGCTTAGCTGCATGTATCTTCTTAAGAGGGATGTATATCACAACCCCTTTGCTTGGTTGCTTGTATCTGCTTTCCCCAATCATATCTCATCTCCCTACAAACAGTTGCCACCTTGTGGAATTAGGCGTAGGTTGTAAGGGTTGACTTGATTTAGTGAGTGCCTTCTTGTCATAGACCGCAACAGAACTACTAGGACAACCTCCTCACTATCCCCTCACAACACTTCTCTTAGCTGGGAGTGAATCTATTTCATCATCTCACATAGCTGATAGCATGGGACAGTTGGCTGTGCCACATTTTCAGAGGGATTAGCTATGGATTGTGGGGGAGCAAGTTGACGCTTCCACGTATAATTTCTATTGCACCGAGTCATTTATGGAGTATTTACTTGAGAGTGCAGATGTGCGACAGGATTCTTATATAGTGTTTGAGGATACTCTCATCCGAGGCTCTTGTGCTATCTGGAGGTTGGTAGGGAAGATTGTGGAGACTCTATCTACAATGCTTCCCCATAGGGATTTCGAGGTTGGGTTTGTTGAGAGAGTTGCTCAGGGGCCTACCCAACCTACAGTTATGCGGAGTCAGAGATTGGAGCCATCTCATGACCCCTAGTTTGGTAATGATGAGCTATTGACAGAGATTGGGGTTTCCGACCAGTTGTATATGGTGGGGCATGTTCATCATTTGTTTTTTGATCCACAGGTAGAAGATTTCATCTCTCGCAAGGGTAGTTTGGCTCCTAGTCCTTATCATCCATTATGGGATGGGTTCTCGCCATTAGTAGTTGATGGGAGTTTTGGCTGCAAGTCAGTAGCAGGTGACTTGCAGAGTTATGGTGATTGGAGAGATTATGCAGTGTGTGGATATCCGGGTCTTGGTACAACTTTGTTCAGGGGTATTCATCATTGTTGTGCAAATGGTCTACACACTCAGTATAGGTCAGTTGGGAGCACAGGGGGAGTTCAGTGTGTATGGGATTTGAGTCTCCCATACATCTTGGTTTTTGATGATCCTGGAGTTCACTTCTTTTGGGATCCGGGCAGAGACAGATTCAGTACAGGAGTTTGGGTGAGTGGTTGTTTTGGGTTTCTTTACAGAGTTATCCGATTTGTATTTTGGGTGATGTTACAAGAGCCTACATTTGATGTTAGTGGCACGGTATACTCTTTTTTGTGGGTTCCAGGTGGATTGTGATGTTTCTTGTTCTGGTGATTGCTTCGAGACAAGCAATCTTGGGGAGGGAGGATTGTAATGTCCCCATTTTTTTGCAAGTCATTGATCTGATGGTGCCAGGTCATTATTGTGATCCTCGTGGTCTGGCAAGGTGTTTAGAGGGTCTTTGGTGTGAACTTACTATTTATAGTAAGTCAATGGATAGTTCCGATGAGCTCAGATGAGTTAGAGGAGTTGAATGATGCTCTCAGTTTTCATTTCTGGCTTCCGGTTTGTGCTCCAATAATCTTGGAGAGAGCGTCTATTTTTAGTAAGTCACCCCGTCAAGTTCATTCATCATCTGGATCAATCCTGTGCAGACAGATTTCGATTCGGATGCTTCTTCAGTTGTTTTCGTAAGACGGATGGTTTATTATTATTATTTAATTAAATTTGCTAAGGTTGCCATTTTTGTTGGTATTATATGTTGGATAGCTTAGTGTTCTAGCTTGTTGGAACCAGGATGAAAAGTTTTAAATCTTGGGCACAAGAAACAGGGACCTTGCGTGTCATAATTTCATGATATTGGTGAAAAGGCCTTTTTTGGAGCCAAATGAATTAATAAATTATATTATTCAATATGTGCCTAAGTATAAAAAGTGTTTTAAGTGAAAAGTGTGAGAGAAGACACTTTTGAATTATAAAAGCAATGCTTTGTGAAAGGAATATCATCTATTGTTGAATTATGATTTTGTTGAAGTTGTGAGAGAGACTACCCGGCTAGGGTTTTGAGGACTCCTCTTCTGGCAATTTGAGCCATTACAGATTGATGGTGAATTTTGCAGTTGTATCTGAGATCATAATCTAGTGCTGAAGTATACTGGATTTGTGGAGTTTTATCCTACAGGCAAATCGATTTGCTCTCAAAGAAATTGAATTGTCTACATGCTGAGGTTTGAAGTAATTGGAAATTCACTGTGATACTTCATTCAGTTTTTGGTTACAAATTTGTTGGTGAATTACCAATTTGTCGAGGGAGATCGAATCATACCCAAGCTGCGTAACAAGGGAGTGAATTGAATTTGATTTTGAGACCAAGTATCATTCACGCAAGTGCTGCGTGAGCATTCAGGAAATCGTGTGAGAGGTGAGACATCATGCCATCTTCACTCCAGCTGACACGGCTCCTTCCTAGGTTCCGTTTTGATTCATCACGGGCCTGCTATCAGTTTCAGCAGGGCACGTCAAATGCAGATCAGTAACGGTGCATTTCAAGACAGCGGCTTACTTTCTTCTGGTGGCTGCGATTTGTCTCTTGGAGATTATTATGCCTGCAAGCAATAACAATTTGCTAGGTGCTGATTATTTAAGCAATAAATTCTGTTATGTTATTTGATATGAAATAAGAATAAATGATGTTCAAGTGGTGGTACTTATTGTTCTAGTTTCGGTAATTGATTTTTGGTGGAAGTTGAATTTAGATTGCAAATTAAAAGTAAGTTTGAACAAGTGTTTGCAAATATTTAAACTTCAAATTAAGTGGATTCAAAAGAGCCAGCCAAGGTTCTTCACATTGAGCACCCACTCAGGGCTTCTAAAGTACTAACTTCTCAAAGCACAATACAATCATCTGAATATCAATTCAGCATTCTAGAATGTTGTTATAAGTTTTACCGATTTCAATTCACAAGTATTACACTTTACAACAATAAAAAATATAAGCTTTTCTTAGCAATCTGATTTACAACAACTCCCAAATATGCTGTGTATCTGAATAGGACCTGCAAGTGAAATTCCTTCAAAACTGATATGTCAACTGTCACAAAGATAGTGATCTGAGAATATAAACTACCACTGTTATATTACCAGAGATGAGAAGTGTACATAAACTTCTAGAAAATGCAGAGTCATAACAATGATATTCAACAAACAAAAATACTGCCTGTCACCATTTTACCTGATCACTTTATTCTCTGAATCACTGTGCACTCAAATGTGTTCTCCCTTTCTTAAAAGCACTGACACACTTTGCAATCTCTAATCCTCCGTCTTCTTCCTTAGCAATTTATCAACCTCGGTTTTGTCACTGTTGTATTTGGTCTTCAGTATTTCCTAAAAATTTCTTTTAAAATATTCAGATTTTTAATTAGCTGATAGGCTTTTCCTGCAAGATCACTCGCGTCCGTACATGAGTAAAACCTGTCTCACACTTAGACTGCTGGTTTTTTTTGCTCATGCGGAAATGGTATTGAAAGCCGGTTTCTGGGATAATTATGAACAATTTTCACATTATTTAATAGTCTCTTCTTCTCATACACGCTATGTCTCTGTACTGTCAACTGTGTTTGACCGAGGCATGTTTGTTACTCATACACGTTAATTCTTCCATTTACCATCTGCTCTACTGTTTTCTTTCAATCTATTGCATCTCTATGTTCGTCTCTCCTCGTTTTAACATATTCTCTGCTCAGTCTATTCATTAAATCCATTTTCTATAAACTCACATACAGGTCTTGCTTGCACAGTCACATTTTGCATACTTATCTACTGCATCCCCATTATGCAAATGAATGTTCACACTTATTTCCAAAGCTCTCATTTATCACAGCAAGGGAAGATGTGAGAAAAGGTTGTTAAATCTGGCTTACACCTGCCAAATGCATTTTCTTGAAACTTTTTGGAGATGACAAGGGATGGCGACAATGATTAAAATTAGAGAAAAGAGGGGCAATTCTATGTAATGTGACTGGCCAAATCAATGGTGGGAATTCCTACTTGCACCAACACTTGGGTACACAATAATTGGTATGTTTTATTTAATCTTATAGACCAATTTCAATTATAGGGCACACAAAATTTGGTAAGTTTTACTTAATTTTATAGGGAAATTGTGATTCTTTTCCCAGGTTTAAATCTGTTTGATCATTTCAGGGCTTTTGAAATAACAATGAATTATTACTGGTAGAGGTTTTGATAATTCAAATAGTTTCCATTACAACGTTTTAAATGGTAAATTTGTAGTCCATGTCTGTATAAGCAGATACTAATACAATTAGTTCTGTTTGGAGTACTCTGTCATTTAAAAATTAATATGTTTACTCAAAGGTTTGTACGGGTCTGATTTTTCAAATCTTAGTTTAAAAATTAATGTATTTACCCAATCATTTAATGCAGTGAAGGTTGTGTCTGGAGGCTTCTTTTGCGTGTGCACCTCATGCTTTGCTAGGAATGCAGGGGAAATCAGTGGAATATGTGCACTCCGCCGATGATTGTTTTGTTATTTGCAGGATCACAAAAATATTTGGACATCATCACCAACACCATGATTAACAACTTTCTCGAGTCCCTTATGGAAGTGGTTCTTACGCTTCACCTCTTCAGAAGGAGCCATTGTGAGGCTAATCCTGACTATTGTCTTGCCAAATTAAATGGCCAGGTTTCCATGGCTCTTGCTAATGAGTCTGACCCAAATCAGGTTTAATGTCTTTAGGTTTTAAGTTGGTTAATGAATGTGGGTTTTGCAGGAAATTCATATTGATTGATAGTGATGCTTTAACTTTAAAGCCGTTGGTCATGGACATTAGTTTGTATTAGGTGTATATGAGTTTCCAAGTTTTCTGATTGATAGGGTATGATCTTTGGATCCATTGTAATGGACACTTAATGGAGCGTGAAGATCGAGGATGAAGCCGGATTCCTTGCATTTGCCTTGGTCAACATGGCTACAGGCTAGGCTCTAAGGCATGGATGTGTAGAGAAAGAAAGGGTTAGTGTTTTTTCTTCAAGAAAGTCTATTTTATTTGATGTTTAATGAACAATAAGGTGGTTTAAGGCATTTGTGTATAATTTTTTGTATGCTTGAATTATGTAGGTTACCTTGGGTCCATACAAGCGTGATGATTTGAATGAAGTTGTACGGTTTACTGAGAGTGCTGATGTGGAAAGGGTTAGTGCATCAGGCCGGTAATTGACATTAGCCTCAATCTAGATGTCAAGGTAGAGGATGATAAACATCATGAGGGCATTCGAGAAGAAGCATGTGTTTTCCTCTTCAACTGGCACAAGAATGGGAGCTAGAAATTGAAGATCACTCCAATCTGTAAGTTTTGTATTCAATTGCATTATGGGGAAACATTTTTCTTGGGTATGGTTAAATGCAAATGTATTAGTTTTTTGGTAAAAGTCTTTCATTCATAAAGGGTTCGGAAACTAATTTCACAATTCAAATTGCTTGTAACACTGTATTCAAAATTATAACGTGTCCTCAAATTTTTTGTTTACATTGATTTGAAAAACTAAGTTGGTTCTAAAAAATTTTGGGGACTAATCTGACAATTCATATCGCTTGATATTGGAGACTTTTATTGTACAATCTAAATTACTTCTTAGAAGTTTTGGCCTTACATTGGTCTACTAATGGACCCCAAATTCACATTATTTAACCCTTTGTTCATCATATATAATTTTTATCTAGACTTGAAGCTTACAACTATCTTGAGGCTGAGGCTGCGTTCCTGAAACTAGAGTGGAGAAATTAAAAGAACTAATAGTTGACATATCTAGAATTTTTTGTGGATTGTGTTTTGATCTCTCTTAAATGGTATTTGCATAAATATAGTTGGCATACAAAAACCAAAATAATTTGGATGAATCATTTATTTGGACCCTAAGTGCAGATGTTGGGAATGGGTATCAATACCTCAGGCGGGTGAACAACATCCATCTAAATATGGATGCAAAACAAGATAATGGTGAAGATAGTGGAATCCATGATAAAAATGAGCTCATTCTCTTCAGCTGGAAGAACCAAAGCAATCTGAAATGGAAGCTACATCCCTTTAATTGTAAGTATATTGTAACTCAAATGTAGACTGAAATTATGTTTGGGTCTCTGTTTTACTACCAATTGATCCATGCAAGATTAAGAGGTTCTTTTTTGAATTTGGTAAACATTATTCTTGTAGGTCTACTTCTGCTTATTGGTAATTTATTGATCATACTTTTGTTTGATTTGATTTATCTCAAACATAGTTGAAATAGTCTATTTTCAATGCCTTTGATTTTGTATGCAAAGATGAAATATTATACACTATGCAAATGTTAAAACAGGGTAAATAAAGGAGCAGTATCTTAGAGCTGCATTTTTCCATATTTGGAAATACATGTTTATATATATTCAATAGTGTAGTTTAACTCCACTGCTTCATTGACGTATATTTTACAAAAATTACTTCACAAAATTACAAGATTACTAGAAACATTCAAAATGTTTTAACAAAGTTAGAGATTGATGCTTTTATTTGTATATATTTCCATATGGGTTGAAGTACAGCCCAGTAACTAGTGTATGTCCTGAAAGTGCATACCCATGTAGCCAAAGACATGTCCAAATTCTAAAAACCTAGATGTTTTAGCAAATAAGAATAAGTATAACAATTCAAGAAGCCAATAAACTATGAAATGTTAATATAAAAACTAAACTGACTAGAAGAAAAATGAGGAATGTTCTCGCCACATAAAATGGAAAAAGAAGAGTGCACAGAAAACTCCATCAAAAGGTGACATAATTCTCCATAAGTATATTTTGATGATTTTTCAAGGTAAAGAGAAAGCTAACACATATTTTGATACCCAAATCGAACAGGTAACATAATGCTTCATAAGCATATTTAAATGGTTTTTCAAGGTAAACAAAAAGATAAAACATATTTTGATACCAACATGATGAGCTAACCAGGATCAATGAACAAAGGGCAACCAAATATTTCAGTCATACATTTTTAAATGTCGATACAAGACTAACTGAACATATTAAAGTATATAGAGGGCCAACAAGGTGTTTCTGCATGACACCAGCGAATGACTTCAATTTCATACTAGCAAATATAACCTAGACAATTCAGAAGAACAACACCAATAATGTTTACTGAGACAACAAATTACATAAAAACCACAAAGTCCATTAGTTCATCAAATTCTCACCAAATTTCTCAAACCTGAAGTAGAGAGAATAAAGAACAACCTTTTCTTCTGAATCAAATATTTCTATAGGATGAAGATTCATATGAAAATATGGGTACATCTCTTATGTTTTCGTTTGATCGGACTGAATGCATGTGGCACATCAAGAGTGCTACTAGAGAATAAAGAATTGCATCACCCCACCAAAAAAAATAGAAGCTGAAGTGGCTTGTGCAGAGGCAGGGGAAACGAAGCCATGGATTGTATCTCCACGCTGTTAAATTTTGTGATCAGATTGTAAGTGCATTTTTATTTTCTTACTTTTATCTATAAGTCTAATAATAAATTCTCTTCTTGCAGATTTGCAGCACTATGAGAAGATGATATAATTAAAGTTTATATAATGATGACATGAGTGTGATCATCTTATCAATATTGATCTACAATTGATATCTAATATGGAATCTCACTATTCAATATTGATATCAATATCAATATGATTATATTGCAGTTTAATATAAACTCCACTGATATGTAAAGAAGAATTCCACTTCCCGCATACACCGTCGCCAATGCACATCGCTACTCTTGAGTCTCAAATTAAATGCAAGGTAATGGTCTTTAATTCAAATTAAATGATCTAAAATCTTCTATTATAATGTCACCTTTGTGTTCAAAGGTTAATGCCCAGTTCAACAAGCAATCTGCTTCTTTATTACCTTCCCGCTTCACATGAGTAACCTCGAACAAAATCATTTTTCCTCACTATTTTAATTGACTCTTTTTTACACAGTTTTCCCTCAAATCTAAAACCTATGGATAGAAGTGTTGTGAGGTCTCACATCATCACCCTAAAGAATTTGGGGACCCCCTAATTCGAAAACATTGGCATTTTCTTTAGGCCCAAGTATCCCGATGCCTTGACAAATTTTTGGGACTTGGATGATATATTGAAATTGGAAGGCTTGTGATTTTTGGAAATCTTGTAGATTTTGGATGTGAAATGGATTAAATGAATGAATTTAAATGGCCAAAATTGAAAATTTAGCCTCGTGTACACTTAAATGTAAATTTTGCTTTGCAAATCGAAAGCCTTGGCAATTAAATTCTAAAATCTGAGATCAAATTCGAAAACGTTGGCAAATAAATTACTAAAATTTGGGCCAGGCAAATCGAAAATTTAGTCTTTTATATAAAATATGGTCCAATTAAATTACAAAATCTGGGCATTTATTTGAAGTCTTGGCAATTAAAATCCAAAAAAATTGAGCTTTTAATTCAAAAAATCTGGGTGCTAATATTAAAAATTGAGCTTTTAATTCAAAATCTGCACTAATAAATTAAAATCTTGGCTAATAAAAATCATAAATCTAGGCAATTAAATTCGATTTGTGCAATGTAATTCGAAATCTAGGCATCGAAATTTAAATTTAGAGCTTTGAAGTATGAAAATCTGGGCAATAACATTGAGGATTTACATAAAATCTGCTTTGTAATTCGCAAATTTGGGCATTAATTTCAAAAATCTGGGCCCTTTAATGAGAGGCTTGTGGCCTTGGGATACAAAATGGGGCCTCCTTTAGTGGCGTGGCCAGCTCACCCCAATGTATTTCGAAAAATCCATGCTTGATATTAAAATTTCAATGCGAATAATTATTTTATGGCAAAGTCGTCCCCCTTTTATTGGCATTTAATTGTTATTTTTGTTTCTTGTTATGCAGGTCGGCCCTCTTATTTGGAGGCCAAACTTTGTATAAGAGAGGGCGCCCTCCCCTCCATTTCCTCATCTCATCCATCAAGCAGTGAAAAGCATAAAGAGGAGGTGCGAAATTAATAGTAGGAAGGCAGCGAGTTAGCAGTGAGGAGCAAAAACTATTTTGGCATAGCAAGGGCACCGAATTTGAATGGAATAAGACTTGCGATTTTGAGGAGCAGTGACATTGATCGGTAGCAGACCTGCTACATGTCTAGAGGACTAGTGAAATTGCCTAATGGAGCAGCGAAAGTTGTAGGTAGTTGTGGGGCAGCAATAATTATTTGGTAGCAGGCCTGGGAGCAGAATTTGGAGATAGAGACATTGATTGAGGGTACAATAGTTGTCTAGGGCAGTATGGATTGATGGGAGAGCTTCTTTTTGATGAAGGATGTTGCGAAAATCTATAGAGGGACCTGCTATTTAGGAAGCTACAGATTTGTCAGAGCTGCTATTTATATAGGAGGCCACAAATTTTGAAGGGAGCAAACCTGTTATAGTAGAAAGAAGAGGCCACAAATTGATCGGGGCAAGAACTTGTAAAATCTGCCCAGACTTGCGAAAATTTTGACAAGAGACCTGCCAATTTAAGGAACGGATTGAAAGGAGTTTGCTATTTGATAGGGGGAGGCTTGCAGATTTGTGCCCAGGTTGCAAATTCTGCAACAGGACATGCCAATTAGAGTAACAGATTTTGCAAAATTTCTTGATGAGTAGCCTATGTTTTCAATTGTTATCTTTCTTCTTTGATGTTGATTGTTTAGTGTTGAAGATGATCTTCATATTTGAGGGTGAAGGCTGGTCTAAATGATAGATTTTCTCCTTGTTCTTGCTTGGTACATTTCCCTATTTTCTTGCTTGCATCATCCATCCATCATTTCATCATCTCATCTAGGGTTTGAAGTTGGGAGATATAAGTGTCATTTTTGTTTAGGATTTGGAGAAAGGAGATATAAGTGGTAGTCCCACCCCTAGGAACGAAGTTGGGAGATATAAGTGTAGTCCATCTCATAAGTAACGAAGAGGCAAAAATAAGTGGTAGTCCCATCCCTAGGCGGAGAGGTAGAGATAAGTGTAGTGTGATAGGAATTGGCGAGGCAGAAAATGTTTGATCATCCTTAGGCGAAGGGGCAAAGATAAGTGTAGTCCCACCTCACTGTAGAAAGAAGGGGAAGAAATAATTGTTTAGGATGGCAGATGCTAGTGCAAACAAGAACCCAAAGGGAATGAATACCAAGAAAGACAGGGAAGACATGATGCCCAAGACCACCTTCTTCTCAAAATTGAAGCAAGTCGGTGACACCAACATCGGCACCATAGATATGATACAGTTGAGAGATAGGTTGAAAGGGGGCCTGTCCTCTATGGCAAAGAAGATCTACAAGTGTGGGATTGTGCAAGCTGCCGCCTTCCCTCCTACCTTGCCTTGTCCAGAGTTGGTGATGGAGTGTGCATCCAGGCTAGATATTGTGACCAAGTCCATCATCTTTGGTGAAGAAGAGAGGGTGTTGGCTAACATCAGTGGGCAGGCGATAGAGGAAGTGTTCAATATACCCCAGGAGAAGGGAATGATAGTAATGTTAATGGATCAAGCAGCCAGGTTCTTTCAGGACAGTCAGGATGCCTACCTCGCTCTATGAAAGCAAAATTGGTTGCACGAAGGCAAGAAGGGAGTCACCAAGTCATCAAAGCTCACCAGGTCAAATTTCAAGTTAGAGTATGGCGATCTTATTGTGCTTCTCAACCAAGTCACGGGCTCTGCTCAAAGTATGCAGTTTGAAACTTGGATGTACTATTTTATTGAAAGAATTGAAAATGGAAAAAAAAAGTTTGATTGGGCTAGAATTATAAGTGAAAATTTAGAGTTGCAACTTAGGACAGTACAAAATCAGAAACAATTCTACATGGGGTCCTACCTTTTTTATTTGATTGCAAGACTGTATGAACATCCTGGACTTAAGGCTAGAGGGGTGATTGGCAATGGGCTGGGACAATGCTTGGTGCATGAGTGTTATCCACAACTTCATTTGCACAACACCAAGGACTACAAGATATTTTATGATGCCTTTGCCATGAAGACGGTAAAGATACTGCAAGGGACACCCACAAGGAGGCTCTCGCGAGAGGTAGAGACAAAAGTAAAGAAGTTTGGGAGTTGGTTCATCTTGTTTCCGCAATTCACTTATATCAGAGTGGTTGGATGCACGACTTGTCCCAAGAGGCTTCCAAGCTACCCACCCAATAGGATAGTTTTGATGGAGTTGGCTAGGCAACTTGAGCAATATGACAAAATGATGAAGCTCAGAGGTGAGACAGGGGTTACCTTCTCACTCATGATAGGCAATGATAGTTGTCCCAATCCTGTCGCCTTTGCAGCTGCGGAGAAAGAGTTAGAACAATATCATCTAGCATGGTATAGGGCAAGGCAAGGATTCGATCCTAATGGTCTAATCAAGGCATCTCATGGAAATCCATTCAAGCATATTCCTACTTTGGAGGATTTTTGGGCCAATGCACAGGATGACTTTCATGTGAGGAAGTTGGCTTTCTCAAGGTTATCAGTTGGCATGGTGAGGGCAATTAGATGGAGAAATCTTAATATTCCGGATCAGCTGGAAGAGGATGAAGATGTGCTAAGGGAAGATTATAGTACAGTAGAGGGAACGGAGTTGAATCCAGTTGAGTGGGATGATCATTAGGATCCATCCTTAGATGCGGTAACAAGAACAGTTGAGCTACACACTAAGTGGTGGTACAATAGGAAGTTTAGGCAATTGCAAAGTCGGAAGGTACACCTTACCTATGAGAAGATGAAACCAGAGGAGGAGATTCCAGCGGAATCAGTTGGATAGCAAGGTGGGGGCAGTAGCCAGCAGCAGCAAGCAGTTAAGAGTAAGAAGAGGAGTTTGGAGGTTGAGAAAGATAAAGAACATCAAGAGCCTCCAGCAAAGAAACAGAGTAAAGTACCATCAAGAGAGAGCATAATTGAGGCTAGGAGCCAAGAGGTTGGTACAAGTGAGCAAAGGGCAGCGGTAGAGGTGAGCTCTAGTTCAGAATCAAGTGGTTATAGTAACAGTACAGGGTACTCTCCTCTTTCAGAGAACCAAGTTGAGGAGGATATGGAAGCCAGTGATGAAGGAAATAGGCTAGTTGACATTGAGGCTCTATCAGCTGAGGAAGGAGGCCAAGCGCCCAAGGCCGTTGGTGATGCGGTGCTAGTCGAACCGAATCCAGATTTGGGGAGATGCATTTTACCACTATGGTTGAAACAGATGCTTATGCCAAGGGGCAAAGTTGTGGCCATCTGGACAGTTGAGGATATTCAAGGGTTAGTGGAAAAGGAAGATGATGTCGGACAGAAACAAATTGCAGGAACAGTAGCAAAGGTAATCAGGAATGATGAGGATGGTCATCGAAAGGTTCAAATTGCGGTGCCAAAGGTCAGCAAGGTAGTGGGCAAAATTGTTGCCCAAGATTAAGAGATAGTTGAGCATGACATGGGAAGAATCATAGATGACATGGAGTGTGTGGAGGTTCAGGAAGGCGTAGCTTCAATTAGAGAAAGGTTGAGAAAGGCAAACGAAAGGATTGCAAAGTTGGAGATTGAAAGCAAGTATTGGGGGGATAACTATCATGAAGTATGTCAGCCTATCCAACAGTTGCCTCAGGCGGCCCTTCCACAGGATAGTGGGAGCAATTTGGAAGAAACATTAGCTCGAGAGCAAGAAACTAAAAATTGGATCAGTAGTACAATTCAAGAAGGGCGAATGTTCTTGCCTGCCTTTATCTCGACATTCAGGTCATTTGTGTCTCTTAGAAACAAATTCAGAGCATTTGAAGGGGAGTGGAAGAATTTCCTTCCAATCCGTGACTTAGCCATTCCCAAGCTACAAGCGGCCATAGAGTTATCAGAGGGATCTTTGGTGAAGGCCAAGTTGGTCAGTGAAGGAGGAAAGAATATTATTGAGTCTTGGTATGTTACCTTGACTGCTAGATCGAGGGTACTCGAAGAGATATAGGATGAGATTGCACAATATAGTCCAACATCGACACTTTCATTTCAAGCATGTTGAGCGATGCGAGGATTGCACTTGATTTTGAAGAAATCAAAGAGGAGGATTTTAATGAGACAGAGTTTGGATCGAGATTGGATGAGTTAGGGAAGGTTGTCGCCAGAGAGAAACAGTTGGGCATCCTTACCTCTCTCAGGGCCCTTGTCGAGTTTGCAAGAGATGATGAGGAGAGTGAGAAGACACTACAGATAGCAAAGAACATGATGAATATAGCTGAGCTCAGGATGAGGCATACACCTTGCCCTCCCATGGAGGAAGTCAACAAAATGTTAGCTAAATTCATTGCTTATGCTAAAAAGATGAAAGAAAAGGGTAGAATTGTATTAGAAGATCATTTGATGTAAGCCCAAGTGGCAAATTCTCCTTTCTTCTTGGGTAGGATAGGTGTCTTATTCTGATTGGCTACCATTTTGGTGCCTTCTCATTGGTTGCCACTTTTCCTTTTTTTCATTGGTCCATTGATGAGGTGGCATCTTCTCATTGGCCGATGGGGTGGCAACCCTAATTAGGGTTTCTGAGATTTAATTTGGATCGTTGATTTTGCCTCTTAATCTTGGCCACTCGTAATTTTGAGCCTCTATATAGGGCCAAGTACTCTCATTTGTAAAGGGTTGAAGAAAATTGTTGCTAATATAATACCAAAATTGCTTCTCTTATCATTGTTGTGTCTTGTATGGTGATTAAGAACACTTGGTGCTATTGCATGGTTTCTACTTCCAATTGTTAAAGTTAAATTTCATTGAGTTGTTAAAGCAGATTTCATTTCAAGAAAATTGTTAAAGTAAGGATAAAAGTAGATGGCTAGTTGTATGGTGATATTGGTAAATGTTTGATAGGGATCTATATACTAGGCCACTAGCATCTTAGCGGCTTGTTAAGAAGCCTTGTGTGGTAATCTAGTCTCATTCCCCTTGAATCATTGCATCTATGGAGGTAGCGCCGCTGGCAAGCTTTCATTAGGTTGATCCCCATCCATTTGCCAATCTTTCCATTCTATAGGAGTAGCAGTAAAGCAAGAAGTAGTTTAGTAGTTAGAGTTTTGAAGAGCAAAGTTGGAAGTGATCTAAATTTGAGTATACATTGCAAAGCTAGATCCCATCATCATCATAACAAGAATTTGACATCCTTGAATGAACAACATAAGCCCGCCTACATGATTAACCAGCAAATCACCAGCAAATCACATTAATATAACTGAGTTAGTATCCATAGGTGTAAGGAACCTTGGAGTTTTTCTCATGTTCTGCATGAGTAATTACTTTTCAAGAGAGGGTTGAGTGTTTGGTATAGTGTTCAATTGCTATATGTTATGTAGTGGTACAAAACTGACATCAACAAGAAGTGGTTCTTGTCAATGGATCTCTTGGAGAGGTCAAATAAATAGAGCATCACGGAGAAATTTCCACAAATTCCCCCCCCCCCCCCCCCCCTTTGTAATGGTTTTTATATTTTTATGAAGTTATACTTTGTAAAAGGGCAACACTGCAAGAGGAGATGTTGAACTTGAACCACAAGTTCAAAGTTCAAAGTTCAAAATGTTCTAAGTTCAAAGTGCAGGTGCAATTTCACTATGCATCATCAAACTTGAATCTACCTCCCCGACATTATCCAAATAAAAGAGTTATCAGCCCGCAAGATTTGATTTTAATTGGAATAAAAATTGTGTTTTTGGGGCCATTCCTATTACTTCAACTTCTGATTCTTCATTTGAAATCTTGTCTTTGCCAGCAGGAGGGGAAAAAAATGAACTTTGAACTTTGAACCGAAATTCTGAGGTTCAAGGTTCAAGGTTCAATGCACGGAGCACACATTACACCGAGTGAAAACAAGGACGCCGACAACTTTTGTTTGATACTAGACGGTTCTTGAACTTTGAACTTGTGAACTGCACTTCGAACTTTGAACTTTGATCCTGCGAACTGCAGTTTGAACTTTGAACTTTGAATCTTGCAGTCCGCACTTTGAATTTTGAACTTTGATCCTGCGAACTGCGGTTCGAAATTTGAACTTCGAATCTTTCAGTCTGTACTTTGAACTTTGAACTAGTGGTTCAATGTTCAGGTTCGACAATGCATAGTGAAACTGCACCAGCACTTTGAACTTAGAACATTTTGAACCTTGAACTTGCGGTTCAAGGTTCAAGTTCAACATCTCCTCTTGCAATGCTGCCCTTTTACAAAGTATAACTTCATAAAAATATAAAAACAATTACAAAGGGGGGAAAATTTGAGGAAATTTCTTTGTGATGCTTGATTTTAAAATTTTAAAACTTGGGTGCCAAAGGCAAGCCAACATAGTTGTAGATTGAGTTGAATATTAAGGTTTGCTAGCTTCTTGGATTTATAGACTAAAGTATCTTAATGTTGTTTTATTATTCTATAATTTTAGTCTTTTTTATGTAAGGAAAAATTAATTCCCTCCTAAGCTTTACTGCATTTCGCCTTTCTTGTATCTATAGTTCAACTCTACTCTTCCTAGTCACTATTGTTGGAATATGTAAAAAACAACAATGCATGCAGGATGTAGTTATTTCAACCCAATGACATGCAAACAATTCTATTTTTTTTGTGCAGATTTCGTATTTTTTCCCATCCACTATTGTTCGAAAAACAACCTTGATTTCCTAGTGTGTTTCTATTTGATACATATTGTGCTTGTTTTTACGAAAATTACATTTTCTACTATGTTCAAATTTATTTGAATATTACATTATTTTTTGGGTAACACCTTCAAAATATACACAAGACATGCTCTCACACACACAAACTTTCAAATGGAAAAGGACTTATATAAGTTTGTCAAACAGTTCAACCAGGTTTGGTTACAACTGTCTCCCAACTGCTCAACCAACCAAACCATAAACAAGTGGCGGCAACCAAATGAGGCATAAGAAAAGCACCATTTTCTGAAAACGTTAACTATTGTTAATATTCACATATAATTCAGCTACATCATCAAGCCTCCATGCCCCTTTATTGAATAAACAATATAAAGACCAACATGCTTGTCAAGTTTTCTAACAGGTAGAAGCCCGATAAACAGAATTATGTCTAAAGAATTGTACACCGACTTCTTATGTGGAGACATAAATATATCTTTGCAGGCATCGTGGATAAGTAAGAGTTCAAACTCATTTAACTTCATCACAAATATATATTATCAAATCACTGAAGACGACCACGGCTTTGTCAACATGCTTGCATCCATTAATAAGTTCAATCATTATCCACTGCATCAATGAAAGTTATAGAATAATCCCGAGCCATTATACCTCCGCTAATGGTTGACACCAATCTGTCAATATCATTGTCGTGATCAATGAAATTTAGGAACATGGAACAATGTTTATATATTTTTCTGATTATTGTTCATCAAATGATCAACATGTTTTTTTCCAAAACAATGGAAGCACTTATAAAACAACTCAAATACTTCTGCAAGTCATAAGTTTGATGATATACATGGGCATATTGAATGTCTGAGTCATCTGATAGAGGACTTTGTCCGTAAAAATACAGACTTGTGATTTGCTAGACCTATTCAGTGATCAGACCATCATCCACATACAATTTCCAGAAATCAGGTATTTAATTTTTCATTCATGGAATCATGTCATCTGTTGTCTTTTATATAGCAGAAATATTATGGCGTACTAATTTTGACATCAATTACAAATAGTGTCAACAGGTTGGTCTAATTGAAGGGTTTATCTTCAATACTGTTGTTATACTGCAGAGAGATGCTCCACCAGTGCAATTATCTCTGATTTTTTTCTGAGCCACAGTCCAACTCAACAAAAGATATGGCTGTAGTGGAAGATCAACCAAAGTCCATGACAGCTGCTTTAATAGATGCAGTAAAACACATAAATTTTTCTTACAACTTGTGAATGTGTGGAAACCAAAATGATTGATATGCTAAATTCAAAATCTAAACCTTGAGGTTTACCAATCTATGCAGTTGTGCATCTGAATGCCTTTTGCTTCCTTACAAATAAGGATTGTGTTGTTAGCTGTTTTTTTGCATTGATGTTTATTTTTTGTGCTTTACAAGACAGTGCTAAAGGAGAGAGTAAATTTTCATTCTAAACCTGATTTTTAAATTTGATAGAGATAATCTTATGGTAGCAAGCTGAAATGAAATAACGGTCATAATAGGCTTGGTTGTGATTTTTAATCTCATGTATATTCCTCAGGCCTGCATATTGGCTTTCTATGAATAAGAATTAACAATGGAAAATATGACAGCAAAAGAAGATAGCTTTTGTTGAATTATCACATGTTTTATCATTCATCTATTAAGTGCTCTGGATTAGAAATATTTTTCCTTGTCTCATAACCACTGGCACTTACGTAAATGTCCATCCATTTGCTGGATTCACCAGACACACAAAAAAGACTTTCTATTCTAGCTTTTGTCAAATTATCACGTTTTTATCATTTATCTATGAAGTGGTCTGGATTAGAAATATTTTCCCATGTTTCATAAACACTGGCACTTATGTAAATGTGCATCCATTTGCTGTATGTGGAAGACACAAAAAAGATTATTTGTATTCTGTCGGGTTTTGCAGACATCTTTACATTCCTTCAACAAATTTAAGAGGTGTAGAAATCCTTGTAAGTTTTGATTCAATCAACAAATTCCATGCAAAAATGTTTTGGATTTTCAACTTAGGTTTCCAAAACATAAACAATTGGAGCAAGCTTCATTGTCTCCCTTGAACTTGTGTAAAAATCAGTGAAACATGAGGATGCGTTCCCCCTGAGCCCTGTATTTCCGAGATGAGGATGTCTCCGGAATGCGGGGATGGGGATGGGGCGTCCCTTTGCTGTCCTGCCCCCGCCACTGCTACGAGGACATTCAGAGACAGTGAAGACGGTTAGGTGTCTTCTAGATGTATCAGAGATGCACAAGCGTCCCTGAGCTTCTCAGGGAGGTCTGGAAGTCTCCTAACCCCAAACATCTCAAAAGTGTTTTTTTTTTAATATTTGCAAGCAAATCAAATATATATATATATATATATATATATATATATATATATATATATTGATTGATTGATTGATTGATTGATTGATTGGCTGATTGAAGGACATTTTCAGATCATTTGCAAATGTAATGTGGGCAATTTATGAGGGTTTGTAGCCGCTATTGCATATGCTGATTACACAGGCTACCCTATATAAAACTCGGAACTAGTGTTTCTATGTTGGTGTTTCCATGTTTATTTCTACTGTCATATTTATCCACCAATTCATTATCCAATTCCATTTTCATATATGGTTAATTTCAATGTATAAGGGTTTCATATAAATAGTGGAGAATGCCAGTATCACTGTCAAAATATCAATCATAATCAGCAGTCATATTTGACACATACAATTCATATCTTAGTATTTAGCATTTGAAATTTTTCTATTTTACTAATTTACCAAATTTTCATTTGAAATGTAATTCTTATACATTTTTTCATAACTAGTTTTTCAAGTACTATATGTATATTAGAAAAGGAACCATGTCGTAGAGTCGTCCCTTATTTTCATCCTCAAAACACTCATCATAGTTGAATCCTATTCCCGAATAGGCCCACTTTAAAATAGATTCAAGCCCTCCTAGCAGGTCCTTATCAAAAAGATCTTCCATCACCCTTTTAACCACACGTTTTGGCTCCCCTAGCTACAGAGCCCAAGAAATCACCATTGAAACCACGTCCACATTGGCCCTCCATTTTTGT
This sequence comes from Chamaecyparis obtusa, assembly GCA_027943335.1. NCBI lineage: Eukaryota > Viridiplantae > Streptophyta > Pinopsida > Cupressales > Cupressaceae > Chamaecyparis > Chamaecyparis obtusa. The sequence continues at coordinate 935,582 of BSBK01008863.1, forward strand.
TTATGTTCCTAAAATTGGGCCCCCAAAACATCTATAGCGGCCAAAGCAACCGCACCATCTTTGAAATTTAGCAGGCCTAACATTTTTTCTTTACTGACTGGGCCTTTGAAGGCTTTCTATTGTTTCTTGGTGTCCGCCAAGAAAGTCACTTCCATTGCATTAGAAGAAAAGTAAGTAAGCCGAAGAAAAATAACCCTGCACAAAAAACACCCAGAAAAATCCTGATTTCAATGCAAAAAACAACCTCGAGGATGTAGCCAATTTAAGGCTAACATCCCATCCACCTAACGCCTTCCCCTTCGCATGTGCAACCTTTCCTTTCATATGTAAGGGCGTCGCCAACCTCGGATTATGTCTAGAGGCTCAAATAATTAAAGAACAAGGCCGCTCCAATTTTAATTAATAAAAAGCATATAAAAACACGGGCCTGAGCTGACATCATCGAAATGTATTCAACTTAAATTGATGCAAGCCAATGTTCACCATCCACCAATTTGAAGAAGAGACCATTAATAAAAATAACTCTAACTACCAATTCCTCAGTCTACAAAATCCTCAAGATAGATATCATTAGTTTTTTCCAATCCAATTGCCCATTTAGACAACACCTCTGCCTCTTGATTTCCTTCTCTTTTGATGTGACTTAATTTAAAATCTTCAAAAGAAAGGAGCTTAGCATTGACCTCCATAACAATGTTTTTTAAATGCCAAGCCTTCACCTCGTGGTTTCTTATAGCATTAATAATCACCTGAGAGTCACCTTCCGTATGGAGTTTTCTAACTTTCAATTTGTTCCCCAAATGCACAGCTAGAAGCACAACCTGCACTTCAGCTTCATTATTTGTCCCATTAGTCAGTTTCTGAGCAGCAAAGGCCACAATATTACGCTTCCAATCTTTGGCAATAACACTTGTACCTGAAGGGCCAGGGTTACCCTCTAAAGCCCCATCAAAATTAATCTTCAACCAACCTTCCTCTAGTTTAGTCCACTCCACTTTCTTGTCTTCTTTAGAAGAAAAACTATGCCCAAGAAGATCCCCTCTATTTAACTTCAAACAAGGCCATTCAGCATGCAGCCTTCTGTCTTTTGTTGTATAATCCAAAGATTCTTGTTGATTAAAAATTGCTGCCTTCATCACTTCTTCAATTGAGACAAAAATTCTTGATTCCAGTCTATCCACAAATTCAGCTTTATCTTGAAAAATCCTTCTATTTTGTTCCTTCCACACGTCCCAAATTATAATAGGACAAATAATCCATAGAGGGGCCATCACAGATTGGAGCTTAGGGATAGGCCAACACTCAAAGGTTTTCCTAATATTATTTGGAAAAGGGCCTATCCAATTAATTTTTGATCTAATATAATTCCAACATTCATAAGCATAAGGTAGTGAAGCAGTAAGTGATCCACATCTTCAGTAGCTGAATTGCAAAGAACACACTTTGTAGGCCCTTGAAGACCAAACCTCTTTCTCCATTCACCAGTTAAAATCCTTCGATGCACAGCTAACCATGCAAATGAACCTGCCTTAGGAAGACAAAATCTATTCCAACATAAGTTCACTGGCCATCCATTAAAATCCTCATGGTTATCCAAAGCCTTATAACCTAAATTGATCGAGTAAGACCCAAAGGATGTTGCACACCAAATAATTTTGTCTTCTACAGAGGTTTTAAAAACTTTTCTTAACTGAAAAAGGTTCAGCATTAAACTTTTTTGATGCTCATTCAAACACAAGTTATCTAAATTTTTCCAAGTCCATAAGGGACCAATAGAAGACTTCTCAAGAGCAAGATAATCAACAACCTTATCCCCCCACTGTTCTGTCATAATTCTACTAATGTCTCTATACATATTCTCATTATGCAAAGGTGCATAGGCATTCCAAGAATCCCGCCAGAACAGAGCCTTCCTTCCATCTCCAATAAGCCATGTATATGATTTTTGATCACATCTCTACAATCCAAAATGAAATTCAAACCGGAGATCCTTTTGGAAGATTCCTAATCTTCAAAAGACACTCATTTTCATTTGAATCCAGATATTTAGCCTTAACAATTTTAACCCATAGTTTAGAGGGGTCATTATAAATGTTCCAAACAAGATTAGCACCAAGAGCTTGATTCATCCGTTTCTAATTTCTGATCCCTGCACCTCCTTTCATTTTAGTGCTGCAAATTTTATCCCAAGAGATAAGAGGCCATTTATCTTCTTCGTTACTCCCACACCAAAATAATTTTCTCATTCTCTTTTCAATATTATCTAAAACTTTGTAAGGGATCTTTAGACAGCTCATGCAATAAATAGGAATGGCAGAAATTACTGTTTGAAGGAGTCAAATATTCTGCCTACAGAAGACAGCCACCTTCCCTTCCAGCTTTCCATCCTTTTGAAACAATTATCAGTGAGGTCCTTCCAAAGAGTTGACTTACAATTCAAATAATGGGACACCAAGAAATTTACTTGGAAGAGAGCCATGTCTCATTTCCAAAATGATACAGAGTTGCCTCCGCAATGTAGCACAAGTATTAAAGAAGAAAATTTCTAATTTCCTCCAATTTACACATTGCCTTGTAGCTTTAGAGAAGGAATCTAAAGTGGCTTTAATAACCCTTGCCTCCCAAATTGTGGCATCACCCATAAGGAAGTTATTATCCACAAATTGCAAGTGGGTAGTAGGATCCATCCCTTCCGCATTAGTAATTCCTTTCCACACTCTTGTTTGCCTTTTCCAAGTGATCAGTCTTCCTAAAGCTTCCGCCATTATGATAAAAAGAAAGGGAGAAATTGGATCCCCTTGCCTCAGTCCCCTAGAGGTCTCAAAAAAACCTTGAGGGCTTCCATTTACAAGAATTGAGATCCTTGGAGTATTTATACAGCTCTCAATCCATTTTAACCAAGCTTCACAAAAGCCAAATTTTCTAAGAACCTCAATTAAAAAGGCCCTATTAACATGATCATAAGCCTTCTTAATATCAAGTTTGATCATCATTTTAGCTACTTTAGCCTTTCTAATTGTATGGATTGCTTCATGTGCTACAATAATGCCTTCATAAATAGATCTATTAGGAGCAAAACCACTTTGTTCAGGGGATATAAGAGAATTCAACAATGGTTTGAGTCTATTCGCAAGCACTTTGGTTATTATCTTATAATTGGTGTTGCATAAGGCAATAGGCCTGAAATCCTCGAAGGAGTGACAAACACCTTTTTTTGGAATTAAGGAAATAAATGTGTTGTTGAAATCTTTCAAGATAAAACCACCATGCCTTGACTCCTCCACAACTTCCCACGTCATTACCCACAATGTCCCATAATTTTTGAAAAAAGAAAGCTGGAAAACCATCTGGCCCTAAGGCTTTTCCCCCCCCTAATCCAAAAAGAGCAACCCTCACCTCTTCTTTAGTAACCGGATTCATCAAGCTTGAATTTTGCTCATCTGTCAAGACCTTTGGAATTATATCTATCAGGTTCATTGATCCTTTCAAGATCCTTGCATTATCTGAAAACATATTTTTGAAAAAGTGCACAACCTCCAAATTAATCTGATCAATATCAGTTAAAAGCCTTCCTTGCCCATCATTAATAGAGAAAATCCTATTCCTAGCATGCCTTGCTTTAACAGACTTATGAATTTTTTTTGTATTACGATCCCCACTTCTCAGCCAAGTTTCCCTTGATTTCTGTCTCCAGAAGACTTCCTCTCTTGCAAGAATTTCCTTGTATCTTCTCTGCAGTTCTTTTTCCTCTTCATAAGTCATTTCATCCATCCCTATCGCTATCACTCTTTCATTAAGAGATGCAAGGCTATTTTCCAAAAACAGCTTTTCAACAAAGATGTTCTTAAAAGAATCCCTATTCCAAATTTTTAGTTGATCCTTTACAAATTACAAACGTTTGAAAAAAATGAAAGATAAATTACCTTCCAGCTTTGGGGCATGTCTCCACCAACATGCAATTTAAGAAACTAAATCCTGATCCCTAAACCACATGGCTTCAAATTTGAAGGGAGAACGCTCCGGGGTAAGGTCCTCTTGGATGTTGCAGCAAATAGGGTAGTGGTTAGATCCTGTAATAAGAAGGATATCAGCACTACATAACCAACTAAGTTGGTCCCATTGCCTAGCTAACAGGAACTTGTCTAACTTTTCAGCTATATTTAGAAAGCCATTCCTTCTATTTGTCCATGTAAAGTCCCTTTTGAAATCGATCTCAGTAAGACCATTATTCCAAACAAAATAAAAAAAGTCCTTTTGACTCCTTCCCTCCTAGCCTTTACCCCCCTTTTTCTTAGCAGGGCTTAAGATTGCATTAAAGTCTCCTCCTAGTAGAAATAATCCATCTTTTCTTGAATACAAAATGTCATTGATAGCACTCCATAAAGTCCTTTTCCCACTAGAATTATTAGGACCATACACATTCAAAACAAAAAAGGTTGTCATTAGTTGCTCAGAAACAACTTCCAACCATTGCAAGTTATTGGTTTGGTTGATAAGGCAGACATCAACTACACTGGAGTCCCACAAAACGCAGAGCCCTCTCGAGGCCCCATTGGAAAAAGAGGAAACACTCTCCCTCCTACTAAACATTTTTAAAAAAAAGGAACCTTCAACCTCTTTCAGTTTGGTTTCTTGGAGTAATATTATATCAGCCCTCGCCTGATCAAGATCTCTCTTGATCAAACGGATCTTGTCAGGGGCATTGCAGCACCTGACATTCCACGAAAGGAGCCTCATTGCTGCCGGGAGAGGGCATAGCCCTTTCCTGATTTCAGCAATTTTGTTTGGTCTATTGCACAACCTGCCAATTCAAGTTTTTCCTTGTTAGAGTGAGCTCCTCTCTTCTTCCTTTCACCCAGTCTTGGGCCTTTAAGTTTGGAGTCTGCCTGTTCTATGCCTCTTGGACTCTAAATATTTGGAGTTTCAAAAATACCCATATCATCTCCTTCCTCCTCACTTTGAGATTGATATACGTTATCCGAATCAATTAAGTCCCCTCAACTGTCTCTAACATTTGCAAAAAGACCATCCAAATTCCTAATTGGAGATATTCTACCATCAGTGGCCTCCCTTATATTAACTGTTAAAAAGCCTTTTCTTTTTGACCTACTGTCAGACTCCTCACTATTATGAATATCTTCTTCCCTCGGATTTTCCCCTCTGTTATCATCTAAGAACCTCCTCTCCTCACAACCCAAATCCTTATTCAAAATAAAATTTGTTGAGCCATTTTTACCCTCAGAGGTTACCGAAGGGCTAACCTCTTTAATGACCTAGTCTTGAGTGGCATCACCACACACAATATTAGGATTCTGAAAACCTTGAAGAGAATTATCTAGCATATTCTCGTGACATTTTGAACAACTTTACTATTTTGCCATGCCGAGAGAGGTGTTTCACTTACCTTTTGCGTGGAGAGTTCTACCTAGACATTAAAAATATTTGGAACAAATTCCTCCATTAGGATTTTGTTGATTTCCTTTAGTATGGCTCTGTCTTCCAAATAAGAAGCTCTATCCTCTTCACCTTCATTCCCAAAGGCGGAAACACATTTTATAAGAGGCAAATCCAACCTATGATCTTGTTCTGTCATCTGAAGCAGACATTCAATCATTTTTGTGTCATCAGTGTGTTTTCCTTTTTCAAAACAGCCTTGTGTCTCCCGGATAGAAACAACCCATCATTCTTGACCTCTTCTGCCACCAACGGTTGCCACCAATCTCCTTTATTAGTTTGAATAATGATATGAGAAGGGAGCTGATAACAAGTTTGCCTCCACACCAAGACCCTCAGAGTTATAGCATAGTTTTCAATGTTTATCCCTTCCTCACTTCTAACAAACTTTCCCAAAGATTCTCCCAAGATCTTCAGAGTTTACTCACCTTTGTATTCCCGTGGTAGATTCTCCATCTTAAACTAGATAGGTATCTCCTTTACAGTTTCCTTTTCTGGATTAAAATTGATTGTCCATTTCTTCACATATAATCCCTTACCATCTATGAAATAAGGTCCATTCCCCAACATCCAGTCCCTTTCCTCCTTTGAAGCACACAAGATGAGGTAAAAACCATTATTCATAGTTTTCAAAGAGATGAACGAGCCTTGCTAGTTTTTCTCACCCCAACCTTTTATTTTGGTGTAAGAAGGCCATGGTCCAAGCCACTTCATAACCAGAGCCTTTTCTTCCAACATTGCTCTTTCCTCCATCTATTGTGGGTTATTGAGCACCACTATTGCATAGGAAGTGGCCACAGTTACATTTACACTCCTTGGAGGAGTAGAGTCCCATGTCTACCTCTTCTCCTTATGCATTTCCAGACCTCCCATGGGTTTTTTCCTCCAGAACTTACCCTCAATCTTTTTGAACTTAAAACCATTATCAATCGGTAAGGATCCCTGAAAGCCTCTTCATGTGGTTTTTCTATCCTCCCATTTCCTACCATTCCCATTTGAACATCCATGATTACACTGGTTCCATCTCTTTCTATCATGAATAACACTGCTATAAGAAAACTGTCCCCTTCTATTGAAAGGCCAGCGTTGTTTCCTTCTAAAACCTGCATCCAGACCCTCTTTGTGGAGCTCAAAAGCATTTCCCGCCCTTGTCCTCCGTGACCATTGCTGTTGCTGGTCCATCACTCTTCTAATCCTGGTCAACATCTCATGTATTACTACTATATATAAAACATTACATACATATATATAGTTATGATTGCATTATTTTTAACATGCTTATATATCTATATATGATCTCTTATTATTAATAAATATACATATAATATATATATTTCTGACAATTATTATTACATATATATATTTACGATATCTATATCTCTTAATATATATATTTCTCTTAATATCCATTATCAGTCACCTCCATTATATATAGATATAGATATTGATATAAAAGAGACTATATAAGAAATCCCTATCTCTAATAAATTTTGTGCATCATATCCTTTTACTTTAATCCTCATTATTTACCAGCAGTCTAATCTGATCTTACAACTCTTATTTCTTGGGTTGTAGATTGGTGCAGGAGCACCTAGCACAAAGGCACACCAGGAGGTTCCAAGAGGTCAAAAGTTTTAATTCCATTGTATTTCAAGTCTGTCATCTTTAATGGCATTTGAATGTAATTCAAGGCAAAAAGAGTCCATGTGTAAAGCCATGTAATCAATTTGTGTAAAGTGTTCAATTTGTGTATCGAGGCCCTAATAGGGTCAATCTTGGTCAAGAGGGTCAAAATGTGCAATAAGACCCAAGGAAGAATAATTTGAGTATAATTGGTCATGTTTGGTCCATTTCAATATGATCTAGGTGTCTGCCAAGTTTGGAGTCAGTTTTGTAAAAAATGCAATAAGTTGTCAAAGTTGCCTAATAAGGTCCTAATTGGTCTATAAGGTCAAATCATGTAAACAAGCTTATGTAAGGGTAAGAAGGTTGTAAATGGTCGTTTATAGTCCATTGTGATGTGTTCAAGGTGTTCATACAAAGACTTAAGGTCATTTGTGTCCAAATCCAAAAGTTGCCACTTGTGACAAATTGTTGTCAAGTATTAAACATGTTGTTAAAGTGCCTAAGAAGTTATCATTCGGCCTTAGAAGGCAGTTGTAACTGTCATGGATGTTGAAAAGATCTATAAGAGTCTTGTTATGCTCAATTCAAGGCAGTGGTGGTCAAGTTAGAGGTGTGAAAGCAAGTCAAATCAGAGACACCTCTGACTGTCTCCATAATTTCTGCAGAAATGGTTGACAGTCAAGTGTTTTTCCTTCATATGGAATTAAATACTTGATGTAAAGGTGATCAGAGATCTGAGAAGGAGGATAGTCCCTAATGAATCAAATTGTAATGTATTTTATAGAGGAATAATAAAGAGTTTTGATGTTTTAAAACTTGTAAGTTGACAGTTATTGTTGTAGGCACGTTTTCTGACTGTTCCTAGCATTTTCTCATAAGTAAATCATGTAAACAAGCTTATGTAAGGGTAAGAAGGTTGTATATGGTTGTTTATAGTCCATTTTGATGTGTTCAAGGTGTTCATACAAAGACTTAAGGTCATTTGTGTCCAAATCCAAAAGTTGCCACTTGTGACAAATTGTTGTCAAGTATTAAACATGTTGTTAAAGTGCCTAAGAAGTTATCATTTGGCCTTAGAAGGCAGTTGTAACTGTCATGGATGTTGAAAACATCTATAAGAGTCTTGTTATGATCGATTCAAGGCAGTGGTGGTCAAGTTAGAGGTGTGAAAGCAAGTCAAATCAGAGACACCTCTGACTGTCTCCATAATTTCTGCAGAAATGGTTGACAGTCAAGTGTTTTTCCTTCATATGGAATTAAATACTTGATGTAAAGGTGATCAGAGATCTGAAAAGGAGGATAGTCCCTCATGAATCAAATTGTAATGTATTTTATAGAGGAATAATAAAGAGTTTTGATGTTTTAAAACTTGTAAGTCGACAGTTATTGTTGTAGGCACGTTTTCTGACTGTTCCTAGCATTTTCTCATAAGTAAATGGATTGTTTCACTCCTGAATTCGATTTGTATCTGAAGAATGATGAGTTTTGTTTCATTTAAAACCATTCTTACACCTGGCCGTGATATATACCAAGAGATCAAGTGGAATTTCGGAAAATTGTTTAAAACCCTCAGTAACAGACCTGTCTGCAAGGGTTTGTTTATATCTTTAAATTTAACCATTGGAAAATTGTGATTCTGTCCATTTCAAAGTAGACTCACATGAATTTCAAATGTAACTGGTTTGACATGAAATGGGTCTGTCTTGGGTGAGAAAGTTGATGCCCTAGCGGGCAGAACTCAGTTAATTCTCTGTTTTAGGCAGTAACTTATTTTGACTGATCAGTATTGATGATTGTAATGGTCCCTAATGGCATAGGAAGGATAAAAGAGGAATAGACAAGTCTAATAACATCTAGAAGTGCAGGGTGAAGGGTCCCAAATGAGTTGGGCAAAGGATTGCAGGTTTGTATGGTGACTGTCATGGCACTGGCAGTTACATTAATAGAAGACAGTTTTGTTTGAAGGGTTCCTGATATTGGTAGTAAAATTGTTGATGAAGCAACTTGGAATGGCTAAGGACCTTATAGTGTTTGATGTAGGAATGAACCTTCCATTGTTAGTGAAGGTTGTTTGTTTGAATGTGGATGGTAACATGTAGGGGACAGAGATCAGTGTTAAGAGGATCATGGATTATGTTTTGTTGAATGTTTATCAGGACTAATGTGTTGTGTTATAGACAGAGAAATGAAAGGTTGTTGATGACTGATTGAACAGGGATTGGGACTAAAGTTTGTGTGTTCAGCATTATGGAGAGGTAAGGCTTGACAAGCAGATTTTGGGAATTGTCAAAGGTATGGTCTGACAAGCCTAATGTTTGATGTGATCAGTATCATGATAAGTCTCTGATTGAGATGCCTTATTGAAAGAAATGAATTACATCCTTGCAGTTTGAGATTCCTTATGTTGGTTAGTAGTATTGAATTGTTAAAGACAATATGTCAAAGAAGTTGGTTGACTGATTTTGCCTATATCTTGTTGAACTTGATGATGAATATGATGAAAATGATGTTTGGATCAGCATGATCCTAGAAGATTGATTGGGTTTCCATGATGCTCTGCATCATAGATATATATATCTATATATATATCCGTCTTCAAGATAGCCAGCAATCCCAATTGATATAGAGTAAGAACGTTGAGGTCTTCCCTGATGACCAGCATAGATTACCTTACCATGGCCTCCTGAAGGGATAAGTATGCTATTTGCAGACTGCTAAAACATAGGTAAAAGGCTACGAAATACTCCAGCGAATTTCAGTAGTGGTTTGCTTCTTATCTCCCTGTGAATTTCAATGCCACGTGATATCTTCTTAGTCGTGAGAGAGCCTATAAACAATGAAATGATTGATGCTTTCTCTCCGTGCCTCCTTTCTTTGTTCAGTCTGAAAGGAATGCGATTATATATCTCATTGTAACGGCTCTGCCATGTAACGGCTCCGCAGAGTGTGAAGCCCAATCTTCATCTTCTATTTGTAACCGTTAGATTCCCTGTCTTCCGCAAATGCTATGAAGATGTTTGACCATGCAATGTAAAATGTATAGAACTGAGAGCTGCTGTGTAATTATGAACAGATTGTATTTTAATAAAAGAGATATGCCTTGCTTGTAAAGTGGATATAATCCAGAATAGCTAGATGAACCACTATGATTCATGTGTTTCTGTCTCTGTGTTTTGATCTATTATTTTCTATTCTGTTTTAATTTATTTTTGTCTGCAATTTACTTTCAACAATTGGTATTAGAGCTGGTTAAGCTCGTTCAATTTTCTGGAAATCAGTGAGGATTTGCAGGCGTCATGGATGAGGCAAACAAATGGAAGATTGAAAAGTTTTCAGAGCAGAACTTTGAGTTATAGAAAGTGCAAATAGAATCTTTGCTTATCAAGCAGGATTTGCAACTCGCATTACTTGGAAAACCCAAGGGTAAAGGGTCTTTATCAGATGAAGATTGGTTGAAGATCAATCAGAAAGCAAAGGCAACAATTTTCTTATCTCTATCAAGCAATGTGCTCTTCAATATTTCGACAGAGCTAACAATGAAAGCGTTGTGGGATAAGTTATCTTCATTATATGAGATAGCTTTAGCATCAAACAAAGTATTTATCATGAAAAAGTTATACAATCTAAAAATGAAAGGAGTGATATCGAATCATCTCAATGAGTTCAATACTTTAGTTACTCAGCTGACTTCGGTTGGTATTCTATTAGATGATGAAAAAAAGGCAATCTTATTGTTATGCTCACTTCCGAACAGCTGGGAAGGCGTAGTAATGGCTGTGAGCACTTCAGTTGCAGCCAAGAGCAAGCTGAAATTTGATGAAGTTGCAGCCACACTACTTAGTGAAGACATGCGAAGGAAGCATCAAGAACCCTCTTCCGGTGATGCTCTAACAGCTGTGAGCACAAGCAATAGAGGTAGAAGTTGTGAGAGAGGGAGAAACGATAATAAAAATGGAAGAGGTAGATCGAACCATCACTCGAAATTAAGAGGAAGAAATGGCACTTGCTGGTTTTGTGGAAAACCAGGGCACACAAAAAAGCAATGTTGGAATTACAAGAAGGTTCAAATTAATGTTATCAATGGCGGCGTTAATGTTGCCACTGATGGAGCTTTGGTACTTGCAGCCGGTGACACAGATTCAAACTCGTGGGTTCTCGATTCTAGTGCATCATTTCATGCTACTCCATGTCGGAGTGCTTTCACAAATTACCACAAAGGTATGTTTGGTAAAGTTTTTCTTGGGGACAACAAAGAATGTGATATTGTCGGCAAAGGGGATATTTTATTTTCGCTGAAAAATGGAAGTAAATGGATTCTAAAAAATGTTAGGCATGTTCCTACACTTAAGCATAATCTGATTTTAGTCAGTCATTTATATACACAAGGTTGTAATGTTAGCTTTGATCTAGCTTCTTGGAAAGTGTCCAAAGGTCAATTAATTTTAGCTAAAGGGTAGAAAACTAGAAGTTTATACACATTAGAGTGTAATGGTGAAGTGGGAGCAGCCATGGTGGCTATGGATAGCAATGCTGAACTTTGGCATAAAAGGCTCGGTCATATGAGCAAAACGGGTCTTGAATTTATGCTTCAATGAGATCAACTTTCGGGTCTTAAATCAATTGATTTGGAGATATGTGCACATTGTCTTTATGGCAAACAAAATCAAACCAATTTTGTGCGGACGTGTCATGAGAAAAAATCTTCTCCATTAGAGCTCATTCATTCCGATATTTTCGGTCCTGCGGAGGTAATTTTTATCGGTGGTGCAAATTATTATGTTACTTTTCTTGATGACTACACTCGTAAAGTCTGGATTTATATGCTGAATAAGAAATCAGAGGTATTTACAAAATTTAAAATTTTCAAGGCAAAGGTTGAAAATCAGATTGGCAAGAAAATTAAATGTCTACTAACGGATAATGGTGGTGAGTATTGCTCTTCGGAGTTTGACATTTTTTGTGCAGATCATGGTATTTGGAGGATTAAAACAGTCCCATATACACTTCAAGAAAATGGTGCAGCTGAGAGGTTAAATCGAACTATTTTGGAGAGAGCTCGGTGTATGTTGTCTAATGCTAGTTTGGGGAAAGAATTTTGGGCAGAAGCATGTAATACTACTGTATATTTAATCAATCATGCTCCATCTTGTCTTGATTTTGATATTCTGGAAGAGAGGTGGCTTGGGAAACGAATTTCATTTAATCATTTGCGTATTTTTGGTTGTGATGCTTATGTGCATGTTCCTAAAGAGCAGCGAACAAAACTGGATTTCAAATCCAAGAGATGTACGTTTTGGGGGTATGGTGAAGATCACTTCGGTTTTAGATTGTGGGGTCCCATTGCAAAGAAAGTTATTCGCAGCCGGGATGTTGTTTTCAATGAGAAGTCTTTCTCAAGTTTGCAAAATCAAAACACTACTTTTGATGATTCTATTGAATTTGATTTATTTAACAATGGCAATAATGTGTAGAGAGCTCCACGGGTTACATTTCACCCATCTACTGTTATACCTTCATGCATTGTTGGACAAACCACTACTACCCAATCCCTGCCTTGCATCATTCCAACACAGCCCCTTATGACAACCGCTTCCCCTGTTATTACTTCCCATGTTGTTGCTCATCTTCCAAGCACGCAGCCTCTACCTTTTTGCTTGCCGTAGGAAATTCATCAGCCTATCACCTTTGGTTATGGACAAACACAAAGTGCTGGTAATGAACAACAAGCTCGACAAGAGCCAACTACAGATCATGATCAAGCTTCTAGTGATATTCAAGCTCAAGAAATCATACAAGGTTCTAACTTATGGCGGTCTACCAGAGAAAGAAAATGTCCACGGAAGTTTGATGACTATGAACTATTATTTTCTTTATGTTTTGATGAGGCAGAGCCTCAAACATTTACACAGGCGTGCAATGATAAAAATTTAGTCCATTGGCTTGATGCTATGAAAGATGAAATAGATTCTTTACATACAAATCAGACATGGGATTTGGTTCCTCTTCCACCGAATCGTAAAGCGTTGAAAAATAAATGGGTATATCGCATAAAAGAGGAAGATGGAGGTCGAAAGAGATACAAGGCTAGATTGGTAGTGAAGTGATTCGCTCAACAAAAGGGTGTGGACTTCAATGAGATTTTTTCTCTAGTGGTTAAAATGCAGACTATTCATTTGGTGATAGGCATGGCAGCAGCGTGGGACCTTGAGCTTGAGAAACTCAATGTCAAAACAATATTTTTACATGGGGACATTGATGAAGAGTTATATATGGTGCAGCCAGAAGGCTTTGTAAAACAGGGGCAGGAGCATTTATATTGCAGATTAAAGAGGAGTCTATATGGGCTGAAGCAAGCCCCGCGCCAATGGTATTTAAAGTTTGATAACTTCATGACTCAGCAAGAATTTACTCAGTGCGAATCAGACCCATGTGTCTACTACAAAAGGCTTCCAACTGGTGAGTTTGTGATTTTTCTATTGTATGTTGACGACATGTTGACTGCTGGAAATAGTATGAGAGTCATTCATGAGCTGAAGGCACATTTGTCTCTTCGTTTTGCCATGAAAGATTTAGGGGCAGCGAAGAGGATTCTTGGGATGGATATAATCCGAGATAGACATAAGAGAGAAATTAAGTTATCTCAAGAAAAGTACATCCTCAAAGTTTTATAAAAAATTAATATGTCCAGTGCAAAATCGGTTGCCACTACATTGGCTTATCACTTTAGATTGTCTTCTAAAATGTGTCCTTCCACTCAGGAAGAAAAACATGAGATGGATGGTATTCCTTATTCTTTAGCAGTTGGGAGTTTAATGTACGCCATGGTTAGCACATGTCCGGACATTGCTCATGCAGTGGGAGTTGTGAGTGGTTTTATGAGTAATCTAGGTAAAACTCATTGGCAGGCAGTTCAATGGATTCTTCGGTATTTGAGAGGCACTTCCTCTCATGTTTTATGTTTTAACAGTAAGACCCCTTACATTTGCGGATATGCTGATTCTGATATGGCTAGAGATTTAGATACAAGAAGGTCAACAACAAGCTATGTGTTTACTTTTGCCGGGGCAGCGATTAGCTGGACTTCTCGGAAGCTACAGGTGGTTGCTCTTTCCTCTACCAAGGCTGGATACATTGCTCTCACTGAGGGAGCCAAAGAGCTGATATGGTTATAGTAATTGTTTGGAGAGTTGGGATTTAAACAATCCACATTTACTCTATTCTCTGACAGCAACAACGCCATTCATTTGGCCAAAAATTCAGCTTTCCACAGTCGCACAAAGCATATAGAAACCAGATTTCACTTCATCTATCATGCTCTTGAAGAGGGAAAACTATAGTTAGAGAAGATTGATACAAAGGTCAATCCAGCTGATGCATTCTCCAAGGTTGTACCGCGAGAGAAGTTTGAATTATGTAGAACTTCTCTCGGCATTGTGACGACATAGCCATAAGCACCAAGTGGGGGATATCTCTGAGCAGCTCGCCTCGTAGCATTGATTGGACTTCAAGTGGGAGATTGTAACAGCTCCGCAGACTGTGAAGCCCAATCTTCACCTTCTATTTGTAACCGTCAAATTCCATGTCTTCCACAGATGCTATGAAGATGTTTGACCATGCATGTAAAATGTATAGAACTGAGAGTTGTTGTGTAATTATGAACAGACTGTATTTTAATAAAAGAGATATGCCTTGCTTGTAAAGTGGATGTAATCCAGAATAGCTGGATAAACCACTATAATTCGTGTGTTTCTGTCTCTGTGTTTTGATCTGTTATTTTCTATTCTGTTTTAATTTATTTTTGTCTGCAATTTACTTTCAACAATTGGACGTAGAGATTCATGTCTCTTCATCAACGACAAGATGTGCCTCATTCATGGACGCATAAACTAATCCCAATATTTTATACTTGTTCCTTTGACCATGTGTTTATAACTTGACAATGTTACTTTGTCAAAACCAAAAGGTTATTAATTTATGCCATTCACTTTATATCATATGAAACATTAGATTATTTACTCATTGTATTATATTATTCTTGGAATATTAAATATGCTATTATATCATTGGTTATATTATACCCTTCATTAACATATTTGTTTATATAATTATTTATATATTTATCTTATTAACTAAATTATTAACATTGATTAATACAATTATTTATTTATTAAAATATATCATTGACTAATCATGTATTTGCACATATATGGGATTGAATAAGGGATTAATTATAAATTGATATTCAAACAATGTATATTTTGCTATGCTCAACGAAGTTTCCAGGATGGGGACATTTTACGGGAACGGGATGTGTTTCTAGTATGGGTACGGTGCAGAGCCGATTTTTAGGGGACGACTATTCAAAAAATAGGGGAATTTTTATATATAGAGGGGTAGATGCATGATCAAGTGTCATCTTTTGGACCAACTCAGGGAACTTAGCCGATTTACACGCGGCGCCGAATGGCGCCTACATGGCGAGGGAGTCTCGGTCGAGTCTAACGGGGATTTTAAATACCCCCCAAAATGCCCAAATCCCCTCATTCACACTTTGAGGGGCTAAGGATTGGCGACTGACAAGCAACAGTGCCCGCTCGACCAAGTTCCAAGTAGGGGACATGTTTTTTAATTTGTTTGTGTTTTTTAAATTTTTTTCTTATATTTATTTGCTAAAAAATGTCATTTTTTTACTTAGCATTATAATTTAAATATTATTATTCTTCCATTTTTGAAATCTATATTATTGATGAACTAAATGTAAATGTAAACTTAAAACTTAGAAATGTATTTACCTAAAAATGTACAAAATCAAAACATAAACTCAAAAGTTTGAAACCTAAATGTACACACCTAAATCCTAGAAAAACATATATAATTTACCCAAAACATAAACTGAAACCTAAAAACATGTAAATAGTACACAATACATAGTTAATTTAAACAATTTTTCAATAACATTTATTTAAAATGATTACTTGAGATATAACTTATATATATCCCACTAAGTTATTTTCCAAAATAAATATATATCAAGAACATATAGATCTAAAATCCTTAACATATTTTTTGATAGACAAAATTATACTTAAGACCTAATAATACCTAATAAGACATAATACCTACCCTTAAGACATTTAATAGGATCTTTAAGACCTAATAGGATGTCCAATTATAAGACCCTTAAGACCAATACCTGACTTAATAGTACCAATTAAGACATAATCCTAGACTCTTACTGACCTAATAGGACCACTTAAGACTTGATTTAGTCCACCTAATAGGACCTATTAGGACCCTTAAGACCTAATAGAACTTAATAGTCTACCCTTAAGACCCAATAGGACCTAATTAAGACCCTTAAGACCCAATATGACCCAATAAGACCCTTAAGACCTAATAGGACCCTTAAGACCCAATAGGACCTAATTAAGACCCTTAAGACCAGGTTAAGACCTAATTAAGACCCTTAGATATCCCCTTTAGCTAAAAAGAATGAAACCTTGGAGGTGATCGTAACTCAACTAATAATATATTTATCTTCTCCCCAAAATGGGTTAAGTATTTAAACTCTAGTTCATTTTCCCCCTCCTAAACTTCATAAGGAGAAATCTATATGTTTCATCTTATGCTTTGCATGGAAGTGTTTTGTCCATGGAAAAAGTGCAAAAAACTATTTCTAGAAAATCCATTGTTTCATGGACTTGAACATGATTTCATCTAGTACTTGATTATTTTCCAATGAACCCCTTTCCAAATTATTATATTTTCACCTTTTCTTTTAGTATAATTTATATAATGTTTTTCCCTCCCTAGTTATGGAAATTTACATTCAAACTCTAGTAAATTTATTTAAAATTTATCGAGCAAAATTATTGTCACTTGAATCTAGGGAGATTTTGGAAATTTGAATTAAATTTATTTTTCTCATGTGTACTTTTAAATATGTATAAATATGCATTCAAATTAGTAAATATGCGTGCATGAATTAGTTCTAGTACCATGATTGAATACATGTGTAAATGCATGAATTTAAACTATGTTTAAATATTTAAAAATATTACATGTACATATGTAAATGCATGAATTTAAATGTTTAAATATCTAATTTATATATGTAAATGCGTTTGAAAATTAGTTTATGTTTGAAGTTTTAAATGTTTTCATGTTCACTTGAAGTATGTACATGTAAATCAAGTTATCTTTTTAATATATTTTTAATATATATATATATATATATATATATATATATATATATATATATATATATATATATATATATATATCACTTGATTTTCTAATGAATGTATGTATATGTGTATGTGCCCACTTGCAGCGAGCATTTTTTATCTATCTAGATATCTATATTACCTTTGTGTGGACATCATTCATGGCTTCTAGTGGTTCAGAGCATAGTGTCCATAATAGTCAGGGATCACGAGCTCCCTCAGACCAACATGGTACCCAGGCCCCACAGAGTAGAGATAGTCGTAGAGATGAGAGTATCTCTAGGATGCAGGGTGCTCTGACTGCGTTAGAGTGAACATTGCATAATAGTACTACTCTCCCTAATAGGGAGAAATTGACATTTATACGCATTGAGCTCATGAGTATGGTTCAGAAGGTTGAATCATACAATCCATATGATGATGTATTGATTGATACTTTTTATTATAGCCTCTCTAGCACTGTCACAAGGACAGTGGGTTGGAGGACAGTTGATTCAGATGTTTCAGTCACTCAAGGTAAGAACATGTTTGGGATCCATTACATAGATAAGAGGATGGTTAGAGGATACAGGGTCACAAAATGTACAGATGACTTAGTGGCCCCTTTTATATATCCTAGATGGTTGGCGGCCCATCATATGTGGCCCCAAAAGGATGAGGTGCCACTATATTTCTGCAAACAATTATTTGCAGAGTTTCATTTGGGCTATGATGTTGACTACACAGATTTAGCTCCACATGTTGGTCAGGTCTGGGGGAGATATCAGGATAAGTGTAGACGACCCGATATACCACAACCCCCTAGTAAGAGGGCATTGGTGGGTCAAAACCTTTTGGTTCTTCCAAAAGGTTTGGAGACCTACACTGGAGCTACACAGGTTACAGTTGAGGACACACATTTAGATATGTATTCTAGCATTGCCGTAATCGTGACTCAGGTTGAGGAGTTATCATCTGATCGTGTGGGTAGGTACATGCTTCGATCATGAATGAGTGCGGGTGTATCACCTTCTAGTCCATTTTATGACCCGTACATTAGATTTGATCTTCCTACTCCATATGAGATAGCGTGACTACCCAAGGATCACATGCACAAGATTAGCTCTATGTTAGTGAGTGATCTCATGGCAGCTTACCAGAGGATTTCTACGTTGCATGGGATTGAGCCACGTGATATGCCTACTTTAATTGGAGGAGGACAGTGGTGTAGATCCTCCATAGGCAACAGTCGAGGACCCCTTAAGACCTAACATGACTTAATAGGACCCCTTAAGACCTAACATGATCTAATAGGACCCTTTAAGACCTAACATGACTAATAAGACCTAATAGGACCCCTTAAGACCTAACATGACTAATATGACCCCTTAAGACCTAACATGACCTAATAAGACCCCTTAAGACCTAACACAACCTAATAGGGCCCTTTAAGACCTAACATGACTAATAAGACCTAATAGGACCCCTTAAGACCTAATTAAGACCCTTAAGAACCTTAAGATTTTAGATTAAGACTCTTAAGACCCTTAAGACATAATTAAGGCCCTTAAGACATAAATAAGACCTAAATAAGACCTAATACATGTGATCAATCTATTCTAATCAATTAAAAAAAGAATCAATCTAATTTCAATTAAATTCAATTTACCTACAATCAATCTAATCAATTTAAGATATCTAGAGTGGAATTATTCTTGATCTAGAATCTTGATCTATTCTAATCAATTGAAAAAAGCATTGAAAGTTCTAATTGAAATTAAAATTCAAGTAGAAAGTATTGAAAGTTCTAATCAATCAAAAATTCAATTTACCTATCTAATCAATCTAATCAATTTAGAAATATAGACTAGAAAAGGTATTTATTGAACTCACTTGGTGTAATAAATTAAAATTCAATTTAGGTTTAATCAATATAAATTCAATCTAATCATGAATTTTAAATCATTTATAGTCTGTAAGTTTTAAATAGGATTCTTAAGTATGCACAAATTAAAAGCCTTCAAGTTAAAGCTCCTGATACATGCAGTCTAGATCCTCTCTATCCTTTATTATCTCCAAAAGTTTTTCATGCTCTTCAATAGGCAACTTCCACTTTTGGTTTTCACGTGACCCTTTTTTTGGCACAGTTTCAAATTGCAATTTTGTCGCTATAACCAAGTGAGTATAATGTAGAACTCTCTGTCTAGGCATGTATTCAATAAATTGAACTCTATTTTTGTCGATCTTAGATTGTTGATAATAGGTGCCTTCAACAACTAGAAATCAGAAGCACGCACCTGTAACAACTAAATCAGAAACATGTTCATGGATGTCTATGTCATTGTCATCATCTTCATAAGGAGGCATTCTGATTAACTCTTTTTGATCCCATTATGAAACATATCCATTTGCAATATTAACACATTGAATCATTGTGTTGTTGTTAAGACAATCTTCACAAAAGCATGATTTATCTCTTAGTTGAATCAGTGGAGGCTTGTGTTGTCATGTAGTCATCACTTGATGCAAACTTCTAATTCCAACAATTGATTGGCAATTGTAAGGATTCGATCGATTGATATCTGGATTGGATGGATTGATATATCTCAGTTTGAAATTATGAAAAATATGAAATGCAACATATATGTATACATTCTACACGAGCTATAATACACACACACACACACACATATACAACAAGTTAAAACACATGTGATAGACCTATAATATGTATAGTTTTTAGAATTTGAGTTTGAAAAATGAAAGTTTTAAATTTACCTATTGCTTCCCAAAAGTAACATTTATTGTATTTTGTGTCTTGAGTAGTGAAATGATTTTGACACCATTCAACAATTTTCTTTGAATTCTCTATCATGTTACCTAGATATATTTTTAACAAGTTAGTATATATATATACACATATATATAACTAGTTTATTTCTAGCAAATGAAGATTAAAGAACATGTGTACATGTAATGTAAAGTTAAATAGGAGCAAGTAAACAAGTTGAATATCAAATATATACATACCTTGAAGTTCATGTTGTCGGAGTGCATGCTTCACACATGCTCCTGCTCCATCATGCTCTCCTTTTCCATGTCCACTTTCAAATAAGTTCCAAACAAACTTAACGTTGTGTCTAGCATGTTGCATGACTAACCAATTAAAAGCTTTTGCAGACTTAAATTGACCTACAATTTAAATTTACAAAAATTTACACAGACATGAAATTATATATATATATATATATATATATATATATATATATATATATATATATATATATATATATATATATATATATATATATATAATTTATTTAAATAAAAATTAAATTTTCATGCATGTACATTTTTGTAAATTTTTGAATATCAAATGTATACATACCTTGAAGTTCATGTTGCCGAAGTGCATGCTTCACACATGCTCCTGCTCGATGATGCTCTCCTTTTCCATGTCCACTTTCAAAGAAGTTCCAAACAAACTTAACGTTGTGTCTAGCATGTTGCATGGCTAACCAATTAAAGACTTTTGCAGACTTAAATTGACCTATAATTTAAATTTACAAAAATGTACACACACATAAAAATTTAATTTTTATTTAAATAAATTATATATATAATTAAAAAAATTTAAAAGAATTTATAATGCACGTACTTACCTGCACACCCATCAGACCAGATCCAATGTTGTGAAACATTTATCCCATGACTCAAAAGATTGTTGAAAAACATGCTGAAACAATGAGCCATGTAGCTCCTATCATGAACCTTGTCATCACTAATATAGAAATGAACCTCCTTGATGATAATTAATTCATTTTGATCTATACTATCTATCTCATCCAAATCAAATTGTGCATGTCTATAGGTCACATGCACAAATATTGCAACTTGATCAAAATGATAATATTGACTCTAGAGCTCTTTTTGAGGGGAAAATGTATAGTTCTCCACAAAATCTACAACTGAAAGAATACAACCAGGTGGGAAACAATTTTTAGAATCACGAAATTGTTTAGCTTGCCATCGTGCACCATGACAATGTTGGATATGTTGATAAACTATAGATCAAAATCGGTCCATGAATTAAAGGTACGATAATTCACTCTCCTTTAATGCAATTTTTTTTCATTCACCTCCTATCTTCGTTTGGTATATCTCATATTCAAATCTCTTCCACTGGACTAGTGTTGTAACATCAATATTATCAAATTGTAAGGGAAGTTTCTGTAAATTTCCACAATTATTGCATTCATTTTTTATACACTAGACATTGAATTCATCTGAATTTTTTGATTTATCACATAAAATGGACTTTACAAATTCTATTGTACTTCCAATAACCATATCTAAACTAAGTATTGCCATAACCTTTTTATATGATTACACGTATAAGTGAAACTCAGCATGATTTCAACATGTTTCACGAACCTTATTTATGCGTACGAAGCAAGGGTGCAACATCTCAAACATTCTCTGAACTATTTTCACATTTGAAAATTCATGCTTGAATGCTTCAAACAATTCACTTTGGGTAGTATTGACAAAATGTTTTGGATGTGAAATCTTCATATCGGTCTCTTCATCGTTCATTTGTATAGTGTCCCTTCTATTTGCATAAACTCTAGAGTGGTTGGTCCAAAAATCAATAACTTGTCTTCTTACATCTTCAAAAATTATGTCTTTATGAGGAACTCTACAAATGTGTACCCAATTCTTTTCAATGTCCATATCCAACATATTTCTCTTCCTAATATATCTCCGAACAGTTCTTCGAGATACCTTGAGTAAATCAGAATTTGCTCAAACTTGATTTCTGTGTCAATTTCTTACTGACAATTATAGTCATCAACACTCTTCTAGCTGTAGTTAATCTAATCCTCTATGATCTACCCTGTTAACAACGTTCAATGCATCTTGTAAATTTTGAATTATTGTCTCTTTTACTTTACCTCCTACAATTTTCCTATTATCAATACCCAACAACTCCAAAACTAGAGTCATTTCTTTTTTCTTGAATAACTTTGCAAATGATTGTGCTTTTCCCACCAAAGGTTTACTCTCAAAATATTCCATCCACATGTTTTTGAGATACAATTTAATATTGCTTTTAGGTACCAGGTGTTCCGGTGCAATTTGACTAATAAGTGATTCCTCATTCATGTCCATCAAATTATGCATTGTAAGATAAATATGTATACTTCAACTACTACCAATATCCTCCCCTAGTTGAGTTGCACCTTCTA
This sequence comes from Chamaecyparis obtusa, assembly GCA_027943335.1. Lineage (NCBI taxonomy): Eukaryota > Viridiplantae > Streptophyta > Pinopsida > Cupressales > Cupressaceae > Chamaecyparis > Chamaecyparis obtusa. The sequence continues at coordinate 958,116 of BSBK01008863.1, forward strand.
CATCGATAGGTTCTTCTTCAACATCGACCAGTTGCTCTTCGACAAGTTTCGTATGACTTTTCATTTGGTCATCCCTTTTATGATCATATTTCCTTGTTCTAATCCTTTTTTTCCATTGCTCAAATATCTAAGCAAGATATTTTTTATTGTTTTACTTTTTTGTCACTGAAAAACTTGCCTTCACACTCCTTCGAAAACAAAATGTCTTTGTAACTTCCCCGAAAAATGCGTCCTAGCTTCAAAAAATCCTTATATCTTAAAATAAGAATTAAAATTTGCAATTGATATATATATTTTTCTTAAAAATAACTTTTATATATAGCCTTCAAATTGAAAGGGTGGGTCACCCATGCGACTGCTCGTGAGGGGCCGACCCCTTAGGGTACTCGGCCGAGTCATCCTAGGTGGCATGCCAAGTTGGCAACCAAACTTTCAAAAACACAAAAATGCAAAATTTTGCACTTCTGGTGTTCTTTTCTCTTCTGCAAATAAAAAAATTTAAAAAACTAAAACTAGCCTTTTCTAGATCTCAAAACTACGATTCTGGACATATAAATTTTATATTGTTTCAATTAGAAAATGTTAAACAAATTTGCAAAAAGTACTTGATTCGATAAATATAAAAAAATACTAAATCAATTTTTTTTAAAAAAAAATCATATACGACACTAGAGAAGAGAATGTTCTTCAAAAATATATAATTTATTTAATTTTTGGTATATTTTTTATAGGGGAAAAGTGGTGGGAGACAAAAACTGTTGATTTCGGGTAAGTTCGACTTTGAAAACTTATAAGAGGCAAATTATAGATTGAAAACACTTCTTTCTTTTTTCCTACACTAGATATACATGTCATCTAAAACATATTCTGAAATTGGAGGAAAAAATAATGTTTTACTTATAATGATTTGATGGGAAGTAAACCCCCTAATTTGTAGTATTTTTGAAGAAATAAAAAATAGACTTAATTTTTTTTAAAATATATTAATTTTTATCCAAAATAATTTTGAAATATTATAGGCATAAAATTCATCCTATTTCACACATTTCATCAGTTTACATCATCTTCAAACTCTAAATAGAAATGTGACTTTTATGCCCTTAAAGTTTTTCAGTTTTGGTAGTATTAGCCTTTTTCTTTGTAAAAGAGTGACAACTTATTATGCTTTTACCTAGAGAATTCAAATATGCATATCATAACATTGATAAACCATTCACCATGGACATTTTAGAAGTTCAATACATAGCAATTTAGCAAATTAACACAATTTAAATACTTTTATTGTAAAAATATGACATACATATAGCAAAAATACCCAAAGGCTCCAAGTTTCATGCATTAAATGACATAAAGAAAAGTCCAACTAAAATACTAAATAGTAAACAATAACATAGAAGTTAAACTCCATAATCATATGTCCATAATAATCAAAATCAATAATGTATCTGCAAATAATATAAGCCAAATATATGGTTGTCCTCTATGAATCTAAATCAAAACAATAGTCATCCTCTGAGTTACTAGTAGCGGTAGGATGAGGGTCCTCATCCAATGGAACTCCAAGCAATCTAGGAGGTGTGTCAAATGGGTTAGAGGATGCTTGCCCTACTACATTCACACTAGTTGAAGTTGAAGACCCCCCTATGGCTGCTCTAGTACTACATTTTTTTCTTTGAGTTTGAGTTTCTTGAATTTCCACATCCATGCTATCACTACTAGCACTCCCTTCACTCTCACTACTGTTGCTCATGATTATGAAATATAAACCATTGCTGTAAGTTCAAAAGAAAAAAAAAATCACTCAAAATACCCTCTATATGTTGCACAATGCAAAACAAATGTAAAATGAAAAATAAATGGCCATAAGAAAATGGAAGATGAAACACATACCTTGAATGAAGAAGATTTTATGCCAAATCCTCCTCTTGCAACTCAAAAATCAAAACTTTCTTGCTGTTGCTCTTTGTTTTTCTTCTTGCTAAGAATGGTTGAAATGAAGAAATGGAGAAATGTTTACCTTTTTAGTCTCCAAATAGGGTTTCATAATTTTTAATTACCTTTTCTACTCACGTGGGGCCCGCCAAGGCAATAAAGAAAACTCAATTTTTCATGTTGGCATTATAATGTGTTACTTATGTTGTTTCAGTACTTGGCCTGTGCTTGAATTCGTATTATGAGGCTAGAAATCATTCTGGTGGCCTGAGTGCACAAGAGGGTTCCCTAGACCTGCAAGATGAATCTTTTGAAGTACTTTATGATTCTTGGCTTGTGTGTGTGTGGGTAGGGGACTAGGTACCCTAGGTGAGTGGTTCACCATAGGTGTTGGAACCCTAAAGTGGTTACCAAATGATCTTATGAGTGGGTTAGTAAAAAGTGATAACTTAATAATGAACTTGGGAAAGGGGGGATTCAAAAAATAATAAAAGACACATAATAAAGTCCACATAGTTTTGTTGGGGTATCGAGACCATATGTAGCTGCCAGGGAGGATCCCTATTCAGAAAAGGGGTACTGAGGTTACATGGTTACCAGGGAGGAACTCAAAATCTAGGATATGTCATGACACTCACCTAGATGGTATACTAAAAACCTAACCTATGTGTATAGTAAAGTTATATCTTGTTATGTTTTTTATTATTTTCAAGTTATGTTTTGTAAAGCCTTAAATTGCTTAGGGACTTGTGAGTATCTTGGTTCTATCTCCTAGCATGGGGGTGAAACTTCATTAGTTTCACATGGTTGGGTGACAAATATCTTTCGAAGTACTGTTTGTAGTTCATGGCTTCAATGCATTCAATTTTCATGGAATGATAAAGATCTTTCTATTTTGTATCATGTATTATTAAAAGAAAGATGTAAGGATATTGATGTAAAGCCTTTGGTCCATTCATGTACTTATTATTGTAATTAAATTCATTATAAAAAATTATATTTGAAAAGAACAAGGCAATGTAATCAGGGATGGATAGTTCTAGGGGTTTTCAAGGGATGTTATTAGAAGGCTCAAAGTTGAAATGAAAAATGTAATGTTGAAATTATCTCCTCTATCTCTCCTATGTTGAAATGAAAAGAAATGTTTCCTATGTGAATGTTTATATGTAAATTGTATAGGATAGTATCCAATGTGTAGGAAAGAGAAATGAAAATGATTTAGGAAATAAGGGATATAGTTGTAAATGAAATGCTACTTTCTTACTCTTTATCTTAAATGTTGAAATGCAAAAGTAAAAGAAAATGAAATGGAATTCATTTGATTAAGTAATGAATGCAATGTTGATATTGGTAAATGAATTTATTAAATGGAACCTTACGGAATGTACTAGTGAATGTTATAATGAAATGTTAAAATGTTAAAAAAAATTGTTAGTTGTGATTTTAAGTCAAAAGACCTGATTCCTTATGGGTTCCCTCACGGGGACATTACACTTTCTCAAACTCATAGCCTTGTGACAAGTGTCACAATGAGAGAGGATGAGAGTACATTGGGGGTTGGAAGATATGCCATAAGACACATCTTGTCTCAAATCCCAAAGGTCAAGCCTTGAGAATTGTGACCATTTTGGAAAGTGGGAGAGGGGACAAATGTGTAAGGAATGTGGTTGGGAGTGTAAGAGCATTTAAGGTTGAGAAGTGGAGAGGAGGTTGGGATTGGAGGAGATGTGACATGAAGTTGAGTTTGAGTGGGGTTAGGATTTCTCAATCCTTAGATTAGGATTTGCTAATGTTTAGGGTAGGATTAGGCTTGGATCAATGGTTAAGTGGGAGGCATAAAAGGCAAGTGAGAGGAGAGAGATTGAGTGGAGGGTTAATTAGTTTAACACAAGTATTTAACTAATTAAATAGGATTAGTATGTGTGAGGGATTACGTTGAGTTAGAATATGAGGTTATGTGGTTGGAGGTTTGGTTAAATGAGGGTTAAAGTTAGGAGCTATTTTCTCAAATTAAATTAAATTGATTAGTTTAATTCATAGATAGAAGAATGGGGGTTAAATAGATTAATTAAATAAATAAGAATATTAATTCAATTAATAGAAGAAGGGGGTTTGATTAATTTAATAGCCATGGGTTGCTTATTAATAAATTAGGCTATAATTTATTAATTAAATTAAGTAATTAGAAGGATTGACATAAATTAACTAAATAATAAATATTTAATTAAAAATACTTAGACGAAAGCTAAATTTGATTATGAAATCATTAATCAGATTTAGGTGCCTACATTTTGCCCTTCTTTGAAATGGCGTTAAAATAATGTCATTTCAAAAAAGTTTAAAATTTTGACAACATGAAGAATAAAAGGGAAACTACATTGCCCTAGACTACAAGGAAATAGTGTTAATTAGACTAGGTGATTCCCCCTCAAGAAGGTGGATGGGAAAGAAAAGGTGCCTGGGCGACGTCTCAAAAAAGAAATTTTCCTTGACGAGATGGGAGAAAGGGGGTCGAAATAAGACACATTGATGTGACTGGTGTGCAAGACAGAGGTCCTAGAAAGACAAAGAGAAACAAAAGGTCACTCGATGGTCAAGAAGGTGAAAAAGGGGCCCTTATAAGCTCAGGAGGGTAAAAAATGACCTCATTTGCATCTTGAGCCTTTGGAGAATTTGAGAGAGGAGCCTTTTCATTGAATTTTGAGCTAGATTGAGTGAGTGCGGAGATGGCCCATGTAGGATGATCGAGGCACTAGATGGATGTTGTGAGGAGCGTATATCATCATAGAGAGGAGGAATGAGAGGTGAGAGTTGAAAACCATCCCTTTTTGTTTATTTTTTTTGCATTTAATGCTTGCTTAGCTAGGAAAAAATGCAGTTTTACAAGTTCATAATCTGCAAGAATAGGGTTGGCTTTAGTAGGATTAGTCAAATCTAGGGGTTCAAGGAGATGTTACAGGGTTTTGCGGGATGCATTCCCACATCTATAGGAACAAATAAAATTTTAGTGGGATTGTGATCTTGCTGGCTTAGGATAAGTGGGACTGTGGTCCTACATGCCAAATAAGATAGACATGTGGGAATGCAGTTTCGCGAGTCAGAGTCCTGCAGTTCAAACTCCAGTAGGAATGAAGGGATAAAAAAGGATAGGAAGAAAAGGGTGCAGAGACAAGGTACGACAAGTGTTGACAAAATGCCTTTGTTGAAAAGGGCTTTAGAAACTGCCCAACAAATACAAATGCTAGGTATAATAAGAAACCTGATTTGTTTACTTCTTTCATGTGATGGAGGTGTATTATCTTAAGATGGAAGCACACATGATAAGACCTTTTAGCCCTCCTTAGTGGGATGTATTGGTCCCTTTTGAATTCCTTCATAATGATTGGATGTCCCCTTTTTCCCATGTGCTTCTTGTACCCCTATTTTCTATTTTTTTCTACTTCTATTTTTTCTTTCCCCGAGACCCCAAGCACAAAATACCATGATGAAACCACCCGAGGGTACACCGAGGTTAGCCTAGCCCCTAGGGTGAGGCCAAGGTCGGCCTCCCTCGAGGTGGAATGCCTTGGGATCCCATACCCGTTTTGGGGTTCAAAATTCTTTTCCCACCTTGTGCAATCAACTCTTTTCAATTTTGGTCACAAAATTGTTATAAAAGGAGGCGTACTCACTTCATTTTGGGAAGACAAGTTACCCATCAATTGAGAACAATCTAAGAATTGAAGACATTCTTGCAATCATTCAAGGCGTCCATTAGAGATCAAGCATTCATGCATTGAAATGTTCAAGAAACTCAAGGAGATTTTTCAAGGCATTCAAGATCTATATCATTAATGCATTCTTTCCTCTAGATCTAGCTTCTTTCTTCAAGGAGATAGTGGAGTTGGCCATCAAGGAGGGAAGATCCACATTGATACATTCAAGATCTACCTTCATACCTTCAAGATCCATATTCATACCTTCAAGATCTACATCCTTCTTCAAGGCGAATTACAAGCACATACATACATGAGGTTTTGATTTGCATTGATTTCCTTTCTAGGTTTTTGGTGTTGAGTTAAGGATATTGCATCATCATAATTGATTACATGTTAAACACAATTACATATTCATTGATATAATATACTTCATTGTTAGATTTACTTCTACTACTTGCTAGAATTCTCTTTCATTGTCTCAATTTTAAGGTTAAGGTTGATTCCTAAACTATGGCTTGATTAAGGCAAGCCCCTCTCCAATAACAAAAACCATTTTTCCCTTGTGTAGGTGTAGGTTACTGGTGCAGATTCAAAACTTTCAAAAATAAGTCTCTATTACATATCGATCTCAGGAAAACTTGCAGATCAGGAGGAGGTTGATTTCGGCCTAGCCTTGGGTGGATTTTCCTACAAGCCATCATAGCACCTCCAAGTTGACCTAGTCTTGAGGCTTCCATATTTTTGGGTTTTGCAGATCTCAATTTTATGTTCCTGAACCCTACATTGTTTTAGATTTTGACATCGTCTTCCAGTGAATTCTCAGGTTTGTATTCTCAAGGTGAGTAGGATTCATTGCTTGATTTCATCACTTTCTTTTCATATATTTACTTTTTATACTAGTTTCAATCCCCTCTTGTAGGGAAAGGAAGAATTTAATGCAATAAAGCCTCCCCTTTGTGAAGGTTACATATTAGGACTTCCTCTTTGTGTTTATCGGGCCTCCTTTGGTGGTAGTCTCTTGGCACTCTCCCTTCTTGTGTAATAGGATATGATCTCATTTCCACCTATACATTTTGGTGAACCCGACATGAAATGCTTCCTTCTCTTTGGTGTTAGATTGAGAACATGAAGATCTATAAGATGTTATGGCGTGTGGCTATCTTTCTTATCATTCTTCTTCTTACATATCTTTATAGAACTTATGAGGTATATGAGAGTCTCTTGCATTTTATTATGTTCATGTCTCTTCATGATTTCTATTCTTATGCTATCATGAGGTTAACAAACACAAGCTTTCCTACTTTCAAGATTGTTATTAAAGTTTCATGTGGTTGGCTTGTCACTATTTTGGATTGTATAAGAGCATTGGCTAATGATCCTAACCTTCCTAATCCTATTCTTAACAATTCATCTTTGTCTCCTAGTGATTTTGAAAGATATTATCAAGCTCAAATAATGGTTTATCATGATGATTTCAAGATTTCTTTGATGAATCTTCACCTCCACCTCCTTCCCATGATGACATTAAAGAAAAAAAAAAGTTGCTTCAACTTCTTCTTCTACAATTTCACCTTATACCACATTTTCTCGTGACCCTAGAGATCCATCACCTCCTCTACATGCCTTGTAAGATTCTTACATAACATGATACAATATGGTTTCTAAACAAGGCTACAAAGGTTTAGGACTTGGTATTAATAAACAAGGCATTAAATTCCCTATTCATACTTATCCTAAGAAAAACACATATGGGTTAGGATTTACTCTTCTGAACTTTAAATTTGTTGAGGTTCCTCGTAGACCTCCTCTCCATCTTCTTTTACCAACACCTTTCGTTATCCCTCCTGATACTCATCAAGAGGTGTCTAAGAGAGTCTATGCTCAACTTATTGCAGCTCGTAAAGAAAAAATTCAACCAATATTGAAAGATGCTCTTCATAGATTCTTGTGTCTTTTCCATTATAATGATTTTCATATGCTTGTTGAATGTCAAGAATTCCATTTATTTGTAAGGGATAGGGCAGATAGGGGAGTTATCTCTTATACACCTAAGGTTTTACAATTTCTTTATGGCCTTACTTAGTCTCTTTCTTCCCTATTGGGAATGCTCCCCGTTATGTGGCATAATGAACATTAGGAGCAACCCAATAGGTTTATTTTCCTTGTTCCTTAGCTAGGGGGCAAGGTTTGTTTCTTTTTTTATTCTTTGGGATCTATTTCTCCCTTTTAATGTATGTGTTCCTTTCAAATATCTTTCTAACTATACTTTAGGTTGGCTATGAAGTATAATTATCGTGCATAAGAAACCGCATTGTAGGGGGGTTAATTTCTCATCCCCTTTCTCCTTTTCTTTCTTCTTTCTATAGTTTGCAATCATGAGATATTGTTGTTAAAATATATATGTTGTATATTTCATGACTGTCTATTGTTTTTCTTTTCTCCTTAATGATGTGTACTTTCCATGTGATATCTTTTCAAGTGCATATTTTATTCTTAGATTTGCCTATTTTGTTACAACTTATTCTTGTATTGGTATATCTCTTACAAAGTGCTTATCATTTAGGATTTTCCTTGCCTTTACCCTTTGGGGGCAAGGCCTCTCTCTCTCTCTCTCTCTAAGGATCTACTTTCCTTAGTACAATGGCATTTGTTTATCATGTGATATTATTTTCTTTCAAGGAATTATTTTGTTGACTAGGATTCTCTCTTATACAAGAGGTATATGTCCTAGGTGATAAATATTTTCCCTTACTTTGTGATTTAAGTTTGTCATCCTTCACCAAAAATTCTTATTTCACCTAGCAACAAGGGGCTAAATAGCTAAAAAAATTCCCCTCTTTGATGTGGAGATGTTATCTTTGTTCAAGCACTCCTCTTGAAGGTAGATGTCTTGTAAGCAAGATTTCTCCCTTTCAAGGATCCTCTTCTCATAAGTGATATATCCTTCCACAATTATCTATGTTCTTAGCTTGTAAGGGTCAACGCTCTTTGTTAAGAATATGGCATACATTATTTCTTTAAAGGGTATCTCCTTTTGGTGGAAGTAGGTATCCTTGATTATCTTCTAAATAATGTCTACTATGTAGACATCATAAGGAGGGGGCCATACACATGGCCTCCCTTGTACTATAGTTATGCAATTTTGTTTTTAACCTTTTTTGCAGCATGTTAAATCTCAAATAGGGTATAAGTGACACTTATCCTATTGGCAAGTGATGTTTTGGAGCACTAGGAATCACTTAAGGGTTGTCATTTATGGCAAAACTTATGCTGGAGTGATCACATGCAGAGAGTTTTGGTACTAGAGTCACAATCATGAAAATGACTAAGTACAAAATCAGGATAACAACATACTGTGTTACAGTTTTGGTTAACGATGACAATGTATGATGTATTAAAGCTTGCGAAGTTAGTAGAAGGTATTTGGGGATATGTAGGACCTTCAGTTAAGGTTGCATGTGTTTTGGTGATCAGATCAGTGAGATATAGTATTATGAAGGTATGTGAAGACAGAAAATCAGTACAACAGGGCGTATGCGCGATTGCGAAGATTAAGGCAAGGTTAGTTGGTATGGAAAGGTGCTAAGTTAGATAGAAGTTGTATATTGCTGACACTTTGCTAATATATGTTCATCGACTCTATGTTTAGCATTTACATAAGTTTTTATTATGTTTTGTGAAGTATTTCAAGAGTTGTCTAGATGGCATAATTTGTATAAGTATAGAGTGCTTTATGAAAGTGATATCTGTGATTATGGTGATGATGTGAATCTGAAAGTAGAGAGAAGATGGAAGATCATTGTTTGACAAACCTACAACTGGAACTATCTAAGCATAGAAAGTGCTTGTATTGTTCAATATTGGAGAACTCTATTGAGACATTATTGTGATTGTAAGAGCTGTATGCTTACCACCTTTAACAGGGTGTTTGTATGCCCCTAATAGGGTTTTGTATTCCTCTAGCAAGGAAATGTACTATGTAATAATCAACTCTTAATAGGGCTAGATCTCCTAACAGGGATATAATATTTTAGTGCATAGTTGTGGGTCCCATCCCCACTGGGGTTTTCCCTTGGCCAGGGTTTCCTCGAAAACAAATCATGGTGTCATGAGTAATGAGTTGTGCATTTATGTTCTTTTCATTTATGCATTGTTATGGTTTATTTTCAATTGGTTGAAGCTTAAATTAAAATGTTGTAATAATGATTCACCCCCCCTCTCAGTATTACCTAATCCTAACAATTGGTATTAGAACTATTGGCCCTTGGAGAGAAAGCCTAACAACTTAAGGGAGATCAGAATGGATTCGAAAAGTTTGGAAGAGAATTTTGAAGTAGCACTTGATGACCTGGATAAAGAGAAGGCTAAGAATGGCGTATTGAAATTCAAATTGAGAAGAGAAGAAGGTTTCATCAGGAAACTAAAGGAACAGATTGAAACTTCAAGAAGTCAGAAATAAGGCCTTATGGACAAGATCAAAGAGGATTTAGACAATGACACATCAGACCAAATAAAGAAGCTGGAGCAGGAAAAAGAGAAAATAAATCTTCTGATGATTAAAGAGATTCAACATGAAAAGGATGCAAGAAACAAATTTGAAGAGTCACTAAAAGATGCAAATGAGCAGATAGGACAAATGAAGACCGAACTTGATCACTACAAAGATAAATGTCAGGAATTGGAGAAGTACAATCAGATCATTAAAGGTGAACTCACTCAAGACAAATTACATGTTGAGAAGTTGGACATGAGCAGTGATAAGATTGATGAACACGGGGAAAGATAGAAACCTAAAGGAGACATGATTGGAGTTGGATTCAATGAAGCAGAATGTTCTAAGACTAATGAAGAAGCAAATGAAGAAAAGACTAAAGAAAGACCTACTCATAAAGAACCTAAAGAACATATCAGACCTTTCAGAGGTAGATGCTTTGGATGCAACAAATTTGGACACATGAAGAGAGATTGCAAAGATAAAGGCCCTTTCAAACCCTTTTTTGGTTATTGCTATAATTGTTATGATTATGGACACAAGAAGGTAGAATGTAGAAAACCAGATTAGTCTAGGTATAAACAAGATTATGTTAGAGAAGAGTTATTAGCCAAGATCACATGCCACAAATGTAATAACTATGTGCATAATGTAAGGTATTATAAGCTACAAGTAGATTAGGATAGAAGGAGACCACCTACATGTTACAAATACAAAAATCTTGGACACGTAGCGAAGTTTTGTAGATACAATGGAGAGGACAACATAAGAGGACCAAGAGAATCAAGAGAACCTAGAGGACCACCTCCTATGGTTATAAAGAAGAATGTTGGTGACAATGGTAAAAGTCTTATTGAGTATATGAATGAGTTTGAGAATCATTTGAAGAAATCATAAAATAAAGAGGATGACAAGATATGGAAGATGAAAGATTTCAACAAGGCATTAGTTTAGGGAGAGACTGTTGGATACAATTGTCTGAAGGAGATTGTTGGATTAATTGTGTGTTGTCTTTGATGTCACACAAATGCCATATCATTCACCGAGCTCAGTCGGTCAGCAAAGCAGTTCCCGTCATTTACCGAGCTCAGTCGGTCTGTAGGCGGTTTTCAGTATCCACCAAGATATTTCGGGCATCAAAGAAAAGTATGGCAGAAAATAGTGTTAACCGAGCTTCCATGGTTATCAAAGGAAAGTTAGTGTTTACCAAGTTCACTCGGTCTCCAAAGGATGTTGTAGAATTCGCAGTGCTTACCAAGTTCTCTCAATCACCAAAGGAAATCTCTTCGGATTAGTGTTTACTGAGTAAGGTCGGCCCAGTGAAGGATTTTGTTATTTTGAGAAATAAAGTTTGTTTATTCCAGCCGACTGTTGTAATGATTAGTAATATTATTAGTGTCAACTTGACAATCTGAATGGACAATCCGAATGGTATATATAGAAGGTCAAGTTGTGAATTAAAAAGTATGCAAGTGAAAAGAAGGAAAGTGTGAGTGAATTTTGAAAGATGATTAGATATCCTTGAAGAGCAGCAGAGATATATTTGATCAGGAAGGATCTACTGAAGCAGAACAAAGATATGTAATTAGCAATTCAGTTGCATCATTATTCAGGTCACTTCATTGTTACTTTCTTACCATTGTAGTAGTGATTTCAAAATCTCCTAACCGAGTTGGTTTAACAGCCATTTTGTAAATCCTCTAACAAGGTGACAGTTCTATTGAATTGTTTCAAGACCTCTTACAAGGCCACTCCTAATAGGGTGATTAAATCCTCTAACAAGGTCACACCTAACAGTGTGTTTTGTAACTTTTAACCGGGTTGGCTCCTAATAGGGCTCACTTTAGAAGAGTGAAAAATAGTAACTAGTTACATTAGTGTTTTTTTCCCATATTGGGTTTCCATGTTAAATCTGGTGTCTCTTGTGTTCATGATACTTTCTTTATTCATGTATGTTAATCATTGATGAATGCTTAAGAACAGTTATAATTAATACTCACTGCAATAACTGAGCTTTCAGTATAATAGCAGTAAATGATTTAATAAAACATCTAAGGGATTTGTGGTAATATTTTTGTGGTTAACTGATTCACCCCCCCCTCTCAGTTACTCCATCTATATTTCCAACAATTGGTATCAGAGCTTTTGGTGCTTGCAAGAAGGGTTTCAAGGACCTAAGCTAAAGATCGGGATGTCTTATAAGAGAGAAATTTCAAGGCTTAACAAAGATAACTTTTCAGCATGGAAAGGTCTCATGAGACTTCATCTGGCTTCCATTGGTGATTCAAGATGCAAATATATTGATCAAGAATATACAGTTCCTACTGGCACATTAACTGTTGAAGACATTGCAGAGAAAAAGAACCATAACACTATGATGATAGACATTGCATCAGCTCTCAGCTATGAATAATTTGATGAGATCAAAGACTGCACAACTGCTTATGAAATGTGGAACAAGCTGAAGAAAATTTATGGTGGTGATGACAATGTGAAGAGAGCCAAAGCAGAAAGCCTAAGAGGACAGTTTGATGAGACAAAGATGAAAGAAGATGAAAACATTGCAAAATATGTTGAAAGGATCAAGGTGAGTGTTAGTGCAATCAGAGCTTCTGGAGGAAAAATTGATGATGAAACTATTATAAGTAAGGTTCTTAGAACATTACTTCCTATCTATGCAATAAGAGTATCTACTATTCAAGAAAGAAGATGTGAACAAAATCACAATATAACTTTGGATGCCTTAGTTGGAAGATTGACAAATTTTGAATTAGATAACTATGACAACTATGTTCCAACTTCTAAAAATATTGAATCAGCATTTGAGGCCAAACTTTCACTTAAGAAGGGCAAGAAAATTCAGTCAGAAAGTGAAGAAGAATCAGAGGAAAGTTTAGATAGTGATCTTGAAGTTATTGAAGCATTACCTGCAAAGAAATATACTAGAGGCAGACGTAAATACAAAGGTAAAACTCCTTTAATCTATTTTTCATGTGAAAAAATTGGTCATATTGCAGCTAGGTGCCCAAACAAGCAAAGCAAGGATGAGAAGAAAGATCACAAGTATAATGGCAAGAAGAATTTCAAGTCATTCAAGGATAAAGGTAAGAAAACATGTTTTTTGGCTAAGGATTCTGATGATAGTGAAGAAGAAATTGTCTTCATTGCTGTAAAAGATGAATTTGATGATGATGAAGATGAGATGGAACTTATCTCTCATATAAGAAAAGATGATACATGGATTATATACAGTGGATGCTCACATCATATGACTGGTGATAGAACAAAGTTTGAACACCTTGAAGATTATGATGGTGGTAATGTAAGGTTTGGAAACAATGAACCTTGTTTTATAAAAGGAAGAGGACGAATTTCATTAACCAAAGAACTTATATGTGATAATGCATATTGGGTTGAAGGACTAAAGCATAATCTTCTAAGTGTAGCACAACTAATCAACATTGGATTCAAGGTTGAATTCATGAATGACAAAGCAAGACTGCTGGATGACAAAGGAAAACTGATTGGTTCAGGCAAACAAACCAAAGGTAACCTATTTTATCTTGATCTTGGTGAATGCTCATGTTTTATTTCTCAAATTGAAGAAAGTTGGTTATGGCACAAAATGTTATGTCATGTAAATTTTGATAATATGGTGAAAATAAGAAAATTCAAGAAAGTAAGAGGTATTCTTACTTTGAAGAAACCTAATGTTGGTCTATGCAAGAATTGTCAGATTGGTAAAATGGGAAAGACTAGCTTTAAAAGTAAAAACTATCAATCTGAAGATATTTTGGATATTGTGCATACTGACTTATGTGGACCTATTGGAATTGAAAGCTATACTGGAGAAAAATTCTTTATTCTCTTTGTTAATGATTACTCTAGAATGATGATTGTTATGTATTTAAGAGAAAAATCAGAAGCATTTGAGAAATTCAAATGGTATTTGGCAAGAGTAGAAAAGGAAATAGGAAAAAAGATGAAGTGCTTAAGATCAAACAGAGGTGGTGAATTCATCTCCCATGAATTCAATAATTTCTGCATTGAAAGAGGAATCAAAAGACATGTATCAGCCCCAAGAACTCCTAAGCAGAGTGGAATAGCTGAAAGAAGGAATAGATCTATCATGGATTGTGCAAGTACTCTAATGATTGAAAAGAACATTGCTATGAAATACTGGAAGGAAGCTATTAGCACTGCAGTTCATACCTTGAACCGAGTACAGTTGAGGAAAGACACATTCAAAACTCCTTATGAGTTATGGTATGGCTATAAACCCAATGTAAGTTACTTGAAAGTATTTGGTAGTAAATGTTACATCTTAAAAGAATCTAGAAAAGGAAAATTTGATGTAAAAAGTGATGAAGGAATATTTTTGGGATATTCTTGCAAAAGTAAAGCATATAGATGTTTGAATTTTTCTACTCACAAAATCATAGAAAGTGCACATGTGAAAGTTGATGAGTTTGCAGAAAAGACTGAAGAAGAAAGCAAAAAGGAACCAGAAGATTACAAAAGATTTGTTTACATTGAACCTGATACATTTCCAGACACATCTGTCAATAAGGAAACTGCATCTAACGAGCCCAGTACAGTAACCGAGTCACAAGAAGAAGTTCAAACTGAGTCACAAGAAATCGAGTCTCAGCCTGAAGCCACCGAGCAAATATCTACTGAGCCCAAGCAAACTGAACCTAAAGATGAAATTCAAGAAAATGACAATACAACTCATTCAAGAGGCAAGGAACCTATATTGGCCAAGTATGTCAGGAAGCATCATACACTAGATTAGATTATTGGAAACAAATCAGATGGTACCATGACAAGAAGTAAATTGAAAGGTACATGTTTACTTGCTGATTTTGAACCTAGAAATGTTAAAAATGCATTGAAAAATGAAAGTTGGATTGAGGCTATGAATGAAGAAATAGAACAAATAGAGAAAAACAAGACATGGACTCTTGTACCTAGGCCTAAAGACAAAAATGTAATTGGAATGAAATGGGTATTCAGAAACAAGCTGAATGAAGATGGTCAAGTATCTAGAAACAAAGCTAGATTAGTGTGTAAAGGGTATTCTCAAGAAGAAGGTATAGATTATGGAGAGACTTTTGCTCTTGTTGTAAGATTGGAAGGTGTAAGAACTCTACTTGCATATGCAACACATAAAGGATTTAAGGTATATCAGATGGATGTAAAATCTGTATTTCTCAATGGTATTCTTGATGAAGAAGTCTACATTGAGCAACCTGAAGGTTTTGTCGATCTAGACAAAAAGGATATGGTCTGCAAGTTACACAAAGCATTGTATGGTCTGAAACAAGCCCCTAGAGAATGGTATGAAAGATTACATAACTATCTTATTCAGATTGGTTTCAAAAGAGCTAATGATAACAGTAGTTTATATATCAAAGAAGGACCAGATAATAGAATTGTTTTGGTAGAAATATTTGTGGATGATACCATGTTTACAAGTAATGATGATCAGTGCAAAGAATTTTCAGAGAAAATGAACAAAGAATTTGAAATGTCTATGTTTGGTCAGATAAAGTTTTTTGTTGGTCTTCAAATTCAGCAGAGCAAGAACGGTATCTACATTACTCAGTCTAAATACATCAAGAAAATACTTAAGAAGTTTGGTATGGAAGATGCAAAACCAGTTGGTACACCCATGTGTACAGGACTAAAGCTTACAAAAGATAATGATTCAAAAGAAGTAGATTAGACCTTATACAGATCAATGATTGGAAAATTATAGTATGTAGTTCATACAAGGCCTGATATTGCCTTAGCAGTTGGTATTGTAGCAAGATTCTCAGCAAAACTTAGAGAAAATCATATGATGGCAATCAAAAGAATCTTGAGATACTTGAAAGGAACTGAAGATTATGGCTTGTGGTATAAATTTGGAGGCAATCTGGACTTAAAAGTGTTTACTGATGTTGATTGGGCAGGAAACATTGATGATAGAAAGAGTACAAGTGGTGGAGCATTCTTTCTTGGCAAGAGGTTGGTATCTTGGACTAGTAAAAAGAAAAATTGCACATCCCAATCCACAGTAGAAGCATAATATGTTGCTACAGTAGTAAATTGCTCTAATATTGTTTGGTTTAAACAGTTATTGGAAGACATGAAGGTTGAGATCAAAGAACCAGTTGTTATATTTTGTGATAATACAAGTGCAATAAATATTTCAAAGAATCTAGTAATGCATTCCAAAACCAAGCACATTGCTATAAAATATCACTTTGTCAAAGAATTGGTATAGGACAAGGAAATCAGATTGGAATATATTCATACAAAAGAACAAATTGCAGATATATTCACCAAGCCACTACCAAGGATGCATTCTTGTATCTAAGAGGTAAGTTAGGGGTCATTCCCCTATCCGAGGCTCACTAAATGAAGTTTTAGTGATGCATCAACTAGAGCATATTGAAGATCAGTCAGTTGATGCAGCTTAGTCAAGGAATCATTGCATATGAATTAGTACTCAAGGTACATTGCTATTCACCTAGTATGTGTTGTCTTTGGCATGTGTTGTCAAAGAGGGAGAGTTTGTTGTCATACTTCAAGAAATTTCTTAAGATTTCGAAGAGGGAGAGTTTTCTTGGAGAGTTCTCAGTCAGAAAAAGAAGTTTGCTGATAGAGGGAGTTCTCATAGATGAGAATCAGAATGAAGCTAAGGATATGTTCCTTACTCTATGTTTTCTATGAAATTTCATTGTGCTATGACATGTTGTGTTGCCATCAACGCCAAAGAGGGAGATTGTTGGATACAATTGTCTGAAGGAAAGTGTGGAAGTGAAAAAGAAGGAAAGTGTGAGTGAATTTTGAAAGATGATTAGATATCCTTGAAGAGCAGCAGAGATATATTTGATCAGGAAGGATCTAGTGAAGCAGAACAGAGATCTGTAATCAGCAATTCAGTTGCATCATTATTCAGGTCACTTCATTGTTACTTTCTTACCATTGTAGCAGTGATTTCAAAATCTCCTAACCGAGTTGGTTTAATAGCCATTTTGTAAATCCTCTAACAAGGTGACAATTCTATTGAATTATTTCAAGACCTCTTACAGGGCCACTCCTAATAGGGTGATTAAATCCTCTAACAAGGTCACACCTAACAGTGTGTTTTGTAACCTTTAACCAGGTTGGCTCCTAACAGGGCTCACTTCAGAAGAGTGAAAAATAGTAACTAGTTACATTAGTGTTTTTCTCCCATATTGGGTTTCCATGTTAAATCTAGTGTCTTTTGTGTTCATGATACTTTCTTTATTCATGTATGTTAATCACTGATGAATGCTTAAGAACAGTTATAATTAATACTCACTACAATAACCAAGCTTTCAGTATAATAGCAGTAAATGATTTAATAAAACATCTAAGGGATCTGTGGTAATATTTTTGTGGTTAACTAATTCACCCCCCCCCCTCTCAGTTACTCCATCTATAATTCCAACAGAGACAATAGATGATATTGTGTCTTCGCATGATGAGTTCTTTGAGACATCAACCTAGAAGGCCTCGTGGCCTTAGGGGGAGCATTGGATGCAGATAACAGATTATATCCAGCCCCTGATTATGTGGAGTAAGCTCATGTGAGCTTAGATTTGGTGTGTACAGACACTGTGGAGTTTATGCTTGAGAGCACAACACTTGGAGATTCATTTTCCTTATTCATGAGATTTGTCTTGACTAGACAACATGTGAAGTTGAGCTACTTGTGATTAATGCACTTACTCAACTTGTGAAGGATAAAAGAGCTTGAAGGATATCATTTCTACACCATTTTTTGATCAATGACTAAGGAGAGCAGATTTGTGAAGCATTTCAGTAATCTAGAAGACATATTGTGTGATTGCTTCAAGAAAAGTTCTAGATTTTAGCGTGTTAAAGGTATTTAGACTTTATACTCTCTGAGAAGTTATGGATGCACCGGTAATCTTTGATGTTATGGATAGACCAAGGTATAAGTTTAAGAAACATCCGTTAAAGTTGTGAGGATGATGCGGAAGGAGCATTTTCATAAACCCCTTACGACGTGTTGCATGTCAAGGACATTAGGGCGTATATTCATTGCAAGTATGAGATCATAGGATATGTAAACATCTATAGTGAATTGGATGCAATGATAGAAGCAGATGGCAAAATGGTAGAAGATTTTAAGCACCTAGAGGATCAATCTATCATCAAGATAACCCTACTAGCGGAATTCACTGAAAATAAATGTTTTAAGATAATTCTTAATAGAATCCATGACCGGTTCATATGGATTGGAGAACAACTAGTTAAAATATGTGCATAGATGATTCATGAAATAATTGGACTACATAATGATGGAGCCCTCCCTGTTGTAGAGAAGAATATAAGAGAATAGGTGGAAACCCTAACCCATTCCAAGTGGGATAAGAGAGAAATGATAGTTAATGACATCTATCAGCAAGATGTAAGATTGGTGGCAATGATATTGGGTTACAAATTGTTTTATTGCAGTAGATCTAACTCTATATCAGGTGGTGTTATCATGATGGCTTATAGAATGGTCAAAGAAAATGAGAAGTACAACCTCTGCGAAGTTCTTGAACAATAGTTTTTGGAGAATGTACAAGTTATAAAGAAAGACAGGACTGAGGCATTTAGGTTTGAATCACTTTTGGTTCATATGTATATCTACATTGAGCACAAGTTTCCTGGCATGCACCCTAGGGCATGGAAAGATGATGTACCTACTGGAATTTAGATCTCTGAGAGCTACCAAAAATAGAGCAAGAATTGGGTAGATGGAGAATTATTTTCTATGACAAAAGTGCTACAAAGGCAGACGAAGGAAAGGTATAGGATACCTGAAGATCTAGTTGAAAAGTATAAGGACACTATCTATTTCATGGTTGAAACTGATTGTGTGTGCTTTGAGGCAATGGATCCTAGGAAGAAATGGTGTTACCCTATGGGGTAAGAAGTTAGGTCTGAGATTCTAACCATGCAAGTAGAGCATGTACTAGCAGCAGAAATAGACCCTTCTGAAGAAAGATGGGGAACATATAGGGAGAAGTCTGAAAAATTCAGAGAAGAACAAGAAAAAGTGACAAGGAAAAGGAAAATTAATAAGATAGTTGAAGACATCACTATGGAGGTAGAAATCATGAGGGAGTAGTTGAAGAACATAAGATCAAAGATAGAAGCATCTTCTAGCATGGCTATTGATGCACCTACCCCTTCTAAAGCTGAGAAGGCAGTAGGCTCTACACCAAATATAATTGACCTATCAACTACACAAGAGAAGTTAGCTCAAGAAATTGTACTTGTGAACATTCCTAGAAGATCCACAAGATCTAGCAAGAAAAGAAGTCCTAAGAAACAAGAGATAGAAGTGGAAATGAAGAAGAAAGAAGATAAAGCAATTGAGAAGGAAGAAGAAAAAGCAGTTCAGAAGAGGCCACAAGATCTATGGAAGCCAGATCTTCCAAAGTTGCAAAAGAGAGTGATAACAAATGGAAATCTGAGGACAGTAGATAGGTATTATGAAAGGTATTATTCTAAAGATCAAGCAATTATTGAGGACACAATAATTAAGCACTTACTATTTTTTAAGAAGAATTTTTTAGAGATTGAAGGAAGCATTCCTAAGGAGTTGTATAGCAAACTAGAGATTAGAAAATAGTTGGCACAGTCAGAAGATGAGAATATAAGGAACAAGGCTATAGAAGATATGTTACTAGTTGTATCTATTCAAGAAAGGGAAAGAATAATCAAAGAACTAAACCTTTGTTGAGGACAAAGGCTTGACTAGTAAAAATCATGGCTAGGAAATATGATGAATTAATAGAGGACACTCAAAAGGCACTGGATCAAATCCTTATGAGTGATATGCCGAAGAAGATCTCACCTCCCAAGGTTACCAAGCCTACACCTTTGGGATTGGGAGAAAGTTCTAAGATAGTAGATGCAAGTGAACAAGCTAGCATGCAACTAGACTTCTTTGTCTCTGGTGTCCTTGTGACCCTTGACACTTTGCATGATGTAAATGACCCATTTCTGGATAACTTAGATAGTGCGATGACAATTGAAGAAGAAGGGAAAATAGAGGAAGAGAATTCGGAGGATAAACAGGATGAAAAGATACAGGAGAAGGAAGCACAACAACAAGAAAGGAAGGAAGAAGAGACTAGAGCAGGGAAAGTAGTTGAGGTAAGATTGGAACAAAAGAAAGAACTAGACACCTCCTCTACTCTATTGTTGGCAAGTATGGCCAAACTGGTGAGTACAGATGTGGAGAACATGGATGAGGATGAGCTCATGAGGCTATCATTCATGGCTTTCGCTAAGGCTAAGGATAGATTAGTACAGAAATGAGACAAAAGAGTAAAGGTAATAGCTAGGGTAGTAGAGACAGTAAATAAATTACTCCCTACACCTATTGCTTTTCAAGGTAAAGATGAGGCAAAAAACCTAGGCATGGCATTTGATAGCTTTGACAATCACTTTGTGTCACTGTTGAAGACTACAGAGGATAAGGCAGAGAAGAGCTTTTTGGAGAAGAAATTGAAAGAAGTTTGTCAATCTATTCATTTCATGGGACTTGGACATTCTCAAAGAAACTACACTTAAGGCCAATAATTGTGTAGCACAAGGAAGGAAAATATATAGTTACTGCATAAATCCTTGTAGACATGTGAAGAATATTGAAGATATCATAGCCAAGGATAGGGCTACCCTTGATAGTTTGATGGATAGTTGTGAAACATCTTCACAAAATGTGGGAGAAATAGATAAACAAACATCCAAGCTTTTGGATAAAGTAAGTGTACTGAATGCAGAGAAAGGGAGAGTGGTAGATAGATTTGGTTTGCTGAAGAGTTTAATAACTCCTAAGCTATCTATGCTTAAAGCTCATCTCTTAGAGATGGAGAAGATAGAAGGATCTATGTCTATACCCTCATAGTTGAAGGTAGTAGAAATGACATCCTATGCACCGAATGGATTGATCCATGTCAGTGAACTATTGATCAAATCATGGGCTGAGGAAGTGAAGACCTTTGAAGACTCTTTCCAAGATATTCTAAATCTGGTGAGTAAGCACTAATTCTTTTTGTGCTTAGAAATTTTGAGATTTTGCAAATACCTTTGCCATTGATGTCAAAGGGAGAGGAAGAGAAGAGAAAAATGAGAAGAGAAAATGAAGAGAGGAAGAGAAGAGAAAAAGTAAGAAGAAGAAAAAGAAACAAAAAATATATAAAAGAAGAAAAGAGAAAACTAGCAAGGAAAAAGTTCTATGTATATAGTAGAAGGAAGTGCTTTTGACACTTAGTCATTTTTCACTAAGTGTTGCCATCAATACCAAAGGGAGAGATTGTTGGCAAATGATGTTTTGGAGCACTAGGAATCACTTAAGGGTTGTCATTTATGGAAACACTTATGCTGGAGTGATCGTCGACAGAGAGTTTTGGTATTGGAGTCACAGTCATGAAAATGACTAAGTACAGAATCAAGATAACAAGATATTGTGTTACAATTTTGGTTAGTGATGATAATGTATGATGTATTATGGCTTGTGAAGTTATTAGAAGGTATTTGGGGATATTTAGGACCTTCAATTAAGGTCGCATGTGTTTTGGTGATCAAATTAGTGAGATACAATATTATGAAGGTATGCGAAGATAAAAAATTAGTATAATAGGGCATATGAGCAGTTGTGAAGATTAAGGCGAGGTTAGTTGGTATGGAAATGTGCTAAGTCAGATATAAGTTGTATATTGCTGACACTTTGGTAATATATGATCGCCAACTCTATGTTTAGCATTTACATAAGTTTTTATTATGTTTTGTGAAGTATTTTGAGAGCTGTCTGGATGGCCGAATTTATATAAGTATGGAGTGCTTTATAAAAGTGATATGTGTGATTATGGTGATGATGTGAATCTACCAGCAGAGAGCATATGCGAGATCATTGTTTGACAGAGCTACAACTGGAACTATCTAAGCATAGAAAGTTCTTGTATTGTTCATTTTTGGAGAACTGCTTTGAAGTAGTATTTTGATTGTAAGAGTTGTATGCTCACCACCTTTAACAGGGTGTACGTATGCCCCTAACAGGGTTTTATATTCCTCTAGCAAGGAAATATACTATGTAATAATCAGCTCCTAGCAGGGCTAGATCTCCTAACATGGATATAATATTTTAGTGCATAGTTGTGGGTCCCATCCCCACCAGGGTTTTCCCTTGGCTAGGGTTTCCTCAAAAATAAATCATGGTCTCATGAGTAACGAGTTGTGCATTTATGTTCTTTTCATTTCTACATTGTTATGGTTTATTTTCATTTGGTTGAAGTTTAAATTAAAGTGTTGTAATACTTTTTGGATTTTATGATTCAGCATGTGCAAATTGGACCAGAGCTTGGTGACAACACAAGGAACATAGGGCAAGACACAAACCATGAAACATTTGTAGGGAGGAGGCCATTTTCAAAAGATTTTGCTATGACAGAAAAAATGGCGTAACACATTCACCAACTTTGCTTCTACAATGATAAAAAGATCTTTAAATAAAAAACTCTCAAAAAAATAAAAAAATGAAAATTACTTTTTTTTGGTAGTTTTCACAAAAGAATAAATTTTTTGCCATGTTTGGTAACTTTTAAAACAACTCCTAAAAAGATGATTTTTTTTGTGAAGCTTCCTAAAGCTAAGATAAGATGAACTACCAACTAACCTTTGAAATTGAAAATAATATTTCATAGTTATTAACAAAAATAACCTTCTAAAAACTCACAAAAAAACACTAAAATCTTAAAAAGGCACTAAAAGCTCCTACATCATTCTCCTCTGATTGAAAGAATGCAACTCTTGCAAGTTATTTTTGAATGCATGCTTCTTGTATGGATCTTATCCTTCCCATGATACTAGATATTAATTGTATTGACCCGAAGAAGAGAAAATTGAAGCCCTTGAATGCAAGTCTACTCCTTTTTCCTAGTCTTCCAATTCTTTGGCAATTTGTCCTTCATCTTTGCAACTGCCTTTGGGTTCTTCTTCCTCTTCTTTTTCTTAACCCATCTCCTATTCAACACCCTCTTGGACTTTATGTTCCAAAATTTAATTTCTTGTGCATATACCTCAGTAGCATCATTATTTATCTTCATTGTATAATATAGCAGCATACTATCCATTACCAAAATTTGCATAATACCCTTGCAAATTTGCATATACCTCATTAACAAAAAACTCTGCAACATCTTCATTAGAAACCTTATTATGAACCGTTCTTTCCACTTGCTTAGTTTGAACATCAAATTCAAACAATTGAAAATGACAAGGACACTCATCTGCAACTATGTTTACCTTGTATTTTTCAATGCTTGATGTCAAAACAATCATAGGTATACTGAGATTTGGGAGAATGAAGCTATCTGCTGGAGCTTCGC
The DNA here is from genome assembly GCA_027943335.1 of Chamaecyparis obtusa. NCBI lineage: Eukaryota > Viridiplantae > Streptophyta > Pinopsida > Cupressales > Cupressaceae > Chamaecyparis > Chamaecyparis obtusa. The sequence continues at coordinate 981,665 of BSBK01008863.1, forward strand.
TAGATGCTGGGGTTTTGACTAGGGCTTTTCCTCCCATTGGAGCCTTTCAATCAGATGGAAAGTTCCAGCCTTCGCTAGATGCGGGAGCTTCTAGGGTCTCATTGGTTGCTGGGGTTTGAACTAGGGTTTTTCCTTTCGATGGAGTTTTTATGTCAGTTGGAAGGTTCTCACCGGCCACTAGTGTGTCATCGATAGATGCTAATGGGGCACTAGAGGTTTTGTAGGTTGTTGGATTGGTTTTGCTGGAAGTTTTATAGTTGGTTGGAAGGTTCTCGCCGGCTACTGGTGTGTCATTGATAGCTATTGATGGGGCGCTGGAGGTTTCCCAGGTTGTTGGACTAGTTTTGTCAGAAGCTATTGGGGTTTCCCCTCTTGTTGACTCCTTTGTTTGTCCCATTCTAGTTATTGTATCTTCACAATCTGTGAGTATTTCTCAGCCTGTTAGGGGTTTAGTATCTTGTTATGTTCCTCTTGGTGGTGCTTCAGTGCCTAAGTGTATATTATCGTATGCTGGTATTGTTTCTAATGGGGCCTTAACCACTCGCTCTGGTGGGGTTGGGATTAGTGGTGGTTAAGGTAATAAGGGATAGGTCTCCCTATCTCGAACCCTATCCAGATCTACTTGGATGAGGAAGTGGTGGAAGATATTGACTATGCATCCTTTGATTTTTCTTCTTGTGGTGTGATTTGTCACGTGGTTGAGCCTTGCTGATTTGCACCAGTGGATCTTTGCTCATTGGGAACCTATTATTTCTAGTACTGTTCATATTTTCCCTATGGAAAAGGGTTTTTTTACTTCTAAATTTGATAATGCTGAAGATGGAAAATTGATTATGTGCAATAACTCTTTCTCTTGGGATAATCGTTATATGCTGGCTATGAAACCTTGGTTTCCTAATTTTCCCCCCTCTTCCAAAATCTTTAACAAGATTATGATTTGGGTGAGGCTCCCCTATCTTCCCCTTCTTTTTTGGGTCAACTCCCTATTTGAAGCGATGGGAGAGGCTATTGGAGACTTTCTGATGGTGGATGAAGAGTCATCTGATATTATGCACTCGACTTATGCACATTTACTGGTAGAGATGGATATCTTTAGGGGGTTACTAGATAAGATTAAGTTAGAGTACTCAAATATTTCTTGGATTCAAACTTTGCATTATGAAGGGCTTCCTTTAATATGTAGGAAGTGTTTTAAAACAGGTCACTTGGTAGCCCAATGTGGATTACAGAAGACTAAGACCAAAAGGTCTTCTTCTTGGTGGAAGGGTGCTTCTTTTGATCATTATACAATATTTAAGAAAAATATTGATCTTGCTGAGAATGTTGGGCCTGAGGATGTTCCTCCTATTGGAACAGTTCCTTTGGGGTCTACCATCACCACTTTTGGTAGTTCTGAGGTTGTTCAGTCTACTGGCATTTCTTCTGCCGACACTATTTCAACTATTTCTAATGATATTTCTCCTAGTAATTCTACTGATGTTGGGGTTCTTCCTATTGGTTCGGGTCTTGCTAGGTCCACTAAATAGTCCGTTGGTGCTTCTGCTAGAACTAGTCCTATTGGTTTTACTACTCCCAGTGATTCTTCTACTGCTGGTGTTCCTCCTATTGGTTCTGGTCTTGCTGGGTCTACTGTCATTTCTGCTGGTAGCTTTGGTGCTGGATAATTTGTTGGTAATTTTTTTGGTTCTATTCCTATTGGGTCTACTGGTTTCCTTCCAGCTAGTCCTTTTTCGGCTTGTCTCTCTATTGTTGCAAAGAAATTTGGACTTGGTGTTTCTCCCTTGCATTTGGAGGTAGGTCCCTTTGTTGGCTCTATCTAGTCTTCTTCTTTTGCTTCTCTCTTGAGACCTTCCTCTCAAGATTGGTAGGAGAAGGATTCTTTGGTAGAGGAGGGGTGGACCCCAGTTATTAGTAAACATCATAAAAATTCCTCTCTACAATTTGATATGACTCTCTGCTCCTAGAAGAAGGAGGTAAAGGTAAATCTTAGCTTTTGTCTTGGGCTACTTGGGTTTTAAAATTAAATTAAAAAATCATTAGAAGGGTGCTAAAGGAAAATCCTAGTTTTGGATTTTTCTTTAGCTTGGGTTTGCATGAAGGTTGTTTCATGCATTGCTTCATCTAGGTTGTGGGTGCTTGTTGTAAAATCCTCACCTTCGTCTTGTTCTGTTCCATTTATGAGGGCTACTTTGAATATCTTTTGTGACCACTTTGTTCAGGGTTTTGGTGCCCCTTTAGAACCTATATTTACCTCAATAAAAAACAATCATAGGTATACTTACCATTTCATTTTCTACCTCTTCCTTTATTGTTTTTTTCCTTTCTTGCATTTTCCTCTTTTGAATAATCTTTCTAACGACTCTTTTGATCTTCTTCTTAACTAGTAGGTGTCATTTTTGCATTTCTAGTTCTATTAGCTTTACTATTGGTTCCAATCCTTGCTTTATTTCTTTAATGTTTCTCTCAATCTTCCTCTTTTTATCTTCTCTTTCATTTTCTTGTTTCTTCTTTGATGAATCATCACCTTGCAAATACCTCCTCAACAAATCCATCTCTTTAAGCAAGTCCCTTTAACCTTGCTTCCACTTTGTCTTTGCCTCACCTAGGTCTTTTCTTTTCTCTACCTAGTCTTTTGGCAACCAACTTCTTTCTTCAACTTGCACAAACACAAATATACAAACACCAAACTCTGTTTCTCAGACCTTATGAGCTCTGATACAGATGATGTAGGACACTCATACACATTCAAGCTAATTTAGTCATTACAAAATAAGAACAGCCAGAATTCAAGATAGATTTGAAAATTCTTTATTTCCATTGAACAACTTTGCTTCTACAATGATTAAAAGATCCTTAAATAAAAGAAAACTCTAAAAAAAACTAAAAATTACATTTTTTTGGTAGTTTTCATAATTTATTTTTTCCATTTTTTCCATTTTAAAACAGCTTGTAAAAATATGATTTTTTTTGTAAAGCTTCCTAAAACTAAGTAAGATGAACTGCTAACTAACCTTTAAAATTAGAAACAATATTTCAAAGTTATTAACAAAAACAACCTTCTAAAAACTCACCAAAAAAATATTAAAATCTTAACAAGTGCCACATAGTGGCTAGTACTCTCCTCTAGTATAGTTTTTAATTATAATTAAATATTAAATATAATTATAATTTTAATATATTATTATATAAATTAATTTATTGAAAAAAAAGAAAAAATCAAATTAAAAAGAAATAATTAATAATACATATTATAATTCATTAATTTATATTAAATATATTGGTTGAGTATTATATAAATTTTATTTTATTTTTATATAATGTAAACTGTTACATATATTTTAAAAATATTAGTATATTATGAAAGCATATTTAATATTAAATATATTAAATATTTAATACATTATTTATTATTGAATTCTATTAAGTGTATTGTTATTGGAGTAAATAAAATTGAGAAAGTTTTTGGTAACAAAAAGTAAGAATTTAAAATTATTTTATTTTGGCAATCTATGTTTTAAGGCCTTCAACCGTTTTGAATGGGAAAAGAAAGAGTTTTTAATAGCGAATCCATGGTTTTTTGGTTTAAATGGTGTCGATGAAAAACATTAATGGTAGTGATAAAATGTCAGAGACATGCAAATTTTATGAATGAAAAAAAAAAATTAACAAGGAGAGGCATCATTCGTTGTGGATGAAGAGGCGTCAATGATAATAATTGAAAATTGGTTGATGGAGAGGTGTTCAGTGATGAAGATTGGAGAGGCATAACGATGAAAATTAGCTATAAAATTAGTATGGAGGGGAGGCATCAATGATGGAAATTGGGGGAGGCATCAATAATTAAAATTGATTGGTGAAAATTTGGTTAAAATTTTAATGAATGGAGGCGTCAAATTCTTATGGATAGAGATGGAGACACATGAATGATGGAAACTGGCTGCTGGTTATTTGAAATCTGTTAATAAAATCATTTATGAAAAAAATGGGGACAATGAGATGAAATTAGTTAATGGTATGGAAACCTGATGGATTACTTAAAAAAATTATGGCAATCTGAACACCTAATTGGGTTAATTGGGTTTTTTAAAATATTGAATTCTGAAAATCTAATGGGTTTTTAAAAAATAATTTTCAATAGTAAAGATGCTTTTATGCAGAAATTATGGTTGAAGTATAAATGGAAATCTGTTCATCAGCGTTGTGGTAAAAATCTTTTGCACAGCAATTGTAGTTGTGGTTGTGCAAGCTGGAATGATGGAATATGGCTGGATGTTTTTCGAAAAAACTGGTGGTTGTGAGGTTGTGTTGTTAATTTTAAAAGCTGGAATATAGAGGACTTTTTACAGAAATCAAGAAATATTGTTGGATTTATATTGAAAAATTGTCATATTGAAAATCTGTTGGGTTTTTATTGAAAAATAGAAATTGTAAGATGCTTTCATACAAAAACTGTGGCCATGGTAATAATGGACAGGATGCTGTGGTTGTGATTGTCTGGCCCTGTTGTTGATTTTGAAAGGCTGGAATGATGGAGTGTTGTTGGATTTCATCTTTTATCAGAAAATAAGACAGTGATATAAATAAAAATGAAGAGTCTTTCCCATAGAAACCGTGGTTGTGATTTTGTACCATACCGTTGATATGATGGAAGGTTGTCGGATTTCTTTAAAAGGAATGGAAATGGTAGAAGTTTTTAACATAAATTGTGGTTGTTGATTTGAAAGTTGGAATGATGGAATATTGCTAGATTTCTTAAAAGAAATGGAAATGGTAGATGCTTCTTAACAGAACTGATGAAATGTTGTTGGATTTCTTAAAAAAATGGAAAAAATAGAGGCTATTCTACACAAACTATGTTCAGCACTGTTGCTGATTTTGAAAATTGGAAAATTTTTCTGTGGCCTTGTTGCTGAGTTTGAAAGGTGGAATGATGTTGCAATGAGTTGTGTGGTTTTTCATCAGCAGTTTTGATTTTGAAAGTCGAAATATCAGAATGGTTTGAGGTCCTGTTCCTGATTTTCAAAGCTGGAAAGATAGAATGTTGTTTGGTGTTGTTCTGATTTTGAAAGCTGGAATGATGGAATACCATTGCAAGTGACAGAAATTTAGTACTAAAAATTCTAATTAAATGCCCAGTCTAGTCTAGCTGACACAGCACTTGCACTAGATTAAGCAGTTTTCTTTCAGTTAGAAACATGATATTTCTGGAGTCCATTAAAGAGAATTGTAGAACTTCTGCTCTAGAGTGCAATGTCTGATAGATGTTCTTATTTGTTTATTTTTGCTTATTAAAAAATTACATGGAGACACTTTTATGGTCTTTTTTTAAAGACCAAAACAGATTTAAGCAGCTACATGGGGACATGGTTAAGAGCACAATTATTAGGCGATAGACTATTTTAGTAGGAACACTCCAAGTCTTACACCAGAAGTTTTCTATCGTTCATTAATTTTTAAAACATGTTGTTCAGATACTTACTCAGCAGGATGACAGTTTCTTACAGCTTTTTAATTAAGTAATGATTACAGTAAATGGTGCATTCTAGGTGCTGCATAGACAATGGTTTGTTTGCATTGCACTCACAGTTATTCTTATGACCTTCAATTTCCCGTTTACATATTAACTTGTGCTTAAATGTCGCTTTTGGGAAAAATCTAAGCCATGCAGTTTATTCCACGTGCCTGTGGACAATGTTCCTGATAATAAAGGCTACTGCCACGTATTATCCCTCAGATCATCTAGCAGAAATATTCCAATTCCAGCATTCGTGTGTGAAAATACGTTAGATAATTAGTGTCATGTTATAGGTTCTTCTCTGCGACCACGTCACACTACTACTTTCAGATGTGGCAAAACCAGTTTCTGTAAATGCAAATGAAACCGGCAATCTAGGATTAAATATGAAATATTATTACGCCGAGAGGTGTTTTACAATCGCAGCCACCCACCCCTATAGTGGTCAGTTTTCCGTGTACATAAAAACTTAAGAGCAGATCTCGGTGGGAAAATTAAGTCGTGGCCGTCGACAGTAATATAAATAAGGAAAATGGTATGAGTTTTCCATTTTAACGATCCTACGACCGTGGTGTGTAATATTCTCTCCTTTGATTTCCACCTGGCTTCCGCAACAGGTTCGATGGAGTGATAGCGAATGAAAAATGCTGAGTAGATTGTGCTCGACCAGTCTTTACGAATTGAAGTGTCATTAAATGAGAAAGCCATACTGTGTGGATAATCATGACTGTTCTACTCGGCAACGTCTAATCCTCTGGTGGAATAGTTAATATCTCAAATATTTAAAAATTATATTTAAGATTTGATATTTTTAAATATATAAAAACTATTTTTAAGATTGATATCTTATATGTAAAATCTTAAATATAGTTTTTATATAATTTTGATATAGATTTAATTTGTTTAGATTTATATTATTTTTTAATATATTTTTAATATTGTTAAATCTAATAATATTAGATTATGGATAACAATGCCGCTATAATATTTTAGAATAATATTTTTTTTAGTATTTTAGATGAATATTATTTTTTATTATATTTTTAATATTGTTTTTATATTGATAAATTTTAATATAGTTATTATATTTATTTAATTTAGATAATCTGTTTAATTTAAATGTTACAATTACTAATTTTTATTTGATTTAAATATTGCAAATAGTAATTTTAATTTATTTGATTTAAATGTTACAAATAGGATTTAGATTAATTATATTTAGTTTTTGTATAAATTTAGGAAGATTTTCATTTAGAATATTACTTTTATTATATTTACAAAATTTATCACATTTGGCTGATCAAATTTATATATTATCAGATTTTTAGATTTATGATATTTAGTTTATTAGATTTTAGTTTTAGACAAACTATTTTATGGATTCTGTGATTTAGTTTTTATATATACTATTTTAGGGATTGTATTTTAAAATTATTTTATTAGTATTTTAATACTTAGTTTTCAAGTATACAGCATTCAATAATCTAAATTATATTTACACGTATTTTAATTACATTTGGATTTATTATAGCTAGTTTTTATATAAATTTACTACATTTACATTGAGAATATTACTTTTTAGACAATTTATTAGTATTTTAATAGTTACTTTGAAATACTAGTTTCATTTTGTTACAAATTTTAATTATTACGTTATTAGTTTCATTTTGTTACAAATTTTAATTATTACGTTGAGAGGTGTTCCTATATAGGCATAGTGGAAGAGGAGGACACCAACATGACATATTCCAAGGAATATGCTGTGTACAAAAAAAAATATATCAGTTACAAATAAAAAATTGAAAAAATAAAAAATCATAAATAAAAAAAAGTCAAAAATTTAAATGAATGACTTTGACATGTTTCGTATCAGCACAGCCTGGGGCATCTGCTAGTGTCGGTAGCCAAGTGCATGGTGCTGGTGGGGCAACCAAGTGCACGGTGCAAAAAATACTTTGCAAACAATAATTTTTTTTAAAGAAACATTTTTTAGTTATTTGAATGGATGGGAATACCAAATTTTGGAATACGAAATGTTTGAGAAATGAAGAGTCACTCTTCATTTATAAAAGAGTGCTCTTCATTTCTCAAGTTATTTTTCTTTCTTATTTGAGAGGTTTGAGAGTTGTGAGATTTGAGGTTTTGAGATGGATTTGCAGACAGGTTTGAGCATTGCAAAGAGGAGGATTTGCAACATTGTAGGGATTTGCAGCATTGTAGATAGGTTTGAGCATTGCAAAGAGGAGGATTTGCAACATTGTAGAGATTTGCAGCATTGTAGAGAGGAGGTTTTGCAGTCAACTTTCAACCAATTTCAATCTTATCTTTTAAAGGTAAATAGATTTTCAGATATAGTTTGATATTAAATTGATATTAATTGAATGTTGATTTATATAGTTTGATATTAGATCTAATATATATTCTGAAAATTAATATACTAATCTTTAGATATTCAATTTCTTGGTATATAGATGTATATTTTCATTATAAGTATATATTCACATTCACTTTTTTTTTTAATTAGGTATTTATCATCCATTTTATAAATGAAACTATATAAACTATTTGACATGGATTTAATATAACTATTTGACATAGGTTAATATTAGATCTAATATATATAAATATATATATGTAGCTATATAAAATATATTTATATATTTTATATAAATAGTTTTATGTTCTTTTATATGCAAATAATATTGTTCTAATATTTCATCTAATTTTGTTTTAAGATTGCATAAAAATTTAATCTAATTTCAATATTGTTAAATCTAATAATATTACATTATAGATGGCAAAGCAGCCATATTGTAATATTTTAGATTAATATTATTTTCAAGTATTTTAGATTAATATTATTTTTTAGTATTTTAGATTAATATTGCTTTTTAGTATAGTTGTAATATTGTTTTAATATATTTCATAAATTAAAATTTAATTTAGATAATCTATTCATTTCATTTGCTTTAGTTATTACATTTACATAATGCATTTATATTAGATTAATATTGTTTCTTAAATTTTAATTTGGAGTTGTTTAATATACTTTAATATACTTATTAGATCTAATTTAGATAATATGTTTATTTAATATAGTTATTAGATTCACTTTAGATAATCTGTTTATAATCTGTTTATGACAATGTCGCCATAGTGTAATATTTGTTTTTTTATATAAATTTAATTTTGAATATTACCTTTGTTAGATATAGATTTTTTATTTAAATATTGCAATTAATAATTATAAGTTATTTGATTTAAATGTTAGAAATAGGATTTATATTTTTTATATAACATATATTGTTTTTGTAAAAATTTAGGAGATTTCCATTTACAATATTACCATTAGAATATTACATTTAGAAATGTTAAAATTACATTTATTTTAATAAGATTTTAATAATTAAAATTACTATTACTAATTTTTTAATGTTACAAATTAGGATTTAGATTAATTATATAAATTGAGGACATTTCCATTTCGAATATTACCTTTATTTGATTTGTTTGCTTTAAATTTGATTTATTTGCTTTACAATTAGTAATTTTTATTTGCTTTAAATAATGTAACAATTGATAATTATAATTTATTTGATTTAAATGTTAGAAATAAGATTTACACTAATTATATTTTATTTTTGTATAAATTTAGGAGATTTCCATTTACAATGTTATCTTTAGAATATTACATTTAGATTTCAATTCCTTATTATATTTAAAAAATTAATTTATTAGTATATTAATATGAATGTATAAGGTCTTCTAATGTTACAAATTTGATTTAGAAGTTGGCTTAATGAAGTTGATTTTGTTTAATGACATTAATATTATATTTCTTTTATTGCTATTTTCATAGTTAGTTTAAAATACAACATTTTGTTGCTATTTTACAAAATATATGAATGTTGCAATATTTATGTTACTCAATTTCATTTAAATTAGATTTAATGAAATTGATTATGTTAATTGTATTAATGAAATTAATGCAATTCATATAATCAATTGTTCTTTAAAATTAGGTTTACATAATTTTGTTTAAAAAATTATATTTTGAAACTCATTTAATGAAATTGAATTTGTTGATTATAATTAATTTATGTTTGTAATCATAAATTAGGCATAAACATGGAGTTTACATGGTTCGAAGGGGCCTGGTTCAAAGCAAAAATTATAGACATTGTTAACAATGGTGAGGTGACAAAATATTGTGTCAAATATCACCATTTCATAAATGACAAATGGGCTCAAGAGCCCCTCATTGAAGAGGTCTATGTAGATTATATGAGACCTATTCCACCTATTACTTTTCCATGATTTGTACCTCATGGATTTGCAGTAAAAGCACTAGACAATGACTGTTGGTGGTCGGGCGTGACCATTGATAGATTTGTTTCACCCCTTGTCAAGTAGAGTTCTATGAGGTGTACTTTCCTAACTCTCACATCTTGAAGCCATATTCACGCACCCATGTATGAGTAGAGCAAGAATGGGTTAGGGGAAGATGGAGGCAAACATACTAGAATTGAAATGTTGACAATTAATGTTTGTATTGAGATCCAAATGGGATCACGTATGTTTTTGGATTGATTGCTTAGTATTACAAATAAGAGATCATGTGTTGTCGTGTTTTCACAAAATGGCCTTTAGAGCATTGCAATCATTATTGTATATCAATTATTGTTTAAAAAAATTCATCTTGTTAATCTTGTATATCTTGGCTCTAATTTACTCCATGTATGTCTAACTTTTATGGTGTCTACACTCAAAGTGTTGTTATTGTCTTTTATTTTTCAGAATTCATATTCTATATGTTTAAATATATATTTAAATATGATACATAAATTATCATAACTAAATTGCAATGCATTATAAATTGGCATTTTCCTTTCAAATGTAGATATAAAAAAACATATTAATTGACAAGTAACATTGTTTGTTTCTAATTATTACAATGCTTTAACATATGTATAATATAAAGTTTGCTTAGGTCACTAATTTAACATTATTTCATACTAGATATGGCGAGACCGAGGTTGATCTTTGAATTAGAGGAAGCTAGAAGAGAATATCAAAGACAATATAGAAGAGAGTCCTATAGACGTTAGCAAGAACAATTGACTAAAAGTCAAAGAGAACAACATAGGGTCAGACGTAATGAAATTGATAGATAAAGAATTCATAGAAGAAAGGCAGAAGTAACAGTTGAACAATTAGAAACTAAAAATAGAGATGATATAAATGTTTCAATGAATAACTGTCAACGAACTTCTTTTCAAAGCCTTCAAAATGAAGGGCATCAACTGATTCAAGATGATCATGAACTGAGCCATAGATATAATAATCAGCCTAATCTAAACATTCAGTTAGATGTTGAAAATGAAGAGTCTGCATCTATAGAGCGTGTTCTACAAATGCCACAACATGAAAATCAATTAGAAATGAATGTTGATGTTGAAGGTACTATGGAAAACATGGGAAACCCAAATCATATGCTTGAAAATAAATTTAGAAGATTGCAAATGTAGTTTAGGCATCAGATAGATAGTTTGAGGACTCCTCAAATGTGTCATGTTTGTCAAGAATCATATCTTGCAATGAAATTATATCGCACCCGTGAAATCCCAATATGCAATAGGTGTAGACAAGAAAGAGGAACTCACATGTTTTCATCTTCGAACAATATGGACCCTGGAACTCAACCAGAAGAGCTTGCAAATTTGACTTAGGTTGAAGAGATGTTGATTGCACATGTTAGTCCTATACTATAGGTTACACATGCAACTGGTGGTCAGTATAAGTATAAAGGACACACTATAAGTTTTCCTCAACATTTATAACAAGTAACCAAAGTTTTTCCACATACAATTGAGCATTTGCCAATTATTATTGTTCATAGAAGGGATCAAAGTGGTACACATTATAACTTTACTATAAATAGGGATTGTGTGTATAGAGCATTGAAGTACAAAGTAGACCATGACAAGTTTTATGCAGATGTTAGAATTGATGAACATGCTCTCAATTACTTGCCTACAAATACTGATCAAAATGTTTTTAATAGATTGAGGACAGTCCACATAGAATTTGATTTTGATGCAAACAAAGTGGTTTTTGTGGGTCCAGTCATCGAGATAGATGAAGGTAATGTAATTCAACACACAATGTCTATGGCTTCACGACCACCTAATGCTCAAAGAGAAATGGAATTAATCCAAGCATGGGTTAATAATCCCAAGGTAGTTCCATCTGCATTAATTGAAGACTCCTCAAATGTGTCATGTTTGTCAAGAATCATATCTTGCAATGAAAGTATATTGCACTTGTGAAGGCTCAATATGCAATAGGTGTAGACAAGAAAGATGAACTCATAGGTTTTCATCTTCAAACAATATGGACCCCAGATCTCAACCAGAAGAGCTTGCAAATTTGATTCAAGTTGAAGAGATGTTGATTGCACGTGTCAGTCCTATACTGCAAGTTACACATGCAACTAGTGGTCAACATAACTATAGAGAACAGACTACAAGTTTTCCTCAACATTTAAAACAAGTAACCAAAGTTTTTCCACATACAATTAAGCATTTGCCAATTATTATTGTTCACAGAATGGATCAATGTGGTACACTTTATAACTTCACTGTAAATAGGGATCATGTGTATAGAGCATTGAAGTACAAAGTAGACCATGAAAAGTTTTATGCAGATGTTAGAATTGATGAACATGCTCTCAATGACTTGCCTACAAATACTGATCAAAATGTTTTTAATACATTGAGGACAGTCCACATGGAATTTGATTCTGATGCAAACAAAGTGGTTTTTGTGGGTCTAGTTATGGAGACACATGAAGGTAATATAATTCAACACACAATGTGTATGGCTTCACGACCACCTAATGCTCAAAGAGAAATGGAATTAATCCAAGCATGGGTTAACAATCTTGAGGTAGTTCCATCTACATTAATTGAATGGCCAACTATAGGTGCATCACCCATCAATGAATGTGTCACATTAGGATTGTTAGATATGACATTTCCAACATTGTTTCCTAACCAGAAGATGTGATTGGTTAGAGCCAAGAATGGGGAGAATTCATCTGCATGAATATGTGAAGCATTTTTTGTGATATAGGGATCATTGATTTGGTAAACATCCAAGGTTTAGGTATTTCATGATGAATATGATAATGAGACATCGTGCACAAAATTCATCTTCTATATTTGTAAAAAGGAGTTTTGAAGACATGCCAATTACCATCAATGAGTTAAGAGAACATATGGAAAATATGCCACATAATAATTTGGTAGATAGGTTGATGAGATTTGGAACAACTCTAAGAGGAACAAGATCATATTGGTGTAAATGTAGGGCATAATTAACAAATATGCTTCACCAAATTGGGACTCCTACAATTTTCTTCACCTTGAGTGCAGTGGATATGCAGTGGCTTGATTTGCATCCGCTAATATTGGGAACACCACCAACTAATCCAAGAGAGGCTCAAAAGTGGAGAAGATAGAATGTCATTGACTGTCCTCATATAGTTGCACATTACATGCATTTGAGGCATACAATGTTTAGGAAAGAGATACTTGAAAAAGGTATGAAAGTTAGTGATTTTTGGTGTAGGTATGAGTGGAAACATAGGGGTTCGCCTCATGTGCATGGATTTTTATGGCTCAAAGGAGCACCAAATATGGACACTATAGACTGGTCAAATTATGAGGAATGCAAAACTGCTGAGAGGTATTTTCATTCCATTATTCAGGCATGGAATCCTAGACATGATCCTCATCAAAGAAATATACAAGTATGTTTTAAGTCATTTAATCATATATATATATATATATATATATATATATATATATATATATATATATATATATATATATATATATATACATAACATGATGCTCACACTATATGTTCATATGTATGAGAAACAAGAAAATATTATAAAATTTTAATATGATATTTAATTCGCAACCATTTGTAGGTTTTCCAACATTTTGGTCAACATCCATGTCTCAAAAATAGTGGACAACTAGCTCAAATGGATATTGACCATGACTATGAAGAAATAGTCAACTATGTCCAGCACCACACAATCTGTAAGGAGAGTGCATGTTTGCGTAAAAAAAGGGGAAGAATGGTTTGTAGGTAATTCTTTCATCAATTAATATAGAATACATAAAAATTATATATTAACTATTCCCATAAATTAATCAAAATAGATGCTCACTTCTCTTTCTCTTTGGTACAATGCACATTGGCCATTGAATTTGGAGGGATCCAAGTTATGTGAGGATCCATAATTGGGTGAAAGAAAATTTGAGCCTACTAGAAATGATGATAGAGTGAATTCACATAATCGGTACATACTACAACTATGGAGGGAAAATATAGACTGGCAACCCATTCTTTCAAAATATGCAGTTATTAAGTACATTGCAAAGTATGCAGCAAAAGCTGAGAGAAGTTCAAAAACCTATTTTGAAATGTTGACGCATTTGTCAAACTTGGAAAATCCTCATGATTTAGCTGCGCGAGCATACATAAATCTACTCACAAAAATAGTTATAGAGAGGGATATTGGATTCCAGGAAACATGTCATATGTTGTTAGAGCTTCCATTGGTTGAGAGTAGCAGAAGGTTTGTTAATCTAAATGTCTCACATGAGGTTTTCAAACCTGTAGTAGTAAACAATGAGGAAATTGATGAAGAACATGCCAAATCTTTTATAGATGGCTATAAAATATGATCAATTTGTATGGAAGGTGTCACCTTAATTGATGCAACCAGATCTTGGATATACAATCCTAGAAAAAGAGGACACAACAAATGGGGGCCAAGGCAAAAGATGGATATTGTCAGAGTTTTCCCTAGGTTTCTATGCATTCATCCACGTGATTTGAGTAAATGGGTGGAGTTTTGTTTATCTAAGTTGTTTCTATACAAGCCTTTTCGTAACATTGAAAGAGACATTGGTCATGATAATGATACTATAGTAGAAAACTAGGAATCACTCAATTATAATCCTTGGCATGTTCAAAGAGTAGCACCTACAAAAAATGATGATCCTAGCAGTGCTTTTGAAGTGGAAGATAATGAAGCTGTTCAAGAAAATACCATAGAGCATGAATGGGAAATCATCTCCAGACTACATCATGGTCGACATATGCAGGTTTCTAAGATAGTTATGTTAGGAAGAAGAGATGTTGATAGAAATATAAACTGGTGTAGTGAATATCAAGGTGAAGAGCATACTGCTATAGTAATGAACTTCATAGGAGAAATGAAGAAACATGGATGTCTCATGTATGATGACATCCCATAATGCATCAACTTAACAAGCCTTAGTGAGAAGCAACATAAGGCAATTGATATTATTATGACACACTACCATGGAAATCAGGTCAGGATTCCTTTGTTTATGATAATTCAAGGAACAACGGGAACATGAAAGTCATATCTAATTGGTGTCATCAGTCAAATTCTTCATACTATAGCTTCACCAAGTCCTTCTCCGCTTCTATTACTTGCACCAACTAGAGTTGCGGCTTTCAATATAGGAGCTTCTACAATTCATTCAAAGTTGAGAATAACAATTAGAGATTTTTCTCAGCTAGAGGGGACGTGACTCACAAGTTTGCAAGAAAAAATGGCCCATATCAGGTATATTTTGATTGATGAAATGAGCTTCATTGTTCAAAACTTGCTAGAAAATATAGATTCTCAACTCAGACAAGCCTTCCCATAGAGTGCTGACATAAGATTTGCAGGTGTACTTTCATTTTTTCTAATGACGCTATTTTTGTGCTATAATATGTATTATTATAACTCATCTATAAATACAATCATGTAATTTTCATAGATAGTCTTCTAATAATTTGTCTTACTTTATTTTAGGTATATCTATTATTTTGGTTGGTGATCTTGGTCAGTTGCCTCCAGTGAATGATAATTGGCATATGCTGGCAATAGGCAGGCAAAGTTACTATGGCAATAATTCAAAATAGTCGTTACATTAGATAAAATATTTAGGAAAGATGGAGAAAACATCCACCAAAAAATATTTCATCAACTTGTCACAAATGTGAGAGATGCAAGTCCAAACTTGGATGATTGGAACTTGCTTAATATGAGAACCCCTATGAGGTTAGATGCTGCAACCAATGATGAGTTTGACAAGACAGTGCATTTGTTCTCTAGAAATGCCAATGTTCGTAACCATAACTTGAGGAGGATGTATTTTTTGAGGCAACGTGTTGCATGTAGCCTTGCAACTAAGTCAAGGAATGGTAATACAATTGAATTTTTCTCGAATGAAGAACTTGATCTAGAGTTATTGTTCAGTTAGGATTTGAGGGTCATCTAAACTACAAATCTATGGATTGAAGCCAATCTTGTCAATGGATCCTTGGGATATATCCAGAATATTGTGTACAAACCAGGAACCACCCCACCTGAACCACCTACTTATGCTATAGTTAAATTTGATAATTATTTTGGATTACCATATGATGACCATCATCCAAGAATAATTCCAATATCACCAGTCTAGAGGGGTAGAACCTTTCAGTTACCATTAAGGTTTGCATGGGCATTGACAATTCATAAATCTTAGGGACTAACTCTTTCGAGAGCCATAGTTGATATAGGCCCAAGAGAAAGAGTAGGATTGACATTTGTAGTTGTATCTCATGTAAAGTCTCTAGAAGACTTGAGAATCATGCCACCATTTAGATACGACCGCTATGAAAAAATGAAGATTGGGAAACAACTTTCCAATAGGAAAGAAGAAGAAATTAGACTCAAGTATTGTGAAAATCAATAATGTACTATAATGTTGTATTGCTATTAAATATTGCATTATTTATTAATGCTTTAAATATTGTGTCATTATTGTTTTGAATTATCCTTATGCGATGAATTAGTATATCATATTTAAAATTCATGTTCTCTTTTGTTTAAATATGTATCATTAATATAATTTATATCATGTTTGGAAACCCGACTTCTTCTTAATATAAATATAAAAAAATTCCATAAAATCATATATACTATTCCACTATAGGTAGCATCTAAAGTTTGAAATGGTAATGCAAAATGGGTATTTTGATGAATTATATATACTAATGTTTGTTTAAAACTTTACAGGATACCATTCCACCTATGGCTGCCTCTGACAGAGACTCCAATATCATGGTTACAAGGCCCTCTTCTTCGGTGGGCTCAAATGATGTTTTTGAGAGTGAATTCGACAAGTGTATGAGAATCATTCAAGAGTCATGTGCAACTATAATCGAAGCTATGGAGAATGCAACGTTATCAGTTGACTATGCTGATGAACTGGATATAAAGCAGATGGAAGATGTTTTGAAAGTTTTGCATGAGACATCTACAAAAGTGGATGCATTTCCATCAATGATGAAAGAAGTATACTATGATCATTGTACAAATAAAGGTCACGATACCAAGTTTATTGTTGAAGAATATGTGATGTACTTGAATCATTATGGAGAAATGTTATTGATTTAGATCGTTCTTATCTTATCTTTCATACTTCTTAATTATCTAATGGTTGTACTGGGTCTTCTATTTCCCCTTTCATCTTTGTTTGTAAGTTTCACGAACAAGATAGTGAATATATATTTTTTCCTATTCCCATGATGGTTACCACTATACTTCCAGCATTTTGCGACATGTTTTGTTCATCTCTTTATTTCTAATATTTATTTTTTCAATGAGCACTGATTAAATGTGAGGAAATAAATATAGAGGACATTTGATTCATTACTATTTCTAACCTAACCCTAAACAATGTTCAAAAACTATACCAATACCTTTAACTATATTAAATAAACTATTAAAAGTTAATCTTCAATGGAAACTAAAATAAAACTGTAAGATTATATGTGATTCTAATGATAATTATCAAATTAATTTATCATATCCCTACCCATAATGGTAACCCTAATCCCTTACCTTAATGGATAACTCACATATACTATTTTTTTTTTTAACTCTAATACTAATCCAAACTTAACACTGTGCATCACATCATTAACCCACAATTAACCCTCATGAAATAACTAGATATAATACTAATCATAAATCTAATCGTAACCCTAACCCTAACTGTAATGTAGTCTTACTTCAAGCATAAATCATAATGTTAAATATCCTATTAACCTTAACTCTCACCCTATCGATAACCCTAACCCTACCACTAACTCTTACTCGAACCCTAAGTGATAACACAAAAAGGCCTACTAAACCCTAACTCTTATCTGATGTCAACTTATTACAATAATTTATCATTTTAAAATATATATACTATTTTTTATTTTAACCCTAATACTAATCCAAACTTAACATTGTGCATCACATCATTAACCCATGATTAATGCTCATGAAATAAGTAAATATAATACTAATCATAACTCTAATTGTAACCCTACAACTAACTCTTACTCAAACTGTAAGTCATAACATAAAATGGCCTACTAAACCCTAACTCTTATCCGATGTCAACTTATTATATAATTTATCATTTTAATATATATATATATATATATATATATATATATATATATATATATATATATATATATATATATATATATACTATTTTTTTATTTAAACCCTAATACTAATCCAAATATAACACTGTGCATCACATCATTGACCCACGATTAACCCTCATAAAATAACTAAATCTAATACTAATAATAACTCTAATCGTAACCCTAACCCTAATTGTAACATACTCTTACTTTTTTTGCATAAATCATAACATTAAATATCCTATTAACCTGAACTCTTGCCCTATCGATAACCCTAACTCTACCACTAACTCTTACTCGAACCATAAGTCATAACATAAAATGGCCTACTAAACCCTAACTCTTAGCTGATGTCAAATTATTATAATAATTTATCATTTTAAAATATATATACTATTTTTTATTTAAACCCTAATACTAATCCAAACATAACACTGTGCATCACATCATTAACACATGATTAACCCTCATGAAGTAACTAAATATAATACTAATCATAACTCTAATCGTATAATATATATACTATTTTTTTACCCTATTTATCATACTAACCTTAACCAACATTTTAACCCTAATACTAATCCAAACTATACATTGTGCATCTCATCATTAACCCACAATTAACCCTCACCATATTAGTAATCCTAATCCTATTCCCTTACCCTAATCTTAAACCTTAATGTTACATTAAATATGATAGTAATCATAATTGTAAACCTAATATCATATCCCTAACCAAATCATTAATCTCACCCTATCCCTAACCCTAACCCTAATTACAACTCTTACCTGAACCCTAACTCATATGCTAAAATGTCCCACTAACCCTAACTCTCACCCTATCCCTAACCCTAACCCTAAGCCTAACTCTTACGTGAACCCTAACTCATACTGTAAAATATCTTACTAACCCTAACTCTCACCCTATCCCTAACCCTAACCCTAACCCTAACTGTTACTCTTACCCAAACCCTAAGTCATAACATAAAATGACCTACTAAACCCTAACTCTTACTTGATGTCAACTTATAATAATAATTTATCATTTTAAAATATATATACTATTTTTTTATTTAAACCCTAATACTAATCCAAACATAACACTATGCATCACATCATTAACCCATGATTAACCCTCGTGAAATAACTAAATATAATACTAATCATAACTCTAATCGTATAATATATATACTATTTTTTTTCACCCTATTTATCATACTAACCTTAACAAACATTTTAACCCTAATACTAATCCAAACTATACATTGTGCATCTCATCATTAACCCACAATTAACCCTCACCATATTAGTAACCCTAACCCTATTCCCTTACCCTAATCTTAAACCTTAATGTTACACTAAGTATGATAGTAATCATAATTGTAACCCTAATCCTATTCCCTTACTCTAATCTTAAACCTTAATGTTACACTAAATATGATAGTAATCATAATTGTAAACCTAACATCATATCCCTAACCACATCATTAATCTCACCCTATCCCTAACCCTAACCCTAATTACAACTCTTACCCGAACCCTAACTCATACACTAAAATGTCCCACTAACACTAACTCTCACCCTATCCCTAACCCTAACCCTAACTATAACTCTTATCCGAACCCTAAGTCATAACGTTAAATGTCCTACTAACCCTAACTGTTACCTGGATTCAAATAATTTTAATAATTTATAATTTATAACTATATATATACTATTTTTTTTTTATTTTACAATATTAAACCTATATATATATATATAAACAATACAATTCCTAAAATGTCTACTATGTTGCGCTACGACTGCCACTAGCTTATATATATTTATACATATAATACGCCGAGAGTAATCATCCTCGAGGTGCCTATTTTCTTTAAATTGCAAGGTGCAATAGGCACCTCAGAAGGATTACTCTCGGTGTATTATATATATATAAATATATATAAACTAGTTAATTTCAAATATTACATTTCTTTTTAATATGAATGTATAAGGTCTCGTAATGTTTAAAATTTGATTTACAAGTTGATTAAATGTAGTTGATTTTGTTAATTGTTTTAATGACATTAATATTATATTTATCTTGTTACTATTTTCATACTTAATTTAAAATACAAACATTTTGTTTATATTTTATAAATATGGCAATGCCGCCATATTTAGGTCTCCTATTGTTTAAAATGAGATTTAATGAAATTGATTATGTTAATTGTATTAATGCAATTAATGCAATTCATATAATCAAATGTTGTTTAAAATTACATTTACATAATTTCATTTAAGAAATTATATTTTGAAACTCATTTAATGAAATTGAATTTGTTAATTATAATTATATTATGTTTCTATTATATCGTTTTCACTATAATGATTTTTTTGTAATCATAAATTAGGCATACACATGGACTTTAATGTGGGAATCAAGGTTGAGGTTAGCTGCGATGAGGAGGGGGTAGGCATTGTAAACAATAATGACATGCCAAAATATTGTGTGAAATATCACTTCATAAATGACGAATGGGCTCGAGAGCTCCTTATTGAGGAGGTATATGTAGACTATATGAGACCTATTCCACTTGTCATTAGTTTGCCTCAATTTTTACCTCATGGATTTTCAGTAGAAGTACTAGACAATGACCGTTGGTGGTCAGGTGTGATCATCGATAGATTTGTTTCACCACTTAGTCAAGTAGAGTTCTTTGAGGTGTACTTTCCTGACTCTCACATTCTGAAGCCATATTCACGCGCCCACATACGACCAGAGCAATAATGAGTTAGAGGAAGATGGAGGAAAACATACTCAAATTGAAATGTTCACAATTAATGTTTTTATTGAGATCCAAATGGGATCACATATTTTTTGGGTTCCATTGTTTACTATTTCAAATAAGAGATAACGTATTCTCATGTTTTCACAAAATGGCCTTTAGACCATTGCAATCGTCATTGCATATCAATTATTGTTAAACAAAAATCATTTTATTATTCTTATATATCTTGGCTCTAATTTACTTTATGTATATGTAATTCTTATGGTTTCTACACTCAAAGTGTTGTTATTGTCTTTTTTTTTCATAATTTGTATTCTATTATGTATTTAAACATGATACATAAATTATCAAAACTAAATTTCTATGTATTATAAATTGGTATGTTCCTTTCAATTCTATATATAAAAAAACATATTAATTGACAAATAACATTCTTTATGTCTAAATATTACAATGTTTTTACATATATAATATAAAGTTTGATTAGGTCACTAATTTTACGTTATTCCATACTAGATATGGTGAGACCGATGTTGAACTTTGCTTTAGAGGAAGCAAGAATATAATATCCAAGACAATATAGAAGAGAGTCTCATACAGATGTTAGCAAGAACAATTGACAGAAATTCAAAGAGAACAACATACGGTAAGGCGTAATGAAGCTGATAGACAAAGAATTCGTAAAAGAATGGCAGAAGTAAAAGTGGAACAATTAGAAACTGAAATAGAGATGAAAGAAATTTAAACAACCATCAACAAACTTATGTTCAAAGCCTTCAAAATGAAGGGTGTCAAGTGATTCAAGATTATCCTGAACCAAGTCATAGATATAACAATCTGCCTAATGTAAACATTTAGTTAGATGTTGAAAATGAAGACTCTGTCTCCATAGAGCGTGTTCTAGAAAAACCACAACATGATAATCAAATAGAAATGAATGTTGATGTGGAAGGTACTATGGAAAACATGCCAAACCCAAATGGTATGCTTGAAACTGAATTTAGAAGACTCCAAATGCAGTTTAGGCATCAGATAGATAGTTTGAAGACTCCTAAAATGTGTCATGTTTGTCAAGAATCATATCTTGGAATGAAATTATATCGCACCTATGAAGGCACTATATGCAACATGTGTAGACAATAAAGAGGAACTCACATGTTTTCATCTTCGAACAATATGGACCCTAGATCTCAACTAGAAGAGCTTGCAAATTTGACTCAGGTTGAAGAGATGTTGATTGTGTGTGTCAGTCCTATACTGCAAGTTACACGTGCAACTGGTGGTCAATATAACTATAAAGAACACACTATAAGTTTCCCTCAACATTTAAAACAAGTAACCAAAGTTTTTCCACATACAATTGAGCATTTTCCAATTATTATTGTTTACAAAAGGGATCAATGTGGTACACGTTATAACTTTACTATAAACAAGGATCGTGTGTACAGAGAATTGAAATACAAATTAGACCATGACAAGTTTTATGCAGATGTTAGAATTGATGAACTTGCTCTCAATGAATTGCCTAAAAATACTAATCAAAATGTTTTTAATAGATTGAGGACAGTCCACATAAAATTTGATTCTGATGCAAACGAAGTCATTTTTGTGGGTCCAGTCATTGAGATAGATGGAGGTAATGTAATTCACCACACAACGTGTATGGCTTCATGACCACCTAATGGTCAAAGAGAAATGGAATTAATCCAAGAATAGGTTAAAAATCCTTAGATAGTTCCATCTACATTAATTGAATGGCTAGCTATAGGTGCATCACCCATTAATGAATATGTCACATCAGGATTGTTAGATATGACATTTCCAACATTGTTTCCTAATGGAAGATGTGATTGGTTATAGCCAAGAATGAGGTGAATTCTGTATGGTGAAAATGTGACCACACTTCTATGAATCCTTACATGCAAGAAAACTCAACAATGAGCCCTCACAAATCGATCCATAGCTCTCTATGCATGGAGTTGCAAGATTTGTAAAATTGCTCTCAGCTAGAGCTATAAACTCATGACCTTGCTAGTCAACCATACAATGAGAGATTCACAATGAAAACAAGGGCAAGAATACCAATATCTCCAATGAAACCAAATGTATACAATGCAATGCAAATCTATATGACAATGCAAGTTAATCTATTGCATAAAAAGAAATCTAAGCTAATATGCCATGATAATGCAACTAATCAAAAAAATATGCAACTAGAATAAAATGCAATAACAAGTCTTCAAAGCTTGGATGTAGAATGTCTTCAAAGAGCTCCAAATGACGTAGAAAACCTGCAGCATAATATTAACATGAAAACTTAAGATATGAAAATGAAGGAGAGAGCTCTCCTTTTATAGAGAAGTGAAAAGGAATGGACCATTGTGATTAAGAGGCAAAAGACTTAATCAACGATGAAGAAAAAAAGAATCTTGATCCTTGTGCACAAATATCCTCCAATAGGAAAATAGGAGTTGACTTTATGTCCATATGAGACAAAAAGTGCTTTTTCCTTTTTATAAAATAAGAATAATGCTTTATTTGTGCAACATAGGATAAGAGGAAAAGTGAAGATTTTTTATTTAAATAAAAGGGGAGGAAATTTTTTTTAATTAAATAAAGGCTTAGGATAAAGTGATTTTATTATTTAATTAAAAGAGATTTTTAATTAATTAAGAGGGAGCATGTTCTCTTAATTAAATAAGATTTTTAGTTTTATTTCTTTTCTCTTTTAAATTAAATAAAGCTCAAACTTTAGGAAATATTGAATTGATTATGATTTGATCAAGGAAATTGATATAATTGATATTGTTGATATTTGAAAATATTGATTCAGGGATTTGATAAATTGCTAAATGGGGCCCAAGGTCTAGGCGACCATTTTAGGGTGCATACATTTGCCCCTCTTTGACTAATGTGAGATTGATTTGAGATCACATGCAGTCAAAGAAGAATTGAAATGTGAGATCGATTTGGGATCACAAAACAACCCAGATGTGTGTTCATTTTGGGAACACATCAGGACAAAAATAAGTAAAAAATTGAAAGAGAAGACCAACACCGTTGCTGCTAGGTGCAAATCAAGCCTTAGACAAAACTATCACCGTCGTTGCTAGGCAATAATCAAGTCTAAAAAATAGGAGATAAAAATTGAAAGACAAAATCACCACCGTCACTGCTAGGTGATAATCAAGTCTAAAAATAAGAATCTCAAGCTGAGCTGAATGATAAAGTTGAATCAAAGATTAAAGCTGATAGGTACTGCCCCCTCGAAATCGAAATTGAAATCAGATAGAGGAGAACAACAAATTGATAAACCTGATCAAGTCACAATAAATCATAATCGAAGGATGGAGCATGATAGGATAACCATCAAATAGTGAAGATATGTCCCAGGTTGACTAGGTTTGACTGGGAAAGATATAGGATAAAAATTAAGTCAAACCTTAGAGAGAGGAAGTGAAAGGGGTGAATGAAAGACTAGAAGTTTGGAAGACATGAAAAGGAAAAAATTCCATCAAAGATTGAAGAATTATGCCTCAAAAGGTCAGTCCACTGCGTAGAAGAATGAGAAAACTTGGAAACGTGACTCAGATTTTGATTTTGAGTCCGAAAATTGATAGATAATGATGTGATATGAAAGACCAGAAATGAAAGATATGATCAAGAAGAAGTGGAAGGTGAGTGCAGTTGACCAACAGGTCCACATAAGATGAAAAGGAGAGCTCTCTCCATATGAAAGATGCAAAACTAAACTAACATGAACCTAAAAATGCAAACTACTATGAAAGTGGTTGACTTGCAAGGTCACAACGCCTATAGACATCTAATTATCATCATCGAGCATTATTGGTAGCGTCGCAAGATCATACAATGCACACTAGCATAACTATGTGGATATGAATATGATCTTTATCAGATAGAAATGTGGAAATCTCACCTAGGCATCAAAGACATGTAGGTCCAGATGACTAATGCAGTGAGATCACCTAAATTTGATATGGTGAGATTATGCTTGTATCAAGACCCATGAAAGTCAGGATAATTAGAAGCATGCACTTGCAAAATAGTCAAGGATAATACCTTGTCAATCCATAGTGTCAAGTAAGACCAGCATAAATGCTCATGATAGTTAGGATCAACAAAATATACCCACAAACAGATAAAGAAATAAAACATGTTCTCATACCCTCAGTCTTCTAGCTATGCATCATCGAAAAATTCTCAAGGAGAGATCACTCATCAAAGAAATCCTCATAGACAACACACAAAGAAAAATAAAGTCAACATATCTCAAGCGAGTTGATTGTTTAAGTGCATGTGTGTTGGTCATAGAGTCAATCTTTGAAGATCAAATTTGCTAATGAGCGATATCGCATCATACTTAGATTGTTGGGTAAGACATCTAATAAGTGTTAAGAAACACTCGACGCAAGGGTAGTGTTGAAAAATACTATTTGGGGTGGTGTTGAAAAACACCTATTATGAAATGCCCCAAGAGACAAATGCACCTAAAGGACCTATGCTAACAGGTATGCCCCCTAGATAAAAATAAAGACCAATTCCAGACCAAGCCAAATAAGGTTAAGACATGATGGAGAAAGGTTCAGTGTCAAGGACACATGCTAACAAATAGGGGTGCAAAGACCTCAAGTAGCACCTGTTTCCAGGTTTTCACCACTTGGATTTATTGCAATTTTTTCTTTTTTCATTTTAATTTTTTTTATATTTTTACTACCAAGGCGCCTATTTCCAGGTTTTCACCAAGGCACTTTTTCTATTTTTTTTGAATTTTTTGCATTTTTTGATTTTTTTTATATTTTTTGATTTTTTTGTATTTTTTTCAGGACTGTATATGCTTTTTAGGATTTTTTCAGCATCATATATCAATTGTTTTGGTATTTTTTCAGGATCAATAAGTATGTACAAAGGATGCCCCCAGACAGAATGGGCATCAAACTCCCAAGAAAGATCACATCGTGTAGTCCCAATATCTAGCAATGCAGAGGACAAGATGGATAAGTAAGCTGGTGGAATAGATGGAAGACATGAGAATGAAGGAGAGTGAAGGGAAGACATCCTCAAAGGTCAAACTCCTCAAGAGTACCCAAGCTAGGGAAAAATTATCAGGTGAAGCACATTTGGATAAGAAATGAAAAGCCAGCATAGGATAAGTCACAAAAGCATAATGCTAAAGGAGGAAAGGATGAAGTCCAAAGAGGGTAGACATGTCAAGAGACTTCATAGCATCATATTTTACTCTTTTTATTAGATCAAGACCAAGGGGGAAAAAGATAGCAAAAGGCTAGAATGAATGGAGGAAAATAAATATGAAGGATAAACATGAATAGAATGAAATCAAGATCATCGTAAGATAGCTCACAAAATAGCCAAATGTTCGTGTATAGTTCAACATTGTCAAGATCAAAGAGCGAAGATGAAATGGATGAAATATGTAGAAGAACTACACATGATGCCTGATTGCCAAGTTTTCATCATGATACTTATCCAAGGCGCCACAAGGGAGTGGTTTTCACCATTGGATGAATTTATTTCTCTTTACTTTTGCTACCAAGGCACCTGTTTCTAAGTTTTCACCATGGCACATTTTCAAATTTTTCATCATTTTTTTATTTTTTCTTTTGAATTTTTTTGAATTTTTTTGGAAGAAGGCAAGCTTTTTAGATAATGCTCCTTGAAAGGATAAATCATTGATATACCAAAGATCCAAAATGATATGCTCAAAGATGCTGATAGGGAATGGAAGATGAAAGCGAAAAATGGAGGATAAGGTTTTATGTAAAGCGAGTGAGGTTGGAAGATAAGAGGAATAGGCAAATCAGGAAAAAGGATAGAAGGTAGAAGGATAATGAATGAAAGGATTGTGAAAGGGTAGATGGAAAGGAAGGCAAGATCAACATCAACACACACCTTGAAGGGTAGCAAGAGGATGGAGGAAATGTGAATGAAAGAATACAAGAAGGAATATGGTGAATGTTTAGTAGAGGTTGCGATTCAGGCACATGGAATGGAAGAATGTTTTTGGAAGAAGATGAAGTGGAAGCCTTTGGAAGCTTGAATGTCAACTTCACTTTTTGATCAATATTAGACTCTCTTAAGAGAGACTTTGGAATCCATATAGCCTTAAGCTTTTCATTTCTTTTTGATGATCTAGAGAGAATATCTTCAATGATGGATTTTGGAACCCATACTTGTCTTGTAGTTTTCTTCTTAGATATCTCTTTTGACTTTATGCCTCCATGTAGATTAGAGGAGACATGGTGATCTTTTTTTTTTTTATGGATTTTTGTATTGCTTCTTTTTTTTGTATTGAACATTCAAGTTACTTCCAAAAGATTTAGGACTTGTGGAAGAAGAAGGACGATATGACTGGTTTAGATGGGTGGATGGATGAAAAGGATTCAAGGGTATGTATCTATGTTGATCTTGAGGAAAGATAGGAGATGGAGGGACGTAAGGACCCAAGATAGATGATGAATTAGGAGAATTAGGAGGGGAAAGTGAAGGGACATAAGGACCCAATATGGAAGGAAGACATGAAGCCTTTGGTATTGGTGGAGGAAGTCCAAGGATGGAAGTGGAAGATGCAAAAGGATAATCAATAAGTTCATCAGCATCTATATGACAACCAAGGATATCAAAATCTTTAGAGTGAGCATTAGGATTTTCAATAGGATCATGAACATCTTGAATAGGAGAAACTTCATTGATAGAATCGTTCAAAGCTTGCAAAGATGTAGGAAGAGTAGAAAGTGGAAGCGAACATGGAGTGTTAGAACAAGAAGATGGAATACTTTGATCTTGACAAGGATCATTGGGTAGCATAAGCGTATCAACTTTCTTTCAATTTTCAATAGGCTTTACATCAGAAGTAACAACCCCATTTTTAATAACCTTAATGGAAGTATCATCTTTGGAAAGCGCAAGTGTGGTAAGGTTATTTTGATTATCAATAAGCTCAATGGTGTAAGTAGTAGCTTGATCTTGCTTAGGAGATGGTGGAATGAATGTGGAAGAGCATAGAGGATCAAAAGAACCATGAAGCAGATCAGAGACATCATGAAAAGGATTAAATGACATGGAGGGTTCTTGATCTTGATCTTTCTTTATATTTTTTCTTTATCATTTTTACAGTCCTCTTGACATGGAGCCACCTCTAAGGACAAGGAAGCATGTTGGGATTGCATGGAAGACTTTGGAAGAGATGGTGAAGGACTAACTAAAGTAGACATTATAACACATGAAGAATTAGGCTCTTCAGGTTTAGCATTATTGAAAGTATTCGCAGCCAAGTGAAGGTTAGCTTGAGTTTCTTTAAGAGGTAGCCCTTGAGGATAACTATAGGGAACTGCATGAAAATTATTAGGATCTTTGTTGGATCAAGAATTTGTGAAAGATTTGGAAGAAGTGGAAGCTTTAGGAAATGTATGAGTGTTGGAGAAAGTAGGGGATGGAAGGGAACCATCACAAGATAAAGGTTCAACATTAACATGATCTTGCTTGAGAGTGTCATCTTTATTTTCAGCACGAATGTTCTTAGAGGAAGGATTCTTATAATATTTACATTTCAAATCAGCACGTTGCATTTTATATTCCTCAACAGTGGTAGCTAGATTATAATCAAGGTATTGTTCACAAAACTCATCAAAGTTTCTTTCAAAATCTGAATCATATAGATCACCATCACGATCTTTCCAATATGAGGACCCATTTCTAGTAAGCACAAGGACACGATGAGGAGGACTCTTAGGAATAGAAACATCATAGGTATGGCTACATTGTCCATCATTATAGTCATCATAGTCATCATAGGTGGGTGCGTCACTCTTCATGAAGAGACATCACAAGGACTATCATGTTGCTCTTTATGGTATGTCTTCTGAAGAGAAGTAAGACTCTTTGAAGAAGTAGAAGAAGAATGAGATCGTGAAGAAGAAGAAATTGAAGACTTAGTGTAGGAAGAGGACTTGGATAATGAGGAATTCAAATAATGTTTAGAAGAGTCATGATAAGATTTGGAAGATGAAGAATGTGAATAGTGTTTAGAAGAATTGTGATAAGATTTAGAAAATGAAGAATGCGAATAATGTTTAGAAGAATCGTGATAAGATTTAGAATGTGAGGAATGATAAGAAGATTTAGAAGATGAAGAATATTTAGATGAGATCATGAGTATGATTTTAGCAAAGGCATCTAATTTAAGCAATTTTTCTTTTATTTTTGTCATAAATTTATTACTCATGAGAATTTTGGAGGAACAACACTTTTTGAATATGACAATGAGCTCAAGATCATCTATTCTTAATAAAGGTTCCAAAACTAGATATTTGAGATTCATGGTTATAGAAGAGAAGGAATCAAGCATAGGAGCAATAGAAGAGATAAAATAGAAGAAAAAAGACTAGATAATAAGAGGAAAAGAATCAAGAAGAAGAAGAAGAATTTCCCATGGGAATAGAAAACTTTAGAAGAACATGGGAAATGGAGAAGAAAGAAGAAGACTAAGATTCATCTTATGCAATTGATACCATAACATTCATTGAGATGTTGAGCAAAAAGACAACACCTAGGATCTGACTTGGACTAACCAAGGAAGACCAAGCTTCTAAGGAGAACTCACTACAGCAGGACGGAACTCAGTTTCAATATTCCAATTAGATCTTTCAAAAAATTTCACAATGATGATCAAGCACACAGAACAACAACCAGGGAGTTCAAGTAAACAGTCTTCAAGCAATGGGCAAGGGACAAAGCCACCTTGTGTATGAATAGAGATAGTGATTTAGTATTCTACTCCTTAAAGATTCTACTTGTGTATGTTCTTGAAAATGTTTTAGCAGACACATAGAACACAACAACACCTTAACAAGCTGTCTACAAGGATACACATGGCTTTCTAAGAGGAGTCCTCGATATATGCAAGGCACATGAGGCCCAAATCCATAGATGAGAAGAATCTGAAATCACACAGCTGGGGAAAGACGGTAACCCAAATCTCCTCCTTCACTTCTCAAAGGTATAAAGCTCTTTGAGGCTTAGCCAAGAGTGATATCAAACTCAATTCTCAAGAGAGGTGTCTTTTGATTCACCACCCGCTATTTATACTCCATCGAAACATGGGAGTTAAGGTTGTCCCTTGAGGTGGTGTGTCCCCAAGCAAGTCTTCTAAAAATAAAATTAAGTAATTCACTATCAAAAGTATTTAAAGCACTAAAGGTGGAACACTTAACTCTTCAAGTAAATGTGAAGTGAGTCCAAAAGTGGAACATTTAACTCTTTAAGTGAATGTGAAGCAAGTCCAAAAGTGGAACATTTAACTCTTCAAGTGAATGTGAAGCGAGTCCAAAAGTGGAACATTTAACTCTTCAAGTGAATGTGAAGTGAGTCCACAAAGTGGAACATTTAACTCCTCACACAAACTCAAAGTGAGTCCAAAAGTGGAACATTTAACTCCTCGCACAAGCTCAAAGTGAGTCCAAAAGTGGAACATTTAGCTCCTCACACAAACTCAAAGTGAGTCCAAAAGTGGAACATTTAACTCTTCACTCAAACTCAAAGTGAGTCCACACCTTAGAAAACTAATGAGATCAAGAAAGCATAAAAAGAGGGAAACTTTGTGGAACACTTAACGCTCTTTTCAAGTAGACCCCTCCCCTATATATGAATGTTGACCTTACATCCAAAGGGTGGTAATGAGGGGCGATTAGAAATAAGCGAGTCCAACACCCAATTTAGCTAACAAGATCAATCAAAATTACTCCAAAGTTGCTTATCAATACTACTCACAAATGACAAAGGGTTGAATCAATGGAATATTTAACTTTCCAAGAAAATATAGAGTGAGTCCACAAAGTGGTGCATTTAACTCCCTATGTAAACAAAGAATGAATCCATTCCCTCAATCACTCAATGAGATATTTGATATTGGAATCAAGAATTACTTAAGGTTTAAAGACAAGCATTCACTTACACAAACTTGTAGGAAAGCAAATCTATGTTCATTCATTTCCTATTAAGAGCATCAATTGAAATGTGTTCTATGAAAGCATGTAAACACTCAAGCCAAACACATGAGAGGTTCAATTTTAATCCCAAAATCTAAATGTTGTAGAGATGGAACAAAGTACCTCAAGTCTAACGCTTTGTTTTAAGCATTTTCCATGAAAGCAAGAGCACCTTCAAATGAACAAGACAAGAAACAAGCAAACAAGATATGCAATGTATATCCAACTTATGCAAACCCTAAGGTGGTTAGATCTGAAAATAAATTGTTAGAAGCAATAATAACCAATAAATAATTCAAATGGCAACTCACATCATGCATTGAGCCATGTGAAAAATAAATATATATTAATCATCAAATACCCTTTTTTAAATTTTGATTTTTGACCTTGTCAACAAGATTGGACTTATACCACATGAATTTGGACCCTAAACCTAAAATATAGAAAATAGACCTCTATCAAAAAATAGAGATCTTTCCAAAAATGTAAAAATTTTGAAAAGATCTTTTCATTTGTGCCCTAAAGAGCGATTTTACCAAAACAAACTAGTTTTTATAAATCAACCAAATGAGCTATGATATGACCTCTAAATTAAAAATACAATGAATGGAACCCCTGTATAATTTCAAGAAATTTCCATAAATGTAAAAATTTCTTAAAAATACATTGATTTGCGCCAAAAATTGATTTTTTATGAAAAAAAATAAAAAAATCATAAAAAATACAAATCAGCTCCAAAAAATCTGAATTTTGTTTTGGAGCTTCTCTGACATGTTGCCAACTTGCAAAAAAATTTTAGAGAAAAACACCAAGCTGTTTGGGAGATATGATCAAATTTTTGAAAATCTAAGGTTTTCCATCTCCAAACAAATCTGCACAAGGGTTAGCTCCAAAAATAATCAAAACCAGCATGTAAAAGTGGGTTGCCCCATGGTGGGCACCAAAAATGTATGGTGAAAATGTGACTACACTTCTATGAATCCTTGCATGCAAGAAAACTCAACAATGAGTCTTTACAAATCGATCCATAACTCTCTATGCATGGAGTTGCAAGATTTGTAAAATTGCTCTCAGCTAGAGCTATAACCTCATGACCTTGCTAGTCAACCATACAATGAGAGATTCACAATGAAAACAAGGGCAAGAATCTCAATATCTCTAATGAAACCAAATGTATGCAATGCAATGCAAATCTATATGACAATGCAAGTTAATCTATTGCATAAAAGGAAATCTAAGCTAATATGCCATGATAATGCAACTAATAAAGAAAATATGTAATTAGAATGAAATGCAATAAGAAGTCTTCAAAGATTGGATGTAGAATGTCTTCAAAGAGCTCCAAATGACCTAGAAAACTTGCAGCATAATATTAGCATGAAAACTTAAGATATGAAAATGAAGGAGAGAGCTCTCCTTTTATAGAGAAGTGAAAAGGAATGGACCATTGTGATTAAGAGGCAAAAGACTTAATCAAAAATGGAGAAAAAAAGAAGCTTGATCCTTGTGCACAAATATCCTCCAATAGGAAAATAGGAGTTGACTTTATGTCCATATGAGATAAAAAGTGTTTTTTCCTTTTTATAAAATAAGAATAATGCTTTATTTGTGCAACATAGGATAAGAGGAAAAGTGGAGATTTTTTATTTAAATAAAAGGGGAGGAAATTTCTTTTAATTAAATAAAGGCTTAGGATAAAGTGATTTTATTATTTAATTAAAAGAGATTTTTAATTAATTAAAAGGGAGCATGTTCTCTTAATTAAATAAGATTTTTATTTTTATTTCTTTTCACTTTTAAATTAAATAAAGCTCAAACTTTAGGAAATATTGAATTGATTATGATTTGATCAAGGAAATTGATATAATTGATATTGTTGATATTTGAAAATATTGATTCAGTGATTTGATAAATTTCTAAATGGGGCCCAAGGTCTAGGTGACCATTTTAGGGTGCATACAAATTCATCTGTATGAATAAGTGAAGCATTTGCTACGGTATAGGGATCATTGATTTGGTAAACATCCAAGGTTTAGGTATTTCATGATGAATATGATAATGAGACATCATGCACAAAATTCATCTGATGTATTTGTAAAAAAAGAGTTTTCAAGACATCCTAATTACTATCAATGAGCTATGAGAACATATGGAAAATATGCCACATAATAATTTGGCAGATAGGTTGATAAGATTTGGAACAACTTTGAGAGGAACATGATCATATTGGTATAAATGTCGAGTAGAATTAACAGACATGCTTCACCAAATAGGACTCCTACAATTTTCTTCACCTTAAGTGCAGTGGATATGCAGTGGCCTGATTTGCATGCTTTGATGTTGAGAACACCGCCAACTGATCCACGAGAGGCTCAAAAGTGGAGAAGATAAAATGTGATTGAATATCCTCATATAGTTGCACATTACATGCATTTAAGGCATACAATGTTTAGGAAAGAAATGCTTGAAAATGGTATGAAAGTCAATGATTTTTGGTGTAGGTATGAGTGGCAACATAGGAGTTCTCCTCATGTACATGGATTTTTATGGCTTGAAGGAGCACCAAACATGGACACTATTGACTGGTCAAATGAGGAGGAACACAAAATTGCTGAGAGATATTTTCATTTCATTATTCATGCATGGAATCCTAGACATGATCTTCATCAAAGAAATATACAGGTATGTTTTAAGTCATTTGATCATATATATCTAAATAACATGATGCTTACACTATATGTTCATATGTATGAGAAATAAGAAACTATTATAAAATTTAAATATGGTATATTATTCACAACCATTTATAGGTTTTCCAACATTTTGGTCAACATACATGTCTCAAAAATAGTGAACAGCTAGCTCAGATGGATATTAACCATGACTATGAAGAGATAGTCTACTGTGTTGAATGACACAATTTGTAAGGAGTGTGCATGTTTTCATAAAAAAAGGGGAAGAATGGTTTGTAGGTAATTCTTTCATCGATTATTATAGAATACATTAATATTATATATTAACTATTCCCAAAAATTAATCAAAATAGATACTCACTTGTCTTTCTCTTAGGTACACTGCTCCTTGGCCAATGAATTTAGAGGGATCCAAGTTATGTGAGGATATAAAATTGGGTGAAAGAAAATTTGATCCTACTAGAAATGATGATAGAGTGAATTCACATAATCGGTACATATTGCAACTATGGAGGGAAAATATAGATTGGCAACCCATTCTCTCAAAGCATGCAGTTATTAAATACATTGCAAAGTATGTAGAAAAAGATGAGAGAAGTTTAGAAACCTATTCTGAAATGTTGATGTGTTTGTCAAACTTGGAAAATCCTGATGATTTAGCTGCACAAGCATACACAAAGCTACTCATGGAAACATTTATAGAGGGATATTGGAGCCTAGGAAACATGTCACATATGTTGTTAGAGCTTCCATTGGTTGAGAGTCGCAAAAGGTTTCTTAATCTAAATGGCTCACATGAAGTTTTCAAACCTGTAGCAGTAAAAAATGATGAAATTGATGAAGACCATGCCAAATATTTTATAGATGCCTATAAAATGAGGCCAATTTGTATTGAAGGTATCACCTTAATTGATGTAGCCAGATCTTGGATATACAATCCTAGAAAAAGAGGAGACAACAAATGGGGTCCAAGGTAAAATATAGCTATTGTAAGAGTTTTCCCTAGGTTTCTATCCATTCCTCCATGTGATTCAAGTAAATGGTGGAGTTTTGTTTATCTCAGTTGTTACTGATGAACTACAACTGATTGAGAACCTGATTGATGAACTACAAGTGATTAGAGATCACCGAGCATTGAAGTGTTATGTAAGATAATTGAATCAGTTTTATGTTGTCATTGATGTCAACTAATTTGATAGTACTCTTCATGGTAGTTGCAAATATCTAAACATCTATAAAGAGGAGAGAAAGGATGAAGAACCTTGACATCTACATGGAGGAAGATGGATATGACAGATGAGGATAATGAATACTCTTGGTAACTTATTGATGAGTCTATGACTTCATATTGTTGACTTGATTATGTTGCATTAATCTATTATGGAGTTAGAAGAAAACTATTACAAAGCAATGTGGTCGGTTAAAGAAGCATTCCAGTATACACCGAGTAGTGTAGTGTATATCAAGTGACATTATCAATTGAGCCTATGTTCATCGATGCATTTCTTTGTTAACCAAGTATGGACAAAGGAACTAAATGATTAGTTTAGCCGACAAAATTGATGAGATGGAAAGTACCTCATAATCAAAGTGGAAAGATAAAGTTTGTTGTGAGATCTATGACTAACAAAATTCAAGGAAGATCTAATGGATGGAATCAAAATGTTTTACTGACACAACTGGCGAGGAAGGTTTAAGCAACAAAATCAACGAAGGAGATTACGTGGAAAAATTTGATGGATGAAAAGAAAATGGTTTACTTATCTATTTAAGAGATTAGGGTTTCATAGTGAAACTTATTCTGGAAGAAGGAGACTATAGAGATATCACATGAACATTGCTTCATGCTTGCCTGATCAAACTGGTTAAAGGAGAACCAAACTATAGAGATTACCGAGCATTAGAGAGACCTATTACCAAAGTAGTAAGTTATTGAATATTGTTGAAATAGAAATTATATATTGATTAGAGGATTTGAATGAGCATAATATAGATTTGAACATCTACAATAGAAGTTGTATTGTGCTTAGATCAACTGTTATTATAGTTTAACCATTATAAATAGATAAATCTCTTAACCGAGTGGACTTGAAAGTCTTGTAATGTCATTCATAGAATGTACATTTGTTATCCTCTCAACCCCATAGTGAATGCTGGTTGGACGATAACTATTAGTGTTAAATCCTCTAACAAGGTCACACCTTACAGTGTGTTTTATAACCTTTAACAGGGTTGGCTCTTCACTGAGCTCACTTCAGAAGAGTGAAAATATTTTGGGTTACCGGTCCTAGGCAGTTTTTCCCTTTGTAGGGTTTCCATGTTAAATCTCTTATGTTATTTGTTTATGTTGTGATTATTTGGATATCATACTTTGCATATTACATATTTGATTTGGTTGGTAATTACTTTGAGCAATTAATTGGTAATCGGTAATATCATAGACAATTTAGTATTTATTATTTATCAAGCTGTAAAACTTAGCTAAATTTGTTTGAAGTGATACATTTTGTATTTGGGACAGTGGATAACTAATTCACCCTCCTCTCAATTATTCTAACAATTGGTATCAGAGCTTATTGGTTGCTTGGAACAAAGTTTTAAGGACTTCAGCATAAAGATCACAAAATGTATAAGAGGGATGTGCCAAAGCTGAACAAGGACAACTTCACTATATGGAAAAGCCGAATGAAACTGCATATATATGGAATTGGGAATTCTGCCCTCACTTTATTAGAGAATGGCTACATTGCATCACCTACTGGACCTTTGAAACTTGATCAATTGAGAGATAGACATAAGCATAATATTACTATGATGGAGATTGTTGTTGCTCTATCAGATGCCAAATTTGAAGATATCAAAGATTTCCTTACTACTAAGGATATGTGGGATAAACTTGCTCAAGTTTATAGTGGTGATGCACATGTTAAGAGATCCAGAGCTGAAAGTTTAAGAGGAAGATTTGATGATATGAAGATGAAAGAAGGTGAAAACATTGTGCAGTACACAAACTGAATAAAGGAAGTTGTTAATGCTACAAGAGGATCTAATGGTGTCATTGATGAAGACACAATGGTAAGAAAAATTTTAAGGACTCTATTGCCTATTTATGCAATCATAATTTCTACAATACATGAAATTAGGTCAACACCTAACAGTACTCTCACACTTGATAATCTGATTGGTAAGCTAACAACCTTTGAACTGAACAACTTTGATAATAGTGTTGTACCATCTGTTGAATCTACTTTTATGACTTCTTTGAAGATTGTTAAGTCTAATAGTAGAAATAAAAATAAGGATGATAGTGATAGCAATACTGATGATGAGATTGATGAGCTTGAAGCTCTTATGGGTAGGAGATTACCTAAAGGAAAAGGTAGATATAGAGGTAATGAAGTCAAGGCTAGTGGATCCAATTAAGGATTGACTGACCTAGCAGCTAAACCAATATGTAGCGGAAATACATAATAAAAACAATAGATCTGAAATGAAACATAAGTCTTTATTCATCAATTACCGATTATAGTGACGGGCTATAAAGCCTTACCGGTTATGGCCAATTACAATGCAACTAAAAGTCTACAAGATCTCATAGGATTTAAATATTTTCCTCAACATCACCATTCAGCTAGCCCAAGTCTATAACACATAGCACACTGGTAGGCACCCAGGAAAGATCTAAACTTGTACTCAAACTTCCAAGCAATCTTCCTGCTCCTAAGCTCATAGGCTACTAGCCTTACTTCCCCTAATCTGATCCCTAAACAACTACCCAAGCATCCTATAAATACTAATTCCCAGCCACAAGTTGGCTGGTGAAACAATAAATCTTTACAAACAAATATTAAATGCTAAAACATCAGTCGGCTCTCACATAGCCTTACAAAATAAATAAAATCTCAAAGATGGCCCCAAACTGTCATCAGATCCACATAGAAGAATGCAACACGCCAGATCTAGGTCCACACATGTCCAATAGTCAATCCATAACATGATGAATGTGACCCAAATCAAATGCACTGGTCACCCAAGCTGATCTAACAAAATAATCCAGTTGATAAGAAGGAACGCCGAGCAATAGAAGAAATAACTAAGCACTAGTTGGCTGACCACACCAAGCATGACTAAGGAACACAGTTATTGCCGAGGGCTAGTCAACTGACTCCTTCAGTCACCAAGGGTTCTTTAGAGACCAAGCACCTTGGTAACCACATAAACCGAGCAACCAGTCTCCCAAAATGACAAAGAACTCCACCAAATAAAAATCAAAAATAACAAACTACCTTCAAAGATAAACACATTTTTGGTTGATATAGGATTTCCAAGAATCCTAAGATGCTCCTACTTTAGACACCCTAGGTAAGAAAGATTTTCACATAAGAAAATCAGAAACACCTCAAGGGAATCAGAACAAGTATGCCAAATCTATTCTTCACCCACATCTCTTCTTTTCCTTCATCCCAAGTATTCTTCACCTCATTCAATGTCTCATGTAGAAAGTCCTTCTTCTTTCCACTTTGTTTACTCCTCTGGTCGGCAATTGATAGCAATTGACTCTGACCACTACCGATTACCTCAATGCCTCGATAAGGTTTATCCTCCCTAGACTCCTGAATCAACCCAATATCATTTGCATCTCTCTGTGTCATAAATGTCACCATCTACTAAACCATCTCTGCTAGCAAAACCATCTGCTTCTTAATCTCAACAAACTCTTTAGAGATATCATTCTCCTTCTCCTTCAAACTAGAATTAATAGGAATAGATTCATCAATCCTCTACTCCTGAGGTTTGTCATAAGTACAACACCTGATAAGGTATCAACTTATGCCAAGCTCCTTCATGCCTAACTACATAGGTGTTAGCACAACCATCAAACAAAACATTCATGTCAAACTACCAGGGTCTACCGAGCAACAGATGACAAGCATCCATAGGAAATACATCACACAATATCTCATCATGGTAAGATCCAATTTGAAACTTAACCAAGCATTGTTCTTGAAATCTAACCTTAGAAACATCTTGTATCTAACTAATCTGATAAGGATTAGGATGATTCCTTCTTTCCAAATTCAACTTACTAACTATTTCATCTGAAACAAAGTTCTCAGAACTACCACCATCAACAATGACATTACATACCTTATCCTTGTATTTACTTTTGGTTTTTAACAAATTCCTTCTTTACACTGGTTCATGAACACATGTAGCTAATCTCCTAGTGACAAGACATTCACCTTTCTCTGGAACATTCTTAATGTCTTCTTCAGTAGCTAATGCAACTCTTTTCTTAGGACACTATCAACTTCTATGGCCAGCTTCACCATAGATATAACAAGTGCCGGTGAACTCATTCTTCCACTTCCCTCTCTATCCAACATTCTTAGTAACTTTTCCATTGCTAGATCCCACATTAGACTTAGGATTCTTTGTCACATTACTCTTGGCAACTGTCTCACCAGTTTTACCATCTCGATTCCTATTGTTCTATTTTCCTTCATACTTCCTATTCAACTTCTCTTCCATCTTTAATGTCATCTGATAAGCATCACCGATTGTTGTCATTCACATAGTAAGTAACTCTTCTTGAATAATAGGTCTCAAACCATAGACATACCTAGCAACCTTCTCTTTATCATCTTTGGAATGACCAGTCCTAATTAGGATTCTATAAAACTCCTCTGTATACTCCTATACCAATTTTTTAGTCTACTTCAAAGCTTCCATCTTCTTAAACATGTCCAATTCATAATCCACTAGAATGAATTGCTTCTTCAAATTGTCAACCATTCAGTTCCACTTAGTGATCTTTTCTTTTCTTCTTCTACCTCTTTCCAACTAAACTTCTCTCCACTAAATATTTGCATAACCTTTCAACTTAGTCTTTGCAAATCTAACCCTATCAAGATCTTCTATTTCTTCATACTCAAAGTATTCATCAATCTCATTGATCCAATCAATCAATTCTTCTAGCCTAAGGCTTCTAGAAAATGCATAAACTTCAATCTTAGGTCTTTTCCCAATCTTAGACATAGCTTTCAAAATTTGATTCTCCTCAGAATCTCTAGCTTCTTCTATAGCTTCTTCAAAATGATCTTCCTCATATTCATCATCACTATCCTCTTTCAAGGTAGGCTTCTTCTTTCTCAATTCCTCTTGTATGTCTTGCACTTGTTTCTGCAAAGCCCTAAAATCATCAAGACATAATTCACCAGTAGCTTCTTCTTCTTTAGAGATCTCACGATTTCTCCTTGGAGGCATCTTCAAATCAAGATCTAGATACAGAGGATCCACTTGGCTCCAATAGGAACAAACTTTTCTCAAATAGGAACAAACTTCGCTCTGATACTACTTAATGCAGTCAAGGCTAGTGGATACAATTAAGGGCAGACCGACCTAGTAGCTAAACCAATATTTAGTGAAAATGCACAACAACAACAACAACAACAATAGATATGAAATCAAACATAATTCTTTATTCATCAATTATCAATTACATGTAATGTGTCAAGCTATAAGGCCTTCCCGATTACGGCCAATTAAAATGCAAGTAATAGCCTACAAGATCTTGTAGGATCTAAATCTTTTCCCCAACATTAGCATTCAAATAGCCTAGGTCTGTAACATACAACACACTGGTAGGCACCTAAGAAAGATCTAAACTTGTACTCAAACTTCCAAGCAATCTTCCTACTCCTAAGCTTACAGGCTATGAACCTTCCTTCCCCCAATCTGATCCCTAAAAAACTACCCAAGCATCCTATAAATATTGATTCCTAGCCACAAGTTGGCTGGTGAAATAATAAATCTTTACAAACAAATATTAAATGCTAAAACATTAGTCAGCTCTCACATAGCCTTACAAAATAAATAAACTCTCAAAGATGGCCCCAAACAGTCATCAGATCTACATAGAAGAATGCAACACACCAGATCTAGGTCCCCATATGTCCAATAGTCAATCCATAACATGATGAGCATGACCCAAATCAAATGCACTAGCTGGCCAAGCCGATCTAACAAAACAATCTAGTCAGTAAGAAAGAACACTGAGCAATAGAAGAAATAACTGAGCACCAGTCGACCGACCATGCCAAGCATGACCGAGGAACCTAGTTATTGCTAAGCACTATTGAATTGACACCTTTAGTCACCGAGCATTCTTTCAGAGATCGAGCACCTTGGTAACCACATAAACCGAGAAACTAGTCTCCCAAACTAAGAAAGAACTCCTCCAAACCAAGATCAAAACCAACAAACTACCTTCAAAGACAAATATTTTTGGTTGATACAGGATTACCAAGAATCCTAGGATGCTCCTGCATCAGATACCCTAGGTAAGAAATATTTTCTCATAAGGAAATTAGAAACACCTCAAGGGAGTCAGAACAGGTATGCCAAATCTATTCTTCACCCACATCTCTTCTTGTCCTTCATCCCAATTAGTCTTCACCTCATTCACTGTCTCATGTAGAAAGTACTTCTACTTTCCACTTTTCTTACTCCTCTGGTTGGCAATTGATAGCAACCAAATCTAACCACTATTGATCACCTTAGTGACTCAGTAAGGTTCATCCTCCCCAGACTCCTCAATCAACCTAGTATCATTTGCATCTCTCTGTGTCATAAATGTCACCATCTGTTGAACCTTCTCTGCCAGCAAAACCATCTACTTCTTAATATCAACAAACTCTTTAGAGATATCATTCTCCTTCTCCTTCAAACTAGACTTAACAAGAATAGATTCATCAATCCTTTGCTCCTGACGTTTGTCATAAGGAAAACACCTAATAACTCCACATCCCTTAACCCCCATATCCTATAAAGATATTATCTTATGCTGAGCTCCTTCATGCCTAACCACATAGGTGTTAGCATGACCATCAAACAAAACATTCCTATCAAACTACCAAGGTCTACCGAGAAATAGATGACAAGCATCCATAAGCAATACATCACACAATATCTCATCATGGTAAGATCTAATCTGAAACTTAACCAAGCATTGTTCTTCAACTCTAACCTTAGTACATCTTGTATCCAACTAATCTGATAAGGATTAGGATGCTTCCTTCTTCCCAAATTCAACTTACTAACCATTTCATCTGAAACAAAGTTCTTAGAATTGCCACCATCAATTATGACATTACATACCTTATCCTTGCATTTACATCAGGTTCTGAACAAATTCCTTCTTTTCACTGGTTCATGAACACATGTAGCTAATCTCCTAGTGACAAGACATTCACCTTTCTCTGGAACATTCTCAATGTCTTCTTTAGCATCTAATGCAACTCTTTTCTAAGGACACTACCAACTTCTATGACCAACTTCACCATAGTTATATCAAGTGTCAGTGAACTCATTCTTCCACTTCCCTCTTTGTCCAACATTCTTAGTAAATTTTCCACTGCTAGATCCCACATTAGACTTATGATTCTCTGTCACATTACTCTCAGCAACTGTCTCACCAATTTTACCACCTTGGTTCCTATTGTTTTGTTTTCCTTCATACTTCCTATTCAACTTCTCTTCCATCTTTAATGCCATCTGATAAGCATCACTGATTATTTTCATTCACAAATTAAGTAACTCTACCTGAATACAAGGTCTCAAACCATAGACATACCTAGCAACCTTCTCTTTATTAGTTTCAGAATGACCAGTCCTAATCAGGATTCTATAAAACTCATCAGTATACTCTTGTACCGATTTGTTAGTTTTCTTAAAAGCTTGCTACTTCTTAAACATGTCTAATTCATAATCCACTGGAATGAATAGCTTCTTCAACTTGTCAACCATTTGGTTCCACTTAGTGATCTTTTCTTTTTCTCTTCTACCTCTTTCCAACTGAACTTCTCTCCACCAAATATTTGCATGACCTTTCAACTCAGTGTTATACACTAAGTTTGCACCCTTGTTTCAAGCTCTCGTAGTCTTGATAACCTAGTATAATATGGGAATCATCTCTAGGTTGTGGGACCTATGCTAACTAAGATGAAACCTACAAATTCTAGGCTAGTTCCTCTTGGATAATCACCTTAATTTTCTTCTCGATAGGAAAAGTAAACTTTTTAGGAAAAGGGATAGAAGGAATGCTTGGAAAGGGAAATGACTGAAAGTAAACTACCTACTAGGTGATGCACTAAAATTAGGGTTTGGATCTTAGTATAGAGGAATAGAATCAATGAAAAGCTCAGGTCTAGTAGGTCACAACTTACTGAATAGGCTTGCATAAGTGTTTCATAGGAAGGCCTGAACATAAGACACAACTTATGACCTACGAGCAGACATTCACTTCTACAACTCGGTGTAGGATTGGGATAAGATTGTTAGGGGGCTCAAGTATACCCACAAAA
The DNA here is from genome assembly GCA_027943335.1 of Chamaecyparis obtusa. Taxonomy (NCBI): domain Eukaryota; kingdom Viridiplantae; phylum Streptophyta; class Pinopsida; order Cupressales; family Cupressaceae; genus Chamaecyparis; species Chamaecyparis obtusa. The sequence continues at coordinate 1,024,605 of BSBK01008863.1, forward strand.
ACATCTAAATCAGATTAAACATAATAACACACATAATTACAGAAAGTAAGAGGGATCAGGAACCCTAAGATATCATTGAAAACATCATGCACTTTAATCCAATAAGAGATGATCCAAACAAGGAAGCATAGGAACATGAAGAACTATCACAAAATACCTTTGCAATGTTTGTATTATCAATGGGAGATTTACAACTATATAAGCTAGAGGGTAGAGATGATACCACAGATGACCCTTAAGAAAAGATGAATTTCTTCTACAATTGTCCAACTTTGAGCTCAAAAGCTCCAAAAATACAATATATACATCTCCTCTTTTTGCATGTAGGTAGGAGTTAAAACCTAACTAGGGTTTACAAAAATCTCCAATGATAACTAACCCTAACTCAACCAAGTCTGATCATGACCATATCTTTGCAACATTATGGCCGATCAGACCTCAAGTTTGCATGCCCATCCTTGTACTACATCAACCTGCAGACAAGCAACCTAGATTCATTCACTTTCTTGCATAAAGTCTTGCCATGAATGCATAACTGGTACCTTTTTGAGACAAGAAATGACCCATGACGGCTGCCCATACCTCCTCATTATCTTCCTTTAACTGCAAATGTCCTAGAGACATAAATTCTCTAAACTACCTCACCGCTTGCAGCTTGCGAATCAAATACTGGCAAAAGACCCTCTTAGACACATTTGAATTTGAAAACTAATAGCTAGCTAGTCATTTTAAAACAAGACAATTGATGTCCTTTATCTCTCAGCAAATGAACGGCTCAGATCAACCTTGAAATAGTTATAAAACCTTCTTGAAAAGTCAAAAACCACCTCAGCACACTGCAACCAATCAAATTCAAGCACGTCGGCACACCTATCATTTTGGCCCCACCTTGTGCTTTTCTTTCTTAATTCATTTGGTGACTACATGACCAAAGAATTTTCTCTAAGTCATGAAGAACTTCTCATAACCCTGGTCCGATTAAGTGACTACGTGAACAAAGCGGTTGCTAAATTTCTAAGTCTTCTGGCTAACCCTGGTTATGTCCAGTGAACAAGAGAGAACCCCTAGTCACTAATTCATGGAAACTTGCTAACCTTGGGCCCATTTAATGCCACTTGGCATTCTTTTATTTTCTCCAGCCGCTCCGTCAGCAAACACCTTGGCAAGCTCTAACAATGGACCCGCTCAAACTGAGATTCTAATCTAACAGTGGGTGCATGATCTTATAGCCTTCAAATATTCCTTCTGATCATGTGCCAGCCATAGATCACCTTTCACTAGGACCCCACTGACATGTAGATCCACCTGGAAATCTTTGTTAGCACTTGGCAACCAATTATATTTGAGCACATCAGCACACCTCACAACATGGTCCCATAGATTTTCCTTTTATTTCAACCAATGAGAAGATGAAATGTCACCCTGACCTGCCATTGGACCCACCTAACAAAGCTGAACATTTGGCAAATCAAATAGCGGGTGTAAGATCACATGTGTCAGAAAAGGGCTATGAAAAGATACGCTAGTTGTCGATCTTCATCCTTCTGACATGCCTACAAAGATTCTGACATGGCCCCACTGACAAATCTTAGTCATCATTATGTGGACCAATTGAATGTGAGCACATCAAAAAGAAAGGACCCACTAAATGAAACTCTGACAACAAATCAAGATCGACGTTCGGCGTATAATCTCATGTGTCAAAAAAACTCTATGAGATCATGCACCAACCATTGATCTAAAAGGTACACAATCCTTTGGGCCCACTCTGACAAATCACCAACTGACAAATGAAAAGCTTCCACATAGGATGACATGGTAGTGGACCCACTTAGTAAATTAAGCACTACACAAAAGGGAAGATTGATGGCTATCGTGAAATTGCAAGTGTCAGAAGAATCCTTCGCAAACTCATGACAACCGTTGGATCTTCCTGACTGGGACCCTTGCATAAAATGACCACCAGACTTTAAGCGATCATGCGACTGAAGGAAAAGAAAACCATTTGCTGAGTCACTAACCATTGAGACTTAATCACCAAACATTAAGCAACTAAGAGAGTCACCGTAGTCACCAGTTCGCTAAAAAAAAAAGGGCAACCGTCAGAAGACTTAGAGAACTAGCGACCAGCCAATAGAATTAAAGCGCACATGGGTATTTAAGGATTTTAAGTGGCTGATAAAGTAACTTGAAAATAGAATGAAGGCTAGGGTCACTTAGGTTTTTATGCCTATAACAACTACTTTTATGAAATTTTTTCTTGCAGGCCAGGGAGATAGAAAATTGCAGAGGCCAAGAAACCAAACATAAAATCATGAAAATTTCAGGGACGCTTGGCAAGGTGAAAACAAAGATTTTGGAATAGGTTTTACCCTAATTTCCATGTACATGGAAATTAGGGTAACATTTTGGTGATTTCTGCTAGGTGTCAGCTTGCTAAACATAGATCAGTGGCCTTGACATATCCATTGGGGCTATCAAAACTCAAAATTATCTCAAAGAGGTGGAAATGAAATTATACTCAAAGCACTTCTTGTAAAATAGGGAACTAACCTAGAAAGCAAGGAAAGAAAATAGGGGAACTTATATATAGAGATTCACAAAGAGGGATTAACCTCAAAACAAGGCTTCAAGTGTAATCCATTGACTGAGATTGGCAAGGCAACTCGCTCAAGATTTGATAGCTGGAAAGCATTGGATCCCTTGCACTCTGTTATAACAAATGGTCCACCCCAAAATGAATCAAATTTTGTGTGCCTACCAGGTCTTGACCTAAACTCATCCCACTTGAGGATTGTCTCCAACCTTGAAATTTCTGATCCTATCTCTTTTATCAAAGCTTTTCTTTGTTTGGATCTGATGGAATTCCATATCCTGCATTGACTTGTCTCTGATCTCTTCCAACTCCATCAACTGAGCATATCTGATCTGCAAGGGATCCTTCTCTTCAAATAGGACATATTGAGTGGCTAGGTCCAGGGCTAGCAATTCAACTGAGATGCACAACTTGGCCTCTTTGCCATATACTAGCATATAAGGAGAATTACCAATGATTTTCTTTGGGGTAATTTTGTCTAACCACACTGTAGATCTGAGCTTAGTATGCCAATCTCTCTGATTTTCTTGAAGAGTCTTCTTGATTATCCTAATCAAGTTCTTATTGGTGGATTTTTCCAAGCCATTGCCTTGGGGGTAGTAATTGGAACTGGTATTCTATGCCATTTTTGACTGCCCACTCTGAGACTTTAAGGCTTGTGAATGCTAATGCATTATCTAATATGATGGAATCAGGAGTGCCAAACCTATGAACTATATCATCATAAAAACTTAGGACAACACTCTCATTGGCCTCTTTTAATGCAATTACTTCTATCCATCTAGTGAAATAATCAATTGTAGTAATTATCCATTTATGGCCTGCACTAGATGGAGGATTGATCATTCCAATGAAATCTATGCCCCACTTCATGAAGGGTTGCTCTATTCTGATTGGTTGTAGGGGCAAGGTTGCAAGCCTTTCTTTTCTTGAAAACATGGAACACTTGATGCATTTCCTCAAATACTCATGACTATCCTTAAAGATAGATGGCCAATAGTACCCGACCCTCATGATTTTAAAAGCAGTAGTCTTAGGAGAAAAATGATCACTAGAAGGTCCATCATGAAACTCAAATAGGACATCAGCTATCTTTTCTGAATCTATGCATCTTAAAAGGACACCATTGTGATCTTTTTTGAAAATAACTTCATCATTCAGCATAAAAAGAATAGATTGTAACCTATAATACCTTCTTTTTGCTGAATCCAAACCTGTAGGACATTATCCTATCTTCAAATAATTGCTCATATTAGGCAACCAGCTTGTTGCCTTGGCTTGTTCTTCTATAGAATACACCACTAAAGATGTATCTATTTGCTCTGATTTCTTTGAACTTTCATCCCCTACCAAATGTTCACAAAGACCTCTTCCTCTAACCAGCTTGGTAGTTTGAATATCTATGTCATATTCCATCACCTTGGTGATCCAACTAGCTCTTTTCTCATTTAGGTCCTTGAAAAGCAAAAATTCTTTGACACTTGGATGAGTAACCTTCAAGTGTACCTTGCTATGGGTAAATAGATATCTAAACTTTTTAAGGCTCTCTACCATAGCAAGTACATGTTTTTCTACAAAAGAGTATCTCTATTCATACTCTTTTAAACCTTTGCTAAAGAAAGAAATAGGCTACTCTAATCCATTTGAATTTTCTTGAGTCAGCATTGTAGATATAGCATCATGACCTCCATAAGCATAAAGGATAAAATCCTTACTGAAATTTGGGTTTAGGAGAGCAGGGGCTTCTATTAAGGCCTCTTTGATAGCTTGGAAATTGACTTTCCCTTTTTTGGTCCAAGTAAAAGTTGAACTCTTCTTTAACATGGCTGTCAAGGGCTTGAGTAAATCTGCAATGTTAGGAAAGAACCTCCTAAAAAAATTAATCTTTCCTATGAAAGATTGGAGACTTTTCTTGTGATGTGGTAGGGGTAGCTCTAGGATGGCTACAATTCTCTTAGGATCCACTATAATTCCTTCTTTGGATACTACATATCCTAATAGTTTTCCTTCATGAACTGCAAACACACATTTCTTGGGATTAAGAGATATCCCAAATTCTCTACACCTTTCAAAAATCTTCCTCAAATGTTTGATGTGATTTGTTGCATGTTTTTAATAGATAGTTATATCATCCAAGTAGACCAATACAAACTCATACATGAGGCTTTTAAAGGCCATATCCATTGCCTTTTGAAATGTAGCACCTGCATTTGACAAACCAAAGGGCATCTTTTGATAAGCCATGGTTCCCCACTTGGTTGTAAATGCAGTCTTGTATTGATCCTCTTCATTTACTAAGATTTGATTGTATCCTAAATAGCCATCCAATAATGAAAATCTCTTAGATCTAGAGACACATTGTAAGATTTTTTCCATGGAGGGTAGTGGATGGCGGTCCTTTAATGAGGCTCTGTTAAGATCCCTGAAGTCAACACATAACCTTAGCTCCCCATTCTTCTTCCTGATAGGAACAAGTTTGGAAACCCAACTAGTATGCTTGATGGGGTAGATGATACCACTTTCTATTAGTTTGACTACTTCTTTATCCATAAGTGGCTCAAGCTTGGGATTAACGGGCCTTTTCTTTTGCCTCGCTAGTTTGGCATTAGGCTCTAACTCAATAGTGTGCTGAGCAAGGGTAGGAGCAAAACCTTTAAGGTCTTTGTATTGGCATGAAAAAACATCGCTAAATTCCTTGAATAACTGGGTATAAGCTTGCTTTTCCAATTCAGTGTTCACTTTTCCAAATTGTAAATTCTTACTTGGTTCCAACTCTAATTCAACACAATGTTCTTGTTGAACTACCAGGCCATCTTTTTTTTTCTTGACTTCATCATCCTTGTTGAAAATAGTCTCCAAGGTAACAAGACCTCTAGGAATCTTATTGGATTTGAGTTGTATTACTTGATCACCATAGTTTTGTGATAGCCTATCTTGATTATGTTCTGAAAAGACATCTTCTTCAAACAAGAATTGCAAAATTTGTTCATCATTGTCAAACACTTTCCAATTGACATCATTATCAAGAATAGATGGTCTAAAAATCACTTTGATATGTTGTTGATCTATTTGTTTTGAAACACTATTTGGAATATCATACTAAGATCTAATAGCAGCTAACCTATCTACATTTTGGTTTAGTCTCCTAGGGATAGCAACAATATTGAAAGCACAAAAATCTTCAATTGCATCCCAAACTCTATGTTTGTATGCTTTCAAAGTGTCATTTTTGGTTTCACTTATCCCTCTTACTTGGTTGACAACTAGCTCACTATCACCATAAACTTTTAAGGCCTTAAGCCCTCTTTTTCTAGCCCACTCTAGTCCATTGACTAGACTTTCATACTCTGTAGTATTGCTAGTACAAGAGAAACTAAATCTAAAGGTAGTATAATATCTTTCTCCTTTTGGGGATACTAACATAGCACCACCACCAGAATCATGTCTACTTCTAGCTCCATCAAAAAATAGTTCCCAAACCTGATTACTCTGATCCTCTGAACCAGTGTCTTCTTTGAGAAGGCTTGGCTCTATGAATCCACTTTCTTGTATCAAATAAATTCCCAAACCAAAATCCAAAACAAGATTTTCTTGGACCTCTGAAGCTCTTTCATCTAGAAGAATATTAGGGATACTTTCTATCTTTGTGCTTGCTTCACTACTAGTTTGGAAGTCACTGTTATCAAATATAGGGCAATTTACATTGATGGCATTGGATACATATGGCTCTATATGGTGTCCTGCCAATGGTTCTAACTTAATGGTGACATTGGTCCCATATCTTGTATGAAATATCATGTGAGACCAGTCAGAAGATAGATAGCCTCCTATCTTGGCTGTAAACTCCCTTGAAAGACATATAGAAAATAATGCAGGGAGATCTATGATGTATATATCAAGGAGGATGGAAAAGTTAGGACTAGCATGTAGGATTAGACTGGTATCCTTAGCTACACCTATAGTATTGACTGAGGATCCATCAAGTTGGGTAACCTTCTTTTGGAAGGGTTCATATTTTAGTCCTAATTGGTCAACTACTTTCTTGGGCATTACAGTGCTAGTAGCTCCACTATCTACCATACAATTATGTACTAAAGATTTTCCAGTAATTAGAGATACATAAAAGGGAGGTGGTTTTGAATTCCTACCTTGTGTGGAATTTCCTTTGGAGTTTCTACTTGGAGCCTCCTTTTCTTGATTAGTGTTAACCAACACTGGCTTTATAGCTTCTTTTGTAGGTTGAGGAGTTGTCACTTTAGTCATGGCCTTCTTCAAAATTTTAGGTTGTCCTAGAAGAGCCAAAGAGTCCCACATGGACATGGTGACATTCACCTTCTTCATGTTGTCTACAATGTTATAAGGTGTCATATTTTGTACTCTCTATTGTTCTTTCACTATGATGGGCTCCACTTCTTTGGAATGTTGGCCTTCTTTGCTTGTAATGACAGGAGCCTCCTTAGGTATGATGGGATCAACTTTCTGCAATGGCTTTGCAGATGTAGTGGCTTTGGCATTGGAATCTTCTCTCTCCATGTCTTGAGCTCTTCTCTTTGCTCTTATATAGGTAACAAAAGCAACTTCATCATTGACCCCATTGAAGTCTGGTTGCTCCCAATTAAAAAGAGTAGTCTCATTTCTTTGTGGTTCTTGTTGAGGAACTGACCCATTGGATGAAGCCTCTGATTGAGCTTGTGAGGCATTTTGAACCATTAGAGCTTGGTTCATCCATCCATTTGAACATGTAGCTTGATTATGAGGCTCATTACAAGGAAAACACCATTAATTATCCATAATCATATTATTTTGGCTAGGAACCATATCCCTCACTGGGTTTGCAGAATTTAGAGGTGCAGGGTTATATGGTTGGAATGGTCTCTAATTAAAAGTTTGTCTTTGTCCTTGATACCCTCCTTGGTATGGTGGCCTATTTTGTTGATAAGGCTATCCTTTATTTTGGTATTATTGATTAGGACCTTGGCCTTGTGGCTGGAAGGGTGGTCTAATTCCTTGACCTCGCTTCTTTAGATTTGTTACTTCTTTAGTCAAGGTTTGCAACAAATTTGTCATTTCTTGATGATTGCTCTGTTGGCTGTTATTTATCTCTTGTAACTCTTGAGAGAAACTAGTTGTTAGCTCTTGACCATTGGTACTAGCCTGAGGTACCAATATGGTGGGAATAGGGGTAAATGGGGGTACTTAGGTAGGTGCAATGGGTTGAAGGCTAGGAAAAATTGGCATTGGTGGCCTTCTAGCAATCATGCCTGCTTGAATTAAACAATTTTTAGCCCTGACAACTATGTCAAAAGCCTGGGGTAAAGAAGTACTACCCATAGATTGGATCATGACAAAAATTTGACCATTCAAGCTTTGCAAGTAATATAGGAAAGCATGGTCAACTAATGGTCTCACAGAGACTGGAATTCTATTCCATGTTTTGAGGAATCTACTATTGTAATCTGTCATTTTCTCTTGAGGGTCTCTCTTAATAGTTGTTAATTGCTCAACTAGACACAAGTTATCTAATTTATCCTCAAAATTTTTACTTAATGCATCCCCTAACTCATCCCATGAAGTAATAGAACCAACAGGTAGAGTTCTAAACCATTCAAGAGCCTTACCTTTTAAAGAGGCTGCTAATAATTTTGTGGCCACATCTTCTTGAGTTATGTTGTGTATGCTGCATATGGTGGTCACATCTCTTATGTGCTCAAAAGTAGTTGTCTACCCTTAACCAAAGAAATTAGGTATACTCTTTAGTGCCACCAAGGGCACATCATGATGTTGAGCAAAGGCCAATGGACTTCCTTGGTTGAATGGTGGAAAGGCAAATGGTCTAGCCATTGTAGGATTTAGAATCTAAAGATTAACAACTATATGAGTTGTATTTGTTGCTGGATTTGAATCTTCCTCTAGATCTCTGGTTAGAGATCTACCTCTTCTTCTAGAATGAAAGGGAAAAGGTCTCCTTTTTGAGGTATCTAGTGGTGTTGATTGAACTCTCCTTGTAGGGGATGTTCTTTGAATTGACCTACCTTTATGACTTCTTCTTGAGGGAAACTCTAAAAATTTAGTGGGCTTTGAGCTCCTAGTCTCAATATTTCTCATAAACCTTAAACAAGGTTGGCCTGGATCTTTGAAATCAATAGAGTTACCACATATACTTGATAGAACACTTCTAAAAGCCTGTATTATGTAATCTATATATCAGAGATAACATAATCTTCAACATGAATCTGATTCTTTTACTATCCCACCAGGCATGCCAAAATTGTTATACACTAAGTTTGCACCCTTGTTTCAAGCTCTCATAGTCTTGATAACCTAGTATAACATGGGAATCATCTCCAGGTTGTTGGACCTATGCTAACTTAGATGAAACCTCTAGGTTCTAGTCTGGTTCCTCTTGGATAATCACCTTAATTTGCTTCTAGACAGGAAAAGTAAACTTTTTTAGGAAAAGGGATAGAAGGAATGCTTGGAAAGGGAAATGACTGAAAGAAAACTACCTACTAGGTGATGCACCAAAATTAGGGTTTGGATCTCAGTATAGAGGAATAGAATTAATGAAAATCTTAGGTCTAGTAGGTTACAACTTACTGAACAGGCTTGCATAAGTGTTTCGTAGGAGGGCCTGAACATAAGACACAACTTATGACCTGCAAGAAGACATTCACTTTTGCAACTCAGTGTAGGATCGAGACAAGATTGTTAGGGGGTTGAAGTATACCCACAAAAACATCTAAATCAGATCAAACATAATAACACATACAATTACAAAAAGTAAGAGGGATCAGGAACCCTAAGATATCACTGAAAACATCATGAACTTTAATCCAATAAGAGATGATCCAAACAAGGAAGCATAGGGACATGAAGAACTATCAAAAAATACCTCTGTAATGTTTGTATTAACAATGGGAGATTTACAACTATATAAGCCAGAGGGTAGAGATGATACCATAGATGACCCTTAAGAAAAGATGAATTTCTTCTACAATTGTCCAACTCTGAGCTCAAAAGCTCCAAAAATACAATATATACATCTCCTCTTTTTGCACGTAGGTAGGAGTTAAAACCTAACTAGGGTTTACAAAATTCTGCAATGATAACTAACCCTAACTAAACCAAGTTTGATCATGAACATATCTTTGCAACATTATGGCAGATCAGACCTCAAGTTTGCATGCCCATCCCTATACTACATCAACCTGCAGACAAGCAACCTAGATTCATTCACTTTCCTACACAAAGTCTTGCCATGAATACATAACTAGTACCTTTCTAAGACAAGAAATGACCCATGATGGCCGCCTAGACCTCCTCATCATCTTCCCTTAACTGCAAATGTCTTGGAGACATAAATTCTCTGAACTACCTCGTCGCTTGCAGCTTGCAAATCAAATACTGGAAAATAACCCTCTTAGACACATTTGAATTTGAAAACTAATAGCTAGCTGGTCATTTTAAAATGTGACCATTGATGTCCTTTATCTCCTGGCAAATGAATGGCTCAGATCAACCTTGAAATAGTTATAAAACCTTCTTGAAAAGTCAGAAACCACCTCAGCACACTGTAGCTAATCAAATTCAAGTACGTCGGCACACCTGTCATTTTGGCCCCACCTTGAGCTTTTCTTTCTTAAGTCATTTGGTGACTACGCAACTGAAGACTTTTCTCTAAATCATGAAGAACTTCTCATAACCTTGGTCCAGTTAAGTGACTACATGAAGAAAGTAGTCATCGAATTTCTAAGTCTTCCCGCTAACCCTCGTTAAGTCCAGCGAACAAGAGAGAACCCCTAATCACCGATTCATGAAAACTTGCTAACCCTGGGCCCGTTTATGCCACTTGGCATTCTTTTATTTGCTTCAGCCCCTCCGTTAGCAAACACCTCAGCAAGCTTTGACAATGAACCCACTCAAACTGAGATTCTAATCTAACAGTAGGCGCATGATCTTATAGCCTTTGAATATTCCTTCCGATCATGCACAAGCCATACATCACCTTGCACTGGGACCCCACTAACACATGGGTCCACTTGGAAATCTTCATCAGCACTTGGTAACCAATTATATTTGAGCACATCAGCACACCTGGCAACACGGTCCCACAGATTTTCCTTTTATTTTGATCGATGAGAAGATGACATGTCACCCTGACCTACCATTGGACCCACCTGACAAAGATAAAAATTTGGCAGATTGAACGGCGGGTGTAAGATCACATGTGTCAGAAAAGGGCTATGCGAAGATATGCCAGCCATCGATCTCCATCCTTCTGACATGCCTGCAGAGATTCTGACATGGCCCCACTAAAAAATCTTAGTATTCACTATGTGGACCAATCGAATGCGAGGACATTAGAAAGAAAGGACCTACTAAATGAAGCTCTAACAACAAATCAAGATTGATGATCGGTGTATAATCTCATGTGTCAGAAAAAATCTATGAGATCATGCGCCAACCGTTGATCTAAAAGCTACATAATCCTCTGGGCCTACTCTGACAAATCACCAACTGACAAATGAAAAGCTTCCACATAGGATGACATGGCAGTGGACCCACTTAGCAAATGAAGCACTACACAAAAGGGAAGATCGACGGCTATCGTGAAATTGCAAGTGTCAAAAGAATCCTTCATGAACTCATGAAAATCGTCGAATCTTCCTGACTGGGACCCTCGCATAAAATGACCACCAGACTTTAAGTGATCATGTGACTAAAGGAAAAGAAAACCATTCACTGAGTCGCTAATTACTAAGACTTAATGGCCAAACATTAAGCAACTAAGAGAGTCACCATAGTCACCAGTTCGCTAAAAAAAAAGGGCAACCGTCGGAAGACTTAGAGAACTAGCGACCAGCCAATAGAATTAAAGCGCACATGGGTATTTAAGGATTTTAAGTGGCTGATAAAGTAACTCAAAAATAGAAGGAAGGCTAGGGTCACTTAGGGTTTTATGCCTATAACAACTACTTTTATGAAATTTTTTCTTGCAGGCCAGGGAGATAGAAAATTACAGAGCCTAGGAAACCAAACATAAAATCATGAAAATTTCAGGGATGTGTGGCAAGGTGAAAATAGAGATTTAGAAATAGGTTTTACCCTAATTTCCATGTACATGGAAATTAGGGTAACACTTAGTCTTTGCAAATCAAACCCTATCAGGATATTCTATTTCTTCATACTTAAAGTACTCATCAATCTTATTGATCCAATCAATCAATTATTCTGGCTGAAGGCTTCCAACAAATGTAGAAACTGCAATCTTAGGTCTTTTCCCAATCTTAGACATAGCTTTCAGAATTTGATTCTCCTCAAAATCTCTAGCTTCTTCTACAACTTCTTCAAAATGATCTTCCTCAAATTCATCATCACTATCCTCTTTCAAGGTAGGCTTCTTCTTTCTCATTTCCTCTTGTAGGTCTTGCACTTGTTTTTGCAAAGCCCTAAAATCACCAAGACACAATTCACTAGTAGTTTCTTTTTCAGAGATCTCATGATTTCTCCTCGAAGGCATCTTAAAATCAAGATCTAGATACACAAGATCCACTCAGCTCCAACAGGAAATTTTTTTTCTCAAACAGGAACAAACTTTGCTTTGATACCACTTAATGTAGTCAAGGCTGGTGGATACAATTAAGGACTGACTGACCTATCAGCTAAACCAATATGCAGTAGAAATACATAATAAAAACAACAGATCTGAAATCACACAAAAGTCTTTATTCATCAATTACCGATTACATGCAATGTGTCAGGATGTAAGGCCTTCCCGATTATGGCCAATTACAATGCAATTAACAGTCTATAAGATCTTGTAGGATCTAAATCTTTTCCCCAACATCAACATTCAGCTAGCCCAGATCTGTAACACACAGCACATTGGTAGGCACCTAGGAAAGATCTAAACTTGTACTCAAACTTCCAAGCAATCTTCCTTCTCCTAAGCTCGTACGCTACTAACCTTCCTTCCACCAATCTAATCCCTGAACAACTACCCAAGCATCCTATAAATACTAGTTCCCAGCAAAAAGTCAGCTGGTGAAACAATAAATCTTTACAAACAAATATTAAATGCTAAACCATCAGTTGGCTCTCACATAGCCTTACAAAATAAATAAACTCTCAAAGATGGCCCCAAACAGTCATCAGATCCACATAGAAGAATGCAACATGCTAGATCTAGGTCTCCACATGTCCAATGGTCAATCCATAACAAGATGAGTGTGACCCAAATCAAATGCACCAGTTAGCCAAGCTGATCTAACAAAACAATCCAATTTGTTAGCAAGAACACTGAGCAACAAAAGAAATAACTGAGCACTAGTCAACCGACCATGCCAAGCATGATCGAGGAACACAGTTATTTTTGAGTGCCAGTGAACTGACACCTTCAGTCACCGAGTGTTTTTTAGAGACTGAGCACCTCGATAACCACATAAACTGAGAAACCAGTCTCCCAAACCGAGCAAGAACTCCACCAAACCAAGTTCAAAACCAACAAACTACCTTCAAAGACAAACATATTTTTGGTTGATACAGGATTATAGAAACTGATCTGGTGAAGGAAGCTATGGGAGAAGAGGCAATAGAAGTTACTGACACTACAACAGAGACAATCGAGACAACAATGACAAAGGCAAAAAGGTATGTTACATTGCTAAAGAGAATGAATTTGAATCTGATACAGATGATGATGTAGAAGTAGTATTTGTAGGAATGAAGGATGACTCTAAGGAAGAAGAGAGGTATGTAGAGACAACACTAATTTCTAAGGTTAATAAAAATGTTACATGGATCATTGATAGTGGTTGTACACATCATATGACTGGTGATGAAGACAAATTTGATTATCTAGAGCAATATAATGGAGGATTTGTAAAGATGGGTAATGGTACACCTTGTATGGTTAGAGGAAAAGGATCTTTACTGATAAATGACAAAATAAGATGTGATAATGCTTATTAGGTAGGACTAAACTATAAATTTCTAAGTGTGGCACAAATGAACAATTTAGGTTACCGAGTATCTTTTGAGAGCTAAAAGGTTAAAATATTTGATGATGGAGGAAAGCTTATTGGAACAGGAGCACAAATGAAAGGTAACTTGTTTTATCTTAACAATGATGAGTTTTCTTGTTTAATGATGAAAGATGAGGATGCATGGTTATGGCATAAAAGGTTATGTCATGTAAATTTTAATAACATGATCAAGATAAGTAAGAAGAAAAAGGTTAGAGGTCTTCCTAGCCTAGCAAATCTGGATCATGTAAATTGTCATCAATGTCAGAAAGGTAAGATGAAAAAATCTAGTTTTAAAAGAAAAGATTATTCAACAAAGAAAATTTTGGAGCTAGTTCACACCGACCTATGTGGTCCCATGAGAACACAGAGCTATTATGGAGATAGGTAATTCATTTTGTTTGTTGGTGATTACAGTATATTGAAGACTGTAATGTTCTTAAAGGAGAAATCAGAAGCATTTAAGATGTTTAAATGGTATAAAGAAAAAGTAGAGAAAGAAACTGGGAAAGAATTGAAATGCTTGAGATTTGATAAAGGAGGTGAATTTACTAACTATTTTAATGAGCATGGTATTAAAAGATAGGTTTCTGCACCGAGGATGCCTCAGCAAAATGGGATTACTTAAAGGAGGAATAGGTCAATTATTGATTGCGCAAGGACACTCCTGATAGAAAAAGAATGTGGCTCAGACATACTAGATAAAAGTAGTTAGCACAACTATGTATGTGCTAAACCAAGTATAGTTGAAGAAGGACACAAATAAAACACCCTACGAGTTGTGGTTTGGTCACAAACCTACTGTAAGTTATTTCAGAATTTTGGAAGTAAATGCTTTAATCTAAAAGATGAAAGAAATGAAAATTTTGACTCAAAAGGTGATGAAGGGATATCTCTTGGATATTCCAGTAAAAGAAAAGCGTATAAGTGTCTAAATAAAGTCATTAATAAAATAATTGAAAGTATTAATGTCAGGGTTGATGAGTTTGATGATAAGAATTCAAAAGAAAGCTCAAAGGAACTGAAAGACTATGGTAGATTAACTTACATTGAACAACTAGAGTACCTACCGAAGCCACAGACTATGACAACCGGTCAACAGGAAAATAACACTGAGGAATAGGAAAGAGAAATCGATGAGCAAGAAGGACCTACTGAGCAAGCACATGAACCTGCATAGGATGAAAATAGAGAAGAGATCAAGTACTGGCAAGATTTGTCAGAAGACATCATCTTGAGACCCAAATTATTGGAGACCAACAAGTTGGCATGATGACAAGGAGTAAGATGAGATAAGGTACATGCTTAGTTTATGAATATGAACCAAAAAATGTTAAAGTTGCATTGGAGAATGAAGAATGGATAAATGCAATGAATGAAGAGATAGAAAAGATAGAGAAAAATAAGGCATGGACCTTAGTAACTAGACCTAAGGATAAGAATGTTATCTGTACTAAATGGATTTTCAAAAACAAGCTAAATGAAAATGGAGAGGTTACAAGGAATAAAGCTAGACTAGTTTGCAAGGGGTATGCACAAGAGGAAGGTATAGATTTTGGTCAGACCTTTTCACCTGTTGCTAGACTAGAAGGAGTTCAAATGTTACTAGTATATGCAACACACAAGAAATTTAAAGTTTACCAAATGGATGTTAAATTTTCTTTTCTGAATGAGATACTTGAAGAAGAAGTCTACATCGAACAACTAGAAGGGTTTGTTGATCTAGAAAAGAAAGACATGGTATGCAGATTACATAAAGCTTTATATGGTTTAAAGCAAGCATTGAGAGCCTAGTATGAAAGGCTGCATACTTATTTGTTAAGTATTGGTTTTGTTAGAACTAGTGAGAACAATAATTTGTATATGAAAGGAAATACTGATGATGCTATTTTGATTGCTGAAATATTTGTGGATGATATTATTTTTGGAGGACAAGATCATATTTGTAAATCATTTGCCGATGATATGAGAAAAGAACTCAAAATTTCTATGTTTGGAGAGATTAAGTTCTTTCTACACTTGCAGGTTATTCAGCAGAATGATGATATATTCATCACACAATCCAAGTACATAAAGGAGGTATTGAAAAAAATTGGCATGGAAGATGCTAAACTAGTTGGAACACCGATGGTCACAAGTTGCAAACTAACTAAGGAAGATGAAACTATAGAGGTGAACCAGACACTGTACCGATCAATGATTGGTAAGTTGATGTATATAGTACATAGTAGACCAGACGTTGCACATGATGTGGGGATAGTTGCTAGATTTTTTGCAAATCCTAGGGAGTCACACATGATTGAAACTAAAAGAATCTTAAGATACCTGAAGAAAATAGAGGACTATGGATTATGGTATCCTAAGGAAGGGAATTTTGAACTAAGAGTCTACATGAACACAGATTGGGCTGGAAATATAGATGACAGAAAGAGTACCACTAGAGGAGCATTTTTCTTTGGTGAAAGACTTGTTACATGGACAAGTAAGAAACAACCTTGTATTTCTTAGTCCACTATCGAAGTAGAATATGTTGCTACTGCTACAAACTGTTCAAATATTGCTTACATCAAGCAAGTGTTGGAAGGGATGAACGAGGTAATCACAGAGCCAGTGATTATATATTGTGACAACACTAGTGCAATTAATATTTCTAAGAATCCTGTAATGCACTCAAAGACCAAGCATATTTATATTAAGTATCACTACTTAAGAGAACACATACAAGAGAAGAAAGTTAAACTAGAATATATGTTACATCAAAAGAGGAACTTGTTGACATATTTACCAAGTCTCTACTAAAGGAAACATTTTAATATTGAGGACTAGACTTGGGGTCTGCCCCCTATCTACCAGTCACCAATGTGATCTGGAGGTTGCATCAGCCTAATTTTATCAGAAGATCACTCATGTTGATGTAGCATAGTTCACACTTTGGACTCTGTCTAAGGCTATGAAAGGTTTGAGGAACTGGAATAGATTTGCATATCAGTATACATAGATACATTTGGAGCTAGATAACAGAGAGTTACATGGATACTACAGAGCTGTATGTTTATATGTTTCTTTGGCATTTCTATCAAAGAGAGAGATAAACAATATGATTATCAAGGAGATTACTAGAACATCTATCTAAGGGAGAAATAATTTGAGGAGATAAACATAAGGAATCTGAGAGCTGCTAAAGATCATATCTATAGAAGAGAGTCTGGATTTGCAATGCTATCATGTAATGTAGTGATTAAACATGTTAAGCTAGGGAGAGCTACAACATTTTCTTATAGAGTTGTAGAATACATGTTTCATATGTGTATGGTATATTTCATATTGCTTGAGTTGCCATCAATGCCAAAGGGAGAGATTGATGAACTACAATTGATTGAGAACTTGATTGATGAACTACAAGTGATTAGAGATCACTGAGCACTAAAGTGTTAAGTAAGATAATTGAATCATTTTTATGTTGTCATTGATGTCAACTAATTTGACAATACTTATCATGGTAGTTGGAAATATCTAAACATTTGTAAAGAGGAGAGAAAGGATGAAGAACCAAGACATCTACATGGAGGAAGATGGATATGACAGATGAGGATAAGGAATACTCTTGGTAACTTATTGATGAGTCTATGAATTCATATTGTTGACTTGATTATGTTACATTAATCTATTATGAAGTTAGAAGAAAACTGTTACAAATCAGTCTGATTGGTTAAAGAAGCATTCCAATATACACCAAGCACTATAGTGTATACCGAGCAATAGTATCAACCAAGCATGTGTTCACCGACGCATTTCTTTGTTAACCGAGTATGGACAAAGGAACTAAATGATTAGTTTAGCCGACAAAATTGATGAGCTAGAAAGTACCTCGTAATTAGAGTGGAAAGATAAAGTTTGTTGTGAGATCTACAACTAACAAAATTCAAGGAAGATCTAATGGATGGAATCAAAACATGTTACTGACACAACTGGTGAGGAAGGTTTAAGCAGCAAAATCAACAAAGGAGATTAAGTGGTAAAATCTGATGGATGAAAAGAAAATAGTTTACTTGTCTATTTAAGAGACTAGGGTTTCACAGTGAAACTTATGTCGGAAGGAGACTGTAAAGATATCACGTGAACATTACTTCATGCTTGCCTAATCAAACTAGTTAAAGGAGAACCGAACTGCAAAGATTACCGAGTGTTAGAGAGAGTTATTACTGAAGGAGTAAGTCATTGAATATTGTTGAAATAGAATTAATATATTGATCAGAGGATTTGAATGAGCATAATATAGATACGAACATCTACAATAGAAGTTGTATTGTAATCAGATTAACTATTGTTACAATTTAACCATTGTAAACAGATAAATTTGTTAACCGAGTGGACTTGAAAGTCTTGTAATGTCATTCATAGAATGTACATTTGTTATCCTATGAACCCCATAGTGAATGCTAGTTGGATGATAACTGTTAGTGTTAAATCCTCTAACAAGGTCACACCTTACATTGTGTTTTGTAACCTTTAATAGGGTTGGCTCTTTATCGAGCTCACTTCAAAAGAGTGAAAATATTTTTGGTTACCGGTGCCAATTAGTTTTTCCCTTTGCAAGGTTTCCATGTTAAATCTCTTGTGTTATGTGTTTATGTTGTGATTGTTTGGATATCATAAATTGCATATTACATATTTGATTTGGTCGGTAATTACTTTGAGAAATTAACTGGTAATCGATAATATCATAGACAATTTAGTATTTATTATTTATCGAGCTGCAAAACTTAGCTAAATTTATTTAAAGTGATACATTTTGTATTTGGGACTGTGGATAACTGATTCACCCCCCTCTCAGTTATTCTAATAGTTACTATACAAACCTTTTCATAACATTGAAATAGACATTGGTCATGATAATGATACTATAGTAGGAAACTGGGAATCACTCAATTATAATCCTTGGCATGTTTAAAGAGTAGCAACTACAGAAATTGATGATCCTAGTAGTGCTTCTGAAGTGGAAGATAATGAGTCTATTAAAGAAAATACCATAGATCATGAATGGGAAATCATCTTCAGACTACATCAGGGTCAACATATGTATTTTTCTGAGATAGATATGTTAGGAAGAAGAGATATTGATAGAAATACAAACTGGTGTAGTGAATTTCAAGGTGAAGAGCATACTGTTGTGGCAATCAACTTCATAGGAGAAATGAAGAAACATGGATGTCTCATGTATGATGACATCCGACAATGCATCAACTTTACAAGCCTCAGTGACAAGGAAAAAGGCAATTGATATTATTATGACACCCTACCATGGCAATCAGGTCGGGATGCCTTTGTTTATGATAATTCATGGAACAATAGGAACAAGAAAGTCTTATCTAATTGGTGCCATTAGTCAAATTATTTAGACTGAAGCTTTTCCAAGTCCTTCTCTACTTCTATTACTTTCCCTAACTGGAGTTTTGGCTTTCAATATAGGAGCTTCTATAATTCATTCAAAGTTGAGAATACCAATTAGAGATTTTTCTTAGCTAGAAGGGACAGGACTTACAAGTTTGCAAGAAGAAATGGCCCATATCAAGTATATTTTGATTGATGAAATAAGCTTCATTGGTCAAAACTTGCTGGAAAATATAGATTCTCAACTTAGACAAGCCTTCCCACAAAGTGCTAACATAAGCTTTGCAGGTATGCTTTCATTTTTTATGACGCTATTTTTTGTGCTATAATATTTATTAATATAACTCGTCTATAAATACAATCATGTAATATTCATAGATAGTCTTCTAATAATTTCTCTTACTTTATTTCAGGTATATCTATTATTTTGGTTAGTGATCTTAGTTAGTTGCCTCCAGTTAATGATAAACTGATATATGCTAGCAATAGGTGGGCAAAGTTACTATGGCAAGAATTCAAAATAGTTGTTACATTAGATAAAATATTCAGGCAAGATGGAGAAAACATCCACCAAAAAATATTTCGTCAACTTCTCACAAATGTGAGACATGAAAGTCCAAACTTAGATGATTGGAACTTGCTTATGATGAGAACACCTGTGAGGTTAGATGCTGCAACCAATGATGAGTTTGACAAGATAGTGCATTTGTTCTCTACAAATGCCAATGTTCATAACCATAACTTGAGGATGTTGTATTTTTTGAGGCAACCTATTGTATGTAGCCTTGAAACTAAGTGAAGGAACAGTAATACAATTGAAGATTGGTCAAATGAAGAACTTGATCTATAGTTATTGTTCAGTAAGGATTCAAGGGTCATCTTAACTACAAATCTATGGATTGAAGCTGGTCTTGTCAATGAAGCCTTATGATATATCCAGAATAGTTTCAATATCACCAGTCTAGAGGGGTAGAACCTTTTAGTTACCATTAAGGTTGGCATGGGCATTGACAATTCATAAATCTCAGGGACTAACTCTTTCTAGAGCCACAATTGATATAGGCCCAAGAGAAAGAGAAAGATTAACATTTTTAGTTGTATCTCATGTAAAGTCTCTAGAAAGCTTGAGAATAATGCCACCGTTCACATATGACTGCTATGAAAAAATGAAAATTGGGAAACAAGTTTCCAATAGAAAAGAAGAAGAAATTAGACTCAAGTGTCTTGAAAATCAATGATGTATTGTAATGTTGTATTTCTTTTAAATATTGCATTATTAATTAATCTCCTACTTTGTGTCATAATTGTTCTGAATTATTCTTATGTGATAAATTAGTATATCATATTTCAAAATTGTGTTCTCTTTTGTTTAAATATGTATCAATAATATAATTTATATCATGTTTGTAAACCCAACTTCTTGATTTAAATATTAAAAATCCACAAAATCATATATACTATTCCACTATAGGTAGCATCTAAAGTTCGAAATGGTAATGCAAAATGGTTATTCTAATTAATTCTATATACTGATGTTTGTTTAAAACTTTGTAGGATACTATTCCACTTATGGTTGCCTCTGGCAAAGAGTCGAACATCATGGTTACAAGCCCCTCTGCTTCGGTGGCCTCAAAAGATGTCCGTGAGAGTGAATTTGACAAGTGTACATGAATCATTCAACAGTCATGCACAACTATAATCAAAGCTGTAGAGAATGTAGTGTTATCAGTTGACTATGTTGATGAACTGGATATAATGCAGATGGCAGATGTTTCAAAAGTTTTGCATGGGAGATCTACAAAAGTGGATGCATTTCCATCAATGATGAAAGAAGTATACCGTGATCATTGTACAAATAAAGGTCACAATACCAACTTTATTGTTAAAGAATATGTGATGTACATGCATCATTATGGAGAAATGTTATTGATTTAGATCATTCTTATCTTGGATTTCACACTTCTTAATTATCTAAATAGGTGTAGTGGGACTTCTATTTCCCCTTTCATATTTGTTTGTAAGTTTCATGAACAAGATAGTGAATATTTATTTTTTCCTATTCCCATCATGGTTACCCCTATACTTCCAACATTTTGCAACATGTTTTTTTCAACTTTGTATTTCTAATATTTATTTGTTCAATGAATGTACTGATTAAGATTTTAGGGATTTAGATTTTTAGATTTATTATATTTAGTTTTTATATAAATTTATTATAATTACATTTAGAATATTAGCTTTATTAGATTTAGTAATCTATTTACTTTCTATGTTTATTAGATTGATTTGATTTAAATATTACAATTAGTAATTTTAATATTACATTATGGATGACAATGCCACCATACCCTAATATTTTAGGGATTTATATGTTTAGATTTATTATATTTAATTTTTATATAAATTTATTAGATTTACATTTAGAATATTAGCTTTATTAGATTTAGATAATTTATCAGATTTAGATTATTAGATTTACATAATTAGATTTATTAAATTTTTTTTATTTTTATTTTAATAAAACTTTTATTACATTTATATGATTTAGATAATTTGTTTAGTTTCTCTGATTATTAGATTTAGAAAATTTGATTACTTTCAATGTAAATATTTTAAGATTTTAAATAGTTATTAAATATTAAGCTTTGGTTTTAAGAAAAACAAGTCCAAGAGTGTTAATAATATTTCTAAAAATATTAGTATAAAATTTCTAATTATTGGAAACAAAGAATTGAAACCTTATACTATTTTATTTATCAATTTCATTTGTTTTCAATATTAGATTTAGTAATTTCAATATTAACCGTACATAATTTGTTTCAGATATTAGAATCAATAATTTAAATATTAGATTAAAGATTTAGAGTTAGTTTTTATATAGTTTTATTAGATTTACTTTATATATATATATATATATATATATATATATATATATATATATATATATATATATATATATATATATATATATATATATATATATATATATATATATATTTAAAATTTAGATTTATTAGATTTAGTTTTTATATAAACTGTTTTATGGATTGTATATTCTGTGATTTAGTTTTTATCTAGACTATTTTAGGGATTTTATTTTAAAACTTAATTTATTAGTATTTTAATACTTAGTTTGAAATATTAGTTTTCTTTTTAATATGGATGACAATGTCGTCATATTAAAAGATTATTAGATTCATTTTGTTACATATTTTAATTATTAATTTTAAATATTACATTTCCTTTTTATGTGGATGGCAATGCTACCATATTTGTATACATGTTTTTAATATGAATGTTTAAGGTCTTGTAATGTTTAAAATTAGATTTAGAAGTTGATTTAATGAAGTTGATTTTGTTTTTGATAAAATTAATATTAGATTCATTTTGTTGATATTTTAATACTTAATTTAAAATATAACATTTATTTTTACTATGGATGGCAATGCCGCCATATTTAGGTCTCCTATTGTTTAAAATTAGATTTAATGAAATTGATTCTCTTAATTGTATTAATGAAATTAATGCTATTCATATAATCATGTGTTGTTTAAAATTACATTTACATAATTTTATTTAAAAATTAGATTTTGAAACTCATTTAATGAAATTGAATTTGTTAATTATAATTATATTATATTTGTATTATATCATTTTAACTAGAAATTGAAATGATTTTTTTTGTAATCATAAATTAGGCATACAAATGGAGTTTAATGCAGGAATGAAGGTAGAGGTTAGCTGTGATGAGGAGGGATTTGAAGGGGCTCGATTTGAAGGAACTATTGTAGGTATTGTAAACAATTTTGACATGCCAAAATATTATGTGAAATATCACCACTTCATAAATGACAAATGGGCTCAGAGCCCCTCGTTGTGGAGGTATTTATAGACTATATGAGACCTATTCCACCTGCCATTAGTTTTCCTTGATATGTACCTCCTAGCTTTACAGTTGAAGTTCTAGACAATGACTATTGGTGGTCAGGTGTGACCGTCAACAGATTTGTTTCACCACTTAGTCTTGAAGAGTTTTTTGAGGTGTATTTTCTTGACTCTCACACTCTAAAACCATGTTCATGCACCCACTTACGACCAGAGCAAGAATGGGTTAGAGGAAGGTGAAGGCAACACACAGTGGAATTGAAATGTTCACAATTAATTTTTGGTTTGAGATCCAAATGCGATCACATATTTTTTGGGTCTCATTGTTTACTATTCCAAATAAGCGATTATGTATTCTCATGCTTTCACAAAATGGCCCTTTAGACCATTGCAATTGTCATTGTATATCAATTATTGTTATAAAATATTCATTTTTTTATTCTTACAATATATTGGCTCTCATTTACTCCATGTATTTGTAATTCTTATGGTTTCTTCACTCAAAGTGTTGTTATTGTCTTTTTTATTTTCCTAATTTGTATTCTATATGTATAAATATGTATTTAAACATGATACAAAAATTATAAAAGCTAAATTTCTATGTATTATAAATTGACACATGCCTTTCAATTCTATATATTAAAAATATATATTAATTGACAAGTAACATTCATTCTTTCTAAATATTACAATATTTTTACACATATATAATATAATGTTTGATTAGGTCACTAATTTTACGTTATTCCATAGTAGATATGGTGAGACCAAGGTTGAACTTTGAATTGGAGGAAGCAAGAAGAGAATATCAAAGACAATATAGAAGAGAATCTCATAGACATTAGCAAGACCAATTGACATAAAGTAAAAGAGAACAACATAGGGTTGTTGGCATTAAATAGAATTGCCACTAGTGACAACACTTATTTGCATTCTGGGTGCAAACCGAGCAGAAAGTGCAAACCGAGAAGACAGTGCAAACCGAGCAGACAGTGCAAACCGAGTTAGACAATGCAAACTGAGCAAGTTAGTACAAACCGAGCAGGATAGTGTAAACTAAGTAACATCATGTCTACCGAGTCACCAGTATTTACCGAGTTCAAAACCTACCGAGTGATCAGTATGAACCGTGCCTTCACTTCTACCGAGTGCATGACGATGCCAAGTAATGCAGTGGACACCGAGTATCAGAAAGTCACCGAGTTAGTTTTGCAGGAACCGTGTAACCATACTTGGGCCGACTTAGTAGCACTTATGTTTATTTGTCAAGCCGACTTTGTAATTGTAATTGTAATTAATTGTTTAAGACTTGTATATAAACAATGTTGTAAAAATGTCAAGAAGAATGTAAGAAGCATATATGTGAAAAAGAAAGAAAGGTAGAGATAAGCAAATTACAAAGGGCTTCAGCAGTATAAGGAACAGCAAAGACAAATTCATCACAGAAGGTGATTAGTACATCAGCGAATCTCAATCAGCAATCCAGTTGCAAAGCAAGAGATCTACTGTTTCATCCTAACAGGTGAATCAGTACTAAATCCTTTAATTGGGTAGACTTAACAGTCTTTTGTAAAATCTCTTTACCAAGTGCATACTTCATTGTATGTTTGTAAATCCTTTAACAGGGTGGATTTAGCAATCCTTATTGCTCCTAACAGGGCAAATCATCAGAAGTGATCAAATTGTAAGCCTTAACCGGCCAACTTTATTCTGCAGTATTAAAGCTTTGTGGGTTTCATCCCCACCCCAGTTTTACTTTCTTTTTGGAAGGTTTCTGGGTAACCAAATCTATGTGTCATTATTGTGAATGCTTTTAAGTTTCATGCTTTCTGTATACAAAGGTTAAAGTAAATTACATGTTAATACATCTGTAATTGAAAGAAAATTTGGAGTTACTGATTCACCCCTCCCCTCTTAGTAACTCAGTTAATTCCTAAATATTTCCAACAATTGGTATCAGAGCAGCATTGGTTGTTAAGACAAAGCTTAACTAGCTTGAGCAAAGATCCAGGACAATGGAGGTATTCAAACTGAACAAGGTGATTGAAAATGAAAAGCTAGATCTGGAAATGGCCATAGCTAAACTCAAAGAAGCAAAAGAACATCTTTCCCAATCCCTAAGAAGAAGAAAGGAACTTGCAAATCAGATGAATGATCAGAATTACATTGAAGAAAAGATTGAAGATCTTTTTCCCTCAAATAACTCAGATGAAGCAAACAATGTTGTCAAAGAACTCCTAGAAAAGAATGGGTCTCTGCAGGAAGAAGTGAGAAAATTAAAAAGAGAACAAGAGCTACACTCTACAAGATTCTGTGAGATCTTGGAACAAAGAAACAAGTTGAAAGATGAATTAGATGGAAGGAACATTGAAGTCCAAAATAAAACCCTTCATCTAGAAAACCTAATTGATCAAATCTCTCATACAAATGAGGAAATTCTGAATCTAAGATCAGAAATAGAAAGCACAAGAGAAGAACTAAGATCTGAAAAGGAAATCAATCTAAGATTGGTGGATGACCTAAATGCTGAAAAACAAATCAATGAAGGAATGCTGAAAAGTCAAGAAGACTTGAATCAGCTGTATGAGCGAAATCTTCATAGGCAAAAAGGAAAAGCAGGACTTGGATACAAAGGAGAAGGTGAATCCTCTAAGCAAGGTACTCAAAGAAATCAAAAACCTACTTGTAATCACTGTGGTAAAATAGGACATACTTCAAATAAATGTTGGAACAATGAAAAAGCAGAATTCAATGGAAAATGTTACAGCTGCAATCAACCTGGTCACAAAGCAAATGAATGCAGGGAAAAACCAAGATTGAGAGGTAATTGTCACAAATGCAACAAACAAGGTCACAAGGCATCCGAGTGCAGATCCAAAATATTCAATCCAGCAGAACAAATTATGAAAGCAATGTTTGGATGCGACTACAACACCTGGTGTAGATGTCATTACTGTGGAGAATATGGACACATTGGCATGAATTGCATAAAACATCATCTAAGGAAAAGAGATACTACCGTAAGATGCTTCAAATGCACTAAACTCGGTCACATAGCCAGAAACTGCATGAATGCTAGTGAAGTTGAAGATGGAAAGAAGAATGAAGCAACTAAGGTCAGGAAACAGGTGAGACAAAAATGGATTCCTAAATCTACCAAGCAATCCAGTCCAAGTAATGGAATGGATGGCTCTACCGACTCAAACTAAATTTCCAAGAAAGCACTGGAACTGTATTCTCATAGACCAATCTCAAGCAGTTCCAGAACTGAATCAAAAGAAAGATCTAAATCAGCATACAAGATGCAGTAAGATCACAACAAGGTCGGTATCAACCTTCACCGAGCAAGGTCGGTACCCATCTTTACCGAGCGAGGTCAGAGAAATATGAATTCTCAAGTTCACCGAGTTGTGAAGTCTTTACCGAGCAATTAATTCTTAGTGGGTGACAGTCTGTCGGAATTCATACCCTAATTTGTACTGAGCATTAATGACAGAGTTATAAACAAAAAGCAAGTAATTGAACTCATTCTTCACCGTGAACCTTTAGCACTTTGAGAGCAGAAAATTTCAAGAGCAACCCAGCGATTCAAAACTTTTGCGAAAGGAATTTTTTGTGAGCTACCATGGCATCATCCAGCACTTCAGCGAAGAAAGGATCTGATATGTTAGTCCAAGGGGAATGGAAAGCACCAAATTTCAAGATCATGCCCGCAATTGCAGCAGCCCTAGATCCGAACAAAGCTCAATCTCAGATTCCTCCTAAGGTACTACTTATTAACGATATCTGCAATCATTTCAACTATTCAATTCATGAAATGGGGAACCTAAATTAGATACTGTGCATGAAGAACTATGTGTGGATGGTATTCTGAAACCTGAGCACAAACATCTGGAAGATAAAGGTTTAGTTCACATTGCACATCTACCTCAAAACTTTCGAGATAAATGGGTTAGATACATTCTTAGCCGTGTACATGATGGCAAGATTTGGCTTGAGCAACCCATAGAGATCACAAAGAAGATGATTCATCAAATCACCGGTCTTCCCATGTTGAACAAAGCAAAAACTACCAAAACCCTAGGTCGGACGGAACTAGAGAAGAAAACCCTAGCCGAGTGGGATGATAGAGGCATGAAAGTTAGCAGCATTACCGATGCTGAACTGAAGTTTGGTACACACATTATTGCCCATAAGATTTACAGTTCTAGTCGACAGAATAGTGTCTCCTATGAAGCTATTGACCTAGCATACAAAGTGGTCAAGAATAACTTAACATTTGACCTAGCCGACTTATTGTTAAAGCAGTTTAACAAAAACATGGAAAGCATTCAAACTTCCAAAAACAATCCATGTAAGTTTGGATCCTTATTGGTCTGTTTATTCTTCTATGTTCAGAAATTCTTCCCTTCTAAAGGAAAATTTGTATGGAGAAAAGATGTGCTAGCCCTTTATGAAATAAATGAATACATCTCAGAAATGGGTGAAAATTTTGAAAGCATCATGGATAATTATTTTGAGTCTTTCAAAGAGAAAATGAATGACAGATTCCAGATTCCATAGAAGTTGGTGGAAGATTACAAGGATGACATTTGTTTTATGGTGGATTGTGATAATGTATATATTCAAGCAGCTAAACCGAGGACTGTATATGTAAAACCTCTTCCTTATGAGGTAAATATTGATGAAACCAAGAATATCATTGAAGCTCTTCTTAATCAGCCTGTCAATCCCAAAGCTCCATATTTTGGAACATATGATGAAGCTAAGGTAAGAATTGAACTAAGCATAAAGCTTCCACAGGCGGTAAACAAAGGAAAGAAGAGGATAGCCAAAATGCAAATGATAACCGAGGACAAAGAAGAAAAAGATGAAGAAGAAGAGGAAAAGGATGAGAAAACAGAGGAACCAGAACCTACAAAAAAGAAAGGAAAGGCATTCATCACTAAGGCACCTAAGCCTCCCACTGCTATATTTACAAGGAGAAATGCAAGAGGTAAGGCAGACAAGGCAGACAAGGCAGATAAAGACATAGTATTCAAAAGGCCTCCTCTAAACTTTCAAGAAAAGATCAAACTCTTTAGAGATGGATCAGGATCTGGAGTAAGTAACATAAAATCTTTTAAATATGAAACCAGATCGGAAATAGAACAGAAGGAAATAGAAGATTCTATTATTGAAAAGATGGGACAGTGGAAATACTCTCCTGAAGAATTAGCCCCACAGGTTCCAGCAGTTCTATTAAATCCAATAAAAATGAGATGGAGCAATGCAAAGCAAACTGTGATAGACATATTTGATCAAACCCTAAGATAGTTAATGCCGAGCTTGAAAAATGATGAAGTAAAGAAGGCATTAAAAGAAAATGAAAGTAAGATGACATTAAAGCTCAATACTTGTTTGATTTTGATCAACAATATCAAATCGGTTGTGAAGGCTGCAAATTCCACATGGAAGAACATATACCACCTTCACCAATCGAGTATTGAAATAGTCATAATAAAAGACATTGAAGATGACAGTGATGAACAAGAAGAAGCCACTGAGGTAGATGATACTGTGAGGATAGCAGCAGAAGTCATTGCATCCCTTCCTACCTCTCCAGTAAAAGTTTCTACATCCAGCCCGGAGACACCTTCAAGCATGGTTGTGACAACTTCAACATTTGTCCAATCATCTATAGCAACAACAGAAGCAACTACCATTTCTTCTACCGAGTTGCAGTCTCCCATTTCATCAAGTTTTCCAGCAGTAAGTTTTCTAGTTTTTGAATCTACAAGTGTAAATATTTTAAGCTCTCCAGTAGACAGTGTGCCAGTCTCTATAGCCAGCCCTACTATATCTATTGTCACTACTACTAAAGCATTAAGTACAGATAAGCCTAAGGCTCTACCGAGTATAAAATTTTTGGGTAAGAATATAGTAGAGGATATAGACCTAGATGAAGAGATAGAGATTCCAACATTACATTTTGCAAATCTATCAGCGGACCAAATGCAAAATATAGGTGAGGTCCTCCAAAGGAAAGCAAAACAAAAGAAGCTTAAAGAGGAGAGAGACAAGGAATATCAAATCATCAAGGATGCTAAGGACATTTTGTCTGATGCATTAGGTATTAAAATAGACTCCTCCCAACATGTTTTGCTACAATTAGCAGAAGCAGTTAATAAATACAATGAGGATTCATCTGGGACAGAAAATTTAGTTGAAAGAGCCGAGAAGAGATTCAACAATAAAGTGCTTGAGCACATTGCTCAGCACATAGCTATTAACCAAGTAGAATTGTCTTCAGTTTTGTCAAACATTGAATCTATCTATTCAAATGCTACCTCTCTTTTGGCCAGATTGTGCAATATTGCCGAGTTCACAAAGGATGTTAAGGATAAAATGAATAAAATGGATGAGGATATGAAGATTAGCATACAGAAGCTGCAACTTGAACCAAGTTCAAGCTCTGCTCATCACATGAAAATTTCACACCTATCAAATATGCAGTCTGATCTACTGAAAGAAGACACAAGGATCCGGTCCACACTGCTAGACATCCAACACATGATCCTTCCCATCATGAATATAATGTATAAGCACATTGAACATTCCAAAACATTGATTCATGACAATCAGTTCTCTATAGTAGATCACATGATTGAACTCTCTGCAGAAGTCCAAATTGCAATCCAAACATGTAAGATTCTGCAAGAAAGTTGGGATAGAACCCTGGCACTAATAATGAAGGTACATTCTAATTTTCTATCACATTTTGGATTCTCTCTGTAAATAACTTGTATATACACCTTTGGCATTATCATCAAAAAGGGGGAGATATGTATAGAGGGAGATATATGTTTTGTATAAAAAAAAAAGTTAGCACATTGAAAGGGGGAGACAATGTATAAAGCCCTATAACAAAGACAAATTTTGAAAAATCAAAATAAAACTCAGCATGATTCATGTATATAAGTTTTGGCCAATAAGTGTTTTTGTCACTAATGCCAAAGGGGGAGATTGTTGGCATTAAACAGAATTGCCACTAGTGACAACACTTATTTGCATTCTGGGTGCAAACCGAGCAGACAGTGCAAACCGAGCAGACAGTGCAAACCGAGCTAGACAATGCAAACCGAGCAAGTTAGTACAAACTGAGTAGGACAGTATAAACTAAGAAACATCATGTCTACCGAGTCATCAGTATTTACCGAGTTCAAAACCTACCGAGTGATCAGTATGAACCGTGCCTTCACTTCTACCGAGTGCATGACGATGCCGAGTAATGCAGTGGACGCCGAGTATCAGAAAGTCACCGAGTTAGTTTTGCAGGAACCGTGTAACCATACTTGGGCCGACTTAGTAGCACTTATGTTTATTTGTCAAGCCAACTTAGTAGCACTTATGTTTATTTGTCAAGCCAACTTTGTAATTGTAATTGTAATTAATTGTTTAAGTCTTGTATATAAACAATGTTGTAAAAATGTCAAGAAGAATGTAAGAAGCATATATGTGAAAAAGAAAGAAAGGCAGAGATAAGCGAATTACAAAGGGCTTTAGTAGTATAAGGAACAGAAAAGATAAATTCATCACAGAAGGTGATCAATACATCAGCGAATCTCAATCAGCAATCCAGTTGCAAAGCAAGAGATCTACTGTTTCATCCTAACAGGAGAATCAGTACTAAATCCTTTAACCGGGTAGACTTAACAATCTTTTGTAAAATCTCTTTACCGAGTGCATACTTCATTGTATGTTTGTAAATCTTTTAACAGGGTGGATTTAGCAATCCTTATTGCTCCTAACAGGGTAGATCATCAGAAGTGATCAAATTGTAAGCCTTAACTGGCCAACTTTATTCTGCAGTATTAAAGCTTTGTGGGTTTCATCCCCACCCCAGTTTTACTTTCTTTTTGGAAGGTTTCTGGGTAACCAAATCTATGTGTCATTATTGTGAATGCTTTTAAGTTTCATGCTTTCTGTATACAAAGGTTAAAGTAAATTACATGTTAATACATCTGTAATTGAAAGAAAATTTGGAGTTACTGATTCACCCCTCCCCTCTCAGTAACTCGGTTAATTCCTGAATATTTCCAACAAGGGTAAGGCGTAATGAAGATGATAGACAAAGAATTTGTAGAAGGGAAGAAGTAAGAATGGAAAAACTAGAAAATGAAAATTGAGATGAAAAAATATTCAAAGAAACAACCATCAATGGACTTCTTATCAAAGCCTTCAAAATGAAGGTCATCAAGTGATTCAAGATGATCTTGAACCAAGTCACAGATATAACAATTTGCCTAATGTAAACATTCAGTTGGATGTTGAAAAGGAAGACTATGTATCCATAGAACATGTTTTACAAATGCCACAACATGAAAATCAAATAGAAATGAATGTTGATGTGGAAGGTACTATGGAAAACATGCCAAACACAAATGGTATGATTGAAACTAAATTTAGAAGATTCTAAATGAAGTTTAGACATTAGCTATATAGTTTGAAGACTCCTAATATGTGTCATGTTTGTCAAGAATCGTATCTTTCTATGAAAGTATATTGTACCTATGAAGGTCCTATATGCAACAGGTGTATACAAGAAAAATGAACTCATAGGTTTTCATCTTTAAACAATATGGACCCTGAATCTCAACTAGAAGAGCTTGCAAATTTGACTCAGGCTGAAGAGATGTTGATTGCACAAGTCAGCCCTATACTACAAGTTACACATGCAATTGATGGTCAATATAAGTATAATGGATAGATTATAAGTTTCTCTTAACATGTAAAATAGGTATATAAAGTTTTTCCACATACAATTGAGCATTTGCCAATTATTATTGTTCCCAAAAGGGATCAATGTGGTACATGTTATAACTTTACTATAAATAGGGATCGTGTGTACAGAGCATTGAAATAAAAAGTAGAGTATGACAAGTTTTATGTAGATGTTAGAATTGATGAAGTTTCTCTCAATGACTTGTCGATAAATACTAATCAGAATGTTTTTAGCAGATTGAGGATAGTCCACATAGAATTTCATTTTGATGCAAATGAAGTCATATTTGTGGTTCCACTCATGGAGATAGATGAAGGCAATGTAATACAACACACAATGTCTATGGCTTCAAGACCACCTAATGCTCAAAGATAAATGGAATTAATCCAAGAATGCCATAAAAATCTTGAGACAGTTCCATCTACATTAATTGAATGACCATCTATAGGTGCATCACTCGTCAATGAATAAGTAACATCAAGATTGTTAGATATGTCATTTCCAACATTGTTTCCTGATGGAAGATGTGATTGGTTAGAGCCAAGAATGAGGTGAATTCATCTACATGAATATGTGAAGCATTTGTTACGATATATGGATCACTGATTTGGTAACCATCCATAGTTTAGGTATTTCATGATGAATATGATAATGAGACATTGTGCACAAAATTCATCTATTGTATTTGTAAAAAGGAGTTTTCAAGACATGCCAATTATCATCAATGAGCTATGAGAACATATGGAAAATATGCTACATAATAATTTGGTACATAGGTTGATGAGATTTGGAACAACTCTAAGAGGAACAAGATCATATTGGTGTAAATGTAGAGAAAAATTAATAGACATGCTTTACCAAATTGGGACTCCTACAATTTTCTTCACCTTAAGTGCAACAGATATGAAGTGGCCTTATTTGCATGTGTTGATGCCAAGAACAACACCAAGTGATCCATGAGAGGCTCAAAAGTGGAGACCACATAATGTCATTAACTATCCTCATATAGTTGCACATTATATGCATTTAAGGCATAAAATGTTCATGAAAGAAATACTTGAAAAATGTATGAAAGTTAAAGATTTTTGGTGTAGATGTGAGTGGCAACATAGGGGTTCCCCTCATCTGCATGGATTTTTATGGATTCAAGGAGAACCAAACATGGACACTATTGACTAGTCAAATGAGGAGGAACACAAAAGTGTTGAGAGATATTCTCATTCCATTATTCATACATTGAATCCTAGACATGATCGTCATCAAAGAAATATATAGGTATGTTTTGAGTAATTTGATCATATATATCTACATAACATGATGTTTATACTATATGTTCATATGTATGAGAATTAGGAAAATATTATAAAATTTTAATATGATATATTATTCACAACCATTTGAACATTTTCCAACATTTTGGTCAATATCCATGCGTAAAAAATATTGCACAACTAGATCAGATGGATATTGACTATGACTATGAAGAGATAGTCAATTGTGTGGAACAACACACAGTCTATAAGGAGTGTGCATGTTTGTGTAAAAAAAGAGGAAGAATGGTTCGTAGGTAATTATTTTATCAATTAATAAGGTAACTTACATTAATATTATATATTAACTATTCACAAAAATTAATCAAAATAGATGCTCACTTGTCTTTCTCTTAGGTATGTAATGCTTCTTGGCCATTGAATTTGGAGGGATCCAAGTTATGTGAGGATAGAGAATCAGGTGAAAGAAAATTGGAGCCTAGTAGAAATGATGATAGAGTCATTTCACATAATCAGTACATACTACAATTATGGAGGGAAAATATAGATTGGAAACCTATTATTTCAAAGCATGCAATTATTAAATACATTGCAAAGTATGAAGGAAAAGCTGAGAGAATTTTAGAAACATATTCTGAAATGTTGATGCTTTTGTCAAACTTGGAAAATCTTGATAATTTAGCTACACGAGCATACAAAAAGCTTCTCACAAAAATAGTTATAAAGAGGTATATTGGAGCCCAGGAAACATGTCATATGTTGTTAGAGCTTCCATTGGTTGAGAGTAGCATAAGGTTTGTTAATCTAAATATCTAACATGAAGTTTTCAAACTTGTAGCAGTAAATAATGAGGAAACTGATGAAGAAAATGCCAAATCTTTTGTAAATGGATATAAACTAAGGTCAATCTGTATGGAAGGTATGACCTTGATTGATGCAACAAGATCCTGGATATATAATCCTAGAAAAAGAAGAGACAACAAATGGGGGCCAAGGTAAAAAAAAACTATTGTTAGAGTTTTCCCTAGGTTTCTATCCATTCATCCATGTGATTCAAGTAAATGGGTGGAGTTTTTTTTATCTAAGTTGTTACTATACAAGCCTTTTCATAACTATTACCCTAATTTTCATATCCATGCAAATTTGGCTAAAATCTATTCTAAAGTCTTTGTTTTACTCCTGCCGAGCATCTCTGAAAGTTTCATGACCTCATGTTTTATTTCTTGGCCTCTGCAATTGTTTCAAGTCCCTGGTCACCAGGTCAAAATATTCATAAAACTAGTCATTGTGTTGGGAACCTTTTAAAACCCTCAAAACCCTTTGGCCTATTATAATTCTTCATTACCTTTTTTAGTCACTAAAGGTTTACATTTCCCATGTGTGCTAATTTCCTATTGGCCCAGTCACCAGTTCTCTTTTCTTTCCGGCAGTCCCCTTTTTATTTGGCGACTTAGCGAATACATCAATTCTCATAATCGCTAAGTGTTTCCTGGTCACCATTTAAAATCTTGTGACCTAGCGAACGTTAACTTTTCTTCAGTCACGTATTCGCTAGGAATTTTGGTGGCCTAAATTTGTGGGGTCCTAGCTAGAGGGATCTAACGGTTGGTGTATCTTCAGATAGGCTAGTGTCAGAGCTTGAGATCTTAAGATGAATGTTAGATCTTCCATGTCTATAGCGCTTTAGTGTGTCAGTGGGACCGATGCCACCTCATTTGATTCAGTAGCTTCTAATTGGTCCACATGTATCAAATCATCTTTTTGTTAGTGGGACCAAGTTCTTGCAGCGGTCAGAGGTTTTGACAATTGTCAGAGGATCGACAACTATCTTAAATTTGCAAGGGTTTTGTCAGAGCTATAAGGGGATAAGACTAGCTGTTGATCTTTCTTTTTGTCAGAGCCTTGTAGGTGGGTCCTTAAATGATGATGTGCTCATTTCTCATTGGTCCACATAGCGATGACTTGGATGCTATAGTGGGGCCATGTTAGAATGTCTGGAGGGATATCAGAAGGATGAAGATCAATGGCAGGCATATCTTCATGAAGGGCTTTTCTGACACATGAGATTATGTGCCAGCCATCAATTTTGCCAAGTGTTCAGACTTGTTAGTGGGTCCAGTGCCAGGTCAGGGTGATTTTCCATCATTTTATTGGTCGAAGTAAAGAGAAATCTATGGGACCACATTGCCAAGTGTGTTCAAGTGTTTGAACATGATTGGTTGATGCATGCAGATAAAGATTCATAGGTGGACTGATGTGTTAGAGGGTCCCAATTAAAAGGAAGATCTATAGTGGTCACAAGATCGCAAGGAATATTCCTTTCCTTTGTGATCATGTGCCCGCCATTACATTGGAATCTTAGTTCGAGTGGGTCCATTGTCAGAGAGGCTTGCCGAGGTGTTGCTAACAAAGTGGTCGGAGCAAATAAAATATTGACACATGGAGATGGGCCCAGGTTTGATAAGGATTTGGTGGTCCTGATAAAGTTCTACATGTTCACTCATTCGTGGTACTCCAAATGACTTAGCGATTCATCGAATGCTTTGTTCGCTAAATCTCTAATAAATTGGCAAAGGAGGAAGGGTTGAGGTGGGTCCAAATATTGTGACATGTCAATATGCTCACTTTCGATTGGTTGTTGACCTCCACGGTGGCTTTGACTTGTTAGAGATGGGTTTTCAAGCCATTTTTAGATGCATCGTAGCCGTTCATTTTCCAGGAAGGGTCTTTCATGGATGGTTGCATTTTAATTTGAGGCCCCGCTAGCCATTAACATTCAAATTTGAATTTTTGCATTGGTTTTCTGCTAGGGTTTTGCATTTTGATAGCCATGCATGACAGTTTGGTAGCTGGAATTGATTTCTTTAGGACAAGGATAGTTGGAAGGATAATGATGAATGATCTGATTGTTGGTGCCATAGATTTTGCAGGGGGCCATGTCGTGTTGAAATTCTTAATGGGTTTCTGAAACCTTTTGTAGGGTTATTATTGAAAATAGAAATATCTATGAGATTGGATTTGAAGCCTTCATGGCTTAGTGGAGTTGAAGGTGGGTAGTTGAGTCAAGATTTTTGTGTTTGCAGGTGAGCTCAGTACAAGATGGATACATGCAAGAGAAAGATCTGATTTGATGACTATGTTCTCAATGAATTTGATGTTATCTTGTACTCTAGGGTTTATTATTATATTGTAAGAATTTGTAACTCTAGTTAGGTCAGTTTTGGACTCCTACCTACGGGTAGTGAGTGTTGTATATATTGTTTTGTGGAGCCTTAGTGCTCAAGAGGTTCATTTTTGTAAAGAAAAAGAGGCCCACTTTTGTGAAGAAGTCATCCTTTTTTTAGAAAGACTATCTATGGTATCTATTCTACCCTTTGGTTCTACTCTTTGTAATCTCCCATTGATGATCAAGGCATTCTTGAGGTACTTGTGATATTTGTTCTATCCCTGTCTTCAATGTCTTGATTATCTCTTATTGGATTGAAGTTTATGAATGCTGTTAATGGAAATTGGGGTTCCTAGTCCCTCTCATTTTCTATGATTTTTTGTGTTACTGTGTCTGATCTAATTTAGATGTTTTGTGGGTATACTACAACCCCTAGTAGTCTTGTCTCATTCCTACACCTAGTTGTAGAAAAGGATGTTTGCTTGCAGGTCATAAGTTGTGTCTTTTGTTCAGACCCTCCTATGAAACACTTATGCAAGCCTATCTAGTGACTTGTGACTTATTAGACTTGATTTCTCCATTGGTCTCATTCCTCTATACTAAGATCCAAACCCTAATTTTGGTGTATCACCTAGTAGGTAGTTTTCTTTCATGTTATTTCCCTTTTCAAGCATTCCTTCTAACCCTTTCCCTCGAAAGTTATTTCATTTCATAGCAAGAAGCAGATTAAGGTGATTATCCAAGAGGAACCAGCCTAGAACCTTGAGGTTTCATCCTAGTTAGCATAGGTCCCACACCCAGGGATGAATCCAATGTTATACTAGATTATTAAGAGCAAGAGAGCTTGAGACAGAGGCACAAACTTAGTGTATAAAATTTTTGGCATGCCTGGTGGGACTAGAAGTTATTCAAATTCAAAGATATGCTATCTCTGATATGCAGATTGCATAGTGCGGGCTTTTAGAAGTCATTCTATCAAGTATATCTGGTGACTCCACTAATTTCAAAGATCCAGGCTACCTTGTTCAAAGTTTTATGAGAAAGATTGAGACTAGAAGCTCAAAGCCTACCCAATTTTTAGAGTTTCCCTCAAGAAGAAGTCACAAAGGTAGGTCAACTCAAAGGACATCCCCTGCAAGAAGAGTTCAATCAACACCTCCTGATACTTCAAAAAGGAGACCTTTTCCCTTTCATTCTAGAAGAAGAGGGAGATCTCTAACCAGAGATCTAGAGGAAGATTCCAATCCAGCAACAAATACAGCTCATATAGTTGTCAATCTTCAGATTCCAGCTCCTACAATGGCAAGACAATTTTCTTTTGCACCATTCAACCAAGGTAGCCCATTGGCCTTTGCTCAACATCATGATGTGCCCTTGGTGGCACTTAAGAGTATACCTAATTTCACAAGTGAGGGGCAGACAACTATTTTTGAGCACATAAGAGATGTGACCACCATCTACAACATACACAACATTACACAAGAAGATGTGGCCACAAAGTTATTAGCAGCCTCTTTAAAAGGTAAGGCTCTAGAATGGTTTAGAACTCTAATTGTTGGTTCTATTACTTCTTAGGATGAGTTAGGGGATGCATTAAGTAAACATTTTGAGGATAAATTAGATAATTTGTCTCTAGTTGAATAGTTAACAACTATTAAGAGAGACCCTCAAGAGCAAATGACAAATTATAATAGTAGATTCCTTAAAACATGGAATATAATCCTAGTCTCAGTGAGACCATCAGGTAACCATGCCTTCCTTTACTATTTAAAAAGCCTAAATGGTCAAATTTCTATCAAGATCTAGTCTATGGGTGGTACTTCTCTACCCCAAGCTTTTGACATAGCTGTCAGGGCTGAAAATTGTTTAATCCAAGCAAGCATGATTGCTAGAAGGCCTCCAATGCCCATTTTTCCTAGCCTTCAACCCATTGCACCTGCCCAAGTACCCCCATTTACCCCTATCCCAACCATTTTGGCACCCCGAGCTAGTACTAGTGGTCAAGAGCTAAGGACTAGTTTCTCCCAAGAGCTGCAAGAGATAAAGAATAGCCAACAAAGTAGTTAGCAAGAAATGACAAACTTGTTGCAGACCTTGACTAAAGATGTCACAAATCTAAAGAAGCAAGGTCAAGGAATCAGACCACCATTTCAGTCACAAGGTAAAGGTCCTAATTAGCAATATCAAAATCAAGGAGAGCCTTATCAACAAAATAGGCCACCGTACCAATGAGGCTATCAAGGACAAAGACAAAGTTTTAATCAGAGACCATTCCAACCATATAACCCTACACCTCTAAATTCTACAAATCCACTGAGGGACATGGTGCCTAGTCAAAATAATATGACCATGGAGAATGAGTGGTGTTTTCCTTATAATCAGCCTCATCATCAGGCTATGTGTTCAAATGGATGGATGAACCAAGCTCTGATGGTTCAAAATGCCTCACAAGCTCAATCAGAGGCTTCATCCAGTGGATCAATCCCTCAACAAGAGTCACAAGAAAGTGAGACTACCCTTTTCAATTGGTAGCAACCAGATTTCATTGGAGTCAATGATGAAGCTACTTTTGTTGCATTTACAAGAGAAAAAAGAAGAGCTCAAGACATGGAGAGAGAAGATTCTAACTCCAAAGCTACTACATCTATAGAGCCACTGCAGCAAGCTACTCCCATCACACCTAAGGAGGCTCCTGTCATACCAAGGAAAGAGATCTAGGCTCTCAAGGAGGTGGAGCCCATCATGCCAAAGACACAACAAAGAGTACACACTGTGACACCTTATAATATTGTAGAAAACATGAAGAAGGTGAATGTCACCATGTCCATGTGGGACTCTTTGGCTCTTCCAGGACAACCTAAAATTTTGAAGAAGGCCATGTCAGAAGTAACAATTCCTCAACCTACAAAAGAAGTTGCAAAGTCAGTGTTGGTCAACACTGATCAAGAAAAGAAGGCTCCAAGTATAAACTCCAAAGGCAATGCCACATAAGGTAGGAATTCAAATCCACCTCCCTTTTATGTATCTTTAATCATTGGAAAATCTTTAGTTCATAATTATATGGTTGATAGTGTAGCTACTAGCACTGTAATGCCCAAGAAAGTAGCTGACCAGTTAGGACTAAAATATGAGCCCTTACAAAAGAAGGTTACCCAACTTGATGGATCCTCGGTCAATACTATAGGTGTGGCTAGGGATACCAGTCTAATCCTACATGCTAGTCCTAATTTTTCAATCCTCCTTGATATATATATCATAGATCTCCCTGCATTATTTTCTATATGTCTTTCAAGGGAGTTTACAACCAAGATAGGAGGTTACCTATCTTCTGATTGGTCTCACATGTTATTTCACACAAGATATGGTACCAAGGTCACCAATAAATTAGAACCATTAGCAACACACCATATAGAGCTATATGTGTCCAATGCCATCAATGTAAACTGCCCTATATTTGATGACAGTGATTTCCAAACCTTTAGTGAAACAAGCACTAAGATAGGAGATATCCCTAATAATTTCTTAGATGAAAGAGAATCAGAGCATGTTGTTTGGAATGCTGGTTTGGGAAACTACTTTTTACAAGAAAATGATTCTATAGAGCCCAACATTTTCAAGGATTCTAACTTAGAAGATCAGAATAGTCAGGTTTGGGAACTATACTTTGATGCAAATAGAAGCAGACATGGTTCTAGTGGTGGTGCTATGCTGGTGTCCCCAAAAGGAGAAAGGTATTATATTGCCTTTAGATTCAATTTTTCCTGCACCAGCAACATCGCAAAATATGAAAGTCTAGTCAATGGACTAGAATGGGCTAGAAGAAGAGGGCTCAAGGCCTTAAAATTTTATGGTGATAGTGAGCTAGTTATCATCCAAGTAAGAGAGATAAGTGCAACCAAAAATGACACCATGAAAGCATACAAACATAGAGTTTGGGATGCAATTGAAGATTTACATGCTTTCAATATTGTTGCCATCCCTAGAAAGTTAAATCAAAATGTAGATAGATTAGCTGTTGTTGGATCCCAATATGACATCCCAAATAGCATTTCAAAAGAGGTGGATCAACAGCATATCAAAGTGATTGTCAAACCCTCTATTCTTGATAATGATGTCAATTGGAAAGTGTTTGACAATGATGAACAAATTCTACAATTCTTGTTTGAAGAAGATGTTTTTTCAGAACACAATCAAGATAGGCTATCTCAAAACTATGGTGATCAAGTAATACAACTCAAGTCCAATAAGATTCTTAGACGTCTCATTACTTTGGAGACTATCTTCAACAAGAATGATCAAGTCAAGAAAAGAACAGCTGGCCTAGTAGTCCAACAAGAACATTGTGTTGAACTAGAGTTGGAACCAGGTAAGAGCTTACAATTTGGAAAGGTAAACACTAAATTGGAAAAGAAAACTTACACTCAGTTATTCAAAGAATTTAGTGATGTTTTTGCATGGCAATATGAGGATCTCAAAGGTTTTGATCCTGCCCTTGCTTAGCACACTATTGAATTAGAACCTAATGCCAAACCAGTGAGGCAAAAGCAAAGGCCTATCAATCCTAAGCTTGAGCCACTTATGCATAGAGAAGTGCTCAAATTGATAGAGCATGGTATCATCTACCCCATTAAGCATACTAGTTGGGTTTCCAACCTTGTTCCTATTAGGAAGAAGAATGGGGAGCTAAGGTTATGTGTTGACTTTAGGGATCTTAATAGGGCCTCATTAAGGGACTGCCATCCACTACCTTCTATGGAACAAATTTTACAATGTGTCTCTGGATCCGAGAGATTTTCATTATTGGATGGCTATTCAAGGTATAATTAGATATTAGTAAATAAAGAGGATCAATACAACACTGCATTTACAATCAAGTGGGGAACAATGGTTTATCAAAAGATGCCCTTTGGTTTGTGTTGGTCTACTTAGATGACATAAATATCTATTAAAAGCATGTAGTAGACCACATCAAACATCTGAGGAAGATTTTTGAAAGGTGTAGAGAATTTGGGATATCTCTTAAACCCAAGAAATGTGTGTTTGCATTTCATGAAGGAAAATTGTTAGGATATGTAGTATCCAAAGAAGGAATTACAGTGGATCCTGAGAGAATTGCAACTACCCTAGATCTACCCCTGCCACAAAATAAGAAAAGTCTTCAATCTTTCATAGGAAAGATAAATTTTTTTAGGAGATTCTTGCCTAACATTGCAGAGTTACTTAAGCCTTTAACAACTATGTTAAAGAAGAGTTCAACTTTTAGTTGGACTAAAGAAGGAAAAGCCAATTTCCAAGCCATTAAAGAGGCCCTAACAGGAGCTCCTACCCTCTTAAACCCAAATTTCAGTAAGGATTTCATCCTTTATGCTTATGAGGGTTCAGATGCTATCTCTGCAATGCTGACTCAAGAAAATTCAGATGGATTGGAGAAAACTATTGTTTTCTTTAGAAAAGGTTTAGAAGAATATGAACAAAGGTACTCTTTTGTAGAGAAACATGTGCTTGCTATGGTTAAGAGCCTCAAAAAGTTCAAATATTTATTGACCCACAGCAAGGTACATTTAAAAGTTACTCATCCAAGTGTCAAAGAGTTTTTGCTTTCCAAGGATCTAAATGAGAAAAGAGCTGGTTGGATCACCAAGGTGATGGAATATGACATTGATATTCAAATTACCAAGCTGGTTAGAGGATGACATCTTTGTGAGCATTTGGCAGGGGATGAAAGTTCAAAGAAATTAGAGAAAATGGATGCATCTTTAGTGGTAAATCCTACTAAAGAACAAACCAAGGCAATAGGCTGGTTGCCTAATATGATCAATTACTTGAAGATGGGACAATGTCCTGCAGGTTTGGATTCAGCAAAAAGAAGGTATTATAGATTGCAATATGTTCCTTTTGTGCTGGTAAATGATGTTCCTTTTAGAAAGGATCATAGTGGTGTCCTTTTAAGATGCATAGATTCAAAAAAGATAGCTGATGTCCTATTTGAATTTCATGATGGACCTTCTGGAGGTCACTTTTCTCCTAGGACTACTACTTTTCAGATCATGAGGGCTAGATACAATTGGCCATCTATCTTTAAGGATAGTCATGATTATGTAAGGAAATGTATCAAGTGTGCTATGTTTGTAGGAAAAGAAAGGCTTGCAACCTTACCCCTCAAACCAGTTAGAATAGAGCAGCCCTTCATGAAGTGGGGCATAGATTTCATAGGAATGATCAATCCTCCATCTAGTGCAGGCCATAAGTGGATAATTACTACAACTGACTATTTCACCAGATGGACAGAGGTAGTTGCCTTGAAAGAGGATAATGAGAGTGTTGTATTGAGTTTTTATGATGATTTAATTTATAGGTTTGGCACTCCTGATTCCATCATTTTAGATAATGTATTGGCATTTACAGGCCTTAAAGTCTTAGAATGGGTAGTTAAAAATGGCATTTATTTGAATACAAGTTCCAATTACTATCCTCAGGGAAATGGTTTAGCAGAATCAACAAATAAGAACCTGATCAGGATAATTAAGAAGACTCTGCAAGACAATCAGAGAGATTGGCATACAAAGCTCAAGTCTGCCTTGTGGTTAGACAAGATTACCCCAAAGAAAATCATTCGTAATTCTCCTTACATGTTAGTGTATGGCAAGGAGGCTAAGTTGTCCATTTCAGCTGAATTGCCAGCTTTGGACTTAGCTACTCAATATGCCCTATTTGATGAAAAGGATCCCTTACAGATCAGGTATGCTCAGTTGATGGAGTTAGAAGAAATTAGAGATAAGTTAATGCAAGATATGGAATTCCATCAGAGTCAAACAAAGAAGATTTTTGACAAAAGAGCCAAGATAAGGAATTTCAAGTTAGGAAATGTTGTCCTCAAATGGGATGAGTTCAGATCTAGAACTAGCAGGCACATGAAGTTTGATTCTTTTTGGGGTGGACCATTTGTTATAATAGAGTGCAGAGGATCTAACACTTTTCAGCTTTCCACTCTTGAAGCAGATGCCCTGCCAATCCCAGTGAATGGTTTCCACTTGAAGCCTTGCTTTGAGGTTAATCCCTGTCTATAAGTGTTCTTGTAAATTCTATAAATATGTGTTTCTTGCTTTCTTTCCCTATTTTCTAGGTCAGTTTATTTCTTTCCAAGAAGTGCTCGTGCATAAGTTTTGTCCCTCTTTTTATTTTTTGCCTCTCCGTCAAAGTTTTGTGTTCAAAATGACCCCATGCCCAATGAATTGTCAAGGCCACTAGTTTTTCATGTCTAGCAGGCTAACATCCAGTAGAAATCGCAAAAATGTTACCCTAATTTTCATATCCATGCAAATTTGGCTAAAATATATTCTAAAGTCTCTGTTTTACTCCTGCCAAGAATCTCTAAAAGTTTCATGACCTCATGTTTTGTTTCCTGGCCTCTGTAATTATTTCAAGTCCCTGGTCGCTAGGTCAAAATATTCATAAAACTAGCCGTTGTGTTGGGAACCTTTTAAAACCCTCAGAACCCTTTGGCCCGTTATAATTCTTCATTACCTTTTTTAGCCACTAAAGGTTTACATTTCCTATGTGTGCTAATTTCCTATTGGCCCAGTCACCAGTTCTCTTTTCTTTCCAGCGGTCCCCTTTTTATTTGGTGACTTAACGAATACATCAATTCTCATAATCACTAAGTGTTTCTCGGTCACTGTTTAAAATCTTACGACCTAGCGAACGTTAACTTTTCTTTGGTCACGTATTCGCTAGGAAGTCTAGTGGTCTAAATTTTTAGGGTCCCGGCTAGAGGGATCCAATAGTTGGTGTATCTTCAGATAGGCTGGTGTCAGAGCTTGAGATCTTAAGATGACCATTAGATCTTCCATGTTTGTAGTGCTTCAGTGTGTCAGTGGGACCAGTGCCACCTCATTCGATTCGATAGCTTCTGATTAGTCCACATGTATTGAGTCATCTTTTTGTTAGTGGGACCAAGTTCTTACAGTGGTTAGAGGTTCTAACAGTTGTCAGAGGATCGACAGCTGTCTTAAATTTGCAAGGGTTTTGTTAGAGCTATAAGGGGATAAGACTAGCCATTGATTTTTATTTTTGTCAAAGCCTTGCATGTGGGTCCTTAGATGATGATGTGCTCATTTCTCATTGGTCCACATAGCGATGACTTGGATGCTATAGTGGGGCCGTGTTAGAATGTCTGCAAGGATATCAGAAGGATGATGATCAATGACTGGTGTATCTTTGCCTAGGGCTTTTCTGACACATGAGATTATGCACCAGTCGTCAATTTTGCCAAGTTTTTAGACTTGTCAGTGGGTCCAGTGCCAGGTCAGGGTGATTTGCCATCATTTTATTGGTCAAAGTAAAGAGAAATCTGTGGGACCACATTGCCAGGTGTGTTCAGGTGTTCGAATGTGATTGGTTGACTCATGCTGATAAAGATTCATAGGTGGATTGATGTTTTAGAGGGTCCCAATTAAAAGGAAGATCTATAGTGGTCACATGATTGCAAGGAATATTCCTTTCCTTTGTGATCATGCACCCGCTGTTAGATTGGAATCT
Organism: Chamaecyparis obtusa; assembly: GCA_027943335.1. Lineage (NCBI taxonomy): Eukaryota > Viridiplantae > Streptophyta > Pinopsida > Cupressales > Cupressaceae > Chamaecyparis > Chamaecyparis obtusa. Next base: position 1,069,240 of record BSBK01008863.1, read on the forward strand.
CAGTTTGAGTGGGTCTGTTGTTAGAGAGGCTTGCTGAGGTGTTACTGACAAAGTGGTTGGAGAGATTAAAAGATTGACATGTGGAGATGGCCCCAAGTTTGATAAGGATTCGGTAGTCCCGATAAAGTTCTACATGTTTGCTCATTCACGGAATGGTTTAGCGGTGCTCCAAATGACTTACCGATTCAACGAACGCTTTGTTCACTGAATCTCTAATAAATTGGCAAAGGAGGTGTAATACCCCAAAAATGGGCTATAAGTTCATTAATCTCCTACATCTTCAATTCAAATGAAATCGACATCAAAGTCCTAATCTAAGGCACATCTAAACATCATCGAATCATAATTTATTATCTTAAATTCTGTATCAGAGAATATTCCTAGTAATATTCCTAATCATCATAATTATCTTTAATTTTATAATTATTTGGCAATAAATCACATTTATCCTAAAGTTTGATTAATTGAATATTTTCATATTTAATTAATTAGATTTAATATTTACCACTTAATTGTGTAATTAAATTTAATTCTATCTATTATTAATTGTATTATTTAATTTTGACAATAAATCTAATATCATATGAATAATTGATTAAATTCTTATTTAATTAATTAAAGCAAGTTGTCATTATTTAATAATATAGTTTTTAATAAAAGTTTGATTAAATAATTGATTAACCCATAAATCAATTGTTTTATTTTTAAAAGCAGTTAAGTTAGAAATAAATCACTTTATTATTAAATTAATTCATAAATAAAACATGCACAATCATAAAAGCAGACAATTATCAATTATCAGTTAAAGCTAAACTCTATTTTGAGTTAAAACTTAGCTTTTGCATGTTTTTGTGAGTTAATTATCTTTTATTTAAAAATAACTCAAAAATCAACCTGAGTTATTTGAGTGATTTATGGCTTTTTTTCCCATGCACCTCCAAAGCCTTGGATTTCTATAAAATCAAGGCTTCAGCTCATCTCAAATCATCTCATAATTGTGCAAACTTATGCTGGAGAATTGGAATTGAAGAATCAAAGCTCTTGCGAATCGACATCTTTGTGAGATCAATCTTATTTTTGCATTCATATTGCATATCATTGTTAGATTAGCATTGCATATCAATTTTCAATAGCATTCATAGCATATCAATTTCATCTAGCATAGATTCATATCAAGTTTTCATTCTTATTGCATAGAAAATATAAAAAATATAGATTAATTGCATTCAATTTCATATCCATCTTTTGCATTCAAATCCTTCATTTAGGTGTCGTCTAGGTCACTAATCTTGATTACAATCTGAGAACATCAATCTTGCACCTATTAGAAGGTAGTAAATCGCTTGGTTAGATTAGATTTCAATTTTGCACGATTTTTATTATAGCTAACCTCTAATGTTTTACTGAAGTGTTGTGTCTATAGATCAGGTACAATTTTCACACACATTTCTGGCACCCACCGTGGGGCCCTAAAATGGGCTTCCCTTGATTTCTATCAATCTTCTATCATTTCTCTATCAGAATTTCCTTGCTCTTGCCCGTTCTGGTGGTATTCTCAGTACGACGTTATTTTTTGTTTCTTTTTTGCCAGCAAAAAAGAAATTTTTTTTTTTGGCACCTTTTCTATCAAAGTTGTCCATACAGTGTGATTTTTAATTTCAGTCCATACAGTTTTCATATGATTTTTGCGGACTATCATTCCATCAGACACCTAGTGTCATACGAGTTTTGCAGACTATCTCTCATCAGACACCTAGTGTCGTATGAGTTTTGCAGACTATCATTTCATCAAACACCCAGTGTCATATGAGTTTTTCAGACTGTCATTTCATCAGACACCCAGTGTTGTCTAGGAGCATACCCATTGTCATACGATAGTTGACTTTATCGAATATCATTTCATCACATATGCACTATCATTTGGGAGCTCAACTGTCGTATGGTAGCATACCCAGTGTCGTACGAGTTTCTAGACTGTCATCTGGGAGCATACCCACTGTCGTACGAGTTTTGGTACCAGATTTCAATTGTCATTTCATTTTTGCAGATAATTTGTCAGATTTGATTTTCAAATTTTGACTGACAGCTAACCCTAACAATTGAAATTTACTATTTCTGATTGATTTCTACTGATTTTGATTGGGAAAAGTGCAAGAATTGCTAAAAATTAGGTAAAATCTACTAAGCGCATTGTGAGGATCATGAGGTATTCTCCTTGTTCTGAAAAAATTTTGATTTGGACTTAAAATAAATCTCTCACGTGTCAAGCTTGTGTGCATCTTTTCATGCTTTTGATCTATTTCTACACACTTGCATAATTTGATACTAGGTTGTGATCCCTTAAGGATTCATTAAGTAGTCTTAGAATACTTGTGATTGATCTTGATTGCTATCTTGGGTTATTGGACTCGCTAATCCGCCGGCCCCTCATTTTCACCCCGTGGTTGCAATCTCAGCCCCATAAAGGGGAGGGGTCAACAAGACAGAAGCGTTAAGTGTTCCACTTGGCAACCCTTTTGTGCTTTTAGGAACTCACTTGTTTTCTAAGTTGGGGACTCATTTTCAGCTTGTGTGAGGTGTTAAGTGTTCCACCTTGTGGACTCATCTCATATTCTCTTTAAGCGTTAAGTGTTCCTCTTTTTGCTTTTTGGTTACTTTTGGTAGATTTGCTTTCAGGAATATATCTGTGCTCACATAGTAATTAGGCCCTATGAACACTATTCATGATCTTGAGAGATTGGATTCCTAGAGAAATATTTCTTGATGATAGAATCCTTGTAGGTAGGGAGGATACTTAGTGCATTTCACATTCAACTTGGTTAGTGCATCTTCTCTTATTGATCGACACATTCTCTCTTCGGAGAGGTTGATAGATCATGTGGGGTTGATATCACGAGCTTTGGTGAATCAAAATTGGTTAGTGCATCTTCTCTTATTGATTGATACATTATCTCCTTGGAGAGGTTGATAGATCATGTGGAGTTGATATCACAGACCTTGGTGGAACAAAACTTTGTCTTCGCGTGTAGGATTAATCTGCTTTCTTTGTTTGGGTTAAAAGTGAAAAGGTGTCAAAAACCTTGGATCTGGAGCCAAGTCCCCTTGTGGTATAAATCTGTGAGTCACCTTTAGAGAGGGTTAATCATAGCGGACAATCCCTTCATAGGGAAAACTGTGTTGATGGAACCTCAAGTGGTAATAGCCATTTTCACCATGGTAGTGATAGAGGCTATATAAATGTCCTTGTGATAGAAATCTCCATGGGTATGGTTCATTGTTGGGTTGTCAGATCTCCCTAGGAGCTCCTGAAGATTAAGTTCTCAAACTATGTCAAAACCCTGGTGCACCAAGATTGGAGTTCACCCCTTTGAATCATAAAAGTTGCAGAGTCAAACCATTACTAAAAACCCTAGAGAGGCCAATTTTTCATTCTCAAGTATATGTGTGTTATTGCAAAACTTTTTAGAACATACACAATTAGTACTCTTAGGGATTAGCACAATTTGGTCACTTGATTTTTCATGCGCAAGGTTACTTTTGCCCTTGTTCATTATTTTCAGATGTGCTTGGAATCACTTGCTTGCTATTCTACACACTTGTTTATCTGCTTGGCTATTAAAAATGATCAAATCTAGTATAACCTTCAAAATCTGGACAGTACAATTTGCAAACAATCCAAAACTGAAAACCTTAAGTTTTGCAAAATTTGACATAAAATTCTTTCTGGAGTCAAAAGTCATTTCAGGAAGTCAAAAGTTGTACGAGTTTTGTCAAGTGTCATTTCAGTATTGCCCATCTATCGTATGATTGAGAACCTAGTGTCATACAAGTTTTCAAATCAGCAAATTCAAGAAAGTCAAAACCCTGTTAGCAATTGTCGTATGATATTGACAACTGTCATTTCATTGCTACCCAACTGTCATATGAGTTTAGTAACTATCATTTCATAGACTACCCAGTGTCATACGAGTCTGCAGAGTGTCATTTGGAAAAATTTGAGAGAGTTGTCAGAAATTGTCAAATTGCAAGATATCCAATGTTTCCAGCCTAGTTCCAGAATCTGTCAAAAATATCATTGTGTCAGGAACAGAGTAGTAGCTATTGAGCATTCTACCATTTTTTGAGATTGATCTTTTGAATCTGATCTAGCCTTCTGCTTGATCAATTTGAATCCTTTTTATCTCATGTCAAAACCTTGTCATAACTATCAATCTTCAATCAATCTTCAAAAATAGACTAAGTGTTGGGAACTCGTGTCCGCTATCTTTTGGGTGATCTATCCCATACATCTAGGGCATAGTTTCCTTCACCCACATCTCATCAGATCTTCAAAACAATCATAATCTTGACAAGGTTGTGTCATCCGATTTTCTCAAATCAAATAGATCTTCATCTTTTTTTGTCCTTTCCTTCTGTTTCATTCAAAGTTAATGGTGGAGACTAGAGCTTCTTCACACAAGAAATCAAAAGAAACATCTTAGAACTTACTTTTGACCAATAACCTAGGTCCAAATCTTGAAAAACTCATCAAGTTAGGTATCTACGAAGACGACGGTCTCGGTAACTTTCGATTGAAAACTGGTTACCTACCTCCTCTATCAACTCACAAAGGTAATCAGAAAACTCCTCAATCTATTCCAGAGTCCAAAAAATCCTATCATGTCTCAAGCAGGGACAAACCACGGTTCTCTAGGAGGAGGATCCCAAGGACCCCATTCTCAACATAATGCTGACCAAGAACCTACACCCTCTGAAATCCATCAATGTCAGAATGAAGATGAATTCAAAAGAATGATGAGGCATTTCTTGAAAGTGGATAGAGAGGCATAATTTTTACAATTAGCCCAGGAAGGAGCTAAAATTCCTCCTCACTTCAATGTTGAAGATATCATCACACATGAGGAAGAAACTCCACTCACATCTATGACAAGATAGATGCATTCTATGCAAGTTGAACTTAACAATCTTAAGAAAGAGAAGGAACCTAAAGAGCTCTCCATGAAGGCCCTATGTCCTTTTCCGCTTGACAAAAACTTGTATATGCCACCATTTCCAAAGAAAGTGGAGATACCAAAGTATGACAAATATGATGGAAACTCTAATCCTCAAGATCATGTCAGAGAGTTCTGTATGCACTCCATGGAATTCATGCATGAACCGACCTATCTGATGCATCTTTTTCCTTGATCCTTGGGAGGAGCATCCATTCAATGGTTTTCAAGATTACCTTCTACGATCAAAACTTTTGAGGAATTGATTAAATTGTTTTATCAACAATATTCCTACAATATTCAACATCTGATTACCATGATCGATATCTGTAACCTCAAGCAATATCCAGGGGAATCATTCCTAACTTTTCTCAAGAGGTGGCGAAAGAAGTTTTCTCTATATGCTAGACCAATTCCCAAAATGGAGAAACTTGAAATCTTTATCAATAACCTTGTTCCAAAGCTCAACTATCCATTACAAATGCAAGATCATGTATCTTTTGATAAAATGGTGGATAATGCGATCAAGATTGAGAAAGTACTTGTCAAGAAAGGAGAAATCACACTTCAAAAGGACAAGTCTAAATCTGGATCTAGCTCAAAAGATAAAAAAAAGAGCTGGAATAGAAACAAAGGTATCATCTTTGATGGTGTTGTTGACACTATCTGCACCCCATCAAAGGCACCGGCCTACAATCTCACCCTTGGCACCAAAGCCATTGAAGCTTCAGAGAAAAAATCTACTGAACCATCTCCAAAGAAGCCATTCAAACGATGGGATAATAAATGAAAGTTTACTCCCCTGGGAGAATCTTTGGAATCTACCCAAAGAACCCTAATAGCCGATAACATCATCTCTTTACCACCAATCTGAAACCCTGATCTAGATCCAAAACCATATTGGTGGAAAGATAATGAATTTTGCACTTTCCATCAAACTAAAGGCCACAAAACTAATTGATGCTTCCACTTGAAGCATACCATTCAAGACTTGATAGATCAAGGGGACATCACAATCGATAATCCTACCAGCAATAATGATCACACAGCATTTACAGAACCGTTTCCACAACATGGCAAGAGAGTTTCCACTTCTCAGCCTAACATGGGGGCAAAAGTCAACTATGCCTACCCTTGAAACAATGCTGTCATCAATATGGTTGAACCATGTCTCTCTGAGAGCTGCAATGTCATCATAATTGTACGAAGAGACAGAAATCATTCCTCAGCTAATGCGGTTACCAGATCACAAGCTCAGGCTCATCTGCAAGGACAAACACCAAGTTCATCTAATGTCCCTAAGATACCTTTCAATCTCACATCTGCTTCTAAACAGAAGGTTGCCTTGAAATCTTCCAATCCAAAGGATACAAGACCTACATCTTACAACATCATCTAACAACTCTAGCATACCAATGCCAAAATCTCTATGTTTGAGTTACTTCAAATATCCCCAGCTCATAGAGATGTCCTAAACAAAGCTTTGCTCGGCTCTAATGTTCCTGACAACCTAGATCTAGACAGGTTCCAGACTATGGTTAGTCATCTAACATCTCTGTAATATATCTCCTTTTGAGAGGAATATGACAACTCTTTGAGTCACCCACATAATCAGCCCTTACACATAGAAGTCTTGATCCAGAATAGTCAAGTCAAACATGTGTTGATAGATGGGGGCGTAGGCCTCAACATTTGTTCTTACAACTTAATCACACAGTTGGGATTCTCAGAGATGGCTATTGATCCTTGAAAGAAGATCACCATAAAGGCCTATGATGAATAGGAAAGATCTTCTAAAGGCACCATTGTCTTACCCATCCGAGTGGGTCCAGTCATCAAAGATACCACATGTCAGGTGCTTGATCTACCATTGGCTTATAATATCCTTCTAGGGAGACCCTGGATACATGAAATGCAAGCTATTCCTTCTACGTACCATCAATGCTTGAAATTTCCCTATGAAGGGGTAGAAGTTACTATCCCAACAGATCTGAGTACAACTTGCAATACATTGAAGGAAAGTGTTGATAAGCTTGTTCCCAATAACAAAGAATCTTCCATCAAGCAACAAAATGTGGCTTCCACATCCAAGATGGAAGACATTGCTAAAGAGATCAATATCAAAGAAAATGGCTGGGAGAATACACTATAGAGCTAGTCTTGTCTCTGACATCTCTCCCAATCTCACCTAAGTCATATGGACAATCCTTGAAGCAGTCTAAATCAGAACCTAAGGAACCTATGGAAGCATACAAAAGAAATTTTGTGGCGGAGAAAGTATCCAAACAAGAATTTAAAGAGGATGAAGCTGTGCTTGCATGGCTATACAAAGATGATTCTGAATCCAAAATTGTTCAAACTAGTGAATCTGTAGCACCTACAATCCCTTCTAATTCATATGGTCCAGGGAACAAATTGATAGCTAAGATGGGGTATCGAGGTCAAGGACCTCTAGGAATTAGAGGAAAGGGTCTTGTGACACCCATTCCACATACTGGTAGAACAAATAAAGATACTACAGGCTTAGGCTTTACAAAGAGACCTTATCATCTCAAAGGTGGTTGTTCTCATGTCATAGAACAAATTGCACCAGGAGAACCCCTTCTCAAGAAAGAAGAAACAAAACCCTTAGATGATGATTCAGATAGTTTATAACTCATCCCCTATGAAAAATTGCCTAAAGAGATCAAAGATCTTCTTGATGATAAAGATGATCCTATCAGAAGAATTAATGTAGTAGAAACACAAGAACCTACTATAGTGCAAGAGATGGTTGCACCACAAGAACCAGCCAATCTCGAAGGTGATCAAACTGATCCAGAAGCAAAGAGTAGTTATTCTGACACTGATTCCCATGAATATAAATTCAAGTCAGAGACTGAGGGTAATCCTTCTTGGGGTATTCATCCCGACTTCACACATTTTCTCAGATTTCCTAGAGATCTTGAATCAGAAGCTGAGTCAAATGACTATAAATGGGGAGCCATTCTAGAAGAAGATGAGCTTATAATAGAGAAATATATTGATGTTATTCACCAATATGTATCTCAACCCAATGTAGGTCTAGAGCAAAACAATGAGCTTAACGTGTCTGATCCACCTATGATTGAATTGGACTCCCATGATGACATTGAGCTTATTCATGAATTGGATGTCTTAAGTTGTAGTATCACCTTTGAACTTGAGCATCAGGTTAGGACCAATGATGATAGATCCATATCTGTAAACACTATCTCCCAAGCCTTTCCCGCTTTGACTATCCAACACCCTGATCTTATCGACCAAACTTCCATGAACCCAAGCCATGGTGTTTACACCTTTTCCAGTGACTATGCCCTTGCTTGTTACCTCAATGCAGTCGAGCCTATGAGTACTTCTATCAGTGAACTGAGCGTCAGCATGACCGAGTCAGACATCAAATATCTTAGTCAGAAAAACAAGAGTAAAAAGAAAAAGAAAAAGAGTTCTGAGGGTGAAAACCACTTTGTGGAAGTCTCAGAACTGACAAAAGTAAAAAGAAAAGATGTATCTGAAGGTGAAAACCTCTCTGAGGCACCTAAGGATGAGATATTTGATGTCTTTTTGAGTCATTTACAAGATAGATCTCTAGTTCTGATTAAGCCAACTCAATCCATCAATTTGGGTACAACAGAGGAACCACAATTAGTACATGTAGCACAATCTCTATCAGAAGAAAAGAAACAGAAGTTCACTACATTCTTATTAGAAAAAAAGATCAATTTTGCATAGAAATATTTAGATATGCCAGGATTGCATCTCAATCTCATTATGCACCATCTATCCATTGCTCCTGGAGTAAAACCAATCAAGCAAAAATTGAGAAAGATGCATCCTCATGTGGCACTCTTAGTCAAAGCAGAGCTAGAAAAACTCCTCAAAGATGGATTCATCCATGTCATAGACTATGCTAAGTGGATCTCTAACATTGTACTTGTTTCAAAACCAGATGGTTCAATCAGAGTGCGCACGGACTTTAGAGATGTGAACAGAGCATGCCCTAAGGATGATTTTCCACTGCCTAACATTGATATGATAGTGGACATGACTGCGGGCTATGAAATGTATTCCTTAATGGATGGTTTTTTTGGATACAACCAAATCAAAATTGCTCCAGAAGACCAAGAGAAAACTGCATTCACATGTGCGTGGGGAACCTTCTGTTGGAATGTTATGACATTCGGATTCAAAAATGTGGGAGCTACATACCAAAGAGAAATGACATCTATTTTTCATGATATGATGCATAGAACAATGGAGGATTATGTTGATGACACATTAACAAAATCTATGATCAAAACTGAACATCTAAAGGACTTGAGCATGATCCTATACAGAATGGAACAATTTAGTCTCTAACTAAATCCTAAGAAGTGCTCTTTTGGTGTCACTTCTGGAAAGCTCTTAGGATACATAGTTTCAAAGAAAGGCATTGAAGTTCATCTGGCTAAAGTGAAGGCTATAATAGAGATGTAACCTCCCACAAATATCAGTCAAATGAGGACATTGCAAGGTAGAGTTCAATCTATCAAAAGATTCATATCACAGCTAGCGGACATATCACAGCCTTTTACAAAGACATTACATAAAGGTGTGACCTTTGCCTGGAATGAAGACTGTGCAAAGAATTTTGAACATATCAAGAATTATCTCTTGAATCCTCCTATCTTAATGCCTCCTATTCATGGGAAGCCATTAATATTATATGTCTCCGCAACAGATACATCACTAGGGGCATTGCTAGCATAGCATGATGAGAACAAGAAAGAAAGAGCCATCTACTATATCAGCAGAACTTTAGTGGCCTATGAGAAGAACTACTCAATGATAGAGAAGGCATGTCTAGCTGTGATCTTTGCATCGTAGAAACTGAGACACTACATGTTAGCTCATACTACTCATTTGGTAGCTAAAATTGATCCACTGAAATATCTCCTAAGCAAAGCTACCCTCACAGGTAGACTAGCTAAATGGGTCATGCTCTTGAGCGAATTTGACATTGAATATGTTGAAAGAAAAGCTATCAAAGGATAGGTCATTGCTAATCAATTAGCTGAAGCACCACTGTTTGATGATACACCCATGCAAATGGAATTTCCTGATTCCTCTATCATGCACCTCTCTTCTAGAGCATGGCGGTTATTCTTTGATGGCTCCTACACACAGAATGGATCTAGAGCAGGCATATTGTTCATCACTCCTCAAGGATACTCGATACCCAAAGCATTCAGACTAAAGTTTCCTTGCACAAACAATATTTTTGAATATGAGGCACTTCTCAATGGTATGAAAATGGCAATACAGTGGAGAGTTACAGAGATGCACATCCATGGAGACTCACAATTGGTTATCCACCAAGTCAATGATGTATACCAAACCAAAGATGAAAAGCTCATTCCTTACAAGAGAATGGTAGATGATTTAAAGAAATACTTCATCTCTATCACATTTGAGCAAATACCTAGAATGGAGAATAAGGCTGCTGATGCAATGGTGACACTATCTACTCTCTTACAGTAGTCCGAATGTGAGCTACACTAAGAGTTCCTGGTGGAAGCCCTATCCTATCCTGCATATGACTCCCCTGAAACCCGCATGATCTGCACTGTTGTAGGTTATGACTCATCTCGCTACCAAAATCTATTCTCCTATCTTCATGACCAAATCATCCCTGAGTCCTTTAACCATTTTGAGAAATGAAACCTTATCCGATCTGCATCCCAATATGTCATCATTGGTAATGATCTGTACAAATGAGGTCTAGATGGTACACTGCTTAGATGTTTAGATCAGGAAGAGTCTCAACGTGCATTAGAGGAAGTCCATGAGGGTATATGTGGATTGCACTCAAATGGTTTAACGTTAGCTTGAAAACTTATTAGGGTTGGGTACTATTGGCCTAAAATGGAGAAAGAGGCTATTAAATTTGCTAAAAATTGTCAACAGTGTCAAGTACATGGCAACTTGATTCATGCTCCAGGGAGAGATCTAATTCCCTTTACTACACAATGGCCTTTTCAACAATGGGCATTTGATCTCATAGGCGCTATCCATCTACACTCTTCTAATGGACATACCCATATAATCACAACTATAGATTATTTTACAAAATGGGTAGAAGCAGTTCCTCTAACATAAGCAACAGGGAAATAGATCTCTATGTTCATCCTGAACTACATCATTTGCAGATATGGGATCCCTCATTCCATAGTCACAGACAATGGGGGACAATTCAAAAACAAGGACCTAGATGACTTATGTGCCAAATTCAAGATTACTCAACATTGGTCATCTATCTACTATCTTCAAGGGAATGGACAAGCTGAAGCTTCAAACAAAAATCTCTTGAAAATCTTGCACAGAACAGTGAATAAAATAGGAAGAGACTGGCATCTCATGATCAATCTAGCTCTCTGGGCATACAAAACTAGTATCAGAACACCTACAGAGGCTACACCTTTCACTTTAGTTTATGGGTCTGAAGCGGTACTGCCTATTGAGGTTGAAATCCTATCACTCAGAATCAGAATGCATGGACTTTTCACTGATGAAGACTATAGAGTGTCTAGGTTACAAGAACTTAAATTACTAGATGAGCATAGGCAAGTAGCATATGATCATCTCAAAGTGTATCAGAAAAGCATGTCTAGAGGCTACAACAAAAAAGTCAGACATAGAGAATTTTAGGCTGGTGATCTAGTGTTGAGAGGAAACCCTAAAAATCAATCACATAAAGAACGCAAGGGGAAGTTCGAACCTAATTGGCTGGGTCCCTTTGTTATCACTACTACTTTTGGCTCTGGTACCTATCAACTCTCAATGACTGAAGGAGAACAGCTCCGAGAACCAATCAACATTCTCCATCTGAACAAATTATACACCTAAGGCATTCAGTGCTTGGTAAATGTCCTGAAAAAAATTATAAAAATAAAAAAAAGTCCTAAAAAAATAAACATCTTGGTGAAAACCTAGCAATAGGCACCTTGATGATTCACAAAAAAATAAAAAAAAATATCAACAGTACAAAAAATTGAAAAAAATGAAAAATACAAAAAAAAACAAAAAAAACAAAGAAAAAGTGCCTTGGTGAAAACCTGGAAACAAGCGCCTTGGTAGCAAAAATAGAATCTCTGCCAAGATGGTGAAAACCTAGCAAACGGGCACCACTTGTTCCAAATACTCCATCTATCAGTGCAATCTTGGTCTTTCCTAGCTTTCAGTCTTGCTTTAGTTTGTACATATCTCCCGGTTTGTTTTTGCATTCCCAGTTTTCAATAAGTCAGTCTGTACACCAGCTAGATCAAGCGTCTGTATCCTATCAATGTTTAACACTTGGGGGCAATCAATGTCATATCCTATGGTCTCCCATGTATCTTAGATGGATCATATCTAGTCAAAGTCCTTTGAAACTTCATGTGAGTCAGTCAGTCAATCTTGTCTCCAGAAAGGATTTTGCATCTACAACAACGCAATCAAATATCAAAACTCAACTGAAAACAATCTATGCTTTTTACATGCTTTTATCTCCTTGTATGCTTACTGATTCTCATTAAGATTTTTTCATATTGTGTCCTTTTGATCTCCTCAATGATGTCCTTTACAAGATTTAGAGAGTGATGACTGGGGGCATAATTTTTTCTTGGTTTTCTACTTGTATGTGAAATCTAATAACTTTAGACATTTTGGATTGAAATGGTGTCCGACTGTAAGAGCCTCTATCTCGAATTGGATGGCCATGCATACCTCAACCATTGATACCCAAAAAATTCAAGGACGTTTGATCTAACTATTATCTTTTTGAAGTAAATTCTTTCTCCTACTATGAAACGCGATCTTGCCTAAGGAGGTGAACGATAAAGGGTCACTACGGGTAATTCACACTAGATTTAGAATGATCTTTTGATTATTTGATGTGTATGTTAAACACAAGGTGTACTTAGGTCATCATGACATTTATGTTTTGATGCTTGTACAAATTGCTATATCAAAATGGACATGATATTCAAGTCGTCCTGGCGTTTGTGCCTTGGTGCTTATATCTAATCCAACATTCTGAAAACAAAGCAATATTCATATGTCCATGGTTGTATAACCAGTGGGTGTTGTATTGATTCTTGTGCATACAAATTGATATTCATATGTCTATGGTTTCATGGCTAGTGGGCATTGTATTGATTTATCCGGTTACCTAAAAGTTCAATGATGATAACAAATCGACACATGATCAGTGACTAGGTCCTAGGTCTTAGGTTGCATTTCATCTTGCATGTCTCTTTGCATTTTGCATGTTTGCATGATCTCACAATGGCTAAATAAACTTCAAAGCTTAAATGATTCTTCAATCACATCTTCAAATCTAACAAGAGCTGAACCTAACTTGAAGGTCTCTTCACAGAATCGCAAGCAATGATCCTCCTGGGTTAACCATCTTTTTGACATAAGACTGAGTACTTGTCTTCATCAATCTGCAAAACATATCATGTATATCGTTGCATTTACATATCATATCATAAACATTTATTGCATTATATTTACATCCATTGCATAAATATACATATTTCCATAATCATTACATCTGCATAACATTCATACATATGAAAGAAATCATTGCATTGCATTGATCCATACATACATTCTACACTACTCATAGTATTAACATCACATGATATCATCATACATAACAAAAATGACAAGTACACATGATGTCACAACCAAAAATATCAATCTCATCTATATATCAAAAATCTCAAATAGTCAGGGGTGCACTACTGGCACAGGGTACAAACGAATGAGCTCCGTAGAGCTATCAAACACAAATATGTATTAGTGAGAAAGTAATAGATGAGAAGAGAAATCAACTGTTAGCATGGTCCTCTACATCTGGTGGAGGAGGAGGTGGTGCATCTGGTATCACCTCCACTCTCGGTTCCCTAGCTCCCTCTGATGCTGCCATGTACTGAGAATAGGTGGGTACTCTCTGTGCAGCAGGGACTACTGCATAGTAAGTAGATACATAATATGAGGCCCGCGCAGTCTGATGAATCACCTCTACCTGTAATCTCTGCATCTCTAAGCACTGCTCTATATGCTGCCTATCTACCTCTTGATGCCTCTCCTCTAATCTGGCCTTCTCTATCTTCACGTCTCGGACTTGGACTCTAAGCCATCTGATAATCTTGGCCGAAGTAAGAGGAACTGCAGGCTCTGCATCAGCTGCTGGCATATCTATGTCCTGAGTTGGCTGTGCTGGCTGATCTGCATGTGGAGAAGTGCTAACCCTATGTGCCTTACAGCATCTAACCTCAGCACCCAAATCAAATGTGTCATCCACACCTATACCACCTACAAACTGCTCAGCTCCTAGAACATCATCTGCAGATCCTACTCCGCCCAGTGTACCACTCTCACCTCTACTCAGTCTCTATGTCCTGAAAGATGTACCCGCTATAGATGTAGAAGGATGCGGAGGCCTCGCATGTCTTGGTGCTCTCTGTGAGGGAGCCATGGCTCTATCTCAGAGGATTAGGGTGTACCACCTGTGGTCTTGGTCCTGCTCTCATAGGAGCCCCTGTAACATCCATAGCCTCCTCCATGGAGGGTATCAGCTCTGTAGGATCAGAAAATTGGTGAATCTGGTGATCAGCAAGCCATGCCACATATGCATCTGTAACCCCTGCATCCACTACCTCTGGGTGATACTCCCAGTCTCTCCCAATGATATGACTGCACTCATCAACACATAAAGCATAACTAAGCCGTGGTGTCCATCTGAGCCCTATCTCACGCATAATGTAGGCATAGGCAATATACTCCTAAGGGACATCCTGAAGACATCCATACTGATGCCAGACTCTAGTAATAAAAAATCTCTCCAAGATGGTGGAGGTCTGTCCTATCAGTATCCTGCTCTGGAAAAAGAATGAAAATTTCTCTCTCGTAGTAGGCCAGGCCTCTATCTGTAAATATGGCCTCTAGATCATGAAGGTCATATCATCAAAACACCAGTGGAAGTACTCGGTGTGTCCCATGTGAACCTGTGTGACATAGCCAGCATAAGCATAAATGACAGGGTCCTATGGCTGCCTCTGCGTCTGAAAAATTGGCCTCAAAATTAGGATATGCTCCCAAGCCCATATCTGTAGTACCAATGCTCCTGAAGAAAATGTCTTGCAGTCCTGATACATGACGTCGTGCATCTCAGAATACAAGTGAGCCAGCAGACACTGACCCCAAGCAAGCTCAGTGGGTGTAGCCATCAAAAGTGCTACCATAGGTGCCCATCCCATCAAAAAGCCGTTCTGCTGATGGCCAGGCATAATCAACTCTCCAATCATTCCTGCAATGATACACTCTAGACGATGGGTCTGCCCATATCTTTGCATGAGTGTCTCCTAGGATATAGACCTGGTTAGCTGGGTATCATCACCGAACAATCATCTGAAAGCATGCAGACCAATAGATCCTCCGCTCACATACTCAGGCTGACAAGAACTATGAAATGGAATATGAAGGATCCTATACATGTCCTCTGGTGTAACAGTGATCTCTCCAGTAGGAAAGTGAAAGGTCTGTGTCTCAGAATGGTATCGCTCTATCAGCGCAGTCAGTAGGTCATGATTTACCCTAATATCGGGTAAATGTATCAGGTGCTCAAAACCACATGTAGCAAGATGAACCCTCATAGGGTCTGGCAAGGCGATACACAATCTCTGGGTGGCCGAATAAGAATGGAAAACATGTATATCGAGATATGTGACCCAAATCATAAAGAAATAGGGTGTTTTATTAGAAATTCAGTTCAAGATCAGGCCAAAAGTATCAGAATGACACAGTTTTTGAAGTTTTAGAAGGTGGGGCAAAGTGTCCGCAATCAGGCAGAAGGATAAAAAAGTTAGATTTTTGACCTAAGAATGAGTTTTTAACACTATTTTTCAAACGACATTCCAGACTAGCATCAAATGTCGTACGACATTCCATAATAGACCAAATGACAATCCATAGTTATACGACACTGCGCCATGATTCATACAAGTTTCGAGGGACCCGATGAAATGTCGTACGACACAAGGGTCCCTCTCATACGACACTTGGGCATGGTTGAAATGACAATGTAAATTCAAATGAAATGCCATATGAGTCTGGACTGGACTTGTACAAGTTTCTACACATGCAAAATTCTAAAGCTAAAAACGCGTATGGAAATTTTTTTAAAATGCTATAAATCATCAAAAACATGCATTTTCAAAGGGGAACAAAGGTCCACCTACCAGATGTCCATACTGTCGAGGTCTGTCATGTCTCCGGCTGTGCTCAAAATGGTGCGAACTCACAAGTACCTTCGGTTCTCGCTGGTCTGCCATTTTTCTCGCTCAGAGGGCTCCACAGAATCTCTAAAGTCAAAGGGTTGAAATGAATTGAAAATGACCCTTCCGGCCTTTATATAGCTTTCGACCTAATTTTTAAAAGTGCTCGATTTTCCATGAAAATTGCACCCCTGGCTAATTTCAATGTTCTGAATCCATTTTCGGTATCAAAATTGAAATCTGAGATCGTTTATTATGTCAAAATCGTGATTTAAAATTTTTGGGACCAAGACGGTCTACTGCTTGCATAATCGACCTTCAATCATCATAGAACAGAAATTCAGTTTCAACTTAACTGATTATCTAACATCAAACTATCAAAATTTCAACTTGGTCAACTATGGTCAACTCATGGTCAAACCTAGTCAAACTTGGTCATTTGGGACCTTCTAACGATGTAGAATGCATTCTTAGACGTGTTTAACCAATTCTCAAATCAATTAACATGCTTCTAAACTATCAACGCTGACTTTTCTTGTCAGATTTCAATTTTAATCCCGAAGGGGGCATGGTATTGCATATCATTCAAAGTCTATAATCAAATTTGAAATCATATCTTTATGGAAATCAATATCTTTCCTTAGTAATCAAGACAACAACCATGTCTAGTTATTGATTCATCAAAAAACCTCATCGCTCGGGGCAAATCTATCATCACTTGGGGCATATCAGATTCATCAAGATCCATATCAATCTAGTATTCTCCTAATCTTGTAAACTGTATCAATTTTTGCAACCATCAAATCATAGTGTTCTTTCCTTGGTTCTTCGACAACTGAAGGGTTTGAATGTGATACCTGCTAGTTCTACTAAGACAATCGAGTCTAGAACGGGTCACTCACTTCTTTGCAATCCTAAGGTTTGGAATCAGGTGTTTTGACACTTTTTCGCAATCATAGGTTCATTTGCTATTATAGTGAACATTATCTTTGGTCATTCAGGACCTATTATCTCCATATCAAATCAATATCAATCAGCTTCTGTCTCATATCAATTATCAATTTCAAACATTAGTTTCATATCTCTATCAAACACAGACTATCTTTGAACCACTACGCTTCACACAGTAATTTAAAGAGGGGCAAAATGTAATACCCCAAAAATGGGCTATAAGTTCATTAATCTCCTACATCTTCAATTCAAAAGAAATTGACATCAAAGTCCTAATCTAAGGCACATCTAAACATCATCGAAACATAATTTATTATCTTAAATTCTGCATCAGAGAATATTCCTAGTAATATTCTTAATCATCATAATTATTTTTAATTTTATAATTATTTGGCAATAAATCACATTTATCCTAAAGTTTGATTAATTGAATATTTTCATATTTAATTAATTAGATTTAATATTTGCTACTTAATTATGTAATTAAATTTAATTCTATCTATTATTAATTATATTATTTAATTTTGACAATAAATCTAATATCATATGAATAATTGATTAAATTCTTATTTAATTAATTAAAGCAAGTTGTCATTATTTAATAATATAGTTTTTAATAAAAGTTTGATTAAATAATTGATTAACCCATAAATCAATTGTTTTATTTTTAAAAGCAGTTAAGTTAGAAATAAATCACTTTATTATTAAATTAATTCATAAATAAAACATGCACAATCATAAAAGCAGACAACTATCAATTATCAATTAAAGCTAAACTCTATTTTGAGTTAAAACTTAGCTTTTGTATGTTTTTGTGAGTTAATTATCCTTTATTTAAAAATAACTCAAAAATCAACCTGAGTTATTTGAGTGATTTATGGCTTTTTTTCCCATGCACCTCCAAAGGCCTGGATTTCTATAAAATCAAGGCTTCAGCTCATCTCAAATCATCTCATAATTGTGCAAACTTATGCTGGAGAATTGGAATTGAAGAATCAAAGCTCTTGCGAATCGACATCTTTGTGAGATCAATCTTATTTTTGCATTCATATTTCATATCATTGTTAGATTAGCATTGCATATCAATTTTCAATAGCATTCATAGCATATCAATTTCATCTAGCATAGATTCATATCAAGTTTTCATTCTTATTGCATAAAAAATATAAAAAATATAGATTAATTGCATTCAATTTCATATCCATCTTTTGCATTCAAATCCTTCATTTAGGTGTCGTCTAGGTCACTGATCTCAATTACAATCTGAGAACATCAATCTCGCACCTATTAGAAGGCAGTAAATCGCTTGGTTAGATTAGATTTCAATTTTGCACGATTTTGATTATAGCTAACCTCTAATGTTTTACTGAAGTGTTGTGTCTACAGATCAGGTACAATTTTCACACACATAGGAGGAAGGCTCGAGGTGGGTCCAAATATGCCGACATGTTAGTATGCTCACTTCTTATTGGGTGCTGACCTCCATGGTGGCTTTGACTTGTTAGAGATGGGTTTTCAAGCCATTTTCAGATGCATCGCAGCCATTCATTTCCCAGGAAGGGTTTTTGATCGATGGTTACATTTTAATTTGAGGCCTTGCTAGTTGTTAACATTCAAATTTGAATTTCTACGCTGGTTTTCTGCTAGGGTTTTGCATTTTGATAGTCATGTGTGATAGTTTGGTAGCTGAAATTGATTTCTTTAGGATAGGGATAGTTGGAAGGATAATGATGAATGATCTGATCATCAGTGCTGCAGATTTTACAGGGGGCCATGTCATGTTGAAATTCTTAATGGGTTGCCGCCACCTTTTGCAAGGTTATTATTGAAAATAGAAATATCTATGAGATCAGATTTGAAGCCTTCATGGCTTAGTAGAGTTGCAGGTGGGTAGTTGAGTTGAGGTTGTTGTGTCTGCAAGTGAGCTCAGTACAAGATGGATACACGTAAGAGAAAGATCTGATCTGAACACCATGTTCTCAATGAATTCGATGTTATCTTGTACTCTAGGGTTTATTATTATATTATAAGAAATTGTAACTCTGGTTAGGTCATTTTTGGACTCCTACCTGTGGGTAGTGAGTGTTGTATATATTGTTTTGTGGAGCCTTAGTGCTCAAGAGGTTCATTTTTGTAAATAAAAAGAGGCTCACTTTTGCGAAGAAGTCATCCATTTTTAAGAAAGACTATCTGTGGTATCTATTCTACCCTCTGGTTCTTCTACTCTTTGTTATCTCCCATTGATGATCAAGGCATTCTTGAGGTACTTGTGATATTTGTTCTATCCTTGTCTTCACTGTCTTGATTATCTCTTATTGGATTGAAGTTTATGAATGTTGTTAATGAAAATTGGGGTTCCTAGTCCCTCTCATTTTTTGTGATTTATGTGTTACTATGTCTGATCTAATTTAGATGTTTTGTGTGTATACTACAACCCCTAGCAGTCTTGTCTCATTCCTACACCTAGTTGCAGAAAAGGATGTCTTCTTGCCGGTCATAAGTTGTGTCTTTTGTTCAAACCCTCCTATGAAACACTTATGCAAGCCTATCTAGTGAGTTGTGACTTATTAGACCTGATTTTTCCATTGGTCTCATTCCTCTATGCTGAGATCCAAACCCTAATTTTGGTGTATCACCTAGTAGGTAGTTTTCTTTCATGTTGTTTCCCTTTTCAAGCATTCCTTCTAACCCTTTCCCTTGAAAGTTATTTCATTTCATAGCAAGAAGAAGATTAAGGTGATTATCCAAGAGGAACCAGCCTAGAACCTAGAGGTTTCATCCCAGTTAGCATAGGTCCCACACCTGGGGATGAATCCAATGTTATAGTAGGCTATCAAGACCAAGAGAGCTTGAGACAGAGGCAAAAACTTAGTGTATAACAATAACATTGAAAGAGACATTGGTCATGACAATGATACTATTGTTGGAGATTTTCCAGCAGGCTAGTACTAACTATATATTTTCCATTGATGACAAAATATGGAAACTAGCATGCATGGAAGTCTTATGCAATAAGCTTTCTATATATGTAGCATGGACATGATATCAGCATTATATCATGGGCACGAAGGTTAACTATTAGTAAAGACTGTTATATTGTAGTTGGTGTCATCAGTGTTCCTGACAGAGTTACAAGAAGAGTTCTATGTATGGTTGTCCATACAATTATCATGGAGCCTTGCACCCTTCAATTTATGTTGAAGACATGTTAGTGATGTTTTAGTTATGGATGCATAGTATGTTGATGAGTAGAAGTGAAGTTATGTAGTCATTATTCACCAGCAGTAGTTTCCTATGTTTGTCCAGAAGAGCTGACATAGATTTTATTGGTTATGTAGTTGAGCCTATCCTATGGGTATGCACCCTTGGATTTAAGCTTAAAGGAGAGTTATTTATGTTTAGTTAAGAGAGCATGATGTAATTCAACTTACAAAGAAAGTTCTAGTTGTTTTGGTAGAGCTGATAGTGTGTAGCGTGCATCTACATTTATCTTATTAAACAGGTCCCATAATGTGTTGCATGTATAGTAGAGCCAACATAATGTTTGTTGGAGTTTGTTGTGGTTTCTCTATTATGATTTCGAGGTGGTTCTAATAGGCCAACTTGACTATATCATTTAGAGGAAAGATATTTATAGGCAGTCATTTGTGATTGTTGAAGTGTGGTTCATGGTTGATTAAGCAGAGCAGAGTAGAGTGTGCAAAGTGTTGAGCCATTAGAAGAAGGTCTATGTGACCAAGTAAAATACTTGTGCTATACATTGGAACTGATCTAGATAGCAGGTCAAAGTGCAATTCACCAAGATCCAGATATAGTGTATATCTATTATTCATAAGGTTGTAGCCTTCACCCATTTGAGTAGTGAGCTCTCAGATAGTGTGTCCTCTCCCCTAATAGGGACAATTGTAAAAGAATCCTAATAGGATCCGACCCTTAACTAGGTCTACTATACTAAATATATTTTATAGCTACTCCTTGTAGGGTAAAGGATCTGTTAGGCTATTTTTCTGTCAATGCAAAAATCTTATGAAAGTGACCTCCTCCTTGCAAATGTTTCATGGTTTGTGCCCTTGGCCCTGTGTTCTTCAATGTGTCACCTTACTCTAGTCCAAATCACATGTGCTGAATTGAAAAATCTAAAAAGTTGTCCAAGTTTAAGGTCTGCTAGAAATATTTTCAAAATCCACCTTGGTGTCGAAAACCCATAGTGTTTCTATAAATCCATGATGTTTTTGATCTGTGTGTTTTCAGCCTTCATTATTTTTGACCCTTTGCTTCCTACTTTTGTGCACTTATCCTTTGGCATCAAAAACTCTATATGTTTTTGACCTTGGTCTTAACTACGTAGGTGCGATGGATGGTGGGGCCTAGTCCTTCAAAGGTTTCTTGTCACTGATTCTCCAAATCTCCTAGTGGTTACATCTTCTATTCGTTGATCTGGTGACTATGTTGTCGCACATTCTCTGGTTTCTGGCAGTTAGGTGCCTAACCTTCAGCGACCTAGTGAGTGGTCTATTTCTCTTTAGTCACGTAATCTCTAAATGGTTGGTGGTTAGTGGCTAACATCTCATGACTTGATTGGTGGTTTGTTGCATGGTCACTGAATCCTTGGTAGTTGGTAAGTGGGCTTGGTATTTCTTAAGTGAAGTGACAATGCAAATAAGATCTATGATTGCCACATGATCATGAGGAATGTTCCTCCCCTTTGCAATCATGCGACCACCGTCTGATCTTCCCAAAAGGTAAGGCTTTTCTCAGCGGTGGGTCCTGTGTCAGGTGACTCAGCAGTTATTGTGAATGGTGTGGTGACATGTGGCATTGGGTGGGCCCAGGTGGGGTCTGATGGTTTGGCAGAATGGATAGAGATTTGGCAGTGCTAACAAAATTTAATGTGTTCGCATGTTCATGTAATAAAAAGGTGATGCCCTAGTTCATTTGGTGATTCAACGAACAATGGTCGCATGGTCGCTAAGTCTTTTGGTGATGGTGTATAGTATTTCATGAATTGACAAAAGTTCTTTGGTCACCAATTCACCAAATATGGTGGGGCCGGTGTTTGCAGTGACAAGGTGGCAATCTCATGGATTGTTGCATGTTTGCATAGCCTAGTTTTTGGCTATGCTATCATGCGAAAACTATTATAACATCACAGTTGCAGAGTTGTGTGGGTCCACGGTGCCATGTTGCTGACATGCCTATTTTTCATTCGCTGATGGATTTATGTGGTGGCCGAAGACTTTTTTGGGTGGTTTGTGATGGCATTGCGTGGTTAAGGAGACTGTGGTTGCATGATCGCAAAGGTTAGTTTGGTGCCTTGCGATCATGTGACCAAGCATAATTTGAAGCCCAAATTCCTGTGGCGGTGAAATTGATGACTGCACAATTGCACGACTAGGGGCAAATAGTTGAGGAACATAAAACCCATGAAGTGAAAAGTAGCCGTTCATTTTCAAATTTGAATTGTCTAGGGGTTTCCATCGATACAAAGGATTGAATTTCAATGCAGAAGTGATTGGAACTAGTAAAAAGTGATTTGTTTGCCACTCTAGTGTGGTCCAGGGTGCTTGATGGTCATTTGTAGGGATCTGTACCATGTAAGGAATGATTACAATCTTGGCTTGAGAAGCATTTGCAGGTGGTTGATTAGATTGGTTTTTAAAATCTCCTGGTCTTATGGCCTGATCTTAATGTCGGTCTGAGATCTTTTCTCTTTGGGTTGCCTAACTTTCATGCCCCTGCAATAAATTTTTGATCATTTCCAATTGGTTTAGCTATTGTAACCTATGCCTTAGCTGTTCGTAGCTTGTTGCAACATGTTATGGGTTGCCAAGGCATCTGATGGTATAAATTATCAAAATTTTGACTATGGAAGGGTTCTGAATTTTGTCAGTTCTAGTGAAGGGTCATTTTCTTATAGATTTTTCTCCTTCTCTTTGCATATATAGTGTTCCACTTTCTCTTGCTGGTTCAAAGAATACAATACATATTGTAACAAATTTGTCTTATGTGTGAGGATTTAATATATTCTTACTATTACCAAGCTATCTCCATTTGAATTCTGGATTCATTAATCATACATCAAGGGTGTTTGATTTTTCTGTTTGCACTACCTATGTTCTTGCAAGTGGAGTTGTCTTCGCAGGGACAACTGGTTCAGAGTTAGTGTTTCTGTATGTATGAACTGAGGTGTCAAAGATATTTCATGCTTGTCTTCCAGTGGATGCTGGTTAATGTATTGTTTGTTTATAGGTCTCTTCTAAGGGAAGGGTTAAAATCTTTTGAGTGGATAATAACATACTTAAATACATAGGTGGGTGCTAAGTTGAGGTTTGGTCATGGTGTGTGATTGATGTAAGGCATCAACACATTGGGTATATTATTTTCTTGTTTCATAGCTATCCCTTGCAATATTGTATTTGACTCTGTGGCCCATTGGATAAGGCACTGGTCTATGTGGGACTCAGGGTATCTCAAGGGTCCCTTCTATCTATTCAAATCATTTCCATCCAGTTTCACCCTTTCCCTTTCTTGCTGTTAGTATAGGTCTCTAGCTTTTAGTCTCATTTCATGTAAGTAGGGCTATTGTATGATACTTTCTATCATTGGGGTACATGATACCTATAGGAGATTGACTGCTATTCCACACTAATCTATCTGTAGGCCTTTGGTTTGTCATGAGGTGTCTTGAATGTGTAGGTAAGGCAATACCCGCTTGAGTGAATGTGGAGCTCAAAGAAGAAGGAGGATTTCTCTCTATCCTCATCAATTGGTTTATTTTCCTTGTCAAGCTTGAGTGCCTAACCTATGTTTTAAGTCCAACCATTTGTTTCAAGCTTGGTCCTACAAGGAAGAAAACCAACAAAATGGTGAATTTTCTTGGGAAGAAGTAAATAATTTTAGCACTCTTGGCTGGATCATCCCAGGGTCTTGGTTGAAGTTACAGAGTCAAATAGAAAAAACACATTAGTAAAATCTTCTCACTACATGTTGAGTGGTGACTCTGAGTTCTCTGTTTGATCAGTGTAGTTCCTGATAAACAGTGTGGCCTGGTGAGTTTTGTGTTGCTTGGAAGAAGAAATAATGAATCATTTTTCCTCTCAAGGAGGTGGTGACTCTACATGACAAAGAACTTGATGGAGCTGCATGGTGAGCTCTAGATCTGCCCTGCTTCCAGCTAAAGGTTTTTTGTTGCAAAACTTTCAGGTATTCTTTTGTTGAAAATGTTTCCCTATCAAGTGTGTTGCACTGCTGTGGAGGGATGAGTTGTAGTGGGCTATTCCTCATGGAGGAATATAGGCCCTTTTATTTTGATGGCATCGAAGGTGCCCCTAATGAGTTCTCTACTAAGGATGGGAAGTGCTTGCCGAGATTCATGGCTGGTGGATCTGTTTCTGCAAGCCAGCATGTTGATGTTGTCATGGGTATTTTTGGAGATATGGATGTTGAACATGAGGATATTTCCATGAGGCTATTTGTGCACACATTTTTTGATGGCGCAAGGAAGTGGTTCTTGTCCTTGCCTTCATGTTCAATCCCTTCTTGGGATGTGTTGAGAGCTAAGTTTGTTGAGCATTTTGATAAAGTTTCTGCTCTCACGAAGGAATTAGCGAGGTTGAAAATGGTGAATTGGTAGTTAGCAGAGGACATAAGATTGCTAAGACTGGTGGCTCCTAATGATGTTCATGAAGAGGCCAGTGTTTCTGATGTTGATTCTCACTATGCAGAGAGTGTTGATTATGAAGCTGATTCTAAGATCAGTGCATATGAGGATGTTGAAGATGAATCTGAGGATGACAATATTTCCTTTTTGTCTGCAGATTTTTTTTCTTGTCAACATGAGAGGGCAATTTTCTTGTCTCAGATTGATGATGTTTTGTGTGAAAGGGAAGATATTGAATATGATGCAGATGATGATTCTTACATTGATTGTTTCACACAAGATGATCTAAGGCCAGATGTCTCCATTCTTATCCTGGATGAGAATGATGTTTGCAATGATAGGGATGTAGCTAATGAAGAAGAAAATGAGGCTCAAAGTCCACTAAGTAGTGAGGAGATTTTAGCACTCTTGGCTGATGAATTTTAGAGGTATGCCCCTACTTTAGATTTTGATTTGCAGCTCCCCTGTGATATGATTTTTGACACTGATAATGAGGCCAGTGTTCAAAGTGACCATGAAGACCCATGTATACAAGGTCCCCCCTTTGGTAGTGACTCTGCGGAAAGAGAAGTAGAAGGACATGACAGTGTGTTTTTCTATCATTAAGATTACAGTGATGAACAAATTTCTTATTCAAGCCCTTTTCCTATTTCTGCTAAATATGATACTCAGTGTGACAGTATTGAGGACTTAGTCTTTAATAGTTGGGATAGAAATTCTTTTGGTGAAAATGATGATGCAATGTTCCCCTATTATAGAAGCTTTGATAAAGACCTTCACTTGGTTCATGATCCAATTCATGAAGATGTCATGGAGGAACCAAGTTGCTCAGTGGCTGAAGCAATACATGAAGGTAAACCAGAGGATTCAAGTCCTTTTCAGATAGGTAATTCTGATGTAATGCATGATGCTTAGTGTGTTTTATTTTCTGATGCATTACAAGGTGAGTTTTTTATTCTTTCTAGTTAGTAGGAAGAAGTAGATGATGTTCCCTACTTCTTGGAATTTGAATATGAGTATGATGGTTGTGACTAGAAGAAAATGGGTGGTGATTAGCATAGTTTCATTCTTCAGCCCATGAATATTCACATATATTTGTAGCAAAATGATCATAAAATTTTCAAGTGGCTGGTTGCATATGTGGATGAAAATCAGACCTTTGATTTAGGAGGGTTTCTGATTTTCTTTGGGTGGCCCGGGGCCACTTAGTAAAGTTGTAAATCTTGTAAATCATGTAAATATGTTCTTTCCCTTTCCTCTTGTGTGCTTTTCCTTCCTGTTCCCTATGTTTTTTGAGGTTCCCTATTTTTGTCCAGTTGGTGGTCTACTTCTCCCAGTGATTCTAAATTCTTGCCATGCCTGCAAGAGACATGCATCCCCAACTAGAGCCACTGTTAGGCCATTTTTCTATCAATGCAAAAATCTTATGAAAGTGACCTCCTCCCTGCAAATGTTTCATGGTTTGTGCCCTTGTCCCTGTGTTCTTTAATGTGTCACCTTTCTCCAGTCCAAATCACATGTGCTGAATCAAAAAATCCAAAAATTTGTCCAAGTTTAAGGTCTGCTAGAAATATTTTCAAAATCTGCCTTGGTGTCGAAAACCCATAGTGTTTCTATAAATCCATGATGTTTTTGATCTATGTGTTTTCAACCTTCATTATTTTTGACCTTGTGCTTCTTGCTTTTGTGTGCTTATCCTTTGGCGTTGAAAACTCTATGTGTTTTCCACCTTGGTCTTAACTACGTAGGTGTGATGGATGGTGGGGCCCAGTCCTTCAAAGGTTTCTTGTTGCTAATTCTCCAAATCTCCTAGTGGTTACATCTTCTATTCAGTGACCTAGCGACTGTGATGTCATGCATTCTCTAGTTTCTGGTGGTTAGGTGCCTAACCTTTAGTGACCTGGTGGGTGGTCTATTTCTCTTCAGTCGTGTAATCTCTAAATGGTTGGTGGTTAGCGGCTAACATCTCATGACTTGGCGGGCAGTTTATCACATGGTCATTGAATCCTTGGTAATTGGTAGGTGGGCCCAGTATTTCTTAAGCGAAGTGATAATGCAGATAAGATCTATGGTTGCCCCATGATCGTGAGGAATATTCCTCCCCTTTGCGATCATGTGACCACTATTTGATCTTCCAAAAAGGTAAGGATTTTCTCAGCAGTGGGTCCTGTGTCAGGTGACTTGATGGTTATCGTGAATGGTGCGGTGACATGTGGCATCAGGCAAGCCTAGGTGGGATCTGATGGTTTGGCAAAATGGATAGAGATTTGGCAGTGCTGAAAAAATTTAATGTGTTCACGCATTCGTGTAATAAAAAGGTGATGCCCTAGTTCATTTGGTGATTCAGTGAATAATGGTCACGTGGTCGCTAAGTCTTTTGGTGATGGTGTATAGTATTTCATGAACTAGCGAAAGTTCTTCAGTCACCAATTTGCCAGATATGGTGGGGCCAGTGTTTGCGGCGACAAGGTGGCAATCTCATGGCTTGTCGCGTGTTCACATAGCCTAGTTTTTGGCTATGCAATCATGCGACAACTATTATAACATCACGGTTGCAGAGTTGTGTGGGTCCATGGTGTCGTGTTGCTGATGTGCCCATTTTTCCTTCGCTAAGGGATTTATGTGGTGGTCGAGGACTTTTCTTGGTGGTTTGTGATGGCATTGCATGGTTAAGGAGACCACGGTTGCATGATCACAAAGGTTAGTTTGGTGCCTTGCGATCATGCGACCAAGCATAATTTGAAGCCCAGATTATTGTGGCGGTGAAATTGATGGCTGTGCGATTGTGTGACTAGGGGCAAATAGTTGAGGAACATAAAACCCACGAAGTGCAAAGTAGCCATTTATTTTCAAATTTGAATTGTTTGGGGTTTCCAGCGATAGAAAGGACAGAATTTCAATGCAGAAGTGATTGGAACTGGTAAAAAGTGATTTGTTTGCCGCTCCAGTGTGGTCCAGGGTGCTTGATGGTTGTTTGTAGGGATCTGTACCATGTAAGGAATGATTACAATCTTGGCTCGAGAAGTGTTTGCAGTTGGTTGATTAGACTAGTTTTTATGGAAATCTCCTGGTCTTATAGCCTGATCTTAATGTCGGTCTGAGATCTTTTCTCTTTGGGTTGCCTAACTTTCATGCCCCTACAATAAATTTTTGACCATTTCCAATTGGTTTAGCTATTGTAACCTATGCCTTAGCTATTTGTAGCTTTTTGCAACCTGTTATGGGTTTCCAAGGTAGCTGATGGTATAAATTATCAAAATTTTGACTGTGGAAGGGTTCTAAATTTTGTCAGTTCTAGTGAAGGGTCCTTTTCCTGTAGATTTTTCTATTTCTTTGCATATAGTATGTTCCTCTTTCTCTTGCTGGTTTAGAGAATACAATACATATTGTAACAGATTTGTCTTATGTGTGAGGATTTAATATATTCTTACTGTTACCAAGCTATCTCCATTTGAATTCTGGATTCATTAATCATACATCAAGGGTGTTTGATTTTTCTGTTTGCACTGCCTATGTGCTTGTAAGTGGAGTTGTCTTCACAGGGATAACTAGTTTAGAGTTAGTGTTTTTGTATGTATGAGCTGAGGTGTGAAAGATATTTCATGCTTGTCTTCCAGTGGATGCTGGTTAATGTATTTTCTGTTTATAGGTCTCTTCTAAGGGGAGGGTTAAAATCTTTTGAGTGGATAATAACATACTTAAATACACAGGTGGGTGCTAAGTTGAGGTTTGGTCATGGTGTGTGATTGATGTAACGCATCAACACATTGGGTATATTATTTTCTTGTTTCATAGCTATCCCTTGCAATATTGTATTTGACTCTGTGGCCCATTGGATAAGGCACTGGTCTATGTGAGACTCAGGGTATCTTAGGGGTCCCTTCTATCCATTCAAACTATTTCCATCTAGTTTCACCCTTTCCCTTTCTTGCTATTAGCATAGGTCTCTAGCTTTCAGTCTCATTCCATGCAAGTAGGGCTATTGCATGATACTTTCTATCATTGGGGTACATGATACCTATAGCAGATTGACTGCTATTCCACACTAATCTATTTGCAGGCCTTTGGTTTTTCATGAGGTGTCTTGAATATGCAGGTAAGGCAATACCCACCTGAGTGAATGTGGAGCTCAAAAAAGAAGGAGGATTTCTCTCTATCCTCATCAATTGGTTTGTTTTCCTTGTCAAGCTTGAGTGCCTAACCTATGTTTCAAGCCCAACCATTTGTTTCAAGCTTGGTCCTGCAAGGAAGAAAACCAATAGGATCTTCTAACAAGGATCATAATACTCTAGTGCAAAATATTAGTGGGTATTAATTCCCACCGAGGTTTTTACCTATTTGGGTTTCCCCATAACCAAAAGATTGGTGTTGTGTTCTTGTGTTCTTTCATTGTGTTTATGCTTTATGTTTAAGTATACTTAATTGGATAAAGAATTGAATCTTGTAAATAACTGATTCAGCCCCCCTCTCCCCCCCCACCCCCCTCTCAGTTATCTCTTAGGACTATTCCTAACAATTGGTATTAGAGCCAAGTGCCTTGGAGAGAAAGTTTAATAGCTTGAGGTTGATGAGTTTGCATACTTCAGAAAAGAAAGTCCTAAGTTTGATGGAGAGAATTATCTTGATTGGAAGAACAAGATGGTGACTCATTTGCAGTGTATTTATTTTGAAGTTTTTGATGTGACTATCATAGCAGCCAAGATACATACCCTAGAAGACCTTGCACAAGAGGATGCTACTGATAGAAAAAAGGAATTGTTTCATTAGAATGCTATTGCTAAAGAAGCCCTTATCAGTGCCCTATCTGATGGTGAATTTTAATAAATAAAAAAGGTAGATACAACCCAAAAGATATGGAAGCACCTAAAAGACATATTTTAAGGAGACAAACAAGAAAAGGAAGCACATAGAAAGACATGGAAGAAAAGATACAATGCATTAGAGATGTTGCCTGAAGAAAACATCATAGCTTACAATTAGAGGATAAATGAAGTAGTTGCTAGAATCAAAAACAATGGTGGAGAGATTTCAGAGGAGGACATCATGAATAAGTTGATGACTACTCTTACTCCTGAATATGGAAGAAAGATTAACATCCTTGATGAGACCATGTAGCTTACATCTAATTTCAAGAGAGAGACTTTGATTAGTAAACTCTTAGCTTTTGAGATCTCAAGATTGAAGATAGAACCAAAGAGTGAAACAACATTCAAAACAACAGTTCATAGTAAGAAATCTACAAACACTTCTAGTAATTTTGATGATGATGATGAAGAGAAAACTCTAGAGGATTTCATTGCTATGATTGCCAAAAGAGAAAAGAAAGGAAAATGAAAATATGAAGGCCAATTACCATTTAAATGCTTTTCATGTAATAAGATCAGTCACTTTGCATCTAAGTGTCCTACTAGACCTAGAAAGTTCAAAAAGGATTACAAGCCTAAGTATTCTAAGGAATGTTACTATGTTGGAGATGGAGTTTCAGATGAAGAATCTGGTGAAGAATAAATTGGATTCATTGCTATTATAGACAAAATGAATAATAAGACAACTCATGAAGATAATAAAGGAAATCAAGAGCTTGCATTGATTTCACAAGCTGACATAAGGACAGATTGGATCATAGATAGTGGTTGTTCACATCACATGATAGGTGATAAAGGAAAGTTTTTTCATTTGGAAAAATACAATGGAGGTATGGTCAGATTTGGAGACAACACTCCTAAACCAATAGTTGGTAGAGGAGACATCACTTTGGATGGAAAGAATAGTACTGATAATGTTCTTTATGTTGATGGTTTGAAACATAACCTTCTCAGTGTTGGATAGTTACTTGGAAAAGGATATCAGTTGGAGTTCAAAGATGAAAAATGCATCATTAAAAACAAGGATGTTGTTATGATTACATCAGGCTCAAAGACAAGAGGTAATTTTTTTCAACTCAATTCAGAAGCAAGTTGTTTTGTTGCTAAAGTTGATGACAGTTGGTTGTGGCATAAAAGACTATGTCATATCAATTTTGATAACATAGTGAAGATAAGAAATGTAAAGGCAGTAAGAGATCTACCTAGCATACCAAAGCCAATTGATACTATATGTAGTGAATGTGTGATGGGAAAGCATGTGAGAAATTCATTCAAGAGCAAGAAAAATTTAGCAGAGAACAAGTTGGATTTGATTCATATAGACCTATGTGGTCCAACTCAAACAAGATCATACTATGGTGAAAGGTATTTCATTTTGTTTGTTGATGATTATACTAGAATGATATGGGTTTCATTCTTGAAAGATAAGTCAGAAGCCTTTGAGAAGTTCAAAATATTCAAAGCTAAGGTTGAGAATGAATCTAGACTAAAGGTAAAGTGTTTGAGATCGGATAGAGGAGGAGAATTCACCTCTAACAGATTCTATGAGTACTGCGAAGAACATGGCATAAAGAGATATTTAAATGCACCTAGAACCCCTCAGCATAATGGAATTGTGGAAAGAAGGAATAGGATCATCCTTGATACAATGCACACCATTATGATAGAAGGAAAAGTTTCACACACCTATTGGAGAGATGTAGTCAATACAACCATTTATACCATCAATAGAATTCAATTGAGGCTAGACACTGACAAAACACCATATGAGCTATGGTTTGGTAATGTTTCCATAGTAAAATACTTTAGAATCTTTGGAAGCAAGTGCTACATCAAAAGGGATGAAGCAGTAGGCAAGTTTGATGCAAGAAGTGATGAAGGTATTTTTCTTGGTTACTCTACTAAAATTAAAGCTTATAGACGTTTTAATTTAAGATTGAAAAAGATCATTGAAAGTGCTCATGTAAAAATTGATGAAAAGTTTATGATTCAAGAAATATATCATGATTACTCACCCATGATTGAAGAACCTAGATTCTCCACCAGTGAGATAGTTATTGAAGAATTTTTTGATAGTATTGATGTGTTATTCAATGACCCCGAGACAAGTGAAGAAGAGACTCCTAAGGCTGATAAGTCAGCATCACCTAAAGTTCCAAAGTTTACATCAAGAAATCATTCCAAGATAGACATCATTGGAGATCAGAGTGCAAAAGTCTTAACAAGGTCCCAAGAAAAGAACTCAGTGATGAAGGGTGCTCCCCTTAATACCACAAACACATAACAGAAATAGAGAAACAACAACAATATGCAAGAACAGAAAATTGGCTTCTTATTATCTCCACAAATGTGGAATTACAAACTTTCAGAATTACAATATGCAAAGCCACATGGGCATTCCCTTACAATATTCTGTAGGACAAAGCCTCGAACTATTACCCAGAACTATTCTGAACTGCCTAAGACAATAATACAACCTTCCTTATATAGGCAATTTTCCACCGCCTGGGAAGGTTCCAGAATTTTAGCCAATAAGGCTGACCAAATTTAGAATTATTGTATTTTACATTTTATTACATCATAGTCGGCTCAAGCTAACCTTTGAAACCCGAACAGAAATTTTGAAGAAAATTATTTTCTGCCATTTCGGGTGGCCCAACTTCCGAAGACCATAAGTCATCACCAGTTGACCTGATCGGCTATTATAACCCCATTTCGAAAACGCCACGAAGTGCTCTACAGGCTTGACCTACGCAAGCGCCCGTCACCCAAATTTTTGACCTCATCCGGGGCCTCTAAAGCCTTCAAAACTGAGTTCAAAGTTTCTATACCCTACTGCCAATACCGAAAATCTTCAATATCTTCCAATATACACTTGATCTGGCAATGAAACTTTACTGGCAGACTTATATGACCAACATGAACTCCAAGAAAGAAATCAGATCATTCTGAGCACATACGAAAATTACCAAAAATAGTAACTTTCCATAAATAGCAGCTCTGCACTAAAATAGCCCTTATTGAATATAAAAACAGAAATATTTTTGGGTGATGCAAGATTGCTCTTACACCCAGGATGCTCCTGCATCAGACACCCGGGGTAATTTGAGAAGTGACCCTGTCACGACTCAGGTGTGCAGAGGAAAACCGAGATGATTAACCTCCTCCTTTGTTAGCCATGATGAATCTTCAACAGGTCGTCCCTTCCACTTGACCAGATATTCTTCATATGTCTTGTTCCTTGTGCTTCTGCCAACAGGACTATCCAGTATATCTTCAATCTCCTTAGTGTCTGAACTAGTTGCTGGAATACTCCACTGTGCTGCTGTGATCTCATCTTCAACACCTCCTTCATGATACTCTATCAGATCTGAAATGTTAAACACTGGTGAAATATTTAGCTCACTAGGCAATTCTACCTCATATGCATTTCCTGAATCATGCTTCTTCAGTATCTTACATGGCCCAAACTTCTTCATTTTCAGCTTGTTATATGTACCAACTGGAAACCGCTCCTTCCGCAAATGAACCATGACTTCATCACCAACCTGAAATTCCTTATCCCTCCTTTTCTCATCTGCCTTAGCCTTATACTATGCGTTCATCTTGGTAATATGCTTCCTCACCTCCCCATGGATGTTCTTCAAATGTTCTGCAAAATCCTCAGCTTCAGCACTACTTATTTCTCCTTTATCTATCTTTCTCAACTCAGATGCATTTCTTGGACTACTTCCATATATAATCTAGAATGGTGATTTACCAGTGCTCCTATTGACAGAATTATTGTATGCAAATTCTACCTGTGGTAAAATCAAATCCCATCCTGTTGGCTTATCTCCAACCAAACATCTCAGCAAATTTCCCAAACTCCTATTCACCACCTCTATTTGTCCATCAGTCTGTGGGTGATGTGATGAACTGAACTTCAAATCTGTCTTCAACTTCTTCC
Organism: Chamaecyparis obtusa; assembly: GCA_027943335.1. Classification (NCBI taxonomy): domain Eukaryota; kingdom Viridiplantae; phylum Streptophyta; class Pinopsida; order Cupressales; family Cupressaceae; genus Chamaecyparis; species Chamaecyparis obtusa. The sequence continues at coordinate 1,102,977 of BSBK01008863.1, forward strand.
ACAATGTACGCCAGAAATATCCAACAAACTTAGTGTCCCGATCTGAAACTATGGTCTTTGGCAAACCATGAAGTCTCACTACTTCTCTGAAAAACAATTCTGCTACATGAACAGCATCATTAGTCTTCTTGCAGGGAATGAAATATGCCATCTTTGAAAATCTGTCAACTACCACAAAAATTGAATCATGTCCCCGCTGTGTCCTCGGTAAATCAAGAACAAAGTCCATGCTGATATCCTCCCAAGGCTTCTCTAGTACGGGTAATGGCTGATACAACCCTGTATTCTGCTTCACTCCTTTCGCCATCTGACATACTCTACAACTCTGTACAAACTTCTTCACATCCTGCTGCAATTGTGGCCAATAATAATTTTCACTAACCAAAGAAAGGGTTTTGTCACGACCAAAATGTCTAGCCAATCCTCCGCTATGCTTCTCCTTGATGAGATTCTCCCTCATAGAACTTCGTGGAATGCACAACTGACTCCCTCTGAATAGCATATCATCCTGGATGATGAAATCCAGCCATTTTGTCCTGTCTAGAGTAACAGGTTCTGTACAAGCTTTCCAAGCTTCACCAAAATCAGGATCCTCTGGATACAAATTCTTGAGTTCCTTGAACCCAACCACTTCAATCTGCATTTCTGTCAGCAATAGTTGCCTTCTACTAAGAGCATCTGCAACCCTATTAGACTTTCCACTCCTGTGTTTCAAAACAAATGTGTAACTCTGCAAAAACTCAACCCATTTCAAATGCCTCTGATTCAACTTTCCTTGACTATTCAAATATTGCAAAGCTTGATGATCAGTGTACAAAACAAACTCCTTAGGAAGTAGATAATGTCTCCACTTCTTTAATGCATGAACTATAGCATAAAATTCCTGATCATAAACAGAATATTTTCTCTTGGCATCATTTAACTTCTCACTGAAATAAGCAACAAGTTTACCTTCTTGGCTCATAACAGCTCCTATTGTAGTACCACTAGCATCACAATCTACTTGAAACACCTTATTAAAATCTGGAAGTGCTAAGACAGGTTGTTCTGTAACTTTTTGTTTCAGCAATTGAAAACTCTTTTCTGCCCCATTAGTCCACTTAAACTCTTTTCTATCCCCTCTCATTGTTTCAGTCAAGGGTCCACAAATACTACTAAAATTTCTGATAAACTTTCTGTAAAAGCTAGCTAGACCATGAAAAGATCTTACCTCAGTAGCATTCCTTGGAGTAGGCCATTCAAGGATAGCCTGTACCTTCTCTGGGTCCATTTTTAGACTTCTCCTGAAACTACAAACCCCAAATACACCAACTCTTTCTTCACAAAACTGCACTTCTTCAAATTAATCAGTAATTTCTCTTCTCTCAACTTCTCAAATACCATACAAATATGCATCATATGCTCATCCAATGTCTTACTAAAGATCAAAATATCATCCAGGTAAACAATGACAAACTTACCCAAAAATTCTTTCAGAACCTCGTTCATGAGCCGCATGAAAGTGCTCGGTGCATTGGTTAGCCCAAAAGGCATGACTAACCACTCATATAGTCCTTCCTTTGTTTTGAAGGCAGTCTTCCATTCATCTCCTTCTCTGATCCGAATCTGATGATATCCACTCTTCAGATCTATCTTTGAGAAATACACAGCTCCACTCAAACAGTCCATAATATCATCCATTTGTGGCAATGGAAACCTGTACTTGATTGTGATCTTGTTTATTGCCCTAGAATCTGTACACATCCTCCATTCTCCATTCTTCTTTGGTGCTAATACCGCTGGTACAGCACAGGGACTCAAACTCTCACGGATCAAACCTTTTTGTAACAGTTCATGTACTTGTCTGTTCAACTCCTCACTTTCTGCAGGTGTCATTCTGTGTGCTGCCTTATTCGGCAAACTCGCTCCTGGGATCAAGTCCATCTGATGATTGATCTTTCTGACTGGTGGTAATCCATCAGGCATGTTATCGAATACAATATCCTGAAACTCATTCAACAAATCTGCAACTTCTACAGGAACATCTTCTACTTCCTCTTTACTAGCTTTTGGAATTAAAGAAAAACATACATGCTCATGCCTCATACCATCTAGAAAATTTCTTCCATCAACAAAAGTTATCCTTGCATTACCACATACCTTTTCTTCAGTCTCCTTCAATGGTTTTAGCTTATGTCGCACTCCATCCTTTGTCAGGGAATAGGTATTCGCACGACCATCATGTACAGCACATCTGTCAAACTGCCATGGTCTACCCAGCAACATATGACATGCATCCATAGATATGATATCACACAATACCTCATCTTGGTATCCACCAATCTTGAACTTCACTAGGCATTGTTCACTGACCATGACCTTGTGGTCATCCTGTACCCAGGCAATCCGATATGGATGTGGGTGTTTCTGTCTCTTGAGCTTCAACTTTGTCACCATCTCTTCTGACACCAAATTGTCAGTGCTTCCACTATCAATGATCACATCACAACATTTACCTTCACACTTGCACCTGGTGTGAAACAAGCTCCTCCTTTGCTCAGGTTCATTCTCACCACTCAACAAGACTCTTCTGTTAATCAACATTTCTCCTCTTTCAGCATCTTCAGAATTTGATGATCTGGCATCTTCATCTACATGTGCAACTCTGGCCTGGCCTTCATTTCTCCTGTCTATTCTACCTTGGCACTGAGGACATTCAAATGCCCTATGACCTTCTTCTCCATAGTGAAAACATGTTCCACGGAAGCCACCTCTTCCAGATCCTTGTCCTCTTCCCCTTCCTCTTTGATCTCTATTATTCTGATCCTGGAAGCGATTGGAATTGTTTCCTCTCTGATTCTGACTACTACTGGCCTCATCCTTCTTTTTTGGATCTTCATTTCGGCCACCATAGGACCATCCACCAGATTGTCCACCGCGACCTCTTCCATTTTGTCTGCTCTCAAACTTCTTGTTCAGCTTTTCCTCTACTTTTAGGGCAAACTGGTATGCCTCTTCAATACTATTCATTCGAACCAGATTCAGCTCCTCCTGAATGCTTGGCCTTAACCCATTAAGGTATCGGGCAACTTTCTCCTTATCAGCTTCTGCATGGCCTGTTCTGATGAGAAGTCGATAGAACTCCTCTGTATACTCCTGAACAGATCTTCCCGCTTGCTTCAAACTCTGCATTTTCTTCAGTAGGTCAAGCTCATAATCAACAGAAATGAACTATCACTTCAATTTATCCACCATCCGATCCCATCTTGTGATTTTATCTTTCCCTCTTCTATTTCGCTCTAATTGAATTTCTTGCCACCAGATCTTCGCATGACGTTTCAATCTGGCCTTCGCAAATTTGACCCTATCAGGATCTTCAACATCTTCGTACTCAAAATATTCCTCACATTCATTGATCCAGTCGATCAATTCCTCTGGGTTAAGATTTCCAGAAAATGTAGGAACCTCAATCTTAGGTCTTTTCCCAATCTTGGAAATCGCCCGAAAAAGTCTTTCTTCCTCCTGGTTCACAATTTCAATTTCCCCTTCTTGATATTCTTCTTCGGCTTCATCCTCGCTTTCGTCTCTGACATTGAGATTCATTCCTCTGCGAATCTCTTCTTGCAATGCTCGCACTTGTCTCTGCAGCTCTCTAACCTCAGGTGTCACAGCACCAACTCTTCCGCCACGTTCTCGTCGTGGAGGCATTTTCACGATGCGCGCTGAAACCCTAGCCACGGTCCTGGTGCAAACTACCTCACAGTCGGCGATCTATTTACACACTCAAGAAAACTTGCTCTCATACCACTTGATGAAGGGTGCTCCCCTTAATACCACAAACACATAACAGAAATAGAGAAACAACAACAATATGCAAGAACAGAAAATTGGCTTCTTATTATCTCCACAAATGTGGAATTACAAACTTTCAGAATTACAATATGCAAAGCCACATGGGCATTCCCTTACAATATTCTATAGGACAAAGCCTCGAACTATTACCCAGAACTATTCTGAACTGCCTAAGACAATAATACAGCCTTCCTTATATAGGCAATTTTCCACCGCCTGGGAAGGTTCCAGAATTTTAGCCAATAAGGCCGACCAAACTTAGAATTATTGTATTTTACATTTTATTACATCATAGTCGGCTCAAGATAACCTTTGAAACCCGAACAGAAATTTTGAAGAAAATTATTTTCCGCCATTTCGGGTGGCCCAACTTCCGAAGACCATAAGTCATCACCAGTTGACCTGATCGGCTATTATAACCTCATTTCAGAAATGCCACGAAGCGCTCTACAGGCTTGACTAGTGCAAGCGCCTGTCACCCAAATTTTCGACCTCATCCGGGGCCTCTAAAGCCTTCAAAACTGAGTTCAAAGTTTCTGTACCCTGCTGCCAATACCGAAAATCTTCAATATCTTCCAATATACACTTGATCTGGCAATGAAACTTTACTGGCAGACTTATATGACCAACATGAACCTCCAAGAAAGAAATCAGATCATTCTGAGCACATACGAAAAATTACCAAAAATAGTAACTTTCCATAAATAGCAGCTCTGCACTAAAATAGCCCTTATTGAATATAAAAACAAAAATATTTTTGGGTGATGCAAGATTGCTCTTACACCCAGGATGCTCCTGCATCACTCAGTTAGCAGTGAAGCGGTATGTTTACTATCTTAGATTGAACCCTTAAGTGTTGAAGATGCATGTAATGATTCAGATTGGCATGATGCTATGAAAGAAGAACTTGATCAGATTGTTAAGAATGACACTTGGGAACTGGTCCCAAGACCTAGTGATAAGAATGTTATTGGAACAAAGTGGATATTCAGAAACAAGATGAATGAAGATGGCACATTATTAAGAAACAAACCAAGGTTAGTTTGTAAAGGATATGCACAAAGAGAAGGTATTGATTATTCAGACACATTTGCACCTATGAGTAGATTAGAAGCTATTAAGTTATTTTTAGCTTATGCTATAGTCAAAAAATTCAAAGTTTATTAGATGGATGTCAATTTAGCATTCCTGAATGGTGATTTGAAAGAAGTATACATTGAGTATTCGGAAGGATTCACCTTATCAGATAGACCTAATATGGTATGTAGATTGAAGAAGGCCCTCTATGGACTTAAGCAAGCCCCCTAGAGCATGGTATGAGAGACTAGATGGATACTTAACAAAGATTGGATTCAAGAAAGGAGCAAGAGATTGTAATCTATTCATTAGAGAGACATCTAAAGGTTTAATTCTTTTAGCTATATTTGTTGATGACATTATCTTTGGAGGTAATGACAAGCTTAATGCTGAATTTGCCAAAAAAATACAGAATGAACTTGAGATGAGTATGATTGGTCCTATCAAATACTTTTTGGGACTAAATGTGTAGTAGATAGAAAAAGGAATTTTTATTAATCAGTCAAAATATGTGAAAGAGATACTGAAGAAATTCAAGATGGATTATTGCAAGCCAGTAGGAACCCCTATGATCTCTAGATGCAAGCTTACAAAAGAAGATGACTCACCAGTAGTAGATATAACATTATATAAGTTTATGATTGGTAAACTTATATATCTTACTCAGACTAGACCTAACATTTCAAATGCAGTTGGCATAGTTGGAAGATTTGCAGTAGAACCTAAATAAAGTCACCTTATGGTAGTAAAGAGAATATTCAGATACTTGCAGGGCACTATAGATTATGGTCTATGGTATCCTAATTTAGAAAATGTTGAGCTTCATGTGTGTACACTAATGCAGATTGGGCATGATGTATTGATGATAGAAAGAGTACTTTAGGTGGAGTAGTGTTTCTTGGTAATAGAATTATCACTTGTATTTCTCAGTCAACAACAGAAGCAGAGTATGTTGTAGCAGCCTTGAATTATTCTACAATTGTTTGGATCAAGTAGATGATAAAGGATTTTGGAATTAAGATTGATTATCCTATTGTTATTCATTGTGATAAAACTAGCACTATGTGAATACTAAATATTAGTTGGCAGATATATTCACAAAGCCCTTTCCTAAGGATACTTTTGAGTATCTCAGGGAGAAGTTGGGAGTCATTCCCTTCCCTAATTATTCTTAGAAGAAGAAAGGAAAGGCATCAATCCTTAGGGACTGATGGATGGTTGACTACTCTACCTTAGGAGTAGTACCGGTGCTTAAAATGAATGGCACCCTTTTCCATTAATGTCAAAGGGGGATTATATACAGAGTCATGAAAAAAAAGAAGTAAAAGGAGTAATATTCAAATATGACAACAGTTCAGTTAAGGAAATGGAGAATATTAGAAAATATTACAGTAGATGGAGGATTCATCTTTGGGGGAGTTTTGAAGAGGAAATGGAGAATGTTATAAAATAAATTCTCATTTGGGTTGGTGGTGGTTTTTCATTCCACATGTTGCCATCAATGCCAAAGGGGGAGATTGTTGGTGATTTTCTAGCAGGCCAGTACTGACTGTATGTTTGTCATTGATGACAACATATGGAAAGTAGCATGCATGGAAGTCTTATGTATTAAGCTTTCTATATATGTAGAATGGACATGATATCAGCATGATATCATGGGGACAGAGGTTAACTATTAGCACAGACAATTATATTGCAGTTGGTGTCAGCAGTGTTCCTAACAGAGTTACATGCAGAGTTCTATGTATTGTTGTCTGTATAGTTATCATGGAGCCTTGCACTCTTGGATTTATGTTGAAGACATGTTAGTGATGTTTTAGTTATGGATGCATAGTCTGTTGATGAGTAGAAGTGAAGTTATGCAGTCATTATTCACCAACAGTAGTTTCTTATGTTTGTTCCAAAGAGCCGACAAAGATTTTATTGGTTATGTAGTTGTGCCTATCTTGTGGGTATGTACCCTTGGATTTAAGCTTAAATGAGATTCATTGATTTTTGGTTAAGAGTGCATGACTTAATTCAGCTTACAAAGAAAGTTCCAGTTGTTTTAGTAGAGCTGGCAGTGTGTAGCGTGCGTCTACATTTATCTTATTGAATAGGTCCTAGAATGTGTTGCATGTATGGTAGAGCTGAAAAAATGTTTGTTGGAGTTTTTTGTGGTTTCTCTATTTTGATTTCAAGGTGGTTCTAAAAGGCTAACATGACTATATCATTTAAGGGAAAGATATTTATAGGTAGTCATTTGTGATTGTTGAAGTGTGGTTCATGGTTGATTAAGCATAATAGAGTAGAGTGTGTGAAGTGTTGAGCCATTAGAAGAAGGTCTATGTGACCAATTAAAGTACTTGTGCTATACATTGGAATTGATGTAGATAGCAGGTCAAAGTCCAGCTCACCAAGATCCAAATACAGTGTATATCTATTATTCAAAAGGTTGTAGCCTTCACCCATTTGAGCAGTGAGCTCTGGGATAGTGCATCCTCTCCCCTAACAGGGAAAATTGTAAAAGAATCCTAAAAGGGTCCAACCCTTGACCAGGTCTACTATAATAAATGTATTTTAAAGCTACTCCTAATAGGGTAAAGGATCTTCTAACAAGGATCATAATACTCTAGTGTAGAATATTAGTAGGTGTCAATTCCCACCAGGTTTTTTACCTATTTGGGTTTCCCCATAACCAAAAGATTGGTGTTGTGTTCTTGTGTTCTTTCATTGTGTTTATGATTTATCTCTTGGGACTATTCCTAACAACTATCTATTGGTTTCCCCCCCCCCCCCTCTCAGTTATCTCTTGGGACTATTCCTAACAACTATAGTAGGAAACTAGGAGTCACTCAATTATAATCCTTGGCATGTTCAAAGAGTAGAACCTATAGAAAATAATGAGCCTAGTAGTGATTTTGAAGTGGAAGATAGTGGAGCTATTCATAAAAATAACATAGAGCATGAATGGGAAATCATCTCCAGACTACATCATGGTCAACATATGCAAGTTTTTGAGATAGATATGTTAGAAAGAAGAGATATTGATAGAAATACAAATTGGTGTAGTGAATATCAAAGTGAAGAGAATACTATTGTAACAATGAACTTCATAAGAGAAATGAAGAAACATGGATTTCTCATGTATAATGACATCCCACAATGCATCAACTTTACAAGCCTCAATGACAAGCAACAAAAGGAAATCAATATTATTATGACACTACCATGGCAATCAGGTCAAGATGCCTTTGTTTATGATAATTCAAGGAACAACAGGAATATGAAAGCCTTATCTAATTGATGCCATCAGTCAAATTCTTCAAACTCAATCTTTTCAAAGTCCTTCTCCACTTCTATTACTTACACCAACTAGAGTTGCGGCTTTCAATATAAGAGCTTCTACAATTCATTCAAAGTTGAGAATACCAATTAGAGATTTTTTTGGGCTAGAAGGGATGTGACTTACAAGTTTGCAAGAAGAAATGACCCATATCATGTATGTTTTGATTGATGAAACAAGCTTCATTGGTCAAAACTTGCTAGAAAATATAGATTATCAACTCAAACAAGCCTTCCCACAAAGTGGTGACATAAGCTTTGTAGGTACTTTCATTTTTTCTAATGACGCTATTTTTTGTGCTATAATATTTATTAATATAACTCATATATAAATACAATCATATAATATTCATAGATAGTCTTCTAATCATTTCTCTAACTTTATTTCAAGTATATGTATTATTCTGGTTGGTGATCTTCTTTAATTACATCCAGTCAATGATAAATTGCCATATGCTAGCAACAAGCAGGAAAAGTTACTGTAGCAAGAATTCAAAACAATGGTTACAGTAGATAAAATATTTAGGAAAGATGGAGAAAACATCCACCCAAAAAGATTTCATCAACTTCTTAGAAATGTGAGAGATGAAAGTTATAACTTAGATGATTAGAACTTGCTTATGATGAGAACCCCTATGAGGTTAGATGTTGCAACCGATGATGAGTTTGACAAGAACATGCATTTGTTCTCTAAAAATGCCAATGTTCGTAACCATAACTTGAGGATGTTATATTTTTTGAGGCAACCTATTGCATGTAGCCTTGCAACTAAGTTAAGGAGCAATAGTACAATTGAAGATTTCTTGAATGAAGAACTTGATCTAGAGTTATTGTTTAGTAAGGATTCAAGGGTCATATTAACTACAAATCTATGGATTGAAGTCAGTCTTGTCAATGGAGCCTTGGGATATATCTGGAATATTGTGTACAAACCAAGAACTGCCCTACCGAAACCACTCGCTTATGTTATAGCTGAATTTGATAATTATTCTAGAATGCCATATGATGGTCATCATCAAAAATAGTTCCAATATCACTAGTCTAGAGGGGTAGATCCTTTCAGTTACCATTAAGGTTGGCATGGGAATTGAAAATTCATAAATCTCAGGGACTAACTATTTCCAAAGCCACAGTTGATATAGGCCCAAGAGAAAGAGTAGGGTTGACATTTGTAGTTGTATCTCATGTAAAGTCTCTAGAAGGCTTGAGAAAAATGCCACCATTCACATATGACCTCTATGAAAAAATGAAAACTAGGAAACAACTTTTGAATAGAAAAGAAGAAAAGATTAGACTCAAGTGTCTTGAAAATCAATGATGTACTGTAATGCTATATTGCTATTAAATGTTGCATTATTAATTAATCTCCTTCTCTGTGTCATAAGTGTTTTGAATTATTCTTATGCGATAAATTAGTATATCATATTTTAAAATTGTGTTCACTTTTGTTTAAATTTATATCAATAATATAAATTATATCATGTTTCCAAACCCAAATTTGTTTTAATTTAAATATTAAAAAATCCATAAAATCATATATACTATTCCACTATAAGTAACATGTAAAGTTCGAAATGGTAATACAAAATGATTATTCTAATAAATTCTATACACTGATGTTTGTTTAAAACTTTTCAGGATATCATTCCACCTATGGCTACCTCTGAAAAAGTTTAACATCATGGTTACAAGCCCCTCTATTTCGATGGCCTCAAATGATGTCTTTGAGACTGAATTTGACAAGTGTACATGAATCATTATAGACTTGTGCACAACTATAATCAAAGTTGTGGAGAATGCAATGTTATCAATTGACTATGTTGACGAACTAGATATAATGTAGATGACAGATGTTGCAAAATTTTTGCATGAGACATCTTTCAAAGTGCATGCATTTCCATCAATGATGAAAGAACATTGCAATCATTGTACAAACAAGGGTTGCAATACCAACTTTATAGTTGAAGAATATGTGATGTACTTGCATCATATGAAGAAATGTTATTGATGTAGATCATTCTTATCTTGTCTTTCACACTTCTAATTATCTAAATAGTTGTAGTAGGATTTCTATCTCCCCTTTCATCTATGTAAGTTTCAGGAACAAGATAATGAATAAATAGTTTTTCCTATTCCCATCATGATTACCCCTATACTTGCAATAGTTTTCAACATGTTTTGTTGAAATTTTTATTTGTAATATTTATTTCTTCAATGGATGTACCGATTAAATGTGAGGAATTAAATATAGAGGACATATTATTCATTACTATTTCTAACTTAACCCTAATCAATGTTAAAAAACTATACCAAAGCCTTTAACTATATAAAATAAAAAATTAAAAGTTAATCTTCAATGGATTTACTAAAATAAAATTGTATCTTAACCCATATCATGATGTTAAATTAACAATAATGATTACTGTAACCATAACTCTGCATGTAACCTAAAACCCTTCTTGTAAGCCTAAATGTAACAGTAAGTATTACTCTTACATGATAATATTACCAACCCTAATGCTAACCATAACCCCTTACCCTAATGTTTACAATTAATGTGAGGGATTCAAGTCCAAAACATGATGGTTATACTAACCCTTAATATGATACTAATCCTAAATGTAAACATTGAATCTTATCCCTAGTCATAACCTTAACCCTAACTCCAATATATTATCGTTACCATTATAATTATAGTAATATGGTAACTGTTCAAGTTAGTTGTTACCATGTCTCTACCTTTGACCGTATGTTAAATGCCAACATTATATATGATACTAATGATAATTATCATATTAAATTGTAAATGGTTCATCAAAAAATGTATTCCCAACTATGATACTTTAATCCTAACTCTAAATCCTATGTCCCATTGCTAACTATGTCCATAATCTTACTCTCACACAAAGCCTAATACTAACTGTATACCTAACACTACATATGATTTAACCCTGACTATAAATTGTACATCCTAACAGTGAAACCTTAAATTTATCCTAACCCTAACCCTACATGTACAATAGCCTAAATGTAATAGTAACTATTACTAATCTTGAACATATTACTAGTCGTAATGCTAACCCTAACCCTTACCCTAATCATTACCTTTAATGTGAGAGGTGCAAGTCCAAAATTAATAGTACTCCTAAGGTTAAAATTATAAACTAATTATAACCATAACCCTCTCGATTACCATACCTAAAATGGTAACGTTATATGTGATACTAATGATAATTATCATGTTAAATTGTAAACAACATCAAGAAATGTATTCCCAATTATGATACTTTAATCCTAATACAAACCCTAATACTAAATGTATACCTAACACTACATATGATTTTACCCTAACTACAAACTATACATCCTAATACTACACACAACCTTAAATTTATCCTAACCCTAACCCTACATGTTCAATAGCCTAATAGTACTCCCAAGGTTAACATTATAACCTAATTACATAACCATAATTATCTCCATTACAATACATAAAATGGTAAACATAATGGTTATACTAACCCTTAGTATGATACTAATCAGACAAACTATAAACATAGAATCCTATCCCTACTCATAACCCTAACCCTAACTCTAATATGTTATCATTAACATTATAATTACTCATATATGGTAACCATTCAAGTTAGTTGTTAACATGTCCCTACCATTGACCATACATTAAATGGTAATGTTAAATGTGATACTAATGATAATTATCATGTTAAACTATAAACAACATCCAAAACTATATTACCAAGTATGATACTTTAATCCTAACTCTAAAACCTAGATCCCATCGTTGACTATGTCCATAATCTTACTCTCACAAAAACCACAACCTTAGTATGACAAAATAATCTTCATACTAACTGTAACTATATTGGTAACCCTTCACACAAAACTAGTCCTAAGGTGAGAATTTAACCATAATCATAACCATAACCCTATCATTTACCATTGGTCAAAAGCTAACCATAATGGTTATACTAGCCCTTAATAGGTTAAACCATAACCCTGTTGTTTACCATAGGTCAAATGCTAACTATAATGGTTATACTAACCCTTAATAGGTTAAAACATAACCCTAATCATAACCATAACCCATTACTAACCCTACAAGAAACACTACATATGAACCCGAACAATATTACTAATTTGACCGTTCATCATATTTTTCATACCAATCTTAATCAATATTTTAACCCTAATCGTAACCATAACCCATCACTAACACTACAGGAAATACTAAATATGAACCCCAAATCATATTACTAATTTGACTGTTGACCCTATTGTCGTAGTAACCTTAACCAATATGTTAAGTCTAATCATAACCATAACCCATCACTAACCCTACAAGAAACATTACATATCAACCCCAAATCATATTACTAATTTGACCATTCACCCTATTTTTCATACTAACCTTAACCAATATTTTAACCCTAATACTACTCCAAACTCAACACTGTGCATCACATCATTAACCCATGATTAACCCTCACCATATAATGAACCCCAACCCTAATTCCTTATCCTAATCTTAAACCTTATTGCTACATTGAATATGATACTAATCATAACACTAAACCTAACCCTAACTCTAACTCTAACTCTTACTCGAACCATAACTCATAATGTGAAATATCCTACTAACCCTAACTCTCACCCTATCCCTAACCCTAACTCTTACCCGATTTCAAATTATTTTAATAATTTATAATTTATAACTATATATATACTATTTTTTAAATTTTACAACATTAAACCTAATTTTTGCCCTAAAAATTTGATTTGATTTGATTTTTCTGCCATATACATAAACATTAGAAATTGTAAAATGTCTATTGTGTTATGCCGTGACTGCCACTAGCATATATATATATATATATATATATATATATATATATATATATATATATATATATATGTATATATATATATACATATATATATATATATACATATATATATATATACATATATATATATATATACATATATATATATATATATACATATATATATATATATACATATATATATATATATACATATAGATCTATATATATATGTATATGTATATCTATATATATATATATGTATATATATATATGATATATATATATATATATATATATACATATATATATACATATATGTATATATATACATATATATATATACATATATGTATATATATACATATATATATACATATATGTATATATATACATATATATATATATATATACATATATATATATATATATATATATGTATATATATATATATATATGTATATATATATATATGTATATATATATATATATGTATATATATATATAGATATAAGCTAGTAATCTTTTTTATATAAGATTTTAGATAGTTTTAATATACTTATTACATTTATTTGATTTAGATAATTGTTTTAGTTTCTTTGTTTATTATATTTATTTGATTTAAATATTATAATTAGTAATTTTAATATTACATTATGGATGACAATGTCACCATAATTTTAATGTTTTAGAGATTTATATTTTTAGATTTATTAGATTTAGTTTATATATAAATTTATTAGATTTAGATTTAGGGGTAAGTGCACAAAGATGGGGAACCAAAAAGGGGGTATAAGATGCCACTTTTTTTTCTTGAAATCAGCAAACTTTGAACTTTAACAATAAATTGAAGATACTTAGACTCAAAATTTTAAGATGCGACAAGAACAAGAGTTGTAATACTTTGAATCTAGTTCCTAAACTACTAATTTATTTTGAAAATGGTGTAGATTAAGGCCCTCAAAAAGGGGGAGCACAAAAAGTGGTCCTATTTTTTCTGAAAAAACATAACATAGTGTCTTGTGTGCTCCCCCTAAAATGTTAACTTTTTTTTTGAATTTTTTTAATCACTTTAGTGATAAGTTAGGTAACACCACGTAGTTTATCCCATATTTTTTTGCTAATTTTTTGATGAATGTATAACTTTTGATGAATTTACGAAGTGCACACATCCTGAAAAACATGAAATTTCTGTGTGCTCCCCCTAGAAATCATTTAAAACTAATCAAAAATCAAATTTTCTTTTTTTTTAAAAGTGTGTAGAATGGAGTCTAGTTTCTAAAAATGTAACTTGTTGCAAAATTCAATGAACGAGCCAAAATCTATGCCCAAAATACAACATGTTGGTTTTTTACAAAAAATAGACATGCACACAAAAGACATTAGAGATGAAAAACTTAACATAATCAGAATTCAAAATAAATTATATGATTAGATAGCTAACAGAGAGATCTACAATATCATATTGTCTGATTTTTATGTTATTGAACCATGAGTAAACTTGACGAAGAGCACACAAAAAAGTTGTCATTTTTTCGTATGTCTGTTGGAAAACACGTCTCAGGCCTATTTGAATCCTCCAAACCTTTGGGTTGGATCTCCAAGGAAAATCCAAGCCTTAGGATTGGTAAATTCCAATGCCTTAACAAGCACATGCACCCTATAGGGCATGCACACTATGAAAATCTATGACTTCCATAGGGTGTTCACCCTATAGAGCGTGCACCCTATTAAGTCATAGATTTCAATTGTGAGGAGAAATAGTCAGAGTGAGAGGAAGAGATCTCTCTCACTCTCCCTCTCTCCCTCACTCTCTTCCCCCCTCTCTCCACCCTATCATCTCTCTCTCTCTCTCTCTCTCTCTCTCTCTCTCTCTCTCTCTCTCTCTCTCTCTCTCTCTCTCTCTCTCTTTTTCATAGGGCACACACGCTATAGGGTGCACATGTTATGTGAGAGTATGAATAACACTTTTTAGTTTTTCATAGGGCACACATGCCATAGTGTGCTTGTGCTATGGAAGACTAAAATAAACCATCTTCTTTGCCAAGGATCTTGTGAAAGAGGCCCACTTTTTATCTATGTTGTTTGAGTTCTACGTGTTATCCAACAAATATTCACTTTTCATGGTGTTGATAGTGACAAAGAAGCATATTCTATCAATTTGCACCATCTTTTTATTTAAAAATCAACATCGAATTGTGAAAGTCAATCATTATCACCAAAATTTATCGATTGAGGTAATTTTTTTTATTTTTTTACATGTCAAATGTGAATAAAGAGTGTTTTGGTTTATAATTGGTATGATATAGACTTGTTCAATACATAATTTGATATAATTGTAATAAATTTTTATTATTATTTGTCATATTGTAAGAGGTTTATATTATAATTTGACTTATTGTTTTACATTTATATTATATTTTTAAAATTGTAATCAATTCATATGTAGAAATCATCATCATGCCAAGGAAATGAGCAAAGACTTTAACATGGGAAGAGCATGAAAGAGACAAAGAGAATAAAATGGAAAGAATGAGACAACTTTGTGAACAAAAATAATTAGATACCATAGAAGAAGACTTTTCTTTGGATGAGGAACATGAAACATCAATACAAAGTAAGAGATAATTGGAATTGGAAACAAAAAGACAATGAATGAGAAACTTGCGTGCAACAAGACAATTGAATTATGAAGATGCGGGCACATCATCTATGAGTTCCCAAGTTGAAGAGACATCATCATGCAATGTTGGAGGCACACCATTGTCTACTTCTGAAGGTGTGGGAACACCATTTTCTACATCCCAAGAAGTACGTACCCCCTTGTATCATGTTGAAGGCACACCATTGTCTACATCCCAAGTTGTAGGCACAAAATCATCTCATGTTGAAGGAAATCAAGATGGTATGCAATTCACACATAATATTTTTGATACTCCTATAATTATTTATAGAAAGCTAAAATATTTGATTGATATTGATACTAACATTTTGCAAGCAATGCATGACAACATTCCCAAGCGTACTTGTCAAAGAAATTCTAATCGTATTTGGAGATTATTTTTTGAGAATTTAAACATGATAGGAAGATGTCAACTATTTGTTGAAATGATGAAAAATCTGAAATTTAGGCCCATCATAAAGATTCTTCGGCTAAGAATGATGGATGAGTCAAGTGAAAAATCTATTGTAAAGAATCTAATGACTGCATATGAGAGTGTGGGTTCTACATCACACATGAAAGATAGTAATGTCACACGATGTGTACTTACATCAATGATAGTAAGCACTCAAATGAAGAAATGCTGACTCATTAGAAAGACAAGAAAAACATTGAAAATAAGTAAAAATTCTCTAATGAAAGCTTTGGGAAGGTGTCAAAGAGTGGAAGATCCAAATAGCAATGAGTTATGGGCATTTTCCGGTAGACTACCATGAAAAGATAAAGCAATTGTTGAAACTTTGAAATCCTTGATTGAAGAATTTTGGAAGAATAACACATAGGCATCTCCTAATCAAAGAGATATTGTAAGAAGGAGGATTGGTAGTCAAATTCGTGTTCCACATCCAAAACATTTTTTGGATTCAACTCAGACACAATTCTTTGCAAAATTTATGTATATGTATCCTCAAATTAAAATTAGTCAGAGATATTTTGAAATGTGTAAACCTTTTTATGTGAAGATAAATCACACATGCACAACTTGTTGTTGTAGGGTACATATTGAATTTTCTAACCATTTTGAAGTTTATAGGAATATATGTGTAGATTTGCACTTTAACAATGTTTTGCAAGATTGTAACATAAATGTCCCACCTAGATCTTCAAGGGAATTAATATCTACCATTTTATGTGAAAGAGTGGATGGTCAACAATTTTACAAACTCTCATGCTTGAATGGTACATGCATAGATTGTGGAGGTTTGTGACATTTGCCAATTTGTCAACATATGGAGATTACACATGCAATCAGTAATGAAATAGTGGAATTTGGAAAATATAAGACCGTGAAATACAATCTAAAAGATGGAAAATAGGGTAAAAGATGTGATTTAGTAATTGAAAAAATTTCAATGTATCAGTTCATGGACATTTTTTGTAAAAAAATTATTTATGAGTATGCAAGGAATACACATAGAGCGCGATAGTTGGATATAAAATTCAAGTTGTACAAGGAAACATTCCCACTTGATACCATTGTTTTAGTTATGGACTTTGTAGAGAAATACACACTGCAACCATGGAATGAGGTGCAAGCAAATTATTACAGCTCTCAACAGGTTGCTATATTTGTTCATATAGCATTCATGCATTCATCAGATAGTACAAAGGAGAACGGGAAGATATTGAGGGAGTATCATTTTTATATCAAAGATGATCACTCACATTCTATAGAGTTCGTACATGGTTGTTTTCAACTATTTTATGGTCATTTGGCAAACAGAGGCATAAAATATCATCAACATATCATATGGTCAAATAATTGTGCATCACAATTCAAGAATTCTCAGATGTTTTATTGGTTGTTCAGGATGCATAAGATTAATGGAATTCAATATATGTGGAATTTCACAAAGGCCGATCATGGAAAGGGAGAGCATGATGGTGTAGGTGCATGTATTAAAATAGCCTTAGCATGTGAAGAATTAAAGTACAAAGAGAAAGCAACATTGTCAAATGCAGGATGTATTGTCTAGTGGTGTAATGCTACAATGGATCCAAGTAATAAAGTTGAGTTTATAGTTCATAGATTTTTTTGGTTGATGGATGAAACTAACATTGCACCATATGAGGATTGTTGTACACTGATAGGATTGAGTGCACTACACTCTTTTAGAAGTTGTAATGAAGTTCATGGAGTATCCACACATGACATATCGCATTCTTTTTTTCATCATGTGTAGATGAAGATTGGGATGGGTGTGAGTCAAAGGAATGGGTTGATGAATGGTATACATGTATTTTGAGTCCACTTCTCTCCTATCATCCCCATGAATCACTACAACTGATAGAAATGGAATCATCCATTGACTTTGATTGCTTATCTGATCTAGTACAACTAGGTAAAATTTTCCACATACAAATAATCTCAAATTTAGTACTTTATCATAAATATCTAGTAAAATAATGTCCTCATTATTTTTATATCATTACAAGCCATGTTTTTGCTGTTATTGCACTTGAAGACAATGAAGAAGGGAAAAATTATTATTTGTGTCATTGTGTTGAGGGAAAAAAGAAATTGGATCGCTCGGTTATCAATGGTGAAGAATTAGAATACCCTATAGGAGCAGTGGTTGTAACTGGTACATGGCTTAGATGGTATGCTATGAAGAACCCTAGGTTGTGTTTGTTTGAGGATTGGGAGACACACAAAAAGATTCTTCATTATTCAAACCTTGTCGTTGCATCAAATATCCACTTGATCAGATATGGGGGAAGATCACATAATAAAACTCTTTGGAAGGTTCATGAGTCTAACCACGAGGCAATACTTGAGATATTCAAGGGTAGGGTAGATCCAATTGGTTCATTGGACTAAATGGAGATACAAAATATTTTAATGTCAAATTTATATAGCATTGTAAATTGGGTGGACTGTAAATTGCTCATGCATTACTCCGTATGTATAATGGAAAGTTTGTAAGATTTAATGAAAACCTTTCTCTTCTATTTTATGAGGAAATACGAGAGGTTTTCTCTGCTCAACTCTTTCCTCTGGTGCTCTTATTGAGCTGAGTTGTAAAAACATTTCTCATTATTAATAAAAAACACTTTATGATATTATGCTAATGACTTGTAGGAACATAACACTTGGAAGGCCATGGAAGAGCCTTAAGGAACCAACTAAATCCAAGGATGCACTATCTCATTTCCTATCCAACTTCTCCCTCTCTGAAATGAAAGGTTTACATGTTGGTTTATCCAGATAGTGTACCCTCCTAGGCCACTTAGTGTACCTAGTACCTTCAACACATCAAAACTCAAACCAGACTTCAAACCCTAATCCTAACACCTTAGATCATATCAACATGGTACATTTTACATGTTACAACTTCCTATTCACTCCTATCCACTCATCCTTCACCATTCTTCTACTATAGCCTTTCTAGGCCTGCCTAGTAGCCCTTCAAACCTTGACATTAGCAATTCATTCACAATATCCCCAAACAACCTAGAAATGTTTTTACACTTTCAAATACCCTTTTCAGAGTTACTAAGTTGATATCATTCTCAGACTTTCATGACCTAATTGGTGAATAGTTCCTTCACCCCCTAAACCTTTAACTAGGCCTAATTAGCCCTTGCCCAAAGAAGCAAATCTATCATCCACTAATCTCTAGGACTCCACAACCCCAAACAGTCTTGATAAAGGATAAAAGACAACCATTTTCAACTTAGTTTTCCCATATTCAACCATCTACACTTTGTTTGTTCCTGGATAGGATATTACACTGCATGAGATACCAATATGCTTATGATGGATGTTAAGGAATGGTTAGCTCCAAATATGGGCAATCTATAAGAAATTGGACCAAATATAGGGATAAGACTACCCTCTTCTGCTTCTAGCTCTACAAAACCAAGGTGGGTGCACTTGATCCAATAGTATTAACTCTGACTGATAGTTCTAACTCTGTCCCTTATTTCTTTATTGGATCTTTCAACAGATGGATACAATGAGAAAGTACTAAACACAAACCTATTGCTCATTGACTCTCCATCACTAGGTAGGACAATACATAAATGTAAATAAAAGTAAAAATTGGTAGTGATTTGAATGATTTTGGATTATAAGATTTGAATCACTCTTCTCAACACAAAGATAGGAGAATATAGGCCAATGCCTTATCTATTGGGAAAGATATCAAGGAAAAGGATGGATACAAATGGTGTCTGAAATTGGTCTTTAGATATAAACACAAAGGGCTTCAAATCTTTCCTACTTATGAGAATCCTTCAAATAAACTCTAAGAACACATATCCCACTTTGAGCAATATTTAATCTAACCATATGTTGGAACTCAAAGCACCAATACATTCATATAAACCTTATGCAAAGATTTAAAGATTCAAAGAATAGAGCAAAGGAGAGAAAAAATATGAGGTTTGTATTAAGTATAACCTTTCACCATATGCATACAGTATCCAGAATAGCAATCTTACAAGATGAAGATAGCATGTATTTCTTCTCTATTATTTGATAAAATGATATAAAAAATTACAATCCTTGACCGAAAAGCTAGGGTTTCAAAAATTTCTATCTTTTTAACACCTGAACTTCCAATCCCTTAGAATGATCCTGAAAAATCTATTTATACTAAGAGATGCAACAACCAACCGATCATTCTAGGGTTACAAAAAATTAACCTAAAAAACCTTTACAACAACCCCAAAGGGTTTACAATAACTACACTAATAAAATAGGTGAGATATTTGTAATTGAGTCGATGTGCTTTATGTCTTCAATGCTATCCTTTTCTCTTTCTCACAAATCTAATTTTATTATCTTACTGTCAAACTGCAATGAATGCCCCTCTATAAGAAATCAACCCTGATATTCAACTGGCTCGGCATCATAGGAAATAAAATCAGATTCTAGCAATAACTTATGTCTTTTGTATCCTTTCCCAACTGCAATCTATCCTGAAGTAATAAATTCTTGGCCACTGCTTCATTTTACATGACTCACTGGTTCAAAAACCCTAGCAAAACCTTGCAGGATATTTGAATTTGAATAAAAATGGTAACTGGCTCAACTTTAAAATGTGACCGTCGATGCATCTTATTCCTGATAGATCAGACGGTTTGTAGAATCGCACAACAGTCAACAAAAATATTTAAAAAATCACTTTACACATCACTAAACCCTCGACCAATGAGAAAAAAGCATGACAGTGATGAATTAGCATATTGGACCCACTTTTCATAAACTTTAAAAATGAACAGGTGTCGTAAGTTCACATAGCCTCAAAAGATTCTACGTGAACATCAGATAGCCATTAGATCCTTCTATCTCTTCATCCTTTAGAATCTCTCAGGCCCACTTTTCATAAGCTCAAGATTGAACGGTTGGCATATAATCTCACAGCTCTGAGAGACTTCATGAGATCACATGCCGAATGTTTGATCTTCCACACTGGCATCTCTTTGAATCTCTCAGGCCCACTGATGTGTCCACATTCCTTTCCAACTAAGCCAATCATAATATGACACCTCGATGATGAATCACCATGTGGTCCCACTACTTGGCTAACCCTTAACCTTTTGACCCTTTAGTTATTTGGTGAACTAGTGAGTAAAGCCATTCACTTACTCACCGAGAAACTTAGAACAACGCTAAATAAATCTGAGATTCAACAAATAGACATTCGCATGTCTGCTAAAAGATTTAGAACTTCCCCAAGTTACTTCACGAATGAGCAAACATAGAGGAAACTTTTATTGACCCACTAAACATTTTGTCTGAGCTACCAAAAAACTTTGATAGCCCTGGGCCCACCTAAAAATCATCACATGTCATCATACCATTCACTACCTCTACTAAGTTAGCTCCGACACAAGACCCACTACCCTTCAGCATCCAATCGGATGACGGGCATAAGATCACATGGGGGAAGAATATTCCATGTGATCATACACTAACCGTCGATCAAAATCTTTGACATAGGCCCCACTGACAAGCTCCACCTTATTATTATGTGGACCAATTAAAAACTGCCAACTGTGGACACCTGGCTGTGGACCCGTTGAAAGAAAAGATTACGTCACAAAAAAGAATCAATGGTTGTCTTATAATCTCATGAATCTGACACATCCTTTGTGAAGATGCACCCACTGTTGATCTTTGTAGATGTCAGAGCCTTCTGACATGCCAAAAAACAAGACCCACTACCCTTGCTAAATCACCAATAGGTGGACCAATCACAGACTGCCAATCATGTAAATCTGTCAGACGGTCCCACATCCTTGAAATGCCACATCATTAGGAAAGATCAATAGCCAACATAAGATTGCAAGCCTCTAACACATTGCTTGTGAAGATATGCCAACTGTTAGATCAAGATGCTATCAAAGCTGGGCCTAGGAAAAGACTTAAGCTGAAACATTTAGAAAATATTAAAGTGCTAGACTTAGGAAAAAATTACACCAACGGATTTAGGAAAAATTAAAGCTGGATGCTTGGAAACTTAGGGAAAATAGAGACCACTGAGTGAAAAATTTAACGCACATGCATTTATCAATTTTAAGTGACCCAAAAAGTAACATGAAATTAGAACAAAGCATAGGGCACGCTTAGGGTTTTTCCTGCAAACGGCTAGAATTTGAATTTTTGCCTAGGGTTTTTGTAGGAAAATGAAAAACTAACTACAGAGGCCTAGAAAATATGATTCAACCATGGAATTTTTACTTGTGCTAATAGTGGCTCTTGCTCGGGGACATGTATCTCTTGTAGATACAATGAGAAGCTAGAATCTCCTAGTACAACAGACCAGAACCTAAACTTCGAACCAAAAAAATGAAACTGCACACAAAAACTTTAAAACACAGTTGTACAGAGAGTAAAAAATCTTTAGGAGAAGTAGAACTTAAAAAATTGGCTATGAAAAGGAAACTCTAGGAGTTCTCCTGTCAAATTCTTTAGAATGTAAGAGCATGCTCCCCATTTTTCTTCAATAATGTATGGGTCTAACCATATGGGAACAAATTTCCCATGTTTTCCTTTGTCTTGCATTCTTACATTCCACATTAATACCATGTCTCCCTCTGTAAAATTTCTCTGAATAGTCCTTCTATCATATAGGACTTTGCACTGGGCTTGCAAATTCTCATTTTTTATGTGTGCATCATTTCTTACCTCATTGAGTTGAATCAGGTCATTCATTCTAACTGTCATATCTTCTTCAACATCTTCATCATATTTTTGAATGAAATGATACATCTGCAACAAATTGTTTTGGGGTAATCTTGCATTCATTCCATACACTAAGTCAAAAGGGGCACACCCTATTGCCTTCTTTATTGTAACCCTATTAGCCCATAGGGCTTGTAATAACTTGGAATCCTAGGCCTTCTTGTTTTTGTCCAGGACTCTTTTCAAAATCTTGATTAAACTTTTATTGCTGGATTTTGCCTGGCCATTGCCTTGTGGATGATAAGCAGAAGAATATGAAATTTTAATACCATTATGTTTGCAAAAGTCAACAAACTTTTTTGACCTAAAACATAACGCATTATCAACCACCATAGTTTTTGGGCAACCAAACCTTGTCAAAATATTCTGCATCACAAAATTTGTTACTACTTTGCAAGTTGCTCTTCTTGTAGGGATTGCCTCAACCCACTTAGTGAAATAATCAGTTGCCACTGAGATATAAGAATGTCCACCATTGGATTTATTAGGGATTTAACCAATGAAATCCATACCCCACTTCTGGAAAGGGGTTTGAACAGAAACAAGTTTGAGGGGCACATTCCCACTGAATTTTAGCTTTCTTGCAAACCTTTGGCAAGGATCACACTTCTTAACAAACTGATGGGTATCCTTGAAAAGTGAAGGCCACCAAAAACCTGCCCTGATGATCTTGTGGGCTGTAGTCTTTTCCATGTAGTGTCCTCCACAAATTCCACTATGCATTTCATACATCAAGAGCTGGGCTTTATCATAATCTACACACCTGAGCAAAACACCTTCATTACTCCTCCACCAAAGCTCACCATTTATAATTGCATATCTCAAAGAGTGGAGTTTAATAGTTCTTCTATTATTTTCATCCAATTCAGGGGGTAAGACCATCTTTTGTAGATATTTGAAAATATCTTTATACCATTCACAACAATCCATGTTACACATGTACGGTCTTTGATCCTCTTCTAAAGCATTTATCTGGTTTGCATTTAGATTACTTTGGGCCATCAGTTTAGCTAGGCCTAAACCTCTAACCAACCTTGTAATGTGGATATCAATGTTAAATTCTTGAATTTTGTTAATCCATCTACATCTTCTTCCTGAGACCTCTTGTTGGACCAAAATGTCCTTAACTACAACACTTGGAACATAGGCAATCACTGTGGCTCCCACCAAATAACATATAAATGTTTTAATGGCCTTGACCAAGGCATAAGCTTGTTTCTCAATGATATCATAATTTAATTCTGCTACTTGTAAAGTCTTGCTGAAAAAGGAAATACGTTGTTCAAAATCTTCAGCATTCTTTTGTAAAAGTATTGCAGCAATAGTATGAGCATATGCAAAAGAGAAATTTGTGTTGGCTTGCTATAATCTGGTGTCTTCAAGATCAGGGCATGCTTAATGGCCCTCTTAATTCCATTGAAGGCTTGGACAACTTTAGTTTTCCATTCCATTTTTGCTCCTTTCTTCAACATCATTGATATGGGAATACTAATTTCTGCAAATTTTGTAATAAACCTTCTTAAAAAGTTGATCTGTCCTAAAAAGGACTAAACTCCCTTGATTTTCTTTGGTAAGGATAATTTGTCAATAGCTTCCACTCTTTCAAGATCTATCCTTACACCATCCTTTGAAACAAGGTGCCCCAAAAGTTTTCCTTCTGTCACACCAAAGGCACACTTTTTTGGGCTCAATGAAACCCCATATTCCAATGCTCTGATAAAAATTTTCTCAAGATGTTGACAATGTTGTTCTTATTTTTCTGAAAAGGCTATCAAGTCATCCTAATATACCACCATATATCAATGAAATCTGCAAAGGCTACATCCATAGCCCTCTGAAAAGTGGCACTTGCATTAGTCAACCCAAATGGCATTCTTACATAAACATATGTTCCCCATGGAGTTGTAAATGCAGTTTTAAAGTGTTTTGTATCTTTGACCATCACTTGATTGTAACCAGAAAAACCATCCATCATGGACATCAATTCTAATCTAGTGACCTTTTGCAACATCTTCTCCATATTAGGTAATCCATAGTTATCTTTCAAAGAATTTATGTTAAGATTCCTAAAATCTACACATAATTTGATATCACCATTCTTTTTTCTGACAGGCACTAAATTTGAAACCCAAGTGGAATGCCTAATGGGCTTGATTATTCTAGCATCCATCATCTTCTTGAGCTCACTCTGCATTTTGGGTGCCAAGGTAGGGTTAACGGGTCTGAAATTTTGTCTGAAAGGTTTTGTGCCTTCTTTGAGTGGAACCTCATGTTGGAAAAGGTCTTCCCTGTAAGATTTAAGGTCTTCATAAGACCAAGTAAAAATATGCCTAAATTTTCTAAGAAGGTCAATCAAATTTTTTCTAATTCTTGGGGAGAGAGACCTACCTATATAAAATTTCTTGGGGGATATCCTTGTCCCCAAGTTTATCTCTTCAAACTCATTGATTTTATCAGTACTAGCTGAGAAGGCCTTGTCTTTGTTGTCAAATGCCCTTTCAAGAGCAACTAGTTGTTTAGGAACCTTGTTTGATTTTAATTGCAAAACCTCTTTCCCAAAGATGACATCTTTTCCATTCACTGTATTAAAATAAGCACTGAAATTCATTTCTTTATCACCAAAATGAGATTCACAATGGAGAAACCTTAATATATCTTGGTCATCAGAAAAAACTTGCCAATTATCTAGATTGTCAGGGATGGAAGGTCTGGCTTGTATCTCTATATTGGAAACATCTGCAAATGTAGCATCTTCTGGTCTAAGGGCAATATTATCCAACAAATTTTCCATCCTATTCTAACTTCTTTCCATCCAACAAATATTAGAAGCACTAAAGCTTTCAATCTCATCCCATACTACATTCCTATATTGTTTCAACTTCTGATTCTTTGAGGCATACTTTGATCTAATTTGGGATATGACTAACTCAAAATCACCTATAACTTTCAAACACTTTATGCTATGCCTTGATGCTAATCTTAGACCAATTAATAGAGCCTCATACTCTACAACATTATTTGTGCATGAAAACAAAAAAGTAAATGAGAACTTGAAAGTTTTACCATTTGGAGATATGAGCAATATTCCAACTCCAGATCCTTCTTTGCTATTTGCTCCATCAAAATACATATTCCAGAGATTATCAAGGTCAATCCATCCTTCTTGGCTTTTTGATTTGTGGGGAGGCTCAACACCTTCCTCTGCTTCCTCATCTTGGACCTTAAAGGCATTAATATCAGTATCAAGGAAACAATTCATGTTGTCTTGTTCTTCTTCCTCAATCATGTGTGGAGTTCTAGACTCCCTAGTGACTTTTATATTCTATCCTTCAAAATTAAAAGTGGAAAATGATAAGTCACACTATATGCTACCTCCCATAGAGGCACTCCATTTTCTTGGCAGTAACATTCCATACTGGGGAGGAATATCAACTACCAAAACACTCATGGTTAATTGTTTGTTGGGGTATGCGGCCAATCTATAAGGCAAAGCCTTAATAGTACCAACAACTAGTACTTCTCTTGAATCCATAGCTTGACACCTACCATGAGGTGTATCCACTTTTAATCTTGATGACTTCATAACCTCAATAGGCATAATAGTATTTGATGCTCTAGAATCAATCGTGCAATTCTTTAGCAACCTTCCATTTATTTGCAAAGTCAAGAAAAAAGGATCAACCAATCGTATTGCAGTACTAACAACATTTGTGTCCAAATAAATTTGAGGGATTTTAGAAAAAATCTCCTCACTGCAATTTTCATCTTCTTCATCCTCAATTGCTACTTGTTTCTCAGTTTTTTTCTATTCTTTGAGAATCAATATGTACTAAACTTTTTACCCATTTCAAGGAATTTTCCTTATGTTCTTTTATTCTCATCATCTCTACTAATGGAACTTTGATAGTGATTTGAGACAACAATTTACTCATGTTAACTAGAAAATACTTTAAAGTAGGTACATCTAGGTTTGAATCTGCAATCTCTTTATCAGCTTCTTGGGTGGATGTATATGTAGGTTTGTCAATTTGGGCCTTGTTTTTCTTTTGAAAAATTGGTACAACCTCAGTAGTAGGCTTAGTTTTCACCTTGTAATCAATATTAGGCTTAGCAACTTTCTTTACCTTGACTTTATCAATAGGACTAGTATCCTTGGTCTTTTCTTGTGAAGTTTTTACATTCTTATCTATTTTCTTGATAAAAATACTAGCTGGCTTAGGATTTGAATCACCAACAACTCTATTCCTTAAGTTATAATTTGCCTTTGCCTGAGTAACCAAATTAGCTGTTATCAAAGCAATTTCCTCATCAGAAGGTCTTCTCAAAGTAGTTGTTTGTTCATTCTTTTGAATATTACACTGGATATTGTCAGGCTCACTATCTTCATCATCTTAAAAAAACTTGCTGATGATAGGATTCATTTCTAGTTTGGGAATGTGAAACATCCTGATTTTCATCCTCTTCAGCAGAGTCTACCTCACTCAAAACATGAGAAGAGAACATCCCACATCCTTGGTCATCATAAGGCTATTCCTCACTGCATTCCTGCTCCTCTTGAGGAGAGACACTTTGGGAGATGGCACAATAATCAGGATCATGTGGTGACTGACAGGAAAAACACCATGAGACTTCCTCCACCACATTCATTAAATTTCTTTGCAATGGACCAGGGGTCCTATCATTTGGTCTATCTCTTTTCTTAGGAATAAAATGCCTCCCATCTTTCCATTGAGTATTGTAAGGGTAGTTCTGCATTCTTGGTAATTTGTTGGAATTATTAAAGGGGGGCTTGTCCCCACCTGCAGCTTTATTACCTTTGTTTTCACTAGGCTTCAGATCCCTAATTGCTTTTAGAGTTTTTTTTAGGCTTTCATCATCTTTAGGTTTCACACCTCGATGCTTTCCCAGATCCTTTCTATTTAACAATGGTGATATGTCATCTTCTCTCCTCCCTAACTTTCCTAAGATTCTCTAATTGCTCTCTATGTTCACAGCTAGCTTGTAAGCTTCAACCAAGCTCCTTGGATTCTTATCTCTTAATAGGTAGCCCATCTTAGAATCAAAAGCATTTAAATATGTGACAAGGCATACCCTGTCATCCAATTTGATAACCTACAACAATTTATGCATGGCCTTTTGAAATCTAACATTAAATTCAATAACATCTTCATTGAAATTCTTTTTTATGTTATTGAACTCATTCAGCATAAAACCTTCATGAGTTTTGTCACCGTATTGTTCCTTAAAACAATGCCTAAGCTGATTCAATGAACCTATGCTACCATGTGGTAAGGCTCTAAACCAATCCCTTGAGTCCTCTGTTAAGGATTGCACATATAGCTTCATGATAACATCATCAAGCACAATATTATAATCATCAATGAGATCAATAAATTTCTTTAAATGTTCTTCATAAATTACAACATTTCTTCCTATGAATTTAGGAAGCTTCTTTCTAATTTCTTCAGGGATGGGGTTAGGATAACCAGGGATACTAGTAAAAACTAATTTTTTACATCTTTCATGTATAATCCCTGTATTAAAAACACTAGCACCCTGGGATGTAGATGCATCATTATTGGTGGTGGCAAAACCATTGAAACCTCCTGGTGGGGGAAAACCACCTATCTGATTTGTTGTATTTGCAGCATCTACTCCTTGTGTCATGTTGGAATTAGTAAAATTTGTAGGTCCTGCAGATATTTTAAGAAAATCAATTTTCTTTTTCATTTCTAATGATGCAACTTCTAATTCTACTCTTTCAAGTTCCTTAGCTAGCAATTCCTATTCCCTTTTGGCCTTTTCAAGGTTGGCTTCCAATCTTAAGGCCTAGTCTTTAGGGAGTTTAGGGGATACAGGTTCTTTAATTGAAAAGCCTTTTTCTTTTTGTTTCCCTTTATCTTTAGGAACTCTTGTTTCAAATGTCTTATGGACAACATGTAGTTCTTTTGTTTGTTCAGGAATGGGAACATGATTTATAGCCTCTAAATCTAACAACTACCTTCTTAATTGATCAACTCTTATCATGGCATGTCTGACCCTTTCTTCCTTCTCATTTTCTCTCCTTTTCCTAATAGCTACTTGTTCTTGAATTCTTCTTTCCAATTCATACACTTCCTCAAATATTTCCTCAAAATCAGGCAAAGTTGTTTCAAATTCAGCCTCTTGTACTTGAAGCTCTTCTTGTTGATCTTGAGATTCATGGAGGCCTTGGGGCTTTGATGAATCAAGGTTTAAAGGGGGAACAAAATCCTGTCGACCCTTGCTTTTGCTTCTAGACCTACTAAATTTTCCTAAAATGCTTCTATTTTGGGATGGTCTTTCACCCTCTCTTTCTATGGGGGAAGAATAGTCTTCATATTGATTCAGGCCTGAATCAACTACCTCCTCATATTTTGAGGCATTTCCTTGTTTTAGGCCTTTTTTCTATCATAGCAAAATCTTGTGAAAATGGCCTCCTCCCTGCAAAAGTTTTTGTAAAAGTGTCCTGCCCTGTGCTTCATGTTGTCACCTTGCTCCAGCCCAAATTGCACATGCTGAGTTGTAAAATCCAAAAAGTTATTCAAGTTTCAAGGTTTGCAGGAAATAATTTCAAAATCTACCACAGTGTCAAAAACCCACAGTATTTTTGAAAACCCTCGATGTTTTTGCATCCTTGTTTACCTTTGTGTTAATGTTGAAAACTCTGTGTGTTTTTGATCCTTCACCGAAAACCCTGGATGTTTTCGACCTCACATTTATCCCTTTTGTCGGCATTCCTTGTTTGTTGGCATTTTCTAACTGCACAGGTATGACTGGATGGTGGGCTCAGGTCTTCAAAGTTGCAAAGTGATTGGTTGTCACATGGCCGCATGTCAGAAAAATTTGACATGTGATCATGTGACCACTTGCCACCTGTCCATGTGGGTCCCAGTTCTGTTCAACCACCTGACAGTTTACTTTGCCTTAGTGTGCAAGTGCGATCAGTGGTGGGACCTAGTTTCTAGATGAATCAGAGGATCCTGACATGTCAGAGCATCAATGGTTGTCATTAAAGCATGAAGGATTTGTCAGGGCTATGCGCTTTTGCAACAACTGTCTGATCCTTCGAAAGGGTAAGGCTTCTTTGGTAGTGGTCCTAGAGGTGGTGATGTGGTAGCCTATGATTGGCCGTCACATGGTCGCATGTTAGACTTTTTTGACATGTGATCATGCAACCACTTTCCATGTGTCCCTGAGGCCCGGTAGCAAGTGGTGAGGTGGGGCATCTTTCGGATGCTGAGGTGTTCACTTTTCATTGGCCAGCAGGTGGTGATGTGGCAGTCTAATGGCCTTCTCGCATGATCACAAGGGATATTTCCATAGCTTGTGATCATGTGACAACTATCATGATGGTGTCATGGTTGCGGAGTTGGGTGGGTCCATAGTGCCAGTCTTGCTGACGTGCCCAGTTTTGATTGGTTGTTGACTGGTGGTGGGACCAAGGATTTCTCAAGGGGGTTTGTGGTTAGCATTGCGCTATTAAGAAGCCACGGTCACATGATTGCAAGGGTTAGTTTGGTACCTTGTGATCATGCAACCAAGCATATGATGAGGCCCATTTTCTTGTGGCAGTGAAATTCATGACCGCGTGACTGTGCAACTAAGGGCAAGCCGTTAAGGGACATAAAGCCTGTGAAATGCAAGGTAGCCATTGCGGTTCAAATTCAAATCTCTGAGACATTTCCTATGACTAGAAAGGACTAAAATTGATGACGAAAAAGGCTAGAGTTGGTAAAACTGATTTTCACCACTGCTCCAGTGTGATCCAGGGTTCCTGTGGTCAACTGCATGATGGTTTTGTGCCTAGTGAAGGACTTTCTTGGGTTGAGGTGTATTTGCAGGTGGGTGAAATCTTAACCCTGGTTACCTGTAGCTTATTGCATCCTACTGGTTTAGGATTCCAAGGTAACCAGTGGTATAAATAAGTGAAATTATGACTTTGTAAGGGTTCCAGTTTCGAAGTTCTAAAGTGTTCCTAGTCTTGGATCCAAGATTGTAACACTTTTGCATTCGGTATTCTATTGATGATAGAGAAAAAGTTGTAGGTCTAAGCTATAATTTGCAAGCTTGAATCCTCTGGTTTGATTGTTTGCACTTAAGGATTCTTCATACTTAATACAAGTATAGGACTCTTATCTCTCCTTTGTGTCAACTTAGATAGATTCTAAATTTTCTAGTTCTCTGCATATTGTTTTATGTATATGTATCCATTCTTGAGTTCTAATCTATGATTAGATGAAATGATGCTTTAGATGGGACATAGGTCTATCTTATTGTCTATGTAAGGATATCTCATAAGTAGTAAAGGGGATTGTAGATGTTTTTATGGCTTGGAATCTCAGCTATTGTTTGGTGTGTGTAGCATTCATGTTCTAGGAGATATTGCCCAATGGATGAGGCACTGGCCTAAATGATTATCTCCTTATCAACAAATACTGATTGTTGTTGTTATGATCCAAAAGCATAAGTTAAGAACCATTCCTTTAGTTTGCAGTATTTGGCTGTGTAAGGTTCCACCCCATAGTAATGGAGAGTCAATGAATGTGTGGTTATCATTCATTACTTTCTTACTATCCTATTATCTATTTTTCAAACCTAATTCTTGGTGTATGAAGTGTATTTTATACTAGGTTAGGTGCACCCACCTTGGTTTTGAAGAGCCAGAAGTAGAAGAGGGCATATTAAGTCCCTATAGTTGGTCTAGTTACCCTAAGACCTCATTACACTTTGGAGCTAACCATTCCTAAAATCCATCTGAGGGTATACTGGTAGCCTTGTGGCATAAGAGTTTTCAAACACCAACAGCTTGCTGACTAGGAGGAGCAACATTTTGTTGTCTTGAGCTTCCTCTTTGTTTCCAAGTTGGAGACATATCATCAACACTTTTTTCTTTCCTAACCTGAGTTCTTCTTGATGTGGCAAGAAGCCCACCTTGCAAGCTTTATTTTGGGTGTTCGTTCCTCCAAGACCTTGCAATTTTGAAACTCATAACTATATATTATAAAGTACTAGTTATAGAGATGCTCAAAGTCATGACTCACAACTTGGTGAGATGATTTCAAACTTTATGAAACTGACTCATATACTCTTCAATGAAGTCCACTAGATAAATGATAAGCTGGCCAGGAGTTTAAGCTCAACTCATAACCATGTTATCTATGCTAATTTGTAACACCAGATATATCAAATTATTGAAATAGGTAGGTTAGGAGACAAGCTCAACTTGAAACCTACACTATTTTCTCCTAACAGTATTTCTCTATTCCTCTGCAGAGTCACCATTTTGTTGGTTCCTGGATAGGATTTTACACTCCATGAGATACCAATATGATTATGATGGATGTTAAGGAATGGTTAGCTCCAAATATGGGAAATCTATAAGCAACTGGACCAACTATAGGGATAAGACTACCCTCTTCTACTTCTGGCTCTGCAAAACCAAGATGGGTGCACCTGATCCAATAGTATTAACTCTGACTAATAGTTCTAACTCTGCCCCTTATTTCTTTATTGGATCTTTTAGCAGATGGATATAGTGAGAAAGTACTAAACAAGAACCTATTATTCATTGACTCTCCATCACTGGGTAGGACAATACATAAATGTAAATAAAAGTAAAAACTAGTAGTGATTTGAATGATTTGGGATTATAAGATTTGAATCACTCTTCTCAACACAAAGATAGGAGAATATAGGCCAGTGCCTTATCTATTGGGAAAGATATCAAGGAAAAGAATGGATACAAATGGTGTCTAAAATTGGTCTTTAGATATAAACACAAAGGGCTTCAAATCTTTCTTACTTATGAGAATCCTTCAAATAAACTCTAAGAACACATATCCCACTTTGAGCAATATTTAATCTAACCCTAGGTTGGAACTCAAAGCACCAATACATTCATATAAACCTTATGCAAAGATTTAAAGATTCAAAGAATAGAGCAAAGGAGAGAAAAAATCTGAGGTTTGTATTAAGTATAACCTTTCACCATATGCATACAGTATCCAAAATAGCAAGCTTACAAGATGAAGATAACCTGTATTTCTTCTCTATTGTTTGATAAAATGATATAAAAAATTACAATCCTGGTTTCAAAAATTTCTATCTTTTTAACACCTGAACTTCCAATCCCTTAGAATGATCCTAAAAAATCTCTTTATACTAAGAGATGCAACAAGCAACCGATCATTCTAGGGTTACAAAAAATTAACCTAAAAAACCTTTACAACAACCCCAAAGGGTTTACAATAACTACACTACTAAAATAGGTGAGATATTTGCAATTGAGTCGATGTGCTTTATGTCTTCAATGCTATCCTTTTCTCTTTCTCACAAATCTAATTTTATTATCTTACTGTCAAACTACAATGAATGCCCCTCTATAAGAAATCAACCCTGATATTCAACTGGCTCAGCATCATAGGAAACAAAATTAGATTCTAGCAATAACTTATGTCTTCTGTATCCTTTCCCAATTGCAATCTATCCTGAAACAATAAATTCTTGGCCACCGCTTCATTTTACATGACTCACTGGTTCAAAACCCCAGCAAAACCTTGCAGGATATTTGAATTTGAATAAAAATGGTAACTAGCTCAACTTTAAAATGTGACCATCGATGCATCTTATTCCCAGTAGATCGAGCGGTTCATAGAATCCCACAACAGTCAACAAAAATATTTAAAAAATCACTTTACACATCACTAAACCCTCGACCAATGAGAAAAAAGCATGTCAGTGATGAATCAACATATTGGACCCACTTTTCATAAACTTTAAAAATGAAAAGTTGTTGTAAGTTCGCATAGCCTCAAAAGATTCTACTCGAACATCAGACAACCATTAGATCCTTCTATCTCCGCATCCTTTAGAATCTCTCAGGCCCACTTTTCATAAGCTCAAGATCGAACGCTTGGCGTATAATATTATAGCCCTGAAAGACTTCATGAGATTGTACGTTGACCGTTCAATCTTCCACACTGGCATCTCTTTGAATCTCTCGGGCCCACTGACGTGTCCACATTCCTTTCCAACTCAGCCAATCATAATATGACACCTCGGCAATGAATCACCATGCGGTCCCACTACTCGGCTAACCCTTAACCTTTTGACCCTTTAGTTATTTAGCAAACTGGTGACTGAAGCCATTTTCTTACTCACTGAGAAACTTAGAACAGTGCTAAATAAATCTGAGATTGAGTGAATAGACATTCGCGTGTCCGCTAAAAGATTTATAACTTCCCCAGGTTACTTCATGGATGAGCGAACATAGAGGAAACTTTTATTGGCCCACTAAACATTTTTTCTGAGTTGCCAAAAAACTTTGATAACCCTGGGCCCACCTGCAAATCACCACATGTCATCATACCATTCGCTACCTCTGCTAAGTCAGCTCTGACATAGGACCCACTATCCTTCGGCATCCAATTGGACGATGGGCGTAAGATCGCATGGGGGAAGAATATTCCATGTGATCATACACTGATCATTGATCAAAATCTTTGACATAGGCCCCATTGACAAGATCCATGTCATTATTATGTGGACCAATCAAAAACTACCAACTGCGCACACCTGGCAATGGACCCGTTGAAAGAAAAGATTACGTCACAAAAAAGAATCAATGGTTGTCTTATAATCTCATTCATCTGACACATCCTTTGCGAAGATACACCCACCATTGATCTCTGCAGATGTTAGAGCCTTCTGACATGCCAACAAATAGGACCCACTACCCTTGCCAAATCACTAATAGGTGGACCAATCATAGACTGCCAACCGTGCAAATCTATCGGACGGTCCCACGTCCTTGAAATGCCATGTCATTAGGAAAGATCAATGGCCAACGTAAGATCAAAAGCCTCTGACAGATTGCTTGTGAAGATACGCCAACTGTTAGATCAAGATGCTGTCAGAGCCGGGCCCAGGAAAAGACTTAAGCCAGAACATTTAGAAAATATTAAAGCACTAGACTTAGGAAAAAATTACACCGATGGATTTAGGGAAAATTAAAGCTGTGTGCTTGGAAACTTAGGGAAAATAGAGACCGTTAAGTGAAAAATTTAACGCACATGCATTTATTATTTTTAAGTGACCCA
The DNA here is from genome assembly GCA_027943335.1 of Chamaecyparis obtusa. Classification (NCBI taxonomy): domain Eukaryota; kingdom Viridiplantae; phylum Streptophyta; class Pinopsida; order Cupressales; family Cupressaceae; genus Chamaecyparis; species Chamaecyparis obtusa. The sequence goes on from BSBK01008863.1 coordinate 1,138,089, forward strand.
AAAAGTAACATGAAATTAGAACAAAGCATAGGGCACACTTAGGGTTTTTCCTACAAATGGCTAGAATTTGAATTTTTGCCTAGGGTTTTGGCAGGAAAATGGAAAACTAACTGCAAAGGCCTAGAAAATATGATTCAACCATGGAAGTTTTACTTGTGCTAACACACTCCTATTCAATAAACCCTCATTATTTGGGCTAGAAACTAAGGGTTTTAGAGAAATCACCCTATCAAACCACTCACAATTCTAATCAAGGTTCTAACACCTTATAATGCACTTATTTCAACACCTTTTATATAAACCTCTTGCAACTTTCTACACTTCTCTTCATCTTCTTCTTATTCTCAGATTTCATGGCTTTGACTACTGAATCATTTGTGGGCTTAAACATCACTTTCTTTTCTTTTCTTTGCTTTGGAGAAGGCTTTACTTCATTCTCTCCTTTCATACCGTCTGCTTTAACAGTTGTGGAAGCCCTATAAGCTTTTGGATCCATGGATTTTATGCTTGTATGAACAATTGACTAGAATTTTTTGCAGGTTAAGTTTCTTAGAATTCTAAAATGCACAAGTATGGGATTGGATTGTATACAAGGCTTGATTTAAAGCATTATTTGTGGGTAATTAAGAGCATATGTACAAGGATTTTTCACCAGCTCCCAATATCTTTTGAAGAGGTTGAGGGCTTGTGTGGAATTGAATGATGTGTACCTTTTATAGATTTTGGTCCTATGTTGTTGCATCAGGAGGGATGACATTTAATGAAAGAGAATTTTTGGGTAGATAGTTTTATCTATGAGATATCAAATTAGTAATTTTTTGAGATTAGAAATGGCTAGGTGTATTTATGAGCAAGTTCGGTTGATAATTTTAGTTGACATGTATTGTAAATAGTGATATATTTGAAATTATTTAATTAATTAGTATTTGTGTTATTTATTTATTTGATGGAGTTTTCATTCATTAAGTCATATGTTAAATTTTTTTAGGACATGAATTCCAATTCATTTTTTTTTTCTTATGTTAGAGGACTGTATTCAATAAGACTTGATTCTTAGTGGGTTCATTAAGAATCATTTAACTTCACTAAACCAAGGGGTCATATCTCAGAGCTCATGCAAGGTAGCATCAAGTTGTTAGGTGCTACGGGACCCTGTTGTCGGGGCCTACAATAGTCTGTCTTAGTTTTCAGAGATTCATGTTCATTTAAATTTGGCAACACATTCTCGGTTGATGTCAAAACTCAAAGTGTTCCTCAGTTCAAACAGCCAACATTGCATATCTTTCAAACCATTGGTCGTAGCATAGAAACGTCTCTTCCAACAGCTTCGAATGGCTAGGTAAATGCTAGGGAAAACCACATTTTCCACACATAGTCATTCAAACGCTGCCGACAACTCTAGGCTGAAGTGTCCCTCAAGGTTCCTTCAGCATAAAATTCATGATCTTTATGGGGTCATATCTCAGAGCTCATGCAAGGTAGCATTGAGCCATGATGTTCTATAGGACTGTGCTGCTAGGGCCTACAATAACCTATCTTGGTTTTTAAAGATTCAAGTTCATTTAAATTTGGTAACACATTATCAGTCAATGTGAGAACTCAAAGTGTTCCTCAATTCAAATGAACAACATTACATATCTTTTGAACCGTCGATTGCAACATTGAACCGTCTATTCTAATAGCTCCAAATGGTTGGGTAAATGCTAGGGGCAACCTCATTCACCACACACAGTCATTCAAATGTTGCCAACAAATCTAGGCTGAAGTGTCCCTCAAGGTCCCTTCAGCATGAAATCAACAATCTTTATAGGGTCATATCTCAGAGCTCATGCAAGGTAGCATCAATCCATCAGGTGCTACAAGACTGTGTTGCTAGGGCCTACACTAGTGTGTCTCAATTTTTAGAGATTCAATTTCATTTAAATTTGGAAACACATTCTCGATCGATGTTAGAACTCAAAGTGTTCCTCAGTTCAAATGACCAACATTGCGTATCTTTCCAACTATCACTTGTAGCATTGAACCATCTATTCCAAAAGCTCTAAATGGCTGAGTAAATGTTGGTGGCAACCTCATTCACCACACATAGTAGTTTGAACACCGGTGATGACTTTGGGCTGAAGTGTCCTTCAAGGTCCCTTTAGCATGAAATCAACAATCTTTACGGGGTCATATCTTAGAGCTCATGCAAGGTAGCATCAAGCCATCAGGTGCTACGGGACCATGTTGCCATGGCCTACAATAATCTATCTTGATTTTTAGAGATTCAAGTTTTTTAAAATTTGGCAACACATTCTTGGTCGATGTTAGAACTCATAGTGTTCTTTAGTTCAAATGATTAATGTTGCCTATTTTTACAACCATTGGTCGTAGCATCAAATCATCTATTCCAACAACTCCAAATGGCCAGTTAAATGCTAGTGGCAACCTTGTTCACCACACACAGTCATTTGAACACTGCTGATGGCTCCAGGTCAAATTGTCCCTCAAGGTCCCTTCAACATGAAATCAATGATCTTTATGAGGTCATATCTCAGAGCTCATGTGAGGTAGCATTGAGCCCTTAGGTGCTACAGAACCATGTTGCTAGGCCCTATAATAGCCTATCTTGGTTTTTAGAGATTCATGTTCATTTAAATTTGGCAACACATTCTTGGTCAGTGTCAAAACTCAAAGTGTTCCTCATTTCAACTGACCAACATTGCGTATCTTTCAAACCATTAGTCATAGAATTGAACCATCTATTCCGAAAGCTCTGAATAGCTGAGAAAATGCTAGGGGAAACATCATTTTCCACACACAGTTGTTTGAATGCCACCAATGACTCCAGGCTAAAGTGTCCCTCTGTTGGAGCTTTTCCTTGTAGGACCAAACTTGAATCAATAGATGGGCTTGATTCTTAGGGTAGGAACTCAAGTTTGACATGAAAATAATCCAATTGATGAGGATTGAAAGGAATCCTCCTTTTTCTTTGAGCTCCACATCACCTAGGTGGGTATTGCCTCATCTGCACACTTAAGGCACCTCATGATAAACAATAGGCCTGTAGATAGATTATTATGGAATAGTCTTCAAACCCTTGTAGGTATCCTGTACCTCAATGAGACCAAGATCTCATGCAATAGCACTACTTGCATAGAGTGAGTATGAAAACTAGAGACCTATCCTAACAACACGAAAGTGAAAGGGTGGAACTGAATGTAAATGATTTTTTCATGGGTTTGAAAGGACCCTTGAGATACCCTACGTCCCTCGTAGACTAGTGCCTTATCCAAAGGGCCATAGAGTTAAATACCCTATTGCAATAGACATCTATGAAACAAGAAATCAATAAATTCAATGTGTTGATGCCTAGCATCAATCACACACCATGACCAAACCTCACTTCAACAACCCACCTATGTATTCAAATATGTTATCACCCATCCAAAGGCTTTTAACCCTCCCCTTAGAAGAGACCTATAAATAGATAATACATTAACCAACATCCACTAGAAGACAAGCATGACATATCTTTGACACCTCAGCTCATACATACATGAAAACTAATCCTGAACCAGTTATCTCTGCAAAGACAACTCCACTTGGAAATACATAGGAAATGCATGTAGAAAAATCAAACACCCTTGATGTATGATTAATGAATTTAGAATTCAAATGGAGATAGCTTGGTAATAGTAAGAATAAATTGAGTCCTCATACATAAGATAAATCAATTACAATATGTATTATATTCTCTGAAACAACAAAGGAAGAAAGAACACCCTATATGTAGAGAGAAGGAGAAAATCTACAGGACAAAACCTTTCTTGGAACCAATTCTCCCCAAATTTATAGAAGAAGGAACCCTTACAAAATAAAACATTTCACTACTTATACTAGTAGTCACCTTGGAATCCTCAAAGAGGATGCATCAAGCTTTGGATGACTAGGGTAAGGGTTTCAACTACCCAACCAACTGAAACAGTCAAAAATTTAAAACAAGGGAAGAAACCCAAGTAACCAAGAGAAGACAGATCTCAGAGTGATCCTCAATCATGACAATTTTACTGAGAAAGTACTGAGAACCACAAAAATGTCAAATTGTCAACCTGTTCGGCCACTTGCAAACACACCTTGAGCACAAAAAACATAGTACAGACCCTTGCAAATGACCATGGCACACCGTGGACCACACTGTAACAACAAGCACCACCAAAAAAATCAAATTCAACTATGAAAGCATATAATTCTAGTCTTTTTTGTCACTGAGAAACCCTCAAAATTTTGAATTTGAAAAACAACGGTCACTCTTAAGCGCCAGCAGCAAATCAGTGGTCATAATTTAAATCTGGGCCAACTTTATATCGCAACCATTAGATCTCTTTATTTCACGGCCTTTATGTCCTTAACCCATCTAGATACCTCAGGTTAACCCTAGCGAACATGCGACAAAGCTTTCTCCTGTTCGTGCAATGAAAAACTTAACTCGCCTTTAACTCCGCAACTTAGTGAAGAAAGGAAAATTTAACTCATCTCAGCTACATCTGGTGAACTAGCGACCGAAGGCTTTCATCAGTTCATGAAGAATTTTATCTATCCACTTAATAGTTTAGCGATTACACGAATACACACTCGCTGAATTGCCAGTCGTTGATTTACTAACAATGTCAAGACCCACTGACAACTGCCACTATATTAATACATGGACCAATGAGAATCCACCATTTGTGTATACGTGTCACTTTGGACCCACTTGTTTGAAGCACCGTGTCATAAGGTAAGATCAACAGCCATCTTAACATTGCATAGCTCTGACAAATCCTTTGTGCTTTAATGAAAACCATCAGATCAAGATGTTGTCAGCGTCGAGCCCAGGAAAATGTAGAGCCGAGGACTTTAGTAAATATTAAACGCAAGGGACCTAGGAAAATTAAAGACCGCCGGGAGATGAAACCTTTAGTCGCAAGATTGTGTAACATTTTTAGAATAAAAAAACTCCCATGTCTGACCGCCTTAACTCATTCAAAACATTAGAAAATTCAAATTTTATTTATTTCCTTATAGTAGTTGAAGCATAGAATGTGATGCATTTTTCAGATTTCAAAATTGTTAGGCCATCTGAAAGTTATAGTTTTTTTTCAATCAATATATAAATCAGCACTTTAGAGGTAGCTCAATTAAAAAATAACTAATAATTACGTACCAAATTCAAAATTTGACGACAATTATATCGATAGAAAGTTGATAATCTCCTTAAGATACCCTTTTCATTTTATCAAATTTGGGTGAAAAAAGGTCGTCAGCTACATTGTTAAAGTTTTGAACTAATATCACCACTTTTTGGCCCCTCATGATCTTGCACATACCGTTTACAAAGGGTATTTTGAATGTAATGGCTAGTTTTTTGAATATTCTGCTTAGGGCTTTAGCTAGAGACATGAAAAATGATATAGACACCAGGGGAAAGATAATGAAGCCATAAATTTTTTTGCACGTGCTAACAGTGGCTCTGTCTGGGGATGTGTGTCTCCTACAAGCATAGCAAGGATCTAGAATCAGTGGTTAAAGTAGACCACCCACAAGAAAAAACTAAACAGCAGGGACCTCAAAAATTAGCAACCAAGGTAGAGGGATAGGAAAGGAAAACAATAGGGAAGGGAAAACAACTATACAAGGACTTACAAAATTTACAAAAGGCTCAGAGCCCCCAAAAATTTTGATCAGTTTTTGCCTCTATCAAACAAATAATTTTCATCTTCTTTCAGCAAAGGAAAACTAAAATTACACTTTTCATCCAACCTACCAAAAACATTGTGATCCACATTCAGCACAATATACAAAAAATGATCACCATACTCACCATCACTCAGCAAGATAGGGCCATTAAGCTACCATAGATGTTGATCATTTTGTGACATCAAATTGTCACACTCTTCACTTTCACTGTCATGTTGAAAAAGGAAATGCTCATTTTCAATCTCATGGATGAACACATCAACATACTAGTTATTAGTCTACAATGAAGAATAAACCCTTTCTATCTCTTTGCTTTGCAAACTAATATAAAACTTCTCAAAAGAAAAATCTGATTGCATGAAAATGGAAACAACTTGCTAATCAAAAATCACATCAACATCTTCTGGAAAGGAACAAGCACTGTCATTCAATGACTCATTAGTCATTTGCAAATCTAAGAAAACCCCTTCAAATTTACCACACTCTCCAGCATCAAAGTATAAACAAGAACCATAGACATTGGGCTCTTGAAAAACTAAATCCACACTAGTACGCATACCATCATACTCATCAAATATGACATTATCAAATTCACTACAATGATGTGTACCATCCTCTTGCATATCAAAATTGAGAGAAAAGACCTCAATAAAAGTTTCACACCTCATGCCATCATTTATTCTTTCTTCATCAAAACTTATATAAACTGGGTCTGGGATTTTGGAAACATACTTGGGAGTGCATCTTTGAAATTCTGCATCCAAGATCTCTAAAATTTGCTCACTACTTAGTAAGCCTTGAACTTCACATTCTATCTCATTGGTCTCACTGCAAATGCTACAAAAATCTTCCTCATTTGAGACAAGAACTAAAAACTCTTGCGTCACAAGATCTTGTGCAAAGTAGTCACTACAGGAACTTACATCTATTGCAGATTCATCTTCTATCTCTTGATAACCACAAGTCCCATTATCGACATTAGCATCACAAGACTCATCCTCCACAAATGAAGCCATCGATCCCTTAACAATTTCTAGTGCTTCATTCCTGAAGGATGCTAACCAACTAACTGACTCAGGCACACCAAGTTCTAAAAACATTTCAGCATATTGGGAATCTTGAAGCTCAATTCCCATAAGAAACTCATCACAAGCTACAAGAAATTTCTTATAGTATGAATGGGAGGAATCCCCTTTTCTTTCTCCTATTGTACATCTCAAAATTTTTATGCAAGTTTGCTGGATTTTTTGACTCATCAAATAAATACCTCTTTCTCTATCAACATTTCTAAAATCTGACATAGAACTTTTAGGCCTAGAAACATCATCTTGATTCATCAAGGATGGAAACTCCATTTCAATATACTAGAGATGTTGTGAATGCTGTAAAATATTGATCTGAAGTCTCCTCCAAATCACCTTTCAAACTTTGGTAGAGTCACCACCTCTTTGTAGAGGACAAATCTAAAAAAGCTGAGAACCCTTCCCAACTTTGAATCTTCTTCAAAACCCACAATCAAAACACAATCTCATAGGATAATTGCTTGTCAGGACTACAAATATACCACTCATTGCTATAAAACAATGACCAAATAGAGACTCAGAGTCACCACTTAACACTTAATGAGAAGATTTTACAAGTGTGATTTTTACTTTTGAGTCTATGATCTTTAACCAAGACTCTACGATGATCCAGCCAAGCAGGAAAGCTTGTTGTCTTTTACTTCTTCCCTAGTAGAGTCACCAATTTGTTGCAGCTTTAACTTGTAGGACCAAACTTGAATCAATAGATGCGCTTGATTCTCAGGGTAGGCACTCAAGTTTGACAAGAAAATAGTTCAATTGATGAGGATTGAAAGGAATCCTCCTTCTTCTTTGAGCTCCACATCACTTAGGTGGGTATTACCTTATCTGAACACTTAAGAGACCTCATTATAAATAATAGGCCTAGAGATAGATTATTGTGGAATACTCTTCAAACCCTTGTAGGTATCCTATACCTTAATGAAACTAAGATCTCATGCAATAGCCCTACTTGCATAGAGTGAGTATGAAAACTAGAGACCTATCCTAACAACATGAAAGGGAAAGGGTGGAACTGAATGTAAATGATTTTTTAATGGGTTTGAATGGACCCCTAAGATACCCTAAGTCCCTCATAGACCAATGCCTTATCCAAAGGGCCACAGAGTCAAATACCCTATTGCAATAGACAACTATGAAACAAGAAAGCAATAAATTCAATGTGTTGATGCCTAACATCAATCACACACCATGACCAAACCTCACTTCAACAACCCACATATGTATTCAAGTATGTTATCACCCATCCAAAGGCTTTTAACCCTCACCTTAGAAGAGACCTATAAATAGATAATACATTAACCAGCATCCACTGGAAGACAAGCATGACATATCTTTGACACCTCAGCTCATACATACATGAAAACTAAAACCTGAACTAGTTATCTTTTCAAAGACAACTCCACTTGCAAACACATATGAAATGCAAACAAAAAAATCAAACACCCTTGATGTATGATTAATGAATTCAGAATTCAAATGGAGATAGCTTGGTAACATTAAGAATAAATTGAGTCCTCATACATAAGACAAATCAATTACAATATGTATTATATTCTCTGAAACAACAAAGGAAGAAAGAACACCCTATATGCAGAGAGAGGGAGAAAATATGCAGGACAAAACCTTTCTTGGAACCAATTCTCCCAAAATTTATAAAAGAAGGAACCCTTACGAAATAAAACATTTCACTACTTATACCACTAGTCACCTTGGAATCCTCAAAGAGAATCCATCAAGCTTTGGGTGACTAGGGTAAGGGTTTCAACTACCCATCCAACTGAAACAATCAAAAATTTAAAACAGGGGAAGAAACCCAGGCAACTAGGAGAAGACAGATCCTAGAGTTATCCTCAATCATGACAATTTTATTGACAAAGTACTGAGAACCATGAAAAATGCCAAATTGTCAACCTGTTTGGCCACCTACAAACACACCTCAAGCACAAAAAACATAGTACAGACCCCTGCAAATGATCATGGCACACCCTGGACCACACTGTAACAGCAAGTGCCACCAAATAAATCAAATCTGGCCATGAAAGCATTCAATTCTGGTCCTCTCTGTCACTGAGAAACCCTCAAAATTTTGAATTTGAAAAAAAAATAGTCACTCTCAAGTGCCAGCAGCAAATCAAGGGTCATAATTTAAATCTGGCCCAACTTTATATCGCAACCATTATATCTCTTTATTTCATGAGCTTTATGTCCTTAACCCATCCAGATACCTCAAGTTAACCCTAGCGAACATGCGACAAAGCTTTCTCCTATTTGCATAATGAAAAACTTAACCCACCTTTAAATCCATGACTTAGCAAATAAAGGAAAATTTAACTCATCTTAGCTACATTTGGTGAACTGGCGACCAAAGGCTTTCATCAATTCACGAAGAATTTTATCTATCTGCTAAATAGTTTAGCGATTAGATGAATACACACTTGCTGAATTGTGAGTCATTGATTTACTAACAATGTCAAGACCCACTGACAACTACAACTATATTAATACATGGACCAATGAGAATCCACCATTTGTGCATACGTGTCACTTTGGACCCACCTGTTTGAAGCACTGTGTCATAAGGTAAGATCAATAGCCATCTCAACATCGCATAGCTTTGACAAATCCTTTGCACTTTAACAACAACCATCGGATCAAGATGTTGTCAAAGTCGGGCCTAGGAAAATATAGAGAGAGGACTTTAGGAAATATTAAACACAAGGGACCTAGGAAAATTAAAGACCGTCGGGTGATGAAACCTTTAGTCGCAAGATCACGTAACAAGGAAAAGGTTCATGTGATCATGCAAAAAAGGGGACAACAATTAAGCACATGTGTTAAAGGGACTTTAAGTGACCCAAAAAGTAATGACAAATTAGAATAGGGCCAGGGCTTTACAAAGGGTATTTTGAATGTAACGGCTAGTTTTTTGAATATTCTGCTTAGGGCTTTAGCCAAAGACTTGAAAAATGAAACAGAGACTAGGGGAAAGATAATGAAGCCATAAATTTTTTTGCACGTGCTAACAGTGGCTCTATCTAGGGATGTGTGCCTTGTACAGGCATAGCAAGGATCTAGAATCAGTGGTTAAAGTAGACCACCCACAAGAAAAAAATTGAATAGCAGGGACCTCAAAAATTGGCAACCAAACTAGAGGGATAGGAAAGGAAAACAATAGGAAGGGGAGAACAACTATACAAGGACTTACAAAAATTACAAAAGGCTCAGAGCCCCCAAAACTTCTGATCAATTTTTGCCTCTATCAAACAAATAATTTTCATCTCCATTCAGCAGAGGAAAACTAAAATTACACTTTCATCCAACCTGCCAAAAACATTTAGATCCACATTCAGCACAATATACAAAAAATGATCACCATACTCACCATCACTCAGGAAGATAGGGCCATCAAGCTGCCATAGATGTTGATCATTTTGTGACATCAAAATGTCACACTCTTCACTTTCACTGTCATGCTAAAAAAGGAAACGTTCCTTTTCAATCTCATGGATGAACACATCAGCATACTAGTTATTAATCTACAATGAAGAATAAACCCTTTTTATCTCTTTTCTTTGCAAACTAATATAAAACTTCTCAAAATAAAAATCTGATTGCATGAAATTAGAAATAACTTGCTGATCAAAAATCACATCAACATCTTCTGGAAAGGAACAAGCACTATCAATCAATGACTCATTAGTCATTTGAAAATCTAAGAAAACCCCTTTAGATTTACCACACTCTCCAGTGTCAAAGTCTAAACAAGAACCATAAACATTGGGATCTTGAAAAACTAAATCCACACTAGTACACATACCATCATGCTCATCAAATATGACATTATCAAATTCACTACAATGATGTGTACCATCCTCTTGCATATCAAAAATGGGAGAAAGGACCTCAATAGAAGTTTCACACCTCATGCCATCATTTATTCTTTCTTCATCAAAACTTATATAAACTAGGCATGGGATTTTGGAAACATACTTGGGAGTGCATCTCTGAAATTCTGCCTCCAAGATCTCTAAAATTTTCTCACTACTTAGTAAGCCTTGAACTTCACATTCTATCTCATTGGTCTAACTACAAATGCTACAAACATCTTCCTCATTTGAGACAGGAACTAGAAACGCTTGCATCAGAAGATCTTGTGCAAAGTAGTCACTACAAGAACTTACATCTATTGCAAATTCATCTTCTATCTCTTGATAACCACAAGTCCCATTATCAACATTAGCATCACAAGACTCATCCTCCACAAATGAAGCCATCCATCCCTTAACATTTTCTAGTGCTTCATTCCTAAAGGATGCAGACCAACTAACTGACTCAAGCACACCAAGTTCTAAAAACATTTCAACATATTGGGAATCTTGAAGCTCAATTCCCATAAGAAACTCATCACAAGATACAATAAACTTCTTATAGTATGAATGGGAGGACTCCCCTTTTCTTTATCCTATTGTACATCTCAAAATTTTTACGCAAGTCTGCTGGATTTTTTGACTCATCAAATAAATACCTCTTTCTCTATCAACATTTCTAAAATCTGACATAGAACTTTCAGACCTAGAAACATCATCTTGATTCATCAAGGCTAGAAACTCCATTTCAATATACTGGAGATGTTGTGAATGCTGTAAAATATTGATCTGAAGTCTCCTCCAAATCACCTTTCAAACTTTGGTAGAGTCGCCACCTCTTTGCAAAGGACAAATTTGAACTAGCTAAGAACCCTTCCCAACTCTGAACCTTCTTTAAAACCCACAATCACAACATAATCTCATAGGATAACTACTTGTCAGGACTGCAAATATACCACTCAATGCTATAAAACACTGACCAAACAGAGACTCAGAGTCACCACACAACACTTATTGAGAATATTTTACAAGTGTGCTTTTTACTTTTGACTCTATGATCTTTAACCAAGACTATGGGATGATCCAGCCAAGCAGGAAAGCTTGTTGTCTTTTACTTCTTCCCAATAGAGTTTCCAATCTGTTGGAGCTTTTCCTTGCAGGACCAAACTTGAATGAATAGATGGGCTTGATTCTCAGGGTAGGCACTCAAATTTGACAAGAAAATAGTCTTATTGATGAGGATTGAAAGGAATCCTCCTTCTTCTTTGAACTCCACATCACTCAGGTGGGTATTGCCTTATCTGCACACTTAAGACACCTCATGATAAACAATAGGCCCACAAATAGATTATTGTGGAATAGTCTTCAAACCCTTGTAGGTATCTTGTACCTCAATGAAACCAAGATTTCATGCAATAGCCCTACTTGCATAGACTGAGTATGAAAACCAAAGACCTATCCTAACAACATGAAAGGGAAAGGTTGGAACTGAATGTAAATAATTTTGTGATGGGTTTGAAAAGACCCCTTAGATACCCTAAGTCCCTCATAGACCAGTGCCTTATCTAAATGGCCACAGAGTCAAATACCCTATTGCAATAGATAGATATGAAACAAGAAAGAAATAAATTCAATGTGTTGATGCCTAACATCAATCACACACCATGACCAAACCTCACTTCAACAACCCACGTATGTATTCAAGTATGTTATCACCCATCCAAAGGATTTTAACCCTCCCCTTAGAAGAGACCTATAAATAGATAATATATTAACCAGCATCCACTGGAAGACAAGCATAACATATCTTTGACACCTCAACTCATATATACATAAAAACTAATCCTGAACTAGTTATCTTTGTGAAGACAACTCCACTTGCAAACACATAGGAAATGCAAATAGAAAAATCAAACACCCTTGATGTATGAATAATGAATTCAGAATTTAAATGGAGATAGCTTGGTAATAGTAAGAATAAATTGAGTCCTCATACATAAGACAAATCAATTACAATATGCATTATATTCTCTGAAACAACAAAGGAAGAAAGAACACCCTACATGCAGAGAGAAGGAGAAAAACTATAGGACAAAACCTTTCTTGGAACCAATTCTCCCAAAATTTACAGAAGAACAAACCCTTACAAAATAAAACATTTCACTACTTATACCACTAGTCACCTTGGAATTCTCAAAGAGGATGCATCAAGCTTTGGGTGACTAGGGTAAGTGTTTCAACTACCCAATCAACTGAAACAGTAAAAATTTTAAAACAAGGGAAGAAACCCAAGCAACCTGGAGAAAACAGATCCCGGAGTGATCCTCAATCATGAAAATTTTACTGACAAAGTACTGAGAACCATGAAAATGCCAAATTGTCAACCTGTTCAGTCACCTGCAAACACACCTCGAGGACAAAAAACATAGTACAAACCCTTGCGAATGATCATGGAACATCCTGGACCACACTGTAATAGCAAGTGCCAGTAAGCAAATCAAATCCGATCATGAAAGCATTCAATTTTGGTCCTTTCTATCGCTGAGAATCCCTCAAAATTTTGAATTTGAAAAAAAATGGTCACTTTGAAGTGCCAGCAGCAAATCGGTGGTCATAATTTAAATCTGGGCCAACTTTATATCGCAACCGTTAGATCTCTTTATTTCACATGCTTTATGTCCTTAACCTATCCAGACACCTCGGGTTAACCCTAGCGAAGATGCGACAAAGCTTTCTCGTATTCGCACAATGAAAAACTTAACCCACCTTTAACTCTATGACTTAGTGAACAAAGGAAAATTTAACTCATCTCAACTACATCTAGCAAACTGGCGACTGAAGGCTTTCATCAGTTCGCGAAGAATTTTATCTATCCACTAAATAGTTTAGCGATTACAAAAATACACACTTGCTAAATTGCCAGTCACTGATTTACTAACAATGTCAAGACCCACTAACAACTACCACTATATTAATACATGGACCAATGAGAATCTACCATTTGTGCATATGTGTCACTTTGGACCCACCTATTTGAAGCACAGTGTCATAAGGTAAGATCAATGACCGTCTCAACATCACATAGATCTGACAAATCCTTTGTGCTTTAATGACAACCATCGGATCAAGATGTTGTTAGAGCCAGGCCCAAGAAAATATAGAGCTGAGGACTTTAGGAAATATTAAACGCAAGGGACCTAGGAAAATTAAAGACCGCCTGGTGATGAAACCTTTAGCTGCAAGATCGTGTAACAAGAAAAAGGTTCATGTGATCATGTGACAAAGGGAAAAATAATTAAGCGCATGTGTTAAAGGGACTTTAAGTGACCCAAAAAGTAATGACAAATTAGAACAGGGCTAGGGCTTTACAAAAGGGTATTTTGAATGTAACTGCTAATTTTTTGAATATTTGGCTTAGGGCTTTAGCTAGAGACATGAAAAATGATACAAAGACCAGGGGAAAGATAATGAAGCCATAAATTTTTTTGCATGTGCTAACACCCTCAAGGTCCCTTTAGCATGAAATTGATGATCTTTATGGGGTAATATCTCAGACCTCCTTCATGGTAGCATTGATCCATCAGGTGCTAGGGGATTGTCTTTTTGGAGCCTACAATAACCTATCTTGGTTTTCAGAGATTCAAGTTTGTTTAAGTTTGGCAACACATTTTCAGTCAATCTCAGAAGTCACATTATTCCTCAGTTCAAATGGCAAATGTTGTGTATCTTTCAAACCGTCGATCGTATCATCAAACCATCTATTCCAACAACTTTGAATGGTCGGGGAAACACTAGAGGCAACCTTTTTCAGCACACATAGTCGTTCAAACACCTTCGATGACTTTGGGCTAAAGTGTCCCTCAAGGTCCCTTCAACATGAAATTGGTGATCTTTATGGGGTCATATCTGGGGCTTGTGTGAGGTAGCATGGATCTATCAGGTGTTATCAGACCATGTTGTTGGGTCTTACAATAACCTATCTTGGTTTTCAGAGCTTTAAGTTCATTTAAATTTGGCAACACATTCTCGGTCGATGTCATAACTTAAAGTGTTCCTCAGTTGAAATGGCCAACGTTGCATATCTTTCCAACCATTGATCGCAGCATCGAACCATCCATTCCAACAAGTCTAAATGGCTGGGTAAACAGTAGAGGCAACCTCATTTTCCACGCATAGTCATTCAAATGCCACCGATGACTCCGGCCCGAAGTGTCCCTCAAGGTCCCTTCAACATGAAATCAATGATCTTTATAGGGTCATATCTCAGAGCTTGTGCAAGGTAGCATTGATCTATTATGTGTTATAGGATCTTGTTTCCAAATCCTACAATAACCTATCTCATTTTTTAGAAATTCAAGTTCATTTAAATTTGGCAACACATTCTCAGTTGATGTCAGAACTTAAAGTGTTCCTCAATTCAAATGGCCAACATTGCACATCTTTCCAACCTTCGGTCATAGCATTGAACCTTCTATTCCAAAAGCTCTGAATGTCTAGGTAAATGCTAGTGGTAACCTCATTTGTGACACACAGTCATTCGAATGCTACCAACGAATCCAAGCCAAAGTGTCCCTCAAGGTCCCTTTAGCATGAAATTAGCGATCTTTATGGGGTCATATCTTAGATCTCGTGTGTGGTAGCATCAAGCTATTAGGTGCTATGGGACCATGTTGTTGGGGTCTACAATAACCTATCTCAATTTTTAGAGTTTCAAGTTCATTTAAATTTGGCAACACATCCTCGGTCAATGTCAAAACTCATAATGTTCCTCAGTTCAAATGGCCAACGTTGCGTATCTTTCCAACCGTTGATCATAGCATCAAACTATCTATTCCAATAGCTCTAAATGGTCGTGTAAACTCTATGGGAAACCTCTTTTTAAACACATATTCATTTGAACATTGTCAATGACTCCGGCCTGAAGTGTCCCTCAAGGTCCCTTCAGTATGCACTAGTACATTTGAGCCCTTTTTTTTACAGCATACCATCGGAATTATGATTGTATACCATTGATAAAGTGACACAACTTGACGTCACAGTTTTGCATTTGAAAAAAATGACAGTTTTGATTGGTGTCATAATTATGACAACAATGGATGTCGCAAGAAGGGGATGCCAACAAGGTGAACCTGTAATCAGACCTATTTGTGGCCGTCGCAATTGGGATGCCTATCGTCGCTATTGTTTGTAGTTTGTTTTCCACTAGAGATTTTGTTAATGTGATGGATATCCATCGAAAGTTTATGATGGATATCATTTATTTGTATGTTTTAATGACATCAATGTTGTACATGCGACAGAGACCCATCAGAAGTTTATGATGTATATCTATCATTTATAGTTTTTCACCGATAACTATGTTGTACATGCGACGACTAGATGTTGAATTGTTTCAATGGATAACCATCATTGTTTTATGGTCGTCATAGTTGCAATGAAAATTAGTTTTAAAAATAAAATAAAAAATACATATATATATAGATATAGATATAGATCTAGATCTATATATATATATATATATATATATATATATATATATATATATATATATATATATATATATATATATATATATATATATATATATATCTATATCTATATGTGTGTGTGTGTGTGTTAATATGATTTAGAACAACAGAGAGGGGGGGTGGGGGGTGGGGGGGGTGAATCAGTTGTTCTTAGGTCCTGATGTATAAAACAATCTCAAAAACTTATCCTTAAATTAGATCCAATAACCAAAACAAACTCGGTCATCACTGATTCAATAATAGAAACATCTAACAATGCAGTCTACTACCCAGCTGTAACTTAACTTGCAAAACATAGTAATGTTCAAACCAAAAAATTTACACAAGTATTAACACTAGGATTTATAGTGGAAACCCAATTTGGGAAAAACCACTTTGTAACATGCTACTATTATTTTCACTCTTTTGAAGTGAGCTCGGTAAAAAGCCAACCCTGTCAATGGTTATAATACACACTATCAGGTGTGACCTAGTTAAAGGATTTCAATCACCCTATTAAAAGTGAGCCTAGTCATAGGACTTACATACACTCCATTAGAATGCAACCTTGTTCAAAGGATTTAACATATGACTTTTAGGTCAACCTCTGTTAAAAGGATTTTGATTGTTACAATGGTTAGAAAGTAGCAACAGTATTATCTAAACAATATACAACTCACTTTGCAAATATCAGATCAGATTCTGTACACTAATCTTGGTTTACTAACTTTGAAACTTTTCCATTTCCATCTCTGATCTCCTCGAAACTTTTCTTCAAGAAATCACCATAATTCTCCTTCAACCTTTTCTACTTATTCAGTCAATAAAACTTTTCTCTTCTAGCATTCTCTGTTCACCCATGCACATGTATATCAAAATGCTCAAGTTCCCTTATATTTTCCTCAATTGGGTTAAATCATCTTTTGTTGCTCAATCTCATTCATAGATGTTAGGGTTAGGTTAGATTCATTGAATCTACCTGCTTCATGTTCTTCAACTCCTTTTCTAGAATCATCTCAAATCTCTTAAAGATTTACAATAAAACATTTTACAGTGCATTTAATGCTTCCAAACAATCAATAAATAAATTCAACATGTTTTACATAATCCAAGAATTCAATAATGTCGGCTCCAAAATTAAATTATCTTCAAATATAAAATTGTTGATGCTCAGTCAATACTGTGATTGCCCACTCGGTCTTCATGTAGAAAGCTCTATCATTACTAAAACTATTTCCTCGACTTACACTGTCTTCCTCAATAATTTAATGATGCTCGGTCGACACTATAATTTTTCTCAGCATATACCAACTCAATCGACACTAACATTACTCAGCTTAAACATAATTTTTCCATTCTTTTCTCGGTTAAGCCTACCAGTTTAGTCTTCAGTCTTACTAAGATAAACAATACACTATCTCATCATTGTGCAACATAGTCAAGTACACTTTGTAGTATCAAGGTAACTCAACCTTTCCTTAGGTGCTATTGTTACCAACCTTGCTTAGCCCCTTAGAAACACTCAAATAGATATAGTACTTTCCTAAGTAGTAGCAGTCTTACCAATTAAGGTTTGACATCAATGACAATACAACAATTGTTTCAATTTTAGTTTCTAACAATATCCCTCTTTGGCATTGATGGCAACACCATATGATAGATCACCTAAATAACACATGGATTACCAACCAAGCCAAAAACTTATCTGTCCATTAGAGAATCATTTTATAATATCCTTAGCTTCATTTTGATTCAGAATCCTATAAGCCTCACTTCTATGACCATCAGAAGTATTTAGATCTCCCTCTATCTTGATCCTTCATTTCAGTTCATCATCCTTATCTTTAGTTTCATCAATTCATCTCCCTTAGATCTTTCAGTATCATGTGTTATCATATCTCACGTGTTATCATATCACTTCATCTCCCTCTTTGACAAAAATGCCAAAGTAGCAACTAAAACATACATCCATCAGATGTAGATAATATCTATGCAGCTCAGTGTTTCTCCCTCTGTCATCTTGCTTATGACTTTTTCCTTGTCTTTGCTTCTTTTCACAACTCTAGGCCAGCCCTAAAGTGTGACAATCTTCTACATCAATTTGTCAAATTTTCTATTGTAGCACATTTGATGTAGTGCTCCTAGCTTGTCTAGGTAGCCTTAGTTAGGGGAAGTACCCCTAATTGACTTTTGAAATACTCATGAGCTTCTCTGGGTAAAGCTTTAGTGAATATGTCTGTTAATTGTTCTTTTGTATTCACATATTCCATTCGGACTTCTTTATCTTGTACTAATTCTCTCAAGTAGTAATACTTGATTGCAATGTATTTGGTCTTAGTGTGCATCACTGGATTCTTAGAAATATTGATAGCACTTGTGCTGTCACAAAAAATAATAATAGGTTTAGTGATTTCTTCTTTCATGCCTATCAACAGTTGTTTTATCCATACCAAGTTTGAATAGTTTACTGCAGCAGCAACATACTCAGCCTCGACAGTAGATTAGGAAATGTAATTTTGTTTCTTGCTTGTCCAGGAGACTAATCTCTATCCAAGAAAGAAAGCTCCACCACTAGTACTCTTTCTGTCATCTACATTTCTTGCCCAATCAGCATCTGTATAAACTCTAAGTTCAAATTTGTCATCCTTCTTATAATTTAGACCATAGTTAGTAGTTCCTTTCAAGTATCTCATAATTCTTTTCACGGCCATCATGTGTGTTTCCTTAGGATTGGCAGAGAATCTTGCCACAATCCCAAAAGCTAATGCAATATCTGGTCTACTATGTACAACATACTACAATTTTCCAATCATGGATCTGTATAGAGTCTGATTCACTTCTACAGCATCATCATTCTTAGATAACTTTTGTCCAGTAACCATGGGAGTTCCCTCTGGTTTAGCATCTTCCATCCCAAAAGTTTTTAGTATTTCATTAACATACTTAGACTGTGTAATGAAAATTCCATTCTTCCTTTGATATACTTGTAAACCAACAAAGAATTTGATCTCACCAAACACACTCATTTCAAATTCAGTTTGCATTTCATTTGAGAAACTTTTACATAATGCATCTTGTCCATCAAAAATAATGTCATCCAAAAAATTTATTGCCAATAGGATACCTTTACCTTCTTCATCCTTCATGTACAGATTGCTTGTGTCATTTGTTCTTGAAAATCCAATCTGTATCAAGTAGTTGTGCAACCTCTCATACCATGCTTTGGGAGCTTGTTTCAATCCATATAATGCTTTGTTTAGTTTGCACACCATGTGTCTTCTGTTTGGATCAATAAAACCTTTTGGTTGTTCTATGTAAACTTCTTCTTCTAGTATACCATTAAAAAATGCAGACTTGACATCCATTTGATATACCTTGAAATCTTTATAAGCAGCATATGCAAGTAGAGTTCTTACTCCTTCCAATCTAGCTATAGGGGAAATTGTCTCCCCATAATCTATTCCTTGTTCTTGTGCATAGCCTTTACATACCAACCTAGCTTTGTTTCTAGTGATTTCACCATTTTCATTCATCTTATTCTAAAATACCCACTTTGTTCCTATAACATTTTTGTTTTCAGGTCTCGACACCAAAGTCCAAGTATCATTCTTCTCAATCTGGTAGATTTCTTAATTCATTGCTTGTATCTAGTCTTCATTCTCCAATGCTTCTCTAGCTGTCTTTGGTTCACATTCACATAGTAGACATGTTGGATCCTTAGTCTTACTTCTGGTCTAGATTCCAAAATTTTTGTCTCCAATTATCTGTTCAGGCTTATGATGTCTTCTTACATATTTTTCCAAAATAGGTTCATTTGTTCTCTCCTCTATTTCATCATATTCCTCAGCAAGATTGTCATATTCAACTTCAGAATGCTTGACAACCTCTTCCTGATGCTCAACAAAATTTTCTTGTAGCTCGGCATGTTCTTGTTCTCTGTCGGCACTATTTTCTTGACACTCGACAACTTTTGTCTATTGCTCGACATTGCTTACCTAAGACTTGGCATCAGGTGCAAGTCTGTTACTTGCCTCTTCTTCTTCTTCAATGTACACAAAAGATCTATAATCTTCTGGTTCTCTTTTGCTATCAGCTTCATTTCTTTCTGCATACTCATCAATTTTGACATTCACACTTTCCACAATTTTGTTAGTGTTAAAGTTCAAACACTTATAAGATTTACTTTTACCTCTGTAATGATGTAAGGTTTCAAACTTATTTTTTTCACTAGTCATGTGATGTGAACAGCCGCTATCAATAATCCATTTATCATTCTTGTTCACATAAGATATCAATGCATTTTTCTCATCCTCATCAGATTCATCTTTCATTGCAACATAGACTTCCTCAATTTCAAAATCATCACTATCAGTGTCAATCTCTTTTTCAGCAATGTAACAAGATTTCTTACTTTGTCCTTTGTAGTCTTTGTTCCATTGGTAGCTTCTGTCATCTTTTATGTCTTTGTGTTTGCTTTTCCTTTCATCATCTTTATCTTTCCTGTCAGGACAACTAGCAGCTATATGACCATCTTTATTACATGCAAAACGTATAATAGGGAGTTTACCTTTATACTTTCATTTTCCCCTTCTCAGTGTTCTAGCCATAAGAGCTTCTAGATCTTTTAGGTCTTCATTAGAAGTGTCACTGTCACTTTCACTATCACTTTCACTTTCACTGATGCATCTTTCTTTTTCTTTCTTTGGCTTGTTCAGAATTAGCTATGACTTAAAAGTAGATTCAACATTTCCAATGCTTCCAATAGTGAAATTATCATAGTTAGAGAGTTCAAAAGTAATCAACTTACCAACCAAACTTTCCAAAGTAAGCACATTTGTAGAGTTACATCTAGATTCTTGAATAACTGAGATCTTAATAACATATATAGGATGCAGGGTTCTTAGTACTTTTCCAATTATAGTTTTATCATCAATAGCCACATTTCCTCCTCTAATAACATTCACAACTTCTTTTATTCTATCACAATATTGTGCAATGTATTCACCTTCTTGCATTCTCATTTCATCAAACTTACCTCTAAGACTCTTGGCCTTTTCTTTCAGCACATTCAAATCACCACCATAGATCCTTGCAAGAGTGTCCCACATATCTTTTGCAGTTGTCCAGTCCTTAATGTCCTCAAATTCTAGATAGCTTAGGGTAGATGCAATTTCCAGTATTGCCTCATTATGTTCTTGCTTAGCTCTCATTTCTTCGGCAATCAAAGGTGTGACAAGTGAGACATAGTTGTTCTCAATGTAGTACTTTGTAGAGTCACCAATACCAGCTAGATGTAGCTTCATCAAGCTTTTCCATGTGGGGAAGTTTTCCTTGTTCAGCTTCGGTACCTCCTTCTTATACATCCTAATCATTTTCTTCAAGCCCCCTTAAACTTGATTATGTCAACACTAATAATAAGCAACAAAGCTCTGATACCAATTGCTAATATGATTTAGAACAACAAAGAGGGGGGGGTGAATCAGTTGTTCTTAGGTCCTGATGTATAAAAAAATCTCAAAAACTTATCCTTAAATCAGATCCAATAACCAAAACAAACTCGGTCATCACTGATTCAATAATAGAAACATCTAACAATGCAGTCACTACCGAGCTGTAACTTAACTTGCAAAACATAGTAATGTTCAAACTAAAACATTCACACAAGTATTAACACTAGGATTTATAGTGCAAACCCAATTTGGGAAAAACTACTTTGTAACATGCTACTATTATTTTCACTCTTCTGAAGTGAGCTCGGTAAAAAGCCAACCCTATCAAAGGTTACAATACACACTGTTAGGTGTGACCCGGTTAAAAGATTTCAATCACCTTGTTAAAAGTGAGCCTAGTCATAGGACTTACATACACTCCATTAGAATGCAACCTTGTTCAAAGGATTAACATATGACTCTTATGTCAACCTCTGTTAAAAATATTTTGACTGTTACAATGGTTAGAAAGTAGCAGCAATATTATCTGAAAAATATACAACTCACTTTGCAAATATCAGATCTAATTCCATACACTAATGCCGGTTTACTAACTTTGAAACTTTTCCATTTCTATCTCTGATTTGCTCTAAAATTTTCTTCAAGTAATCACCACAATTCTCCTTCAGCCTTTTTTGCTTATTCAATCAATAAAACTTTCCTCTTCCAGCATTCTCTATTCACCCATGCACATGTATATCAAAATGCTCAGGTTCCCTTATATTTTCCTCAATTAGGTTAACTCATCTTTTGCCGCTCAATCTCATTTCTAGATCTTAGGATTAGGTCAAATTCATTGAATCTACCTATTTCATGTTCTTCAGCTCCTTTTCTAGAATTATCTCAAATCTCTTAAAGATTTACAATAAAACATTTTACAGTGCATTTAATGGTTCCAAATAATCAATAAATAAAGTCAACACATTTTACATAATCTAAGAGTTCAACAATGTTGGCTCCAAAATTAAATTCTTTTCAAATATAAAATTGCTGATGCTCGGTTAATACTATGATTGTCCACTCGGTCTTCATGTAGAAAGCTCGGTCATTACTAAATCTATTTCCTCAGCTTACACTATCTTCCTTGGCAATTTATTGATGCTCGGTCAACACTATAATTTTGTTCGGCATATACCAACTCGATCGACACTAACATTACTGGGCTTAAACATAATTTTTCCATTCTTTGCTTCGTTAAGCCTACCAGTTTAGTCTTCAGTCTTACTAAGATAAATAATATATTATCTCATCATTGTGCAACATAGTCAAGTACACTTTGTAATATCAAGATAGCTCAACCTTTCCTTAGGTGCTATTGTTACCAACCTTGCTTAGCCCCTTAGCAACACTCAAATAGATATAGTACTTTCCTAAATAGCAGTAGTCTTACCAATTAAAATTTGACATCAATGACAATACAACAATTGTTTCAATTGTAGTTTCCAACAATAAATATATATGTGTGTGTGTGTGTGTGTGTGTGTGTGTGTGTGTATATATATATATATATATATATTATGTATGTATGTATGTATATATATATATATACATATATATATATATGTGTGTGTGTGTGTATATATATATGTATATGTATATGTGTATCTATATATGTATATGTATATGTGTATATATATATATATGTATATACATATACATATACATATACATGCATATACATATACATATACATACATACATACATACATACATACATACACACACACACACACACACACACACACACACACACACACACACACACACACACACACACATATATATATATATGTCAATCGAGTTGGTATCGATTCAGAATGGTATTCTTTCAGATCTAGTTCTTGCTTGTGATTTGGTTATGGATCATTCAGAGATGACTTTATAGTAGATTTGGTAGTGGCTTTTAGATTATTGAGTCTTGTCTAGAGACTTGGATTTTGAATGGATCCTACCGAATCAAGATTTCTAACATCGACTGCTCCAGCACAAGAAGGTAGTGTGGTGATCAGAGATGCATTTTTCTTGATGTGTTTGTGGGATATATGTTGACCTGATTGCATTCAGATGTGATTTGAGTGACTTCTTGACTTATTTGGTTCAAATTGGATGTGCTTTGTTCTTATAGAGTGTCACAGTGACTTGACTTGGAGTTTGAGTAGACTGTGCATTGATCGGCTTGAAGATAGAATCGAGCTACTCTTTGCATTGTTGTTTAGATCAAGTTGTGACAGATCACTGGGATCTCTACTATTTTTTCCATACTTTTGAATGAGTTAGATGTGATGTCAATAGGGTAACATGCAAAACTTTCACATTGGAGATTCGTAGATCACTATGGTGTTCATGATCAGAGAAAACTTTACTGGCGATTATTCACCATTTGGTGAATGTCGCCCGTCAGCATCCCACGATTTGGTGAATAAATTGCCCATATGGGACTAACCCCATTGCCCCACATTTATGAAGATTGGGTCCATTGCCTGGGTCCATCGCCAAACACTATATTAAATTTTGTCCATTGCTTGCACATTTTTGCCAATGGCATTTACGTCTTGGGCACGATATATTTTTAAAATTCACCTATAATTTCAACGTGGCCCCAAATGGATGGCCTATATTTTCCCATAGTTATATATAAGTATTTTTTAGGTGGCCCCAACTTTACCAGTTATTTTACTAACGCGTGTCTCAAACCGATGGGTTTTCGCCACCTTTATTAATCATACCAAGGTACTAGCGACCCATAATCACCTAGGAAATAACACAAGATGTGTTATCATTATGCAGGCTTCACCAAATATTTGGACACTGACCTAATACCTCCCACCCAATTCACCAAAAGAGATTAGTATAAATACATTCATACATCAGTGTTATTGTACACAATTTGGAATATTGGATCGGTTCAATTTGATCGATAGCGAATTTTAGACTGTCTCATTGTTGAGTCTCGACTGCTTTGGTGAGTCAAAGGTAAGTGATTATTATTCTAAATTTTTGCAACTATGTAAACATTGCATATTATAGTTATGTTGTCATTTGTCACTTCTTCAACAAGTAAATATTTTTTTTACATATTTTTATCACTAGCCTGGTAGCCAATCAAGATGTCAAACAAGAATAAGGGTAAGGCTCCGGCAGATAGGGAAAGCCAAGAGAGGCCAAAAAAATGTAGAACCTTATCATCATACTTTGGTCATGGTCGTGGAAATTTTTCTGGCCAAAATAGGGAAGCTAGTGTTACTTCATAACAAGAAGATTTTGAACTTGAGGCTGAACCTTCACAACATATTGAAGAAGTCAGCGAACCTGATATCTCAGATCACGATGAACTTGAAGAAGATTTTCAGTTAAATACCCAGAGTAGCCATAATGATATAATCGACTTGGATGAGACTGAGAATGTCAGAAAAGATGATGGTGCAACTGCAGGGAAGAAAAGAAAATCCAAATCAAAGAATGATAGACTGTGGGATATGTAGAGGAATTTTCAAAAAGATTGGGTGTCAACATATCCATTCATTGAACCAGTGCCTAATCCAATTGAAGGGGAACCTCCGGTAGAATGCAGATGTAAGATTTGCAGTGTGATAAATAAGAAGGAAAAGAGGTTGCAACTAAAAATTGACACCATAGAAAAGCATATTGGTAAAGTTTATGAAAAGAAAACCATAGATGGAGTTCAAAAATCAGTGATAAGATGGAAAACAAAGGAGGAATCTCAACATGTTAGGAATGTAGAATTATATGAATTTTAGCATAATATAAAGATGAAGCCTGGTGAAGTTAAAGGCTCTATTGAAGCTTGTTTTGGAAAAGCATTGGAAGTAGAACTAATGGAAAAAGCTATTTAGTTAAGTGTTGTGTTTAATATTTTGAGTAGAGGGCATCCAATGATAGACTACCCATCATTGAGTGCTTTATTACACTTTTTGAAAGTTTGTAACTATCCTAATAGTCACTGGTCAGTAAAAAGTGGATGGGAATGGGCAAGTTGTCTTGCCGATGTTGAAAAAGAGGATTTGAAGGCAAAAATTAAAGAGTCAAATTTTATTGCATTATCTTTAGACGAGGTCACAGTACTAGACAATACTTCCTAGGTATGCATGCATGTTTATACTATACAGAATTTTGTTTGCCAACCTCATCTACTAATTGTTGCTACAATGAGGGATAATGCGATAGCGGAAAATTTATTTCAACTAGTAAAGAGTTCTCTAATTGAATATGGAGGTATAGATGACATGACCATTGCCAAAAAGCTGGTGTGTGTTGGAGCTGATGGAGCTTCAGTAATGCAAGGCCACAGGGGTGGTCTTTGCACAAAGATACAATCTTCTTGTGCACCCTACATTACTCCCATTCATTGCATGGCCCGTGGAATGAATCTAGCTTTTGGAGTTGTTAGCAAGCATGCTCCAGTACAAAAAATTGAAGTTTTAACCAAAGAGATCTACCAATACTTCTATCGAAGTCTGAAATGATTCAAGGAATTTCAACACTTTGTTGAAGGACTAACTGATGGGAACAAGCTTCTTAAGGATAATGATACCAGATGGATCTCTTTGGATGGACCAGCACATCAAGTTTTTTTAGAATATCAATCATTGCTTGGTCTAGTGAACTCAAGTCGTGACGAAGCAGGGCACCCAAAATTTCCTGCACTGCTGTCAATGTTAAGTAATGTAGAGACACTATTAACATTAGCAGGTCTTCTCCCCATCCTTGAGGAAATGAGAAATTTAATGAAAAAGGCCCAGCAAAGAGCTATGTATATTGTAGAATATGCTACACTCCGTAAGTTGACATGCGTGATGCTTGATAATCTCTATCATTTATTTGTTGATGAAGTAAAATTTGCCAGCTGGCTGAAAATCATAGATTTGGACAATCCTGATAACTTTTTAAAAATTGGTTCAAATGGGGGGTTATGTGTAGAAGTTTGAGAAGTTGAGATACCAATGCACTACAATGCCAGGATCAAGTATGAGGAACCAGGAAAGAACCCCAGGAGGTGAGTATCAAGTGTTAAAAGGGAAGACTTTACCAAGATCATTGAGTTTGTAATAGCTTCAGTGAAGCACATTGCCTTTGATCTTTCCTCACAGATTAGAGCAAGATTCCCTCTAGTCAAACTACTTGAATCCATGGCTATTGTGTTTCCTCATTATTGACGTATGAACAATCTGAAAGATTTTAAAAGTAGGCTACTAACTTTGATAGATCATTTTTGCAAAACCAAAGAGTTAGATGGAGTAACTCTAAATGGAATTTTAGATGCAAATCATTTGAGAGAGCAATCAGCTCATTTTTCACAGACAATGACGGAACAATTTAATCTTATGGAAAACCCTATGGAAGATGGATTGGTAACAAGGCTTTGGAAAAACCTAGCTGAGAGTGAATTGTTGATTGATTCAATATCAAAATATTTCAAGCTTGCTGAATTATGTCTAACCATGATATTGGGGTTGGTGGAGGATGAGAGAGATTTCAGTGCTTTGGGATTCCTAAAGTCAAAGCTAAGAAACAAACTTGACAAGAATTTGGAAAATTGCTTGAGGCTCTATACATCCAGGTATGAAGTCAATACTTTTCCTTACGAAAGGGCACTAAAATTGTGGAGGAAGAAATGTTAGAGAAGAGGGGTGGGAAACATGTCAAACCAAAGTAGGAGTGGGAGTGGGAATGCCAGAGACAATTATGTCATTGACTGGGACCCATGTACTGGCACTGGTACTGCTAGCGGTGAACATCAGTTAAGAAAAGGTATGCAGAGTGAAGAAAACATATCAAAGAACCAAGGAAGCTATGAAGTTGATGCTGATGAATCTGAAAATTTCAATGATGATATGGTGTGGCAGCTTGAAATTGAATCGTTGTAGAAGTAGCACTGAAGAATTAGCATGTCCTAGGTATTTATTAAATTTTTCCCTGAAGTCTACTGTCAGTTTCTATATTTCATCATCAATCATGCATATCCCAATGTCAAAAACATGAATGTGGTTGATAATGTCATCAAGATTCAAGATTCAATTCCACAATTAATAATCATTAATGGTTTTCATTCGCAATATTTAGCTAATATGGTACAATTCTTGTAGTTTTTTCATTATTTTGTTTGACAACATAGCAATTCGTATGTTACAATTCTTAGAGTTAAAAATACTAATTCTCATTAATTTAATTACAAATATGATACAATGTATCCATTCATTGATCAATACTAGTAAGAACACAACTCTCTAATTCTATTTACAAAAGTCAATGACTCAATTCCCATTGGCAATTTAGAAGCCAATGACCTTGAATTCCCTTTTATAGAAACAAGGGAGCAACAATAGCTTCAGGTTGATTTGCCTAATGTGAAGTCTCAAAATCTAAATCAGTAAGACAACTACAAGACTACAAGTCTACAACATCTCTACAACTTTAGTTGTACATTTGTGCATTTGACAGGCCGGTTTAGTAAATTAGCATAGGCAATGGCATCTGCAAGACTGCAACATTGATCCTGTTCAAAAAGAAAAGTTCAAACTTGTTACTTTAAACTCAATTCTAGAGTCTAGATTGTAGTATGTAGGATAATATGAAAGATATAGAGATGATTGAAACTGAAAGTACTTTCACATACTATGATTCAAGATGATTCTGTAAGTTTCTGCAGTATGCTCCATTCTTCTTCAGTTGGAAGGGCAAATTTTTTGATGGTATGGTAAATGACCTGCATTCTCATCAGAATTCCATACTTGGAAGAGCGAGTTTGAAGAAATCTTCCTTCCATTAGTGCATGCAAATTTGTGAATGTTTTGATGCACTTTGCAATGCCTTCATGAGTTTTTCCCTAAGGAAGGTTGCCTAAATCAGAGGTTATTGTGTCCTCCAACTTTTGTTTGTAAGCTTCTCTTCCAACGAAACCCGTTGTTGACAAATCAGGTCCAAGACTCGGTAACCCAAGAGATATCAATTTGGCTATTTTATTGTTCATCTTGGCGAGCTTTGGCCCAAATAAAGCAAGAACTTTTGCTTCTGTTAGTTTCTGACATTTATGAAATACATAGGTCGCCTTTATTATTGAACCAATGCAGTCCTAAATTCCCTTGCTTGCCAATTGCCTGTTAGTAGTGCTGTTGATTTATTGCATAATCTACTTTGCAGTTTTCTATCTCTGACCAAAACTTTTGTTCTCCTCAAGTTACTCTTTTAGCTTCTCAAAAACATCTGTAAGAGATTCATAGAGTTCAATCCAATCACACAACCTATCAGCAGAAGACTTTATTTTCCCCTAGAAGTAATTTTTTATTTGCTGTACTGTATTATATACATGGTCATTCAAGAAGTTTTCATAAATTTTAATAGTATTATTTGCCTTCTTTAGGTCTTCTTTCATTTCTGAGTACTGGTGTTCACTATGTTTTCTTATTTGCTCTGCTTTCTCTTCCCACTCTTTTGTTTTTACCCTCTCATTTTCCAATTCTTTCTTTAACTCATTGTTTACCTGTGCAGCATTCTCCAAGTTTTTGTATAAATTTACTGAAGAGGCTTTTTCATCCTGAAGTTTTTTATCCCTTTTTTCCAATTCTTTCTTTAACTCATTGTTTACCTGTGCAGCATTCTCCAAGTTTTTGTATAAATTTAATAAAGAGGATTTTTCATCCTGAAGTTTTTTATCCCTTTTTTCCAATTTTTCCCTCAAAGTTTTCAGTTCTGCGTCCATATGTTCTTGTTGTTCAATTGCTTCTTTAGAGCCAGAGGATGAATTTTTTATCCTTTTCTCTAATTCTTTGCACCTGTTTATTGCTACTTTCTCACTTGCCTTTACATTTGCCAGGTCTGCCTTTAACTTATCTATTGTGCCCTGAAGCTTTCCTTTCTCTCTCTCCAACTTCATCACTAAACTGTAGACCACTTGGTTGGTCATTTTGGACACATTTATCTTGTCCACATTTTAAATTTTGGATAAATCCATTTGGAGGGTGCTAACTTGAAATTCAGATGGATCTAACTAACTCTTTGGTGGATTGTTATCTCTAGTTGGGAGCATAACAACCATGAATTCCATCATATTTTTATTTAGGTCATATGTGGTTAATAACTGTTGGATGTAGGTTCTGCATCACGAGCTGCAGCAATTGCTTCCATCTTCATTGTCTTACTATTTTGTCTATTCTTGTTTTATGATTTTTCATAGTTAGTTACAAATTCATTGTAATGAAAATCAGGATTTTGTGAGACAATTGAATGTTTGAATGGTGAAATAGCACTTTCACTGATGTATGAGCTTCCACCAATACCATGAGGATTACCAACACCTAGACCCATTACAAGTGGGGTTTGTGGACTATTTTGAGGGTTTTGTCCTGAAGGATGGGCAATTGTTGGACTCACAATCACCATTGGCACTGTTGTACTAGTACTACTACTAATACTTGTCATAACCTTTTGCTTCTTTACACTTTCTTGACCTTTGGGACCAACCTTTCTTGCATCTACATATTGATATAATATCCTTTTCAGACCACTACTTTTAATTGTACAAATGATATTGCCAGCTGTGGGAGTGACAATTGATTTAGATTGAAACTGAGTGCTTGGAATAGCTGGAAGTGGAACTCTATTTGAAGCAAAAACAAATGGAATTAACTGAGATGAAACCAATGTGAATGGAATTGACTGAGTTGATGATTGATCTCCATGCCCAAGGCCTAGTTTCTGACCATGTTTTGGTGCTACAACTGGTGGTTCAGGTGCATACCAAACCCCTTCTCCACTGGGACCCAGACCACTAGAACCTTGGTAGCCCATTTTTTCTACAATTTCTACCCCTTTGCTATATAGAAGTTTGGTGGATGCATCAACTCCTCTCTTAATTGTTGTACTGGATGAGGGATTCAAAGAATCCTGGTCATCATAATCATCATCAGTATCATTGTGATATGCTTCAGCTGGATGCTCCATATTCCACAATTCGTTAAACATTGTATCCTCTTCCACCTCATTAAGATCTGCAGAGGTCTTTGGCTCATCGAGATTCTTCCTCATTTCCCAAAATTCAAAAATTTTGGTTTGACTCCATCTAGCATCTATGCATTCATTCATTAGCTCTTTTGGAATACATTTTGTAGATGATTTATCAGCTTTCTTGTAGAAATTGGATGATGTCATGGCCTGTACTTTTCCTTTCTATTTGTGCAATGCCATTATTTGTGATGACAATTCCTATATTGACATATTATTTTCAGCAGCATATTTCTCCATCTATTTTTTTACCTCCTCCCAAGAGTCCATGTTTTTAAAATTTTCAATCAAAGGCATACTTTCATGTTGATATTTGCTTGCAGAGTTCCCACTGTCTTTAAGCCTTGCTCCAATTATGTTCAGTGGATCATACTGCCAGTGACTGTCAACATCAAATCAAAAAATTGAAAAAAAGGCTTCTGCCAATTTGAATCCTCTTCTCTCAAATGCGAACCCTCCAAAGTAGAATGGCAAGGAGGGAAATATCATTTTGTTTTGCTGACCATTAAAGAGTACATCTGTGCTCTCCATTTGTCATACATATTCCAATGCAAATACCCTCTTTGTTATGTGTATTGGAAGTTTGTAGGGTTCTACCCATGAATCGTAAAACCTTAACACAGTGTACTCTTCCATTAAGTACCAGTCAGCCAATTATAGTTGACTTCCGAGTTGAATGCAATTTCTATAAGTAACAGGCAATCTAGGCATTGGAGTGCCTATAATTTTATGGTACATTGGTGCCAAAAAGAAGTCTACAAAATTGTTGTAGTTCCTTCTGTTATCAATCATCCTTATCAGAGGTGTCCACTCATGTATTGGATTTTGGCCTTAAGTCTGACTGCAAAGCTTGTTTGCCTGAAATAATGCACGATGCTTTGCTAGGAGAAGATAGCACAAGTAGGTTGTGAATCTAAATGTCTTCTTTGAACCTCTTTGAATCATTAGTGATTGATCTTGCATGCAATGAATAATGTGCTCAATAAAATAATATTTTACTGGCTCTCTTTCAAAATGAATATGATAAAGCATTTCAAGAATGCTGGCACCCACTTGTTTGTTACTATCCAATCCCAAACAAAATGCTAGCAAGGAAATATTGTCCTGTGCCCATGGCACAAAAATTTCATAATCATAAGGAGGCCTATGATCTGGACTCAGACTACAACCGCTTGTTATTCCTCTAATATAAGAATCTCTCTATTTTGCATCTAATTTTTCATAATCCTCTGCCAGCTTTCCCAAGTCAATGTGTACGTTTGAGTGTTGTTGTTGAAACCCTAGGTTCAACAAACTAGCAAATTCACTCTCAGTTATGGACAAAATTTCCTCCTGAGTATTTTTATTCACAATTGCTTTTCTATTTTCATCATAATTTTCGGCGCAGAGCATAACAATTTCTGGGCAAGGGAATACTTGAGGTAACACCATGTGTGCCGACCCAGCTTCCCACAGTGCAATTTTATTTGTAGTTGCATTTACCCTAGGGTTAAATGAATAAAATTTTGAAGCCTTATTTGGATGGTTCCACTTGTTTTCAAGTGCAAATCTAATCTCCATTATACCCTTATTTCCATGAATAACAGGATCATGTATATCATGGAATAAATCACTGAAACCTAGTGTTTTAAGCATATTGTGGAATTCTATTATTTTGCCCATCGTGTTATTCTTGGTATTTGTAGCTACAAGCCTACAGGGGTGATTCAAAATTAAAACCTAACAGACTAAATTTTTTTTATATAATATAAACAGTAAAGTTGTAAATCAAGAGACTTGAAAAATTTAAAATGCAGGACGTAGATTTTTAGGATTTTAGTAGTTACACTTACCCGTTGACATTCACGTTGCCCTTAGTTTCAATTTTTGCAGAGAGATGAGAGACTTTGTAGTTTGTTGCTTTCCTCGGACCTCAATCCTCAACCTAGAAATTAAGAATCTGTAACTTTGTTGCACTGTAAGTTTGTAAATTGTAACCCCTTTCTAATTTTTAAATCTGCAGACCACGTATAACTACAAAATTAAAGAAACTTAAAGTGCCAAAATTGTACAATCTGTATTCTATAGTTGTCACACCCTGTCATGTGTCACTTTCAGTTTAAATGCAAGTGGAATCATGGACCACTAGTTACTAGACATGCATCATGAATCCAGAATGGGTTTGCTAATGTCACTGTTAACTAACCCGTCATGACTCATAATGTATTAATGTCATTCTCATTCATAATGTCACTGTTAACTGTAAGTGGGATGTGATTATGTCAATGTGTTAACTGAGCAGTGACACGTGTCATGATTCCAAGATGCGTTTCAAAAGATAGGGTGTCTTTTTCCTTTTGGCCCGAAACTCAACTTCAGTCGTTGATCTATAAACATCCAACGAAAATGGTGAATGGTGTGGTACTGGTGGCCCCGTGGGTCGTGGGTCCCATTAACTAGGCTAGTTAGGATGACTCACATCATGAGTCAGACGTGTTAGTGTCATGTCATCACCAAATTGAAATGACATTGTTAGTTTTTGGTCGACCGAGGAGTTTAGTGACACGTGTAATGATTCTGGGACGCGTTTGAAAAGATAGGGTTTCTTTTTCCTTTCAGCCCAAAACTCAACTTTGGTCATTGATCTATAAACATCCAATGGCAATGGTGAACGGTGTGGTGGCCGCGTGGACCGTGGGTCCCATTAAATAATATAGTCAGGATGACTCACATCACGAGTCAGATGTGTCAGTCTCACGTCATCACTAAATTGAAATGACATTGTTCAATGTCATTTGTTTGTAGACCGACGACCGTGCGAGGTGTTAAGTGACACGTGTCATGATTTCGAGATGCATTTGAAAAGATGGGGTTTCTTTTCCCTTTCGGCTTGAAACTCAACTTCGATCATTGATGTATAATAATCCAATGGGAACAGTGAATGCTATTGGTGTACTATTTTTTGTAGTGATTAATTTATTTTAATTTAAGATAATATTACTATTTAATTTTATTTGGAAACATTCTTTTATTTAAAACACATATATTTTAGAATTGTTATTATATTATCATTTTAATAGTACTATATTTTAATTGATTTTATTTTTGTATCATCTAATTAATATTAATTTTTTATAATATATTTAGAAATACATATATATAGATATTGTTATTATAATATTATCATTATGATAGTATTATATTTTAGTTATTTTTATTTTTATATCATCTTTTAACTATATTATTATTATATTTATCTTATATTATCTTATAACTATGCACATAACCTTTATATTATTTTTTATAGTAAACTTATATTTTCTATGGGATTATTTATTAAAATATACTTATTATTATACATATTTTTTAGATTTTTTTTTACATTGTTAAAAACTTAGAGACTCAATTTGACAACTTTAATCTTTTAATAAAATGAAAGAATTATAATCATTATGTAAGTTGAAATATATTTCATATTTTATGATGTTACAAATTATAAATATAAGATATAAGTTTTTTTCATTTATATATGTTTAAATTATACTATGTTAGTTTACCATAATAAGAGTTAAAAAAATTACATGTGAAAAGTAATGTTCAAATTCTATATTATAATTTGTGAATATTTTTTAATGGAGAGTAATTATTTAAGTATTTAAACATCAATCTCACTCGTAGAGATATAATTGTACTTCAGACTATGTAATAAATTAAATGTGGGAGACACCATTTTAAAAAAATTATTAAACTAAAGTTTCAATTAGTGAAGTTTAATTGTAATAGATATCTGAAGGAGGATATTTGTCGGTTATTTTATATATATTAAAATAAATATAGATAAGCTAGTCTACAGATAACTGATAAAGCATTGAAGCAAGTAATTAAAATATTGCAATCATGGTTACAGAGAAGTATAAAATATTAAAAACCATTTTTGCAATCACGGTTATAGAGAAGAAATATTGCAATCACGGTTACACAAAGCACAAATTGAAATGAGGTAAAAGCTTGCAAAATTTCCATTGTATTTTTCATAAAATTATATTTACATTCTCGACTTCATACTATGTCTATAAACAAAAAGAAACATACTTGACTTGATACTATGTCTATAAACATATTATATTTACATTCTCGACTTGATACTATGTCTATAAACAAAAAAAAAACCGTAAACGACTACAGTACCAGTACCAGTACAAGCTAAGCTTTTAATATTTATAAAAAAAAAAATTTATAAAGAAAAATCAATTGCGCCCTTTTGTGTAGAATTATGCAGAGAGGATTAGCTGCATGAATTTGTCGAGCCACACAAATTGCCCTGCCCGAGCCTCCTCTGTGTCAAGCTCAAACCACTTACAGAGAAAACCCTTGGCAATCAGCAGCCATTTCCTATGGCACTTCAATTGCCCAACAGTCACGCACAAAAGAAAAGGTTGCATGGCCACATTTTGGCCTGGGAGGAGAAGCTTGTGTATTTGACTTGCCCTAGGGATCCCCACCCCTAATTCAACAAAGATGACAACTTGAACGTCATCCCCCAAGTATTCCTCTTTGAATACCCTCCTCAGCAGCATCACCATGTCAACCTTCGGTCCTCCAAGGTCCAGAAGGGAAGCCAAAAAATGAGACGTAATGTCCGTGGCTACTTGGTACCTATCTTCATTGTCAAGAAACTCTCAGCCCAACACCATTCTGATAGCCTCTGTAATGAAAGGCCCACCATCCTTACAAATTGATGCTAAAAATTCATCAGAAAAGGAACCCAGAAAGGCCTTCTGGGCCTCCTTAGAAGTGCATCTAAGACAAATGCGAGTGTCCATCTTAGATTACTTGCAGACTGTAAAACTTAAAACAGTAAAACTATAAAATTTAAAAACAAATTACTTGCAGAATGTGTCACTGCAGACCCTAAACAAACAATCAATCAATGTCGATGAATAATGAAGCTAGATCATCTATAAATAGCCCTTGAATCCTTGATCGTTACTTACCAATCAATTATTTCTATCTTAATGGTATTAAATATATTGTCCTTGATATGCCTCTAAATCTTGCACGAAAATCTTTTCCCTAAATACATGCATGTGAGAATTGAAAATTTTGTCCTTAATCTTTCACATCTGGCAGTAAATCTTTTCTATCGATAAAAAACTATCAGAAATCGGCTGTACAATTTGGGAAGTGGTGTGTGGTAGCCAAAGAATGTCGCTGTCACTAACATGGCATTTAATTCTTTCCTGGTTAAGTGCTTTTAATACTCTGCAGACAACTTACCTCGATATGTGTCAACATTCTGGTTAAGTGTTTTTAATACTCTGCAGACAACTTACCTTGATATGTGTCAACATTCCGGTGACTACCTCAACAATTCTTCTTCCTTCAAGAAATGTTGGCCGAAATTAAACCTCAGCCATTGATCTTGGATCATCAGATGGTCTGAGTTCTCAAATAATACATTTAACATAATTACAGTGGTAGTGGCAAAGATTATGGTAGTGGCAAATAATACATTATGCTTCCATAATATAAGGTCAAACAACCACGTCTTTAAACCATCACTTGCCAATTGCCAATAATTTATGTATGTTAGGTATGCTAGGTTAGGCTACTTATTTCCCATCTTTTGAACGATTAGGCTACTTATGCCAATAATTTATTTATTTTTCCATAATTAACGAACAATTAGCCAATACAATTATTTTTTCACCCTTCAGAAGAGAAGTATTTGCCTCAAATATTAAAAATTTTTACTTGAAAAGAAAATTATTCGTCTCAAATATTAAAATTTTTTACTTGAAAAGAAAATTATTTGCCTCAAATGTTCTAATTTTTTACTTTAAAAAAAAATTATTCACCTCAAATATTATAATTTTTTACTTGAAAAGAAAATTATTCGCCAGCAATTTATGAAATTTTCAATCCGGGGGGAAAAAATCGCCAATACAAACTATGAAAAATCATGGATTTGAAAAAAAAAATTGCCTAGATTAAAACAAATTACCCCCTAAAATAATGTACAATTCGCTAAGACTTTACACTTTTTCTTAAAAGGGGGTTTCTTAAAGTTATCCCTATTCGTGATTACTTGGGAGAAGTCTTCTTCTTAGTGAGCTGAGCCCAGAGACTTAGATTAAAGAAAGTGGGTCATTTGATGTGACTTATGAGACATTGGGTGCCTCTTCACACTGGGTTCGTGGTGCAGTCTGTGGTGTTTCTTTGTGACTGGGTTATTGGCAGAGATCTATTGATTTGGTAGCCATTGAGATGGATCAATATATATTTGTCATATGTGGATTGAGATCTTAAATTATTGAGCTTCTCTTTGTTTCGAGAATAGTTTAACATTCTCTACTTAATAGGGCCAACCACGTGAAGGTTGAAGCTCATTTGACCCATCCTAGGAGCCTCTTATGACCCTTTATGACATTTTAAGACCTCTAAGATGTATTCTTAGGGATTGTAAAGGGTCATAAGGGGTCCTGGAACACAACAGTTGAGAAACATAAATGTAGGCATCATGGTCACAATTTTTTGGAAACACAACATAATTGAGTGGTATACCCAGACGATGCAACACAACCACTACTCCTTCAATTCCAAATCGACACTACTGTAAAAAAAACCCATATGATAAAAAATAAATTTAGAGAGTGTAGGAGGAGAGTGATAATGACTGAAATAATATAGGGACCCTATATTATTTTGGTCATTATGACCCTCCTCCGCTCTCTAAATTTATTCTTTATCTATGGGTTTTTTTACCCCAGTGTAAACTTGGAACCAAAGGAGTGATATATAGTTGTGCTGCATCATCTAGGTATACCATTCAATTATGTTGTCTCCAAAAAATTGTGACCATGATCCCTACATTTTGTCTCTCAGCTATTGTGATATCTACATTTATGTTTCTCATTTTTGGTGTTTATGTGCATGTTCTTTTATGTGTATCTACTAGAAATTCTAAAAAATAATTCAGTATCTATAATAGCCCTCTATTAGCCACATTTACGCATATGGTCCCAACAAAGTAGTGTACAAACTACACAAAGAAGGCATCGCAAAAATATGATTTCTACTTTCACCATTGAAGCAATCTTAGTGGCACTAGCTGTCTCTTGAGCCTTGCACAAGTTGCACTCATTTCTTACATCAGGTATAGATGTAGATGGGGTGGATGTAAATGTGGTTTGATCGACCCACCAAAATTATTGACATCCACTATTTCCCCGCAATACTAAATGTACATGAGTTCTTCATAAAATGATTAGTTCTCACATTATTTTTAAACATAAAATATAATTATGCATCCAAACCTTTTTCCTATTTGAGCAAACCTAAAATTGACACCCAAGATTACTTGTTGTGTGTGACATCTTCAACATGCATGGGCCAACACCACATTGACACATAGGCACATTAATTGAAGTCATCAATGCTATTTCGACAAATATTGCATTGTCATTATTTTGTTCATTCATACTAATTATAATTACAATATAAAGAAACATACTAATGTAGACTTGCACTTTTTTGGCTAAGTTGAAGTCTTTGGTTTAAATCACTAGACACTCAAAATAAAATGACAAACCAAAGACAACCATGCAATAAAAAGAAATTACTAAGCAATTCAAAATTAGCTCACTCCATTGCAAGGAACAAAGAGAATGCCCTATGATTTCACATCATTGATGTGCAAGGAAATAGAAAATTAGCAGAAGCAACTCTCATAAGATATTATTTAGATTAAATCCATTGATATAAAAAAGTACCTCAAAAAATTATAAAGAATGGTAATTTTCTTAATCGCATCACTAATTTGTGCATGTCTAAATACAAGTTTCTTTCAAGTGATTTGATTCTTGTCATGCTCACTACAAATGAGAACAGTCTTAACTAGTGAAGTTGTTTAAGCATATAGAGATTAAATACACTCTTTTAGAATGAAATTTCTCTTAACAAAAGAGAAAAGATATATAAGCAGGACATATAAAACAAGGTGAATAAGAATATTACATATGAAAAACTATTAGAACATGCCAAATATCTGGCATAATTGTATATTTCATTCATCTCATTGATATTCTTTTTCATCCATCTTATCATCAAGATCATCATTAATGACGACATCATCACCACCCCTATCGTCATCATCATCATCACCATCATCATCATCA
Source organism: Chamaecyparis obtusa (assembly GCA_027943335.1). NCBI lineage: Eukaryota > Viridiplantae > Streptophyta > Pinopsida > Cupressales > Cupressaceae > Chamaecyparis > Chamaecyparis obtusa. Next base: position 1,176,928 of record BSBK01008863.1, read on the forward strand.
TCATCATCATCATCATCATCATCATCATCATCATCATCATCATCATCCTCATCAGTAGTAGCATCATCATCATCAATAGTAGCATCATCATCATTAGTAGTAGCATCTTCATCGTCTTCTTCTTCATATTCTTCTTCAACTAGCTCTCGATTGTGATCATCATCTACATCAACTTTCACTTTTTCATCTTCCTTGGTATCTTCTTCCATCACATTATACTTTATCGGCCTTCCTCTTGGATCATGTCTAACAACAAATGACCAACCTGGTTTATGTGGAACCTCTGAGTAAAATACCTGCTCACATTGGCTTGGAAGAACATAGGGCTCTTATCCAACTGGCTCAAACAACCTTGTTTTAATAATTAGAAATTCATTGTCATGTTTAATATCAGTTCTATCAGGATCATTTTTATTGAGTCATAGTCTGTATTATTTCACAATGAAGAGAACTAATTTGAAAGAATTAAAGTCACAGTCAAGTATATCAATTAAAATACCATAATATCAATTTTGTGACTCTCGAGGATGTAAGTCATTTCTAGATGAAATATTAGTCACCTGAAACACTGCACTTATCCTAGAATCTTAATTTCTCTTCGTGTCATCCAACTTTTTGATGCAAAAATTATAACCATTTCAAAACATAGCCTTGTGGTGTTTCATCTACAATAATGTCAAACATGTATAAATTATTGCATTATGAGTTGAAAAACATACATTGATTAATTAACAAATTTATAAGTACCTGGTGATTTCTTAAACCATATGCTAAATCTATTTCCTTTTGTATAACATTGGGATCTCCATTACGATGAGCTTGTATAACTAATGAAGACATAGATTCCCATGTTAATCTATGACCATCATACTGACATCGTTCAATCCATACCATCATCCAATCTTGATTGTTTACAATAAACAAATGTATTGCATCCCACTCTTTAGCAGTTATACAAAAGTAAATAGATGACTTACAACAGATTTATTTTGAAGATTAATAATTAATTAACTACAATAACATCTCATAATTTATTACCTTTCAATTTCTTAAATCTACCATTGCCCACCAAGTACTCCCCTTAAATTTTTTTAATTGAGTCAAGATCCCAAATGTAATCTATATGGGTATTTGCTGTAAGATTAGGAAGATATTGAGTAACGTACACCATCATCTGGTATACCATATATCCCTCAACCCTAGAACCCTTGGGACATGCTCTTTTTTGTACCAAACCCTTCAAAAATTTCAAGCATCTCTCAACTATCTACATTGACCTAGCATGTACAGGTCCACACAATTCAATCTCCTCAACTTAGTGTATGAGGTAGTGTTCTTGTGCGTTGAAAAAAGCTGGAGGTAAATACTTTTGCATTTCACAAATTAATCGACAAATTATTTTCTTCCAATATTTAATATCTTCTTTATGGATTTCTTTAGATGACAACCACCTACAAGGGATTCGAGACATAAATATATAAATATGAGACTTCACAATATATTACTTGTTTGATATTATTTTTTGATATATTGAACAAATATCACTGCTTACCTCATGTATTTTTCAAGATCATATATCACTTGTTTGATATTATTATCGAAGTTCTCTGGGAGAGATAGGGGTAGCAAATACTGCAACAATTTTCAACTGATCATTTCATACAATGAAAATTGAATGCAATTATATAAATATATTGTAAATACAAAAGACTATGACTTACCTTGATGAAGGTATGTCAATCATGCATTTTCATCCCTAACCCAAAATCATTTTTCTTCGATATGAGATTACTTATATCCATAGCAAATCCTGTAGGAAATTGAATTTTTTAGATCACTTCTTTTATGACATTACTTTGTTGCTCTATTAATAACCAAGGAAGAGCACTTGCATTAATCTAGTCTCCATTGCTATTTTATTCAATAATATTTTTCATTGCATGATTGGAATCATAAATGTCACTATAAATTTTGCCAATTTTTTCTTTATCACGCCTTCTATCCAATATTTTCCACAGTGTCTCTGTTACATTCTTTCCAATATGCATAATATCAAAAAAATGCACAATTTGTAGATGTTCATAGTAGGGAAGCCTACTAAATTCTCTGAGATAACATTTTAGTCCCTTTGGAAGCTAGTCGATGATGCCTTCATGACCTTCAAGATCATCAACTACATAATTAGCCAACAAAACACTATCAAAATATATAATTTTTAAACATCAACTATTATGTGGAACGATATTACCTCAAATTCTATTATATTTCAACTGCCATAGGTGAGGTGTCATTCTTTGAAGCTTTGATGTAGTCTCTTCTTTCCAATTGAAAAGATGTCTTTATGCACTTCGATACTTATAATTTCTAGAGAGGAACTACCTATACTCATCAAAAACCTATTTTCTTAAACTTTTGGAATGACGAGATTTCATCTTTGGACCACACATTGGACATGCAAATTTTTCCTTTGTTTGAAGACCTACAAGATAACAATACAATTGGATTAAATATGTATATTTTTAGAATTTGAATTATCACGTACAACTAGAATTCACCATAACATACCACAGAAATATGTCAACCTTGGAGTATCATGAATTGTCTATACAAGCATTGCATAGAATTGAAATTGTCTTTGTCCAATTGGTCGAGAGATGTCATACATAGTGAAACCATTCCATAACACCAAAAACTTGTCGATAAGAGGCATAATATCTACATTCATATCCTTCACTTGGTACTTACCTAGTTGAATTAACAACAACATCAGATAATTATTATGGCCATTTTACTCCAAGACTTATAATTATATGTAGATAACTATAAAATAATAAGATACTTGAAACAATCATTGCCAACATAATGTTCTCCTTCTTTATTGACATCCATAAAGGAAGGTTATTGTTTATAACAAAAATAGGCCACACTGAGTAAATGGATCTCATCTCTCCATGCAGATTGACACCGTCTGATGCTAGAGAAAGCTTGAGATTTCGAGGTTCCTCTTTAGAGTGTGGCCACTTTTCCTCTATATCCATAAATGATGAACCATTCATAGGCATTTGAATAATGTCATCTCAACTCCTTCCATGTGCATGGTATTCCATAAATTGTGCCAAGCTATTGCACTTGAATAATCATTTCAGACGTGGAATAATGGGGATGTGACAAAGAACCTTGTGAGGCACCTTTTTTGTCATTTGATCATTTTGATATCTGCTCGTATGGCATTTTATTTTATTTTTATGTTCTTTACAATAAATAATATGATCTTCGGGACAAGCATCTATTATTTGATACTCCATTCCAATATGTTTCATAGTGGCACATAATTCTCCGTACGAGCGAGGGAGAACATTTGATGGTGGTAACAGAAAGTCACCTATCAATCTACAATAAATAATATAAGTCAATACTATAAACAATATTAATGGTAAAAAATTCACCTTTTATAGACTATAATGACATATATGACAAATGGGTAAAAGCACAATAAGTTGTCACCCTTTTACGAAGGAAAAGGCTAACAAAATCAAAGTTGTTCAACTTGAATAGTATAAAACTGACATTTATGTTTGGAATTTGAAGATGATGTAAACTAATTAAATGTGATAAAATGGATGAAGTTTATGAATATTATTTGTAATATTTTTTTGAATAAGAATTGATATGTTTTAAAAATTTTTAAAGATGATATTTTCAGTTGCTAAAAAATGCTGAAAACTAGGGGTCTTGTTCCCACCAAAAAATTATATGTAAATAAACATTTTTTCCCCTAATTTCAAAATATGTCATAGATGTCATATATAGCTAGTGCATGAAGAAATAAAAATTGGTTTGTGACCTATATTTTCTCTTTTATAACAATTCAAATTCCAACTCACTGAAATCAACAATTTTTATCTCGCAACATATTTTTCATAACAAATATATTCCAATAAAAAAAAGAAATATATATTCTTGAAGAGGACTCTCTCCTCTAGTGCACCATATAATTTTCAAATTTATTTAATATGATTTAATTTTTTTTTCTTTCTCCGAATAAACATCTTCTTGACTGTTAAAATACCTACTTGCAATATTTTTTAATTACAGTAAACTATTTCTAATTAGAACACTATAAAATCTATATGATGATATTCTTGACTTTGATCTCTACAAAATGGTATTTTTTTATTTTTAAAAAAATATCATTAAAAATATTAGGAGTTATTGAAACTCCACTTTTCTAAAATAATTTTTTTTTAAATGAAATTGGACCCACAGTGGTATAAAAAATGCATTTAATAGATATTTTCAGTTGGAAAAGTTAAAGAACTTAGCTAACTTAGATAGAATGAATCTAGCTAGACCATATGTTGGACCAAAATTAATTTTTAGTTAGAAATACTAAAATTTAGTTATGCTGATAAATTAGCCTAAAAGGTGACACCTGATTGTGTTTTACCCAAATCTTAGCATACGTGACATTTCTATGTTGGATAAATCATTCATAACCTTTAAATTCACCAACAATAATACAACAAAGAAAATAGTAGATTGGGAGCCTTCATAAAGGGCCATGTTTGGCTTCTCAAGTAGAGGTATATCATGGATGTCGTTAATGTCATCCTCATCATAATCATCATCATCATCAGCACCACCAGCACCAGCACTAGTACCAAATGTGTCAACGATCAATGTATTCATACCATCATCTTTAAATGTGTTTTCTTGTGCATGATCATCATCTTCCATGGGATCATGATCTTCAACTTCAATACTCACACCTCCATATTCCTCTATATTCACACTGGGGAGATCGACCTATATAAAAATGATGATAATCAAACCCCCCTTCAATGTGATAATCAAACCTCCTTCCATGGTTCATATGTATATTAATTATGAAAACAATATAGCAAACAACTTACCACTGGATTATAATCAAACCCCCCTTCAATGTGACCATTCTCCCTACAATGTCTCTTTTCTTTTTTGATTTTGATTCTTCTTGTCTTTAATCCGTTATAACTCTTGCATGGACAATAACATTTGTCATCGCCTTCTCTTTAAAAGTTAGACAACAATCTAGCGATTGTCTCCCTATTTTGATCGAATTCTCTTGTATTATCTAACATGATCCTTAATGTGTATATCTTCAAAACAAATTGGAGATGCCTCCTTTCATTAGCTTCATGTCACCTTCTCATAGCTTCTCATTTTTTGACAAATTTTGCCAAAGACTTTGTAGGAAACCAAGTAAGGGGTATTCTTGAGTTCAAACACATTGAGCTGCTACAATTAAATTATAAATAATGAATTCACTATAAATTAAGGGGCATTATAAATCATTAATTCACTATAAAATTAATGTATTTCTCTAGATTTCATATGGACATTTTGTCAAATGGTTGGCATGTATGTTTATTCAAATGGAATTATATAATTTGGAATGGATATATGATAGGTTAATATCAAATTCTATGTACCTATTTGATCTAATATCATCAATATAACAAATAGAGCACCAACCAATCAAATAGGGACATGAGGTGCTCAAACAGTGAGCTCATAAAATAATATATTTAGTCTTAATAAAATATTACAAAATAACATGTATTATGTGAAGTGTTTGATCTTTCTTTATTTTTTTTGTTGTTTCGATATTCACTATGTGGTACTCCCCATTTAGGATCATTTCATTAGGAAATGTCTTGATGGCTTGCTGGCTGCAAGCCAGGGAATCATGCATTATTTATGAGCTCAATGTTTGAGTACTGACCAATCAAATAGGGACATGAGGTGCTCAAATAATGATCTCATAAACAATGCATGATGCCCTAGTTGTAGGTATTTATCTCTTCTATAATGATGGAGGAGTGAAAGGTAATAATCAATGAGGTTGCTTCTATTAGATCATACATTAATACACTTACTATTTTGAATTTGAGCTCGGGCATCATGCAATGTTATTGTTGTCATTGCATGCTTGTTGTTGTTGTGCACCATATATTGTTTTATACACTATTTATTTCATTGAGACTATGAGCTTGGCATTTGTAATTTATTTTCTATTATTGGATCAATACTACCATGTTGTTGAGGTTACAGATGCATTGAATCACCACTACCATTCTATTTTGATAGCAGAAATATAACAAACAAAGCACCCTCCAATCAAATTAAGACATTTAATGCATTATTACTTCATCATAATGATAAAAATTTCATTGGCTCAAAGCACACAGAAATTCAAAAAGTAGGATATATTAACCTTTATGAGCTCAAATTCAAAAAATTAAGTGCATTATTTTATTAATGATGTCCCTATTTGATCTAATAGCATCAATATAAAAAACTGAGCACCGACCAATCAAATAGGGACATGAGGTTCTCAAACAATGAGCTCATAAAACAATATATTTAGTCTTAATAAAATCTTATAAAACAACATATATTGTGTGAAGTGTTTCATCTTTTTTTATTTGTTTTATTGTTGATATTCACTTTATGGTACTCCCTATTTATGATCATTCCATGAGAAAATGTCTTGATGGCTTGTGGGATGCAAGCTAGGGCATCATGCATTATTTATGAGCTCACTTTTTGAGCACTGACCAATGAAATAGGGACATGAGGTGCTCAAACAATGAGCTCATAAATAATGCATGATGCCTTAGTTGTAGGTAGTTATCTCTTCTATAATTATGGAGGAGTGAAAGGTAATGATCAATGAGGTTGCTGATATTAGATCATACATTAATACACTTACTATTTTGAATTTGAGCTTGGACATTATGCAACATTATTGATGTCATTGCATTCTTGTTGCTGTTATGCACCATATATTATTTTATACATTATTTATTTCATTGAAACTGTGAGCTATTATAGTTGACTATATTATTTTGGGGTATGATGTATTGTAGTTGTTTCTTTTTTCTTTGAATCATTATTTACAATTACTTTTGATGTAATATTTGTGTGAAGAACAAGAACAAAATGGTGAAGGAGTGTATTTGACAAAGATAAACATGACACATTTTTTTGGGCTGATTGGGTTGGCCTGGTACCATTTACATGGCCTGGCAAGATATTAAATAGTGAGCTCATGAACAATATCAGTTTTAAATAGTGATCTCATGAAAAATGTATGATGCCCTAGCTTGCATCCCATGAGCCATCAAGACATTTCCTCATGAAAAGATCATAAATGAGGAGTACCACATAGTGAATATCAACAATAAAACAAATAAAGAGAGATAAAACACTTCACACAATATCTTGAAGGTAATAGCAATGATTCCCTAGCTCTCAAACCTCACAGGTCATCAAGCAATCCAAATGAAAAGATGTAAACAATGCTAGTATTCAATAGTAAGCTCATAAACAATGCATGATGCCCTAGCTTGCAGACCATGAGCCACTAAGATATTTCCTCATGAAATGATCATAAACAGGGAGTACCACTTAGTGAATATCAACAACAAAACAAATAAAAAGAGATCAAACACTTCACACAATGCCTTTAAGGTAATAGCAATGATGCCCTAGCTCTCAAAGCTCACGGGTCATCGAGCATTCCAAATGCTAAGATGTAAACAATGCCACTATTAACATTCATATTGTGCCATTAAATCAACAAATTCCATCAAAATGAAATTGAGGTGCTCAAACAGTGAGCTCATAAACAATGCCCACTTCGTGCGATGCAAAAGTGCATTGTCATCTTCGCGGCAGCTCTTTGAATTCACAAAAATTACAAATGACACTTTCTTTCTCAAAATTACAAAATTACAAAAAATTCATTGGCTCAAAGCACATAGAAATTCAAAATAGTAGGATATCTTAATCTTTATGAGCTCAAATTCAAATTCAAAACATAAGAGGATGAACATAAATAATAAGGGTGCCAGACATTGCCTGAAGTGATGAATTTTTTACCAAGGTATGATTCTAGTGTGCCCCTGTGTGATCCTGAACCTACAAAGAAAAGACAGATGGGGGTTAGATAAAAAAATATCTAAGCAATGAATGACATCCTATTACTAATCCTCATTTACAATTATGCATGTGCATAGTCAAGCCATACATTTTTTAAAGAAAAACCAAGCTCATCATCTCAATGAAATAAATAGTGTATAAAATAATATATGGTGCACAACAACACCAAGCATGCAATGATAACAATAACATTGCATGATGCCCGAGTTCAAAATCAAAATAGTAAGTGTATTAATATATGATCTAATAGCAACAACTGCATTGATCATTACCTTTCACTCCTCCATCATTATAGAAGAGATAACTACCTATAGCTATATTTCATAATTCCTCCTTTGAAGTATATATATATATATCAAGTATAATTATGAGTTTACATCATATATTTAGTCTTAATAAAATCTTATAAAACAACATAAAACTAACTTAAAATAATTTGTCTTAATAAAATCTTAATAAAACAATATATTTAGTCTTAATAAAATGATACACTTACTATTTTGAATTTGAGCTCAGGCATCATGCATTGTTTATGAACTCACTGTTTGATTACCATCTAATCAAATAGGGACATGAGGTTCTCAAACAATGAGCTCATAAACAATGCATGATGCCCTAGCTTACAGCCCGCAAGCTATCAAGACATTTCCTCATGAAATGATCATAAATGAGGAGTACCACATAGTGAATATCAACAACAAAATAAATAAAGAGAGATCAAACACTTCACACAATGCCTTGAAGGTAATAGAAATGATGCCCTAGCTCTCAAAGCTCATGGGTCATCAAGCATTCCAAATGAAAAGATGTAAACAATGACAGTATTAAACAGTGAGCTCATGAACAATGTATGATGCCCTATCTTGCAGCCCATGAGCCATCAAGATATTTCCTCATGAAATGATCATAAACAGGGATTACCACATAGTGAATATCAACACCAAAACAAATAAAGAGAGATCAAACACTTCACACAATATATGTCATTTTATAAGATTTTATTAAGACTAAATATATTGTTTTATGAGCTCATTGTTTGAGCACCTCATGTCCCTATTTGATTGGTTAGTGCTCTATTTTTTATATTGATGCTATTAGAACAAATAGGGACATCAGTAATAAAATAATACACTTACTATTTTGAATTTGAGATCATAAAGATTAAGATATCTCTATTTTATTACTGATGTCCCTATTTACATATTTTCATCAAATGACCCAAAAACATCAAGAATGGTCCTATATGGTCACTAATAACCAATTTTTAGAAGAATATGAATGAATGAAAACATACATAAGTGGATGAACATAAATAATGAAGGTACCAAACATTGCCTGAGGTAATGAAGTGTTGACCCAGGGTTCAATCCAGTATGCTCTTGTATGATCCAAAACCTGCAAGGAAGGAAAAGATGGGGTTAGATCCAAAGGATCTAAACAATTCCTAGAACCCTATTACTGATCCTCATCTACAATTATGCATGTGCATAGTCAAGCCATACACTTCTAAAATGAACTATGCTACAAAACATGTGCACTCAGGAAATATATGCATGCAATGAGTAAATCAAGACCAAAATGGAACAAAAATTATGATGTCAAATGTGTTATCAAGAAAAACCTCATGGACTATGAGTCAACATGGTATATATGTTGTTTATACAAGATCAGGAAAATGACATCTACAACCTCAACAACATGGAAATATTAATCCAATAATAGGAAATACATTACAAATGTCAAGCTCACGGTCTCAATGAAATAAACAGTGTATAAAACAATATCTGATGCCCAAGCTCAAATTCAAAATAGTAAGTGTATTAATATATGTATGATCTAATAGCAGCAATCTCATTGATCATTACCTTTGACTCCTCCATCATTATAGAAGAGATAGCCACCTACAACTATATTTCATAATTCCTCCTTTGAAGTCATAGGTTAGTTTAAAATGGAGAAAGTATACAAACTCACCAATTTAATCCCAAAATTTCATAACATTGCATTCTTGTTGCCGTTATGGTGCACAAAAATGGAAAGCATGCAATGAAAACAATAAAATTGCATGATGCCTAAGCTCAAATTCAAAATAATAAGTGTATTATTTTATTACTGATTTCCCTATTTGATGTCCCTATTTTATTACTGATGTCCCTATTTGATCTAATAGCATCAATATAACAAACATATCACTGACCAATCAAATAGGGACATTAGGTGCTCAAACAGTGAGCTCATAAATAATGCACGATTCCCTAGCTTGCAGTCCATGAGCTATCAAGATATTTCTTCATGAAATGATCATAAATGGGAGTACCACATCGTGAATATCAACAACAAAACAAATAAAGAGAGATCAAGCACTTCACACAATGTATGTTGTTTTATAAGATTTTATTACTTGACTAAATATATATATAGATATAGATATAGATATATCTATATCTATATCTATATCTATATCTATTTATGACAAGCTTTTGAAAAGTATATCATAATTAAAGGAATGTGAATTCATATTGTACTTAATCTGAATGCCACTGTGTAATCTTTCTACTTATGATATTTCAAGACCCCTCTCCATTTTAAACTAACCTATGACTTCAACATATGAACACTGAAGTGTTCATATATTGAACTCAAGATTTTGAATCCATCAGATCAATAAAAAAACATTTGGAAACCATCTAACTGGAAAACCCTCATTTCTAGGGCTTGAAGAGGATTTTGGGGCTTTTGGGTCTAAACTTTTCAAGGGTCAAAATCAATTGTAGAAATCTCTAATTGGAGTCCAAACATAAGACTATCTAGGGTTTGCAGGATTGGGTCAAAGTCTGGTGTATACTTCCTTTGTAAAATCACCTCATTGCAGGCCTAAAAACTAGGTACAGTGTTGAGACAGTGTTTAGTCTAGTGTACACTTACTTTGAGATATTAGGTGTTTTTAGGCCATTTTGGGGTAAAACCTTGCAAGTCTTGTATTTCCCTTATAAATTTCCAAAGACCTTGAAGTCCACCACATCCCTCTCCATCACTTTATGATCCTAATGTACAGAATAAATGACAGCTTGTGAGGGCACAAGTTGTGATGGTGATGAATTAACTAAGTTTGTATTATTCTTTTGCAACTTGTGTAATTCATTACAATGCTAGGGTATGGTGTGGTAAGCATAAGGATGGGTGTGTGTTAATGTGATTAAAAAACTATTATGCAAGATTGTTTTATTATTGAGATAAGGATATCTTAATTCTACAAGAATAAATATTTTGAGAAATATTTGAATTTAATTTTGACAATAACATGAGGAGTGATATATTTCAAGCTTTAGTGAGACTTCATACCACACATTGTCCATAGATTACGTTCAATGCATTATTTACACTTGTATTGGTGGGAAAACTCTTGAAAATACATAAAAGAAGTTGCATTCAACCATGTTGTTTACATGACACATGTAGTTTACCTATAGCCTAAATCAGCGTTGCATACAAATCTGGGGATGATGCGTGGTATGAAGCCTTGATCAACCTTGAAAATGATAAGCATTATGATGCTGAGGTATGGTGTGGTAAGCACAAGTATAGTTTCTTGTAAGCTACTATTGGTATAGTTTTTTTTTTCAATAGTTGCAGAATCTAGCTTCTCCTATACTTACATGCATGTATACATTTTGGGGTTGGCTTTAATGGCATGTAAATTTGAGTGAAATGGTAATACTATTTAAGAGCAACAAGTATGTCATTTTAAACAACTATGCATATACATTATATAATAGGAGGAGTGATATATTTTAATGACAACACTTAATGAGAAGGATGCCTATATAATAGGAGTGATATATTTTAATGGCAGTGGACATAGAAATTACAGTAAAACTCTATAATTTATTATTGTGAGTGGGCATATAAATTGTAGTGTAAGTAGTAGGATGATTGTAAGTGGACATAGAAATTATAGTGAAACTCTATAATTTATGATGGTTCGGTGTTGTATATCCATAGTCAATGTCTATTTAAACTTTAGGATGATACTTATATCATGGCTTAAGTAAATTGTTCTTACCTTGAGACTAGTACACCATGGAATTAGAGGATGGTTGTTATAATAAAAAAATTGTATCTATGGGATACTTTTATAGTTTTTATTAAATGATGATACATATGTGTTTCTTCCTTTTACAACAGTTTATATTCTGATACTTATATCTTGAATTGTCAAATGACCAATGAGTGATAATTTCACAAGTGTATCATAATTAAAAGCACTTGAATTCACATTGTACTTAATATGAATGCCACTATGTAATGGTTTTACTTACAATATTTTGAGACCCCTCTCCATTTTAAACTAACCTATGAATTCAAAGGAGGAATTATGAAATATAGTTGTAGGTAGTTATCTTTTCTATAATGATGGAGGAGTCAAAGGTAATGATCAATAAGGTTGCTGCTATTAGATCATACATTAATACACTTATTGTTTTGACAATAATAACATTGCATGATGTCAGAGCTTAAATTCAAAAAAGTAAGTGTATTATTTTATTATTGATGTCCCTATTTGATCTAATAGCATCAATATAACAAATAGAGCACCGGCTAATCAAATAGGGACATGAGGTGCTCAAACAATGAGCTCATAAACAATGCATGATGCCCTAGCTTGCCACCCATGAGCCATCAAGACATTTCCTCATGAAATGATCATAAATGGAGAGTACCACACAGTGAATATCAACAAAAAAATAAATAAAGAGGGATCAAACACTTCACACAATGTTTTGAAGGTAATAGAAATGATGCCCTAGTTCTCAAAGCTCGTGGGTCATCGATAATTCCAAATGCAAAGATGTAAACAATGCCAGTATTAACATTCATATTTTACCATTAAATCAACAAATGTCATTAAAATGAAATTGAGTTAATGAGAAGAAAAAGCTCAAATGCCTACCTCAAGTCATGGCTGCCATATAAAGATCAAATGCTAAGGAACTATGTTATAAAATTTCATGCCAAATTTTAAGGCATGAAATTTTATAATTGTACATATATTTTCTTTGACTCCCCCACATTGTAAACTCAATGCTAAGGAGAAAAAGGTATGATATCAAAAATTGTAAAATTTCATGCCTTGAAATTTTATAACATAGCTCCTTAGCAGCTACCATATGAAGACCAGTGCAAGGGGGCAACTTTCTCATTTAACCACAGTTAGGCCCCTCTTTTACCATGCTTTATGAGCTTTATGTTTGTTTTTTTTAAGTAAAAAAAATATTATCTTAATTTGTTATCTTTAAATTTTATTCATTTTATGATTTTAAAAATTGAAATAAAAAATATAAAATTTTAAGGAATTTTTACATATTTTCATCAAATGACCCAAAAACATCAAGAATCGTCATATATGGTCACTAATAGCCAACTTTCAGAAGAATATGAATGAATGCAAACATACATAAGTGGATGAATATAAATAATGATTGTAAGTGGACATAGAAATTGCAGTGTAAGTAGTAGGATGATTGTAAGTGGACAAAGAAATTGTAGTGAAACTCTGTAATTTATCATGGCTCAGTGTTGTATATCCATAGTCAATGTCTATTTAAACTTTAGGTTGATACTTATATGATGGCTTAAGTAAATTGTTCTTACCTTGAGACTAGTACACCATGGGATTAGAGGATGGCTATTATAATAGCAACTGTGTCTATGGGATACTTTTATATTTTGTATTAAATGATGATACATATGTGTTTCTTCCTTTTACAACAGTTTATATCTGATACTTATATCTTGAATTTTCAAATGACCAATGAGTGATAATTTCAAAAGTGTATTATAATTAAAGGCATGTGAATTCATATTGTACTTAACCTAAATGCTGCTATGTAATGTTTTTACTTACGATATTAATATTAATATATCCCTATTTTATTACTGATGTCCCTATTTACATTTTTTCATCAAATGACCCAAAAACATCAAGAATGGTCCTATATGGTCACTAATAGCCAACTTTCAGAAGAATATGAATGAATGTAAACATACATAAGTGGATGAACATAAATAATGAAGGTACCAGACATTGCTTGAAGTAATGAAGTGTTGACCCAGGGTTCAATCCAGTATGCTCTTGTATGATCTAAAACCTGCAAGGAAGGAAAAGATGGGGTTAGATCCAAAGGATCTAAGCAATGTTTGGCACCCTATTACTGATCCTCATCTACAATTATGCATGTGAATAGTCGAGCCATACACAAACTCAACAACATGGTAGCATTTATCCAATAACAAAAAATACATTACAAATGCCAACCTCACAGTCTCAATGAAATAAACAATGTATAAAATAATACATGGTACACAACAGCAGCAAGCATGTAATGATAGCAATAACATTTCATAATGCCCGAGCTCAAATTTAAAATAGTAAATGTATTAATGTATGATCTAATAGAAACAACCTCATTGATCATTACCTTTGACTCCTCCATCATTATAGAAGAGATAACTACCTACAACTATAATATTGCAGTTTCTAGATTTGATTATGTGGATTTTTTTCATCAACGTTTCAGATCATACTACATGATCCATCATTAGGATGCCAGAGAGTAAGAAGAACAACTATGTTCTATCAATGTCCTCTATGATTTTGGATGGTATATTTTCTCGATTTTGGTTTGTGCCTTACTTTCCCCTCTTTGGTTCTATGCTTTCTTACATTAAGAGTTCATTTTGTCTTTGATTAGGGCACTATTTCTCCTTGACTATATTCTTTGGGGGTTTGATCTATTGTAGTTGTTTCTTTTTTCTTTGAATCATTGTTTACAATTACTTTTGATGCAATATTTGTGTGAAGAACAAGAACAAAATGGTGAAGGAGTGTATTTGACAAAGATAAACATGACACATTTTTTTGGGCTAATTAGGTTGGCCTGGTACCATTTACATGGCCTGACCATATATTAAATAGTGAGCTCATGAACAATGTATGATGCCCTAGCTTGCAGCTCATGACCCATCAAGACATTTCCTCATGAAATTATGATAAACAGGGAGTACCACATAGTGAATATCAACAACAAAATGAATAAAGAGAGACCAAACACTTCACACAATGCCTTGAAGGTAATAGAAATAATTCCCTACCTCTCAAATCTCGTAGGTCATCAAGCATTCCAAATGAAAAGATGTAAACAATGCCAGTATTAAATAGTGAGCTCATGAACAATGTATGATGTCTTAGCTTGCAGCTCATGAGCCATCAAGATATTTCCTTGTGAAATGATCATAAATGGGGAGTACCACATAGTGAATATCAATAACAAAACAAATAAAGAGAGATCAAACACTTCACACAATGCCTTAAAGGTAATAGCAATAATGCCCTAGCTCTCAAACCGCATGGTTCATCAAGCATTCCAAATGAAAAGATGTAAACAATGTCAGTATTCAATAGTGAGCTTGTAAACAATGTATGATGCCCTATCTTGCAGCCCGCGAACCACCAAGACATTTCCTCATGAAATGATCCTAAACAAGGAGTACCACATAGTGAATATCAACAAGAAAACAAATAAAGAGAGATCAAACACTTAAAACAATGCATTGAAGGTAATAGAAATGATGCCCTAGCTCTCAAATCTCATAGGTCATCGAGCATTCCAAATACTAAGATGTAAACAATGCCACTATTAATGTTCATATTATACCATTAAATCAACAAATGCCATCAAAATAAAATTGAGTTAATGAGAAGACCAAGCTCAAATTCCTACCTCAAGTGCTAGTGCCCTCTTCCCATATGGTGCCAGCCTCTTCGTACATGCCAAACTTGAATGCCCTCTTTGCGCCATGCAAAAGTGCAATGTCATCTTCGCTTTAGCTCTTCGAATTCACAAAAATTACAAATGACACTTTCTTTTTCTTTTCCTTTTTTTATAACCAAATGGGTGTCTCAATTACTATGTCATCATCACTATTACGACACCATCGGGTGAACTTACAAAAAAAAACATTATAGTGGTGTTGCAAATTGACATCAAAATTTGATCCCAAATATTGTAGTGATGAAATCAGTGATCTTTACGGGGTCATATCTAAGAGCTCGTGCAAAGTAGCATCGATCCATTAGGTGCTAAGGGATCATGTTTTTGGGATCTATAATAACCTATGTTAGTTTTTAGAGATTGAAGTTCATTTAAATTTGGAAACACATTCTCAGTCAATGTCAGAACTCACAGTGTTCCTCAATTCAAATGGCCAACATTGTGTATCTTTCAAACCATTGGTCATAGCATCAAACCGTCTATTCCAACAACTCTAACTAGTTGGGTAAACGCTAGGGGAAACCTTTTTTTCCACACACAATCATTTGAATGCCACTGATGACTCTAGGCCCAAGTGTCCCTCAAGGTCCCTTTAGTATGAAATTGATGATATTTATGGGGTCATCTCTTAGAGCTCGTGCAAGGTAGCATTGAGCTGTTAGGTGCTACGAGACCATGTTGCTAAGGTCTACAATAGCCTGTCTAATTTTTTAGAGATTCAAGTTCATTTAAATTTGGCAACACATTCTTGGTCGATGTAAAAAATCATAGTGTTCCTTAGTTCAAATGGCCAACATTGCGTATCTTTCAAACCATCAGTCGTAGCATCAAACCATCTATTCCAATAGCTTTGAATGGCCAGCTAAACACTACTGACAACCTTTTTTGGTACACAAAGTTGTTCGAACACGGCTGACCACTCTGGGGCAAGCAGTAGGATGAGTGCAAATAAGTATTTATATGCAAAGGGCTTGTGGTCCATTTTGAAATTTGATCATGTATTTGGATCATGGAATGTTATTTGGATCATGTATTAATCATATTGTAACACAATCTTAAATGTAAGCCTTAATGGTACTGAGAAGCCTAAAAGGTACCTAAGGGTCACTATGAATGGTTATGTATTGATCCTAGGTTAGGGATTGATGTAAATAACCTATAAGGGTCTATAAATATGTACTAAGGCCATTAGAGCCTTTACATAGTGTTAAAAGCACTAAATGTGAGCAATCTTGTAAATTGCCTATATTGGCAATATAAGCCAAATAGGGCTTAATTGGAGTTAGTAGGGATTAGTAGGAAGTCTAAGTTAGTTTGGTTTGTAAAGGTTGTCTCTAAAACTTTTATAAGTACTTAGAGTGGGAAAAGGGTGTTGGTTTATTCAGTTCACAACTTTTGTTGTCAACTTGAAAACTAATTCTATTATTTGTCATTAATAATCAGTCAGTTAGGGGATAGTTAGAATTTAGTTTGTAGGTTCCAGTTGGTCTTTTGGAAGATTAGAGTCTTTTTGGAAGGGATCCACATGAGTGGACATGGTGAGAATGTTGTTGATCTAAAATGGATTGAGTTTGTATTAGCTTGAATCAATAAAATCAAAATTTCTCTTCACATTGGTATTCCATTGGCCTACGGGTACAGTGAACAATAGTGAACTATTGTACTTGATCTAAATGTGATCCTTGTTTAGTTTGATGTAGGAATGTCTATTTGCATTTTTTTTGACTCAGCTATAATATATTTTCATTACCTTCATCACTGACAACACCAAGGATTTAACTGGTGTATTGATAGTGACTGGTACAGGGGTACAGTTAGCAACTAAGGGACCCTACAATACTATAACCACAGGACCCCAAAACATCAAGGAAAAACAAAACAACCACCTTCAAATGAGCCAAGGTAGTAATACTGAGCATCTTGATGGTGTTCCTATCCTGCAAGGGGTGGTCCAAAATACCAGGGGTATCAATAACTTGATACCTCAAGTACTTATAATTAGTATGCCCGACAAACATAGACTTAGTAGTAAAAGCATAAGGTTGCACATCCACATCCACTCTAGTAATCTTATTAATAAAAGAACTCTTTCCAACATTAGGGTACCCATAGATCAAAATAGGCTTGGTATTGGGGTCAATAGACGACAACCTTGCCATATGCTGCCTCACCTATTTGAGGTCATGTCTTTATATTGCGACTGTCCTATGGAACAAGGAACACACTAATCAATATAAATGTTTGATTCCACATGATCTTGGATAGGTTTTGATGTATAAATATTGCCTTATATTATATTTATACATTTCTGCATTCATTTCATTACTTTTTTTATTATTATAGTCAAGGAATTGACTGTTGTTGAGGATAGTGACTGGCATTTGCAGCACAGTTAGCAAGTTAAAGGTTTGAATCCTCTATAATATGTAAGGCACTCCCACCTCCATGTTAACTATGGTTTGGTGAGAGATTGAAATTGATGTATTGTATGTATTAGATCTATGTTTGAATGCAGGGAAGTTGAATAGAAGGTGAGAAGAGACAGAGACAAGCCTGGTGAAATCACAGTGAAAGGAGTTGAAGGTAAGCACTAGTCATGGCTGGAAGTGACCCAATGATTGGAGAGGGTAGATGATGGATGGGAAGGTGATTTTGGATATATTAGAAGGTGTTGGGATTGATGTTGAGGTTGGGTGTTGTAGGGAAGGGTATTTTCTACAAAACCCTTGGTTTCTAGCCCAAATAGTGAGGGTTTATTGAATGGGAGTGTAGATGGGTGAGTATGGGAAAAATAAACTAAAAATTGGTTGTCTTTTATCCTTTATCAATACTTTTTGGGGTTTTGGAGTCCTGGAAGTGAGTGGTTCTAGGAGTTTCTTTGTTAGGTGAGGCTAATTAGGCCTATTTGAAGGGTTAGGAGGTGAAGTCTTCACCAGTCAAACAATTAAAGTCTGAGATTGATATAAATTTAGTAACTCTAAAAAGGGTACTAGAAAATATTAAAACATTTCTAGGTTGTTTGGGGAGTTTGAGAGTAAATTGTTGATTTCAGTGTTGGAAGGGCTACTAGGCAGGCCTAGAAGGGCTATAGAAGAAGGTTGAAAGATGGGTAGATTGTATTGAATGGGAAGTTGTAACATGGAAAATATAGCATGTTGAGATGATCTAAGGTGCTAGGATCAGGGTCTGAAGTCTATTTTGAGGTTTGGTTTGGTGGAGGCACTAGGTGCTAGGTGGCCTAGGATAGAGTTGATACTAAAAGGCATTGGAACAAGGAAACAAGGAAGTGAACTCAACTAGATCCTTGAGTGGATTCCAAGATGTTTGTAGAATCCTTGAGTTGAGTTAGTCTCCCTAGGGTGATAGCGAATGTTGTCGAAGTTTATAGTAACAAGGAATGTTAGTCTCCTTAGGGTGATGGTAACAATATACATCGATGAACATACAAGCATAACTATAAGGCATGAGAAATTTACAAAGCATAAGATATCCACATAAACATAAATTAGTATACATCAATACACCAAACACATGAATTGCATACCTAAAACATTAAAAAAAAATATTCATAGGGCATGAAGCCAAATATATATGTCTAATAATTTCATACATTGAATATATTTGATGCAAGAGCATCCTGGGTGTAAGAGCAATCTTTCATCACCCAAAAAATATTTATGTTTTTGTATTCAATATGGGTTATCTTGTGCAGAGCTGCTATTTATGGAAACTTGCTATTTTAGCAAGTTGGTCATAAATCTCAGAATGTTTTAATTTTACATGTGGAGGTTCATCTCAGTCATATCAACCTACCAGAAAAGTTGCATGGCTACATCAGGTCTAGTTTTGAAGATATTGAAGATTTTCGGTATTGGCAGCAGGGTACAGAAACTTTGAACTTAGTTTTGAAGGCTTTAGAGGCCCTAGATGAAGTCAAAAATTTGGGTTACAAGTGCTTACACTAGTCAAGCCTATAGAGCACTTCGTGACATTTCTAAAATGGGGTTATAATAGTCAATCAGGTCAATTGGTGATGACTTATGGTCTCTGAAAGTTAGGTCACCTGAAATGGTGGAAAATAATTTTCCTTCAAAATTTATGTTCAGGTTTCAAAATTCATTTTGAGCTGAATTTGATGTAATAAATTAAAAAATAAAATAATTCTAAGTTTGGTTGGCCCTTAGGGCTAAATTTCTGGAACCTTCTCAGGCGGTGGAAAATGCCTATATAAAGAAGGCCCATAGTATTGTCTAGGGCAGTTCTGGGTAGTAGATCTGGATATTGATTTGAGGCTTTGTCCTACAGAATATTTTAAGGGAATGCCCACGTGGCTTTGCATATTGTAATTCTGAAAGTTTGTAATTCCACATTTGTGGAGATAATAAGAAGCCATTTTTTTGTTCTTGCATATTGTTGTTGTTTCTCTGTTTCTGTTATGTGTTTGTGGTATTAAGGGGAGCACCCTTCATCAATATTCAATATAGTTAAACTAGCTTCCTCAAAGCCAAATGGATGTACAATGTATCACTTATACAATATACAAAAAATATGTCCACTAATGCCATATAGGCATACAATCTATATCCCTAATCTAGTCTTTTCCCACCAGGGGAAGAAAAAAAATCCCGATCTATCTTCGATCATCGCATTGATGGACATGCAATGGATGTTGTAGTCTTCCGAGTGTGCTCACTCATCTTTCTATCTAGAATCTTTTGTAGGTCGAGCTGATAAAAAAAATTTAAGCATCAATAACTAATATACATCAAAATTGAATTATACAATGACATAAAATTGAATATTTTCTTACTGTTAGAAAATAGTCACTATGTACATCCACCGAAGGTGGATGCTGGTGATCTGGAGTAATAAGTCCCTACAATAATGATCAAAATAATAATTAAAATACATAAATGAATATCATTATTAAATTCAATACAAACTATTAAAATAACAATTAAAATTAAGTGATCTCTTTCACACCTCAATCAGTGCTTTAGAATTAGCTACTGCTGTAGCTACTCCATGATCCAAAGTATCATGAATAGATAGAGGAGTCTCTTATGTCAATAACTGAAAATGAAACAAAAAAAGTATTATGCAGTTATCAAGATTACATATATTTTTTACAACCCTACTAATGAGTAAATGATACCTCCATGAAGGTTCCACTGTGTCCTTCGGTGTGTGGTGTTGATGTCGAAGCTCCAACATTCAACTAGTGCACATGTACATGGAAAATTATAAGATAACCATTCATATAAGAATGTACTACTGACATGTTAATTATAATGCATTATTACATATATACCTATGGACTCAATGGTGACGTCACAAAGCCAGGTGAAAGAATGTGATCATCATGCCTCTGGATTTTGATCATAATTTGTCTAGTAATTTAGTTATTCATTCATTTATTAATTAAATATAATCAAGTAAATTAAATTAACATGCAAATAAAGATACCTCAAGGAAAGGGGCATGATGCCCTTTGCTGTCTTTTGTGAATGTCAATTAAATATAATTAATTAAATATATTAATTAAAATGTTTTATTTGATACATACTTGTGGAATTGATGACGATGTGTAGAAGGGGACATGAGGATCATTGTCATTGCCATCGCCACTGACACTCTTTCCCTAAATTTTGATCATAATCAATAGATACTAAATTAATTAGTTATTCTTTTATAAATGAAACATGATCAAAGCAATTTAATGAACTTGGAAATATTTACATGTGTGTCAATACCAAATGTCATATTTAGAAAACTATCAATCATCATTCCAAGATCCTCTTCCTCTCTCTCGGTAGTACCAAATGTGCATAAGCATCCACATGACCAACAAATATGCCCCCTCAAAGATTGACCATGGTCACCCTCAACTAAAGGAGTGGCACACTGAATGAGAGTCTGTGTCAGAGCACTAATCATGCCTAGTGTGTCTCCCTCTACATGTTCCTTCACAATGGAAGGGATAGTAACATGATCCACCTGTGGCTTGCCAATAGGAACCCTAGGTGTGTTAGGGTCATGATGTGTGCCCACTCTATCAAATGATGACCCCTCTCCTCTACCCTGAGAATCTAGACAGTCAAAATTATTTGGCACCTCCTTGAGTAAAAAATCGCAATAGAGTTTCCTCAAGAAATATATAGGAACCTCATGATTGTTACATGGAGGTGAATCAAAGACTATCCACCATCTCTCCGAAATTTTATTTTTAATGTCTTCATTAAGCACCAATGAATTGAGAACCTCCTTATTGTAGTTCTAAGAGTATCAGTGTCCCCTAGTTTTTTAAATAGCTTGGAAATGTCATCTTTTATGATTTTTTTTCTTTTTTATATCTGCATAAGATAATTTATTTACATAATATTTTTTTTGTTCTTCTATTTTATCCTACCATAAATTAATTTGCCCACTAACCGAGCTTACGTGGGTCAAGATTGCTTCCAATGATCGTGCAAGTCTTTCCCTTCCAGGATTTGTACCACTAGAATCTTTTAGCCTCGTATTTAAAGATTCTAATTCTTTTTTCCTTCTTTCAATTTGGTTGATCAAATTTTCTTGTGTTCCAAGAGGAGGTTTCTCGATTGGTGGAGGCAACTGAGGTTCATTTTCTTGGTTTTTTCTTCATTTGTTTCTTCATTCGTTTCTTCATTAATTTCTTCATGAGGAGATGGAGGGTTTGGTGGAGGGGGATTATTTCATCCTGGAAATTAAAAAAACTAGATTTTAAAATCTTAATTACACACAAATTTTAACAAAACAAATTGCTTCAAAACTAAAATTTTAAAACAAATAAGAGGCATGGGCTGTAAAAATAGTTACCTCTTCTTTCGGATCGAACTTGACGATGTCATGTAGCCATTTGATGGATGAATGAATGAAAACTATGAATACAACAAGCCCAAACGAGATTGCGTACACGCTTGGGAAGGCTATTTTTGCTGCAAACATGGGTTTGTGGAAAGCAAAATGAGCTTTCCCATGCACCAAACACTAAATAGTGTTTTTCAAAGTGCGTGCACGCTATAGGGCACAAGTGCTTTGTAAAAACTCTTTACAAAGCGTGTGCACCCTATAGGGTGCACGTGTTTTAGTGCATATGCAATATGGTCGATGGGGGACCAAAAAGTAAAGTGGCACCTTTTTGGTCCCCCATCTTTGTGCATATACCCTTAGAATTTTAGATTTATTAGATTTAGATAATTAGATTTATTTTTTAATATTAAGTTTAGATTAAGATTTAGCATCTATTTTGATTAAGATTCTATTTGATTTATTACATGTATATGATTTAGATAATTTCTTTAGTTTCTCTTTTTATTAGATTTAATTGATTTAGTTTTCCTGTTAATATTATGTTTATTAGATTTAGAAAATTTGATTATTTAATATTTTAAAAATTTAAATAGTTATTAAATATTAAGCTTTGGTTTTAAGAAGAAAGAAGTCCAAGAATGTCAATAATATATCTAAATACTTAATTTTAAATATTACATTTCCTTTTAATATGGATGGCAATGCTGCCATATCTGTATACATGTTTTTAATATGAATCTTTAAGATCTCGTAATGTTTAAAATTAGATTTAGAAATTGATTTAATGAAATTGATTTTGTTAATTGTATTAATGAAATTAATATTAGATTCATTTTCTTGCTATTTTAATACTCAATTTTAAATATAACATTTATTTTTATTATGGATGGCAATGCAGCCATATTTAGCTCTCCTAATATTTAAAATTTGATTTAATGAAATCGATTTTGTTAATTGTATTAATGAAATTAATATTATTGATATAATTAGATGTTTAAAATTACATTTACATATTTTCATTTAAATATTAGATTTAGAAATTGATTTAATGAAATTGAATTTGTTAATTATAATTTTATTATAATTATATTATATCTTTTTAACTATAAATTGAAATGATTTTTTTTGTAATCATAAATTAGGAATAAAAATGGAGTTTGAGGAGGGATTTCAAGGGGCATCGTTTGAAGGAACTATTATAGGCATTGCAAACAATTCTAATATTCCAAAATTTTCTGTGAAATATGACCACTTCATAACCAACAAATGGGCTCAAGAGCCCCTCGTTGAGGAAGTATTTATAGACTAAGAGACCTATTCCTCCTATCATTAGTTTTCTTGGATATGTACCTCCTGACTTTGTAATTGAAGTTCTAGACAATGACTTTTGTTGGTCGGGTGTGACTATTGACAGATTTGTTTCACCACTTAGTTTTGAAGAGTTCTTTGAAGTGTGTTTTCTTGACTCTCACACTCTAAAATCATATTCATGTGCCCACTTATGACCAAAGAAAGAATGGGTTAGAGGAAGATGGAGACAAACTTAGTGGAATTGAAGAGTTCACAATTAATTTTTGGTTTGAGATCCACTAGCTCTGCAAATGGGATCACATATTTTTTGGGGTTTCATTGTTTACTATTTGGAATAAGAGATCATGTATTCTCATGTTTTCACAAAATGGCCCTTTAGACCATTTCAATTGTCACTATATATCCATTATTGTTATAAAATATTCATTTTGTTATTCTTACAATATCTTGGCTCTCATTTACTCCCATGTATCTGTAATTCTTATCCTTTCTTCACTCAAAGTGTTTTCATTGTCTAATTTATTTTCCACTTTTAAGTTTTAGAATATGTGGTTCAGGCATCCACATTTCCTTCCACTTCTTAATCAATCGTGGACTAGTGCACCTTTCAAGGAGGGATCTAAAATGTTCCAATTTTTCAAAAAAAATAAACTACCTAAAGAGGCAAATCAAAAGTTGGAACAAACATGTTTTAAAAAAAATATTTTCTCAAAAGGAAAAAGTGTCATGTGATCTGCAATAGATTCATTCTCATATCATTCAGCATGGCTTGGATTCAGATACTTTTGTCAAACAAAAATTTTTACAGGCTGAGTGGGAGGAACTTTGTGGGAGAGAGGAGTTCTGCAAACAAAAGTCAAGAGAAATCTAGCTTAAGGATGGTAACAAGAACACAAAGTTCTTTCACATGTCTGTTAAGAAAAGACAGGTTGCCAATGCTATTTTTTAGATAACAGATTCAAAATTGGGTATAGTTTTGAGGGAGGCAAAATCCATTCAAGATGAGGGAGTAAAATTTTTCAAAAACCTTTTATCTCCACCCCAAGATCACTTGTCATTTCCTGATTTAGAAGAGGAATTACTTTTAGTTATTCCACAATTAGTTACTCCCCTAGATAATACAAGATTATTGAAGCCATTCACACTTTCAAAGGTTAGAGAGAATGTTTTTTCCTTGCCTTTGGTTAAGGCTCCAAGTTTAGATGGATATACTGCAACTTTCTTCAAAAATGCTAGGAAATAATTGCTTTTGATCTTCTCTTTGCCATGGAAGAATTGAGGAAGAATGGTTATATGCTGAAAAAGTTTAATACCACTAATATTGTCTTGATCCCAAAGTCAGCTTCCCCAAAAACCTTTGTTGAATTCAGACCGATCTCTTTGTGCAACACAGTGTACAAGATTTTCACAAAAGCTATATACTTACGTTTTCAAAAACTCTTGCCCTAGGATCATTTCTTCGAAGTAGGGAGGTTTTGTGCCAGGGAAAGAGACAATAGAAGGTGCTTTAGTGGCTCATGAAGTACTCCATTCATTAGCACACACCAGATTCCTTCATTTGTAGTTAAACTAGATATGATGAAAGCATATGATAAAGTAAATTGGAATTTTCTCACTAAAGTGCTTCTGAAATTTGGTTTTTCCCAAAATGGTGTAAATGGGTCAAGGCTTGCTTAGCTGGCACTTCTTTTTCAATTATCATAAATGGTGTTTTTTTGGGCTTCTTCTCATCCTCTCAAGGAGTAAGACAAGGAGATCCAATTTCTCCTTCTTTGTTTATTATTATAGCTGAGGCTTTTAGTAGGGTGATTTTCTGGAGACATGCACAAAATCAGTGGAAGGGTGTTTAGATTCCTAGAACTTCTATTGTTTTAACACACTCTATGTTTGTTGATGATACTTTGTTGTTTGGGAATGTTGTTGTACAAGAAGCTATATCTATTAAGAAAGTGTTAGATCTCTACACTTCAATGTCTGGTCTTCAGTGTTTGGTCAAAGGGTTAGTGCTCCTAAATCAAAAGTTTATATTTTATTTACTAATGCCTTGCTATCTTCCAAGATTGTTAAAGCTTTGGGTTTTTAGCAAGATCTTCTTCCTTTAGTTTATCTAGCAATTCCTTTCTTTGTTGGGAATAACAAGTTGACTTATTGGAAGTCAATAGTGGACAGAATTAAGGGTAGAGTATCATCTTGGAAGCTAAGATGGCTTTTCTTATCAAGGAGAATTCTTCTTATTAGATCTATCCTATCTATAATTCCTAATTATTTTATCTTTGTGCTTCATGCTCCTTCAACAATTCTTAAACAAATAAAATAGATTGTAAGCAATTTTCTATGGAGAAGCAACATGATGAGACATAGGAAAATCCCCCTTATATCTCTACATGAAATGGTGTTAGACAAACAAAGTGGTGGTGTTGGTCTTCATGATATTGCAATTCACAACAAAGCGTATGGAGGTAAGTTGGTTTGGAACATGATTAAAAACCCAAATAGTACTTGGTGTAGGATTATACAATGAAGTACTTGGATACCATGGATCCTATCCACATTATATCTGCATCTATTCTCCCGCAAGGCTTTGAGGTGTGGAACTTTATCACTGCCTTGAGAGAAATTATTGAACACTTTATATCTTGGGAGATTAATAATGGTCAGAGGGCTCAGTTTTGGGAAGACTCTTGGAATGGCTTCCCCCCACTTGTTAGGATCCCTGAGTTTTTTGATTCAATACAAATTTTCAAAACCATCTAGGGGGGAAATATTTTTCATTATGTGGATCATGTGGAGCCTCATTCTCAACTAGTAATATGGAAAGATCCTAGCCTACTCCCTATCCCTAATTCCACTGCTAAATTTTTTAAGGAAATTTTGAAAGATAGACAAGTTTTCTTCCAAGACCAGGAGAACGATGTTTTTTGGGCCCCGACACATGATGGAAAATATTTAGTCAAGGCTAGGTCAATGGCACTCAATAGAGTGGAGGAAATTAGGATGAAAAGGAGATCCTTTTTCTTTGGCTGGAATGATTGTACATTGCCTAAAGCTAGTTGTTTTTCATGGCTTGATCTTAGAAAGAGACCATTGACTAGTGACAAGCTGGAAAAATTTAATATTGCCAAAAGATTTAAGTGCTTACTTTATTAGTAGTTTATTGAGGATGGAGATCATTTGTTCGTTCAATGTGATTTTGCACAGCTATGTTGGAAGTTTGTTTTGAGAAAGCTGAACTTTTTTATGCCACTTCCTAACTCGATGTGGGACCTCTCTGAGTCTTGGCCAACTTTGTACTCAAATTCCCTCTTGGCCTCTATATATGGAAATTCTCACCATCTATTGTTGTTTGGGAAATTTGGTGGGAAAGAAACAAGCACATTTTTAGATTCCTCCTCTTTAGTGGATGTTGTTGTTAGAAACATTGAAAAGTCAATCTCAGAATTAGTTTTAGTTAATATTAAGAATAACTCTTTGTGCATCTTCTTTTCCAATTGGGATGATTCTATGCTCAAGGAGTGGAAATTTATTACTCTCCCAACCTTCCTACATCTCAATGGCAATGTGCAAGGTACAGACAGGACTAAGATCAAATGGCTCCCCTCTAAGCATGGAGTTATAAAAATCAATTTCAATGGGGCTTCAAGAGGAAACTCAAGTAAATCAGGTATTGGTATCTATTTAAGAAATCACTTTGGGACCCCAATTTCTTTGAAATCCTCATCTATTCCACCAGGCACAAATAATATTGTTGAAGCCACAACTTTAATGCATGGATTAGTATTGGCCAACTCCTTGAAGATTTCCCGAGTCCATGTCGAGGGAGACTCATTGGTTATTATTCAAGCATGTATTAAGAGGAATACTATTAATCGTAAGTTGACATATATTTTTGTCCAAATATGGAGACTCTTGGATACTTTTGACATCTATACGATATCTCATACATATTAGGAAGGAAATTGTATTGCAAATTTCCTTTCCAATTTGGGTTGTGATTGTATTAATTTGGAAACCCATTTTACAATAGATTGTTTTAGTTCAAATAAGGGGTTCATTGAACTTCTAAAAGGTGAGAATTTTTAGGTAAGGAAAGGTGAAATAATGGGCATCTTGAAGATATTTGTATCAAAGTGTTCCCCATTGCTGCAATCACACTTTTCTGATTTAGAGTATTGTTCTCCATTGGAGGTGTTGATGGTAGTGATGTCTCATTTTGTTCCTCTGAAGGATTTTTACTGTAGGATTGTGCTACTAGATCATATGCTTGTTCTTTTCGGTCTTCACTCTCGCCTTATGCTAGTTCAAATGATGCACATGATGAAGTTCGATGCTGGGTTGATTTTCTTTTGGCAGCCTTCTATGTGTACATAGTTTAGTGATGTGGAATAATCTGGCCATGAGTTATCTAATGTTTAAATAAGGATCAGATTTTGGCATATTCCTCACTAGCTCAAGTTGGGTCTTATAATTAC